>CM057140.1:1640000-2240000 GCA_029964075.1 Patiria pectinifera
TTTGCATGAGACATCACGCCAAAAAAGGGCCCACCTTTAGTCATGGATTTAATAATAATTTGCTGTCGGACAATAATCAAATTCTTGCACATGTAGAAATTTAGAACTAGTCTACTCGCAGGGTGGATCTGTTTTTGAGTGCAAAAACCAACACAACATTAACCCTAACCTTCCAAAATCCTCTTTGCAAAATTGAGGATGTTCCAGGATTGAGGCTTCGTGGCAACAATGTGTAACTGATTTTGGAGAATGCACTGTGTCTTAGGCCAGACCTTTGTGTTGTTTTATGCTCATCCGGGCATACATTTCGGCCTAGATTATACTTGAAATCCTCCGCACTGCTCCAGGATGTCACTGGCTCTGCCTCAACTTATTGACAGTGATTGCTGGTGGATTTTGCAGGATTGAGGCAGTGGTCACCCCTCCAAGGATCACATTCAAGAAATTACGGATGATTTTGCAGCATTGAGGCTGTTTGCAATTTTTACATGGAGGCAGTTTTAGGATTTTGCAGGATTGAGGTTACATCCTAGCAAAAATACCTAGGGAGTTACGGTTAAAGCCTTTTTCAGGGGTTGCAAAAGATTTTTTTTTTCATCAATACTTTTGCTGACCAAAATTCCTAGTTAGGCACATCTACTTTCCTTTAGTCAGTATTAGCATCATGTCTGACGTACTCACAAAGTTATAAATCCTCTTTGTCACCCAAATCATAACCCTTTCATTGACCTTTGACCCCAGGTGGTTGTGACCCTTTACCCCAAGCTGACCTCCGTGGTTGATAAGCTCCTGGACATCTTCATCATGCTGTCGTCCGGTAGCCATGACGACCCACAAGAGACTAAACCAGATGAGCAGCATGGGCGTGTCGTGACCCCAGCAGAGGTCACAGGTCACCAAGGTCGTCTCATTTCCACAAGGTAGCTGTGAGATTTTTAAATTTTAATTCAATAAAGCAAAATGGGGAGACTAGCTATTTTGGCCTTCAATCAGCATGAAAGGCATACAGAAGCATTTGCATGTATCCCAAAAGTGACCTTCCGAATTGTTATCCAAAAGCTCATGTGGATTAAAGCCAGAGTCCATCATTGGCAGCTATCCAAAAAATAACTGGCGTATTTATCATTGAAAAACATACTTGGTTGAAAGATATTAAGGGAACTCCCTGTGAAATTATTCTTTCTAGCAAGCTGTCGTTTTGAAGAAATCAACGAAAGAAGGCCTTTCCAATGGTGCGTCTTAAGAAGCACCGTTGGAAATTTCAGTTAGTAGTTCGTTTTGTTATTCGGCGAAGTGCGCGCAAGCGTTGACACGACGCACACACGCGTGCGTTTGCTATAATTCGTCGGATCATATCGGTGCGCGACATCGCGTAGCCGCAATCGGCTCAGTGAGAACGTGTCTCGGGCGCTGAATTCAGGCCCAATTCAAAACATGATTCAGCAACTTTTGATTTGAAATCGAGATCGTAGAATGTTGTTTTTCTCGAAATATACAGCTGAAGCTAAGCTGAAACTTCATCAGGTTAGCTGTTCAGCACCCTTCTTTAGAATTTGAGCACTTTTGTTGCTTTAAACGAACAAAATGCACAAATTACAAATGATGGACTATACTTTTAAAGAGTGTACTAGTACTAAACACTTATTCTGTCTGGCTTGCTGTCATTTACAAGAAATCAAGAAATATCCCTGATTTCCAAGAATCAGTCAGTAGAATTGTTTTTTGAATAAAGAATGTTATTGATGAAATCGTGATCAAATTAATTTTTATTAAAGTTAAGAAATTGAATATTATTTTATTTTTTTCCAGGGACTTACTGAAGTGGTGTGGCCGTATAGCCGCCAGGATTGATGGCCGTATAGCCGCCAACCCGGCCAACAATGTCTTCCAAGAGGTATGATCGTGTCAAATACTTTGATCCAGGGGCTGTATTCACAAAACTGAAACTTAAGAGAATACTTAAGTCAGACTTAAGTCTAAGCACCCTGCTAACTTAAGTGGGGCGCTTAATTTGGTATTCACCAAGATCTAAGCACCCCACTTCTCAGTGCTCAACTTAACTTAAGTGTTCAGAGCAATCACTTTTGCATATGCATAAGACATTCATGTCATAAACGTTCCTATGCAGCAGCAGGTCAATCAATCAGGTTATCTCAGCCAACTTATCACAAAGAAGCTCCCTTCTTGATACAGCCTTCGCAGATCTTATGATGACACTGTGTTGGACTATCCTCCTCACCGTACCAAAGTTACTCTTGGGGATCGTGCCTTTGTTACTGCTGCCCCTAAATTCAGGAATGCCCTTCCTATACAAATTAGACGGGCCAGCAGTGTGGCCTCTTTTAAGGCACTGTTGAAAACACAACTGTTTGGTTTGGCCTTTTACTGATTCATCAAAGCGACGGTGGGTGGGGTAAGGGCTTGGGGTGTTAATGTTCTTGTGTGTAGCTTTTTGTCTGTGTAAATTGAACTTGGTGTATGTCTTTCTGATTTGATATTTTAATGATTAACATTTCATTGGTCTTTGTAATGTCTTAATTTTATAATTTCTTATTCATGATTATCCATATAGTGAATTTGATATTTTTCAGTGTATTTTCAGAATTTTTATGGATTGCGCATTTGAATATATTTGTTATAGAATTTGTACTTTATTAATTAATAAATTATAAATTATTTTAATGTAAAGATAGGGATTTTTGGTCTATTTTGTCTAAACCATACCAACGACATCCCAACATTTTTCTGAAATCATTTACAGTGTTTCCCCAATTAAGAGTAAGTATTCCTGAAAGTCTAATCACTAAAATGTGACTTTGTCACTAGGCCCTAGATTGTTTCTGTGCCGCCCTGCCGAAGCCCAAGACCAGAGCCAGCGTCGCGGAGGCGGTGGGCGTCCGACTCAACCTCAGCCTGGAGAAATGCGGCTTCTTTGTCAACAGCTACAAGCCCAACATTGACATACAGCAGGAGTACGTGACCATGGGAAGAGCCAGGCTAACCAGGAAGGAAGAGGAAAAGATCAAAATACAGAGGTATGTCAAGGATCCTCAACTTTTGGGCCATTTGGTTTAGGCGGTCTTGAGACTCGAGTCCATGAAATGCTGCCAAGGGGGGATCGCCACACCTCCTCCACAGCGAGTCTGTTGCCTTGCCAGCATTGAATAATGACGGTACCCATTCAACACCTGGGTTGAGAGGAGTAATTGAAGTAAAGCGCCTTACTCAAGGGCACAACATGCATGGCCACGGCGGGGCTTGAACCCACAATCTCATGATCATGAATCCTGTGCTCGACCGTTAGACCACGCGTGCCCACAGAGGTTAGGGTTATACAAGTCAAATAGGCGTAAAAATTAAGAAAATTACAATTATCAATCTTATGACCCAAACCTTCAGCAAAATACTTCCGTTACGATAATTATCTTACATATCCTCCACTGCAGATCCCAGCTGTCAAACTTTGCCTTCACACGGCCGGCGAGCGTCCTCCTAGAGCGAGTAGCCGTCTGCATCAGCAACAACGAACCGGTGCTGCTAGTAGGAGAGACCGGCACGGGCAAGACCTCCTCCGTGCAATACCTGGCTGACCTGACAGGTCGAAGGTTAAAGGTCGTCAACATGAACCAACAGAGCGACAGCACTGACCTTTTGGGAGGGTAAGTTTAAGTTCTGTTCCCAATTGCTACTTTTTTAGTTTCATCACAAAAAATAGATTCTTTCCAAAATTGGTATTTGTAAGGCATTCTGTCAAAATGAGATGGAACTTGGTATAGGCCGTAGTGGAGAAAAAGACAAACCAAATTGGGTGATTTCCCCGATTTCCAGATTTTTTGTTACTTGTAATTTTTTATATTTCTACTACACATATTTTTTAAGAAATAGCATAAAAATGTGGAATGAAAGTGTTTTCAAGGAAAAGCAATTGGCATCTTTCCTATTTACGACTACAAACTCGAAACTTTAAAGGCCTTTTTTTGCCTTTTTCTCAGTATTTTACTTTTTTGACGTGTCGATAAATGCGAACATTAAACAGCCGTAACTTGTCAACAGAATGTCTGATTGAAGTACAGCAAATAGTTTGGAAAGGAGAATTTTGTTCCTTTTATTAATACTCACAAATCCTTATTTCAACCTCTGCCAAGTTCTGTCTCATTTTGCACATGGCAGGCTCTCGACCAGCAGGAATGGGTAAACTGTCTTAGGCATTTATGAATGTAGTTTAACCTGAATTTTTATCAGACATGCAACGTTTCCCTTGGATCAGCTGATTTCCTTGTTTCCACTTCACATTTTAGAAATTGAAGAACACTATATACATGGTGATTAAAAAAAAAACCCAACTGTTGGGACCAATTTTTTTAGTGAAGTTCTGCATGTAGCAATTTCACAATTCACATAGGGATGTGTGTCAATTGTTTTCGTTTTGCTGAAAGAACACTTACCTTTTTTTGGAGAGAACTTCAAAACGGTGTTTGTGTTTAAAATTCCATAACTTGAAAAGTACATGAGTGATTTGAATGATTCTTGTACCAAAAGAAAGCTTATGAATTGGGCTTTCATATCCTAGATTTTGAAAGTGCTACATGCAGAACTTCACTAAAACAATAGTCCCGACATTTGGGTTTCGTTTTTTTTTTTTACTCACCCTGTAGAGTCTTGTAAAGGTAGGAGTTTCCTCTTTTCTTTTGTAACTTCTTAAATGAAAGCCCGTTTCATTACAGTTGGCAGAGCCTTGATTCTTATACTTTTCCTAAAAACCCAGGTTCAAGCCGGTGGATTTCAGGCAGTTGATCTCGCCCGTCCGCGAGTCCTTCGAAACCCTCTTCGTGGAGACTTTCTCCCGCAAGCAGAACGTCAAGTTCCTGATGCACCTTCAGGAGTGTTTCACCGCCCAGCGCTGGCAGGACATGCTGAAGCTGATGGGCCACTGCCACCAGGCGGCCGTCAAGAGATTCGAGAAAGAGGGCCATGATGGTGGGTTTATTTCAACACTTCAGAGGAAGTAGTGCCCGACCCAAGCCACGTTTGGTTGTTATCCCCCTGGCTGTAAGCCAGAGGGGGATACTGCGCTAGCGTATTCCTTCTGTGTGTATGTCTGTCTGTATGTATGTGCCAACCTTACCATCTTGATGTGGACCTGACAACAAAACAGGTCCACATAATGCATGTTGTGTGCATCAATGGCCAGTTCAGAAACTATGAGAGCTAATCCCATAGAACAATGCCTCAGTTGTATCCAGCTGCAGTTGGTGACCACCGACTCTGAGGCAGTTTGGCCTTGAGACTTTTGGCCTGATGGATCTTGCTGCACTGGGCAGGCTTGTCACTTATACAAGTGTTGCATGTTGCTGCGTTTGGCAGGGTTTCTAGCCAAAATTCCCCGGAGGGTTAGGGTCAAAGAAAATTCATGCAAATCTTTTGGTATCCCTCACAGAGGAAGCAGGAAGCAGTTCAGGCAAACAGAGTCCTACCATGAGGTGCCAGTGGAGGTCAATCGGCGACAGGATTCAACTCTTGAAAACGCAGCTGCAGCACTCCGAAAACGCCCTGGCCTTCTCCTTTGTAGAGGTAAAATAAGACCCTTACCAGTTCTCCACTTTTCAAATAGAAGTTCGTTTTAACTGTAAATCAACTTACAATGATCTATATGTCAGCTGTGTAAAACAAATATTGAGTGGTTCTAAATTGTGAAATGGGAGGAATATTATCAGTCGGTAGAATCTGGACTGGTCCATTTCACTTGGCTTTGCCTCATGAAAGGAAAGTCCAGTTTTTACCGAGT
Source organism: Patiria pectinifera (assembly GCA_029964075.1). Classification (NCBI taxonomy): domain Eukaryota; kingdom Metazoa; phylum Echinodermata; class Asteroidea; order Valvatida; family Asterinidae; genus Patiria; species Patiria pectinifera. Next base: position 1,645,786 of record CM057140.1, read on the forward strand.
GATAATATTCCTCCCGTTCCACTCTGAGCTACCCAATATTTGTATATTGACTCGCAGAGGGTTCCGATCTTCTCAACTTGCTGATCAGTCCAATTCTCCGTACATTAACAGGGCACCCTTGTGCAAGCCGTCCGTAACGGCGACTGGGTTCTTCTGGATGAGATCAATCTAGCCACCGCGGAGACTCTAGAATGCTTGAGTGGTCTTCTGGAAAGCACCGAGGGAACGGTTACCCTGCTGGAGCGAGGGTGAGTCATTTTACATGACCTACAATCCCGGCCGAAATGGTTGGGACATGTGACAACAAGCATATCCTCCGCGGTCCCCCACGCCCCTGGTCCCCACGCCCCCTCTCCGCGGTCAATTTTTTTTTCCAGCTAGAACACAAACGGCGCAATGGGAGACAACATCGACAGGGGGCCGGGGAAGGGTGGCTTAGCCGGGAGATTTGGCCGGGATTGTCTGAATGTATAATATTTAGTACATATAGGGGGCGCTCAAATTACTACGCGCGCACGCTCACTACATATACAACACGGTCAATGCATACACGGCTCACCATTGGCCGATAACTTTACAAAGTACAGTTTGTGTTCAACGTGAAAGGCGCATCAGGATACATAACAAGACTTAGCCGGGATTGTAGGTAGCATATAAAAGTTACGGAACATAATATTTATATACCATCCCTAAACTTAGAGTAATTAGTATACTGCCTTTAGAAAGGTTCCCAGCAAAATGTGTAGAAATTGAAACTATTTTTCGAACCTCTCTTTTCTTGATGGTGAGTTTTGACATATGTGGGAGTCTGTACCAGAAATTTGTTTTCATATTTGAAAAAGTATTAGAATTAAAACTTATGAATTATTACAAGTTAATTGTATGTACTTACACTCATTTTGTTCAGCCTCAAACATAGCTTTTTCTCGAGAGTTGTAACGACAATTTGATGAAAGGTTGCTGTGTTATTTTTATGTCCACTAAAATTGTATTTATTTTTTGAGTAATATGATGTTGTGACATCTTCTTGGATGCAGTGACTCGGAGCCCATCGTTCGCCACAAGGATTTCAGGCTGTTTGCCTGTATGAACCCGGCGACCGATGTCGGCAAGAAAGAGCTACCCCCTGGCATCCGAAACAGGTAATGTACATGTAGCTGAAAAGACTCAATGTCACCAATGCTCAATGTCGCCATCAGCGAACATCCCTGATATCCAATGAACCATTATCATGTTGCGGCCATCTTGATTTTTTTTCCCATTCAAATCAACGTAACCAAAGCGAAGCTGGAAGGAAAAATAGTCTGGTTCCTTTTAGCACAAAACACATTATCATTCGGTACTGTTATTGGATACAGGGAACATGACTGAAATGGTGGCAGCATGATAAAGGTCTATTTTTTTTAAAATAATTTCAAATGTTCACTGGTTCCTACCTCCCTCCTGTTGATGTCTAGAATATAATGGAAGAGCGGGGAACCGGCATTAATTCACAGCATTTGATGACATGAGCACAAGAAGAAGCCAACTCATACATTTTTGACCAATGTGAAATTTTGCTCTACATATAGTCCCTTGGAAAATTTCATGGGCCCAATGAGCAGGGGTATTAATGGTGTAGTGGCTTGAGTGCCAAGAGGAATGGATATATGCTTTATAAAATCCTGATAAGGATTTTTTTTTTGGTGGCTTTTTTTTTTTTTCAAGCTTGAATTGTCCAGACAAGGTGGGTACTATTTTGCTTGTTTGTGTCCTTATTATACATTGGTGTCCTCCACCATTTGCCTTGGTGCCCTTTATCATTTGCCTTGGTGCAATTTCCCCATTCCTTGGTGCTCCTTGGTACAAAAAAAATTGAGGAGGTGCGGCAATAGAGGGCGCTGTTGTAGCTTCCGTGTAAATTTGAAGGGGAAAAAAAGGTTGACGCGCATGATTAAAATCGACGCACGCGCTTACCAGAGACCGAGTATTTTTTTTTTTGGCCTAAGAGGCAGAAATTGACATGTAAACTAAAAAAAAAAAGGCTTTTTGCCTTGTAACCAAACCTTTTGTAACCAAACCCTGAGAACGGACAAAATATATGAACTCCGAAATAGCGACTAAAAACTCTCACCACCATTTACCGGTATTTCAAAACCAAAATTTCTTCAGATACGAGATTCATAGTTACATGACATCATCTTTAAGCCAAAAAAAAAATTAGGCCAAAAAAAAAAAAAGTCTCCGGTTTCTGGTATGCGCGCGCGTCGCCGTAGCCATGCGCGTCGGCAAAATTAAAAAGGTTTTTTTTTTCAATGTAAGATGATGTCTCAAAACTGCCAAACTCACTGGTTTGACTGGAATCCTGCTGCTGCACAACTTTAACGTGTTTTTAGATTGGGTTACGATCGAGTATAAGCTTTATGTGGCCTCTCTGGGCTCCCATACGTTTTGCACTAAATTTAGTCGGGCATCATTTGCAGTCATCAGCCGTCATTAGAAAAAAAAAGTAACAAGAAAAAAATAATAATGCGTAGCCGCACCACTTTTGGGGCAAGCTCCATACCAGAAACCGAGACTCTTTTTGGGGGGATTTAAGCCCCATTCTCAATTTCATTCCGCGAAGCAAAGCTTCGAGTCAAAATATGTGCTCTCCGTAACTCCTTATCCTGAGAAAACGTAATGCCATTTTCCTCCTTTTACAGATTCACAGAATTCTTTGTCGATGAGCTAGAAGAGACTCAAGACTTGAAGATTCTGGTCAGTAACTACCTGCGAGGGTTGGCGCTACCACCAGACAAACTGGACGGCATCGTACAGTGAGTAGGATCAGAAATTTCTCCACGAGAAACAAAACAAAGGTGAAATGGTTTTGACAGAGTCAAAGTTGAAAACTTCTTACTTTCATACATTTTTCTGTTATCGTTCCAGGTTTTATTTGGCTGTTCGTAAGGAAGCTGAAATGAAACTTGCAGATGGTACGGGACACCGACCTCACTACAGGTACAAATGGAACCTTGTTACAATATTAAAAAAAGATCAGTACCTATTATTTATTATTTTGTACTTTTTAGTTCATCACATGTTGAAGTTTATTCTCAAAAAAAAATTGTATAAAAGTGCATGTAAAGTTTAGAATAGTAATTGCCTAAAACTGCCAATTTCCTGAAGTTTATTTTTGTTCAATCTTGGGTGTTGCCCTTCACGTATTTTATAAACACTGTATACTCCGTGTTGTCCGGAGTTATTGTGAGAAAAATTCGCAATCTACTCGGATGGGACTCGAACCCAAGACCTCCTGCTTGCCGGGGTCGGATGGTTCGAGTCCATCCGAGTAGTTTGGAAATTGTTCTCTCGTGACAAGACGAGTATACGGTGTGTATAAAAATACGTCGACGAAGGCCAAAACCCAAAATTACATCACCCCGACGCAAATTCCGACTTATGAATACTGTGTATAATGATCAGTGTTTCAATTATGCTTAGTGCAGTTGCTACTACAATTGTTCATGCAAAATATCTGGAATTCTATAAGATGCTTTACCATTTTATTTCTTCTGGTTTAATAATTTTAACAATACTTGATTTTTTTGGCAGCTTGCGTACTTTGTGCAGAGCGTTGCGCTATGCCTCCACCAACCCTTGCGGAAGTGTCATGAGGTCATTATATGAGGTTAGAACGATTACTGAAATTTTTATCCCAGCTAAACATTTATTTGTTAACATTATGTTCTTTCATTGTGTTGACTTTACAACCACTATTTTGTTATAATTTTGTTAAGCTCGGAACATCTGGCCCTCTTAATTTTTTACAAGTTTGATATCCTTAAATTATAAAAGCAAAGAAATGAATTCCCAGGCTTCCAACGTTTCTTCACCGAATTTGCCTAATGTATTGGCCCAAATGTGTTGGACTTTTGTTAATTTTTGAAACTTATTTTCAAATATACTACACGGGAAACTGACTAGGTGCATTATAATAATTTTAAACTTGAACAAACAGATTGAATGGAGCGGGGTTTGAATCTGTGACCTTCGGATTGCTGTTTCCAATTTTGTCAATGGTCAAGGGTCAAAAACCATAAAACCCTAAATAAAGACATTGACAGAATGGGAACCACCAGCGTAGGGCTGGATAGCTCAGTTGGTAGAGCATCAGAGGTCGCAGGTTCAAACCCTGCTCTAGTCAATTTCGTTGTTTATTTTTTAAATGTTTGAAGCTGTCTATTCCAACCCCCAAAATCCACAGAGCTTCTGCTTGAGCTTCCTGACGCAGCTGGACCGCGCCTCCCACCCATTGGTCGAGCAGCTGGTCTGCAAGAAGCTGATTGGCCGGGCCAACATGAAAGGCGTCCTGGGACACCCGATCCCGCCGCCCGCCGCGGGGAGCTACGTCAAGATGGAGGGGTACTGGATCGCGACGGGGGACCGTGAGCCCGAGAAGCAGAAAGGATACGTCATGACGCCCTCCGTGAAAGCCAATCTCCGAGACCTGGTGAGGATTGTGTCTGCAGGGTGAGTTTATACCAACAAGAATCTAGAAACTTAAGGCTTCTGAATCTACGCTTTCGTGGTAACGGCTTTGGGCTTTCCCATTGACACACCGCAGAGAGTAGTCGTAGCCATCCGTAGCCAGAAACACCTGTTTTGACACAGCCTCTATTTCTGTATACAGAGTGGCCCCAAAAAACGGAACAGCATACTTCCACGACCTTGAGACTCAAACCACCTGTACCAGTGGATGGAGAATCCTTTTTATCTGTATCTGTATCCGTGAACAATATTTTCCATATTTCATAAAATGTTTGCCATTTGAGATACAATTTCCATTATTTTACACCAGGGATACTTTAAATATGCAATAATGTTGATCCTCCAAAATCTCAGTTTTCTCTAGTTGGCACTCAGCATTTGCTGCACCCATCTCAAAGATTGTATTTATTAAATTTATTCCATCACCCCCTCCCCAATAGTTCATTCCCAGTCCTACTCCAGGGCGAAACATCCGTCGGAAAAACCAGTCTGATCCATTACCTCGCCATGGCGACAGGCAACCACTGTGTCAGAGTAAACAACCACGAACACACGGACCTGCAGGAGTACGTGGGTTTCTACGCAGCCGACGAAATGGGGAAACTGGTCTTCAAGGAAGGTAGGCCTTGCAGTTTATAATCTTCTGCTTACCAATTGTGCTTACAGAGCCAGTGCAAACAATGTCACTGAGGCAATTCGTTTATTTTGTACTTTGCAAAATTGCAGGATCAACATCTCGCAGATTATAAGTTTAGCTTGTGGGAAGCATTCAACATGGTGTTTTTATTTCGTCTAACCAGCAAAGTTCTGCATCAAAAATACTCATATTATTGATTTAAGATTTGAGGCTTTGCATGGTGGAGCATCGATATCGTTTCGGTTTGCGGTAACACCATGTGGTAAAAACTACCGTCGCTCAGTAGATATTTAGTTCTGATAAGAACTTGTCCTGTGTATTATCAACTTTCGCTCAGAAGTTTTTAGTTCTGATAATAACAGTCCTGCTTAGTTCTAAAAGAATATTATTAATTGTTCAGTAATTTGAGGGTACGGGTGAATATATTGACGTCTATCAATTTTTAAAAATTTTTCTCTCAAAGGTGTGTTGGTTGATGCCATGAGGAAAGGGCATTGGATCATCCTAGACGAGCTCAATCTTGCACCGAGCGATGTTCTTGAGGCACTGAACAGGGTAAGTCTCAAACTGCGGTATATTTTGGCATCTTGTTCAATGAGGGGCCTCGTAGCCGAGCAGTTAGAGCGTGGAGCTACGGAGTGGAAGGTTGGCGGTTTGAATCCCATTCGGACCAAAAACTGGAAAACTCTCTCTGACGACCCAACAGTAAAATGGGTTCCTGATTCGTTCAGGGAAGGTAAGACGGCGAGAGGAGAGGACTGGGCCCCGCCACTCATATGCCGCGCCCAAGACACAGTGGACCTCTAGCATCCCACTGCCCCTACGGCCAGTAATGGCGATGGGATCTTTACCTTTACCTTTACCTCAATGGGGACAAGAACCGGAATCTGGCAACCGGTTACCCACCCTCCTGCAGCAGGTAGTCAACATCCATGCCATCACCACCGACGAATTCTTCAAGCGAGGCTGCGGAGCGAATACTTTGTTTTATATGTTGGGCATTGGACTGACTCTCCATGCCCGCTCAACAGCTGCTGATATGCAACTAAAGCTAAACTTCAATGAATGAATCAATGAATCAATCAAAGGCAGAGTCCAGCAAAGTCATAACAACTAACCATAAGGCATCACAAGTCAATCACAGCTCCGGGCCCAATTTCACGGCGCTGCTTAACAGTTAGCAGAAAAGTTGTGTTTGGCATAGCAGAAAAATGTGCTAACCTTAAGCACTATTTCACGGCGTGTGTGTGCTAACGGTCGCGCGTGCATGGAGATTTCTATTGTTACGTCACTAATTTGAGCAATTTTTTTCCTCTCGAGTAAGCGTGCCTTTTGCTGTGCTTATGCTTACGGTCTCCATGAAATAGGCGGAGGCCCTGATAGCAGCAAATCGTGTGCTTAGCAGCGCCGTGAAATTGGGCCCAAGTCACAAGTCAATCACAAGTCATCCAAACTCGGAGAGATATGAAAAAAGGATTGATGTTTCTATTGCAGTTACTAGACGACAACAGAGAGCTGTACATTCCGGAGACCCAGGAGATGATCTCAGCCCATCCGCGGTTCATGCTGTTTGCTACGCAGAACCCACCGGGACAGTACGGAGGAAGAAAGGTAGAATACACCAAGGAATATGAACAGAACAGATTTTACGGTTTCAAACCTTAAAGGCATAGTCCATCATTTGTAATTTGTGCATTTTGTTCGTTTGAAGCAACAAACGCACTCAAAATCTGAAGAAGGTTGCTGAACAACTAACCTGATGAAGTTTCAGCTCAGCTTCAGCTGTATATTCTGAGAAAAACAGCATTCTAGGATCTCGATTTCATATCGAAAGTTGCTGAATCATGTTTTGAATTGGACCTGAATTCAGCGTTCAAGACACGTTCTCACTGAGCCGAATGCAGCTACGCAATGTTGCGCACTGATCCGACAAATTAAAGCAACCACGCGCGCGTGTGCGTCCTGCCAATGCTTGCGCGCGCTTCGCCGAAAAACAAAACGAACTGCTAATTTGAATTTCTTACGGTGCGTCTTAAGAAGCACCGTTGGAAAAGCCTTCTTTTGTTGATTTCTTCAAAATGACAGCTTGCCAGAAAGAATAATTTCACAGGGAGTTTAGTCTCCTTACTATCTTTCAACTGAGTATGTTTTTCAACATTTATTACGTCAGTCACTTTTTGGATAGCTGCAAATGATGGACTATAGCTTTAAATCAGATTTCATCAAGGGATCAGTCTTTTCGGGTCTGTAAGCAAGATAATTGACTACTTTCAATTAAGTGTAAAATGCTGTGACTTTGAATAGCACTTTTCTTTCATCACGCCTTAAAAAGCACTTTGCGTTATCACAACTATGAGAAAATTGCTATCAGATTGTGTGATTATTAGTTAATAAACTGTGTACTTCCCAGGGTGCAGAAAAAAAATTCAAGTCTAGTTGGACCGGGGTAAATTGTATCAACATACGATGTAATGATAATCAACTTTGCTGCGTTGATGATATTTACATGCATAAGATGCACTGCAAAGTGACGTATCTGGTACGCCCAATTCATAACAATGTGGTTTTAAAGGGAAAATACAACATTTGCAAAGATAAAAAAACAAAAACAAGTTTCTACGAAATACCTTACTAGGATGTTGGTAAATGACAGTCTAAAGCATCCTGTAAAATTATGGCACCTGGTGTGAAGTCATTTTCAAGAAAATGGTATTTTTGTATACATTTCCAACGGTGGTCGGCTGACCACCGTTGGAAAAACCTAACTATTTTTCAACTGCTGCTCCAAATTTATCAATTTTTTTTTCAGTCCAAATTTTGTTTGCTATTGGTTACATGTTCATGAATGGGTGCAGGCCAGCTAGACTGGTTCCCTTACCTTACAATTTTCCATCATCTATAAATTGATCCATTTCATCTTTAGTGGAGTCAGTGAACCAGACTTCTTGAACATTTTTGTTTTTCTTGGTTTTTCCAGCATTTTCTAACACAAAACTTCAAACATGTCAGTGTAACAATATTTGATCTATTGAACTAACCCCTCGTATAGTTCATTTCTGAAAATTACTGCAAAAACCAATGATGTACATGCCCTTTAAAGGAGTTATACCACTCTGTCGCGATCCAACTCTGTTGGTTCTTGGTATGACTGACAATTCATGTCTCAAGAAAATTTTTGCTGGACCCACGGGTAACCGACTGACTGAGTCCCAGAGCATAATTAATCTTGTCCTAAACTGAAAGTTTTGGGTCCAACTGGGTTAGGCTAGCCTAGTCTACAGACGGCTGAAAGAAGACTTGGCATTTGTCTTCTCAGGTGTTGTCCAGGGCTTTCAGGAATCGTTTCGTGGAGCTTCACTTTGACGAGATTCCCAGCAAGGAGCTGGAGACCATTCTGCATCAGCGCTGTGCCATCCCTCTCTCCTACTGCAAGAAGATGGTGGCCGTCATGTTGGATCTTCAGGTAAGCGAGTCCCCCATTTTTGGAGCGGATATAACTTTGTTCAGTTTGCTGTTCGCTCAACCGGCCAGTTATCATAATCTATATATTGACCCTGTCGTATGCATAATGGCATTGTACTCTATAGGTTTTAACACAAATGTGTTCTTTACACAGACTCGACGCAAGGGCTCGGGAGTGTTTTCCGGCAAGCAGGGTTTCATCACGCTACGGGACTTGTTCCGCTGGGCCGAGCGCTACCGGCGGGCCAGCCAGGGACAGGGAACGCTGTACGACTGGGACCAACACATTGCCGATGATGGTATAGTGAATGCTCCACATCTTGTATGGTCAGAGGGTCAGGGGTTCAAATCCTGCTGCGGGTCATAAATGTTGTGTCCTCGGGCAAGCCAGTTTACCCCAATTGCCCCTTTCATGGATATGAATGAGTACCAACGTTGTCTGAGAAGTAACTTCAGTAATTTGTAAAGTTTGTTACGGGTACCCGATCCCATAATCTAGAACCAGTTCCTGACATAAGCGGTCGGGTACCGGGCACTCGGTTTAGATGGACACCCTTAGTTTATTTGGTCAAAACATTATGGGTTGGGACTTTCTGAATCAGTCTTTTCTTTGCTCTCTCAGGATACCTGTTATTAGCCGGGCGCGTACGCCGCCCGGAGGAACAATCCCTCATCAAGGAGGTCCTAGAGAAGCACATCCGCTGCAAGATCGACCCAGCCCGTCTCTTCAGCCTGTCCCCGGACACCTCGCCCATCACCAGGGGGATCCTGGAGAGGGTCCTGGGAGGGGAGACCCCCGAGGGCTTCGGTCACGTGGTCTGGACGCTTGGGATGAGGCGACTGGCCGTGCTGGTGGGGCAGGCGCTAAAGTTCCAGGAACCGGTGCTGTTGGTTGGTGAAACCGGGTGAGTTAAATTTAGTGTGCTATCGTGTTTACCCTCATCGTGCCAGACGCAACACAGTGCATCAGGTGGAAAAGTCTGGCGAACTTTGATGCATTCAGCTATCAACACCAGTGCATAAACGGCCGCTTCTGAGACAATGAGAGCTAGTCCCATTGATCAATTCCCCAGTTGTATCCTGCTGCATTCGGTGACCACAGACTCTGAGGCAGTTTGGCCTTGAGACTTTTGACCAGATGAATCTTGCTGTACTGGGCAGGCTTGTCATTGAGTGTTGCATGTTGCCGTGTTTGGCAGGGTTTCGAGCCCAAATACCCTGGAGGGTGAGTGTTAAGGATGATGTTGTAATCAATTGATCAAACGTCAAATCACAAGTCAAGACACAATTAACGGAGGATAATCATTGACTTAGGCATACCTTTGTCACAATTATTTTTAAAAATAAGAGAAAATTTAAGTTCATTTACTAATTGTGGAACAAAAAGGAGGTTAATCTAGAAATCTGTCGGTTTTGTTAGTTGAGTACAAAAACATTTTGCAAGGGGCTCACCCCACATTGTATGTGTTTGATGCGTTGGAAAAATATGGAACTGTATTCGTCAACCAGAGTTGCCCAAACTTTAGGGTGTCATGGGTGGTGCAGTGCGCAAAGTGCCTGCCTCTCACCGCTGTGGACCTGGTTCGATTCCCGACTTGGGTCAAATTTGAGTCGAGTTGTTCTTTGATTCTCTCCTGCGCCTCAAGGTTTTTCGCTGGGTTCTCTGGATTTCCTCCCTCTGCAAAAAATCAACACTTTCAATCGGGCTGTGATTCGTGGTAAGACATTGGTCAGATGGCGGCTGACTAAGGCGCCTTTACATGCCTAAGGCTCAACCATGTTGTAGCTGCGTCCTTCGCAATTCAGCTTCTGCTGCGAGTGAGGATGATTAGCCCCCAAATGATATTTTAGTGATTTTTATCGACAGATGTGGCAAGACCACCATTTGTCAGCTGCATGCCGCCTTAGCCAATCAGAAGCTGTACACTGTCAACTGCCACCTGCACACAGAAACGTCCGACTTCCTGGGGGGTCTGCGACCGGTACGCCAACACAGTAGTGACAAGGTATAAAGGGTTGCTTACGCTTCAAAGTTCATAAGCTGCGGATATTGTAAACATATTTTTCTTATTCCGGCTTTAACCCCATGCGTATGGGAAGCGCTCATGGCCGTGGCCGCTAATCCTCATTGGAATGCAGTTGCCAGCTGTGGTATGCCGTGGCACACGGCTAGTGGGTAGTTCCACAGCTGCTGCTTTTGTGCAGTCCTGCTACCACACAAAGGCTGTGCAGTCATGCAGGCCACTTGCTCTATGTGTGGAGGAATGTCCCCATTACACCCCGTCCTTAAGGGGTTAAACTGGCCTTCTAGAGTAACCCTGAGCAAATTATTCTGAAACTTTGAATTAAGTCCAGGAAAAGTTTGATGGTTAACTGCTTTTCATGCATTTTGTTCGTTTCCAATAGTAACACTGCTCAAAATCCGAAGATGAATGCTCACAACTTAACCCGTTGAGGTTTCAGCTCGGTAGATATTACACTTTTCAAGAAAACAGTGAAAATCCTTGCACAACATTTTGATCATGGAACTAATTTCGTCAATAGCACTCTTTATTCCGAAATCAGTCAATTGACTGATCGTTGGCAATCACCTACATTTCTAGATTTCTTCTAAATGACAGCAAGCCAGACGGAATAAATTCACGGGGTGTTAAGTACCAGTACAATCTTTATTCCAAGTGCTGTTCGATAATAATTTGGTAGGTTACTGTTCGGATAAATACAAATGATTCTGTATCCCTTTAATACAGGATGAAGAGAAGCAGAAACTCTTTGAGTGGTGCGACGGCCCGTTAGTCCTGGCCATGCGCGAGGACGCGGCGTTCCTCATCGACGAGATCTCGCTGGCCGACGACTCGGTCCTTGAGCGACTCAACAGCGTGCTGGAGCCCGAGCGCACGTTGCTACTCGCCGAGCGGGGGAGCGGTGAGAGCACGGCCGACGACATTGACGTGATTGTTGCAGGGGAACAGTTTTTCGTTGTCGCCACCATGAATCCTGGAGGAGACTTTGGAAAGAAAGAGGTTGGTAGACCTCAGAAAAGATGATTTAAAGTTTCAAGAATTTGATAAAAATAAACTGTGCATTGCGGAAGAGGAAAAAACCTGGAAAATGATGAATGTAAAGTTCATATCGTTTCTATTCTGGAGAAATTCTTATTGGGCAATGAAACTAAAGTAATGTCTTGTTTGGTCTTAAGAAATTAACAAATTATTCATGTAAGAATTTCAAATTTGTGGCTTTGAAACACATAAACCTTTATGCTGTTTTATTTTGAATAATTCTAAAGTAAGTGTAAAGCTAAAAATTAGTATTGTTTTTTTTTTAAGCTAACAAATTTGAACAGTTTGACAGTTGATTGCTTTAATTTTTTGTATTAAAAAAATTGTGTATTCAGTCTCTCTGATTTTATATTGTTTTTTGAAAGTTTTGTTGAGAAAAACATGTTCACCTTAAAAAATGGCATCCATGCTTTTATTAGTACAGTATAAGCTTTGACCCAATGCAAAGTTATGTCAAATTATTCAACATTAATATTCATGAACCATAGACAAATATTGGTGGAGCAATGAACAATATTAAATATCTGAGTGGTTATGAATATTCATGAGTGGGTTATAAATATTTATGAATCAAAAATAATGTTCATGATTAAAGAACAAATAGATGTTTGTGATTCATGAAAAGTCATCCACTGTTTCATTATTAACTTTTATGAATATTTATGAATTATGAATATTTATGAATATGAATATTTATGAATTATGAATATTTATGAATTATGAATATTTATGAATTATGAATATTTATGAATTATGAATATTTACGATATCAATACCCATTTTATAAATGTTTTTTGATAGTTGTCCCCAGCACTTCGTAACCGCTTCACTGAGATCTGGTGTCCCCAGTCCAACGATCGTCAGGACCTGGTGCACATCATTGAGCACAACTTGGCGGAGGGGGTGTGGCTATGCAACCAGGAGGATGGCTCCAGCGGGGTGGGGAACGCTATCATGGAGTTTGTCAATTGGTTTCAGAACAGTGAAGCTGGCAAAAGGTGTGTTCTCATATTTATTCGGCGAAGCACATATTTATTCCCTTATTATTAAAGGGAATGTACAACATTTGCTTTTGCTGCAATTTTCAGAAATAAATGGATTTGGAGGATTAGTATGTTATAGCAAATATTGTTACACTGACTTGTTTCATGTTTTGGGTTCGTAGATGCTGGAAAAACCAAGAAAACCAATCATATTCTTGTAGTCTGGTTCCCTGACCCCACTTAAGATGAAACGGAGCAATTTATAGACTTTGGGGAATTGTAAGATCAGAGAATCAGTCTAGCAGGCTTGTAGTCTTCACAGGTGTGTAATCAATTGCAAAGAAAATGCAGACAAACTAAATATGAAAAATTAGGAGCACTTTTTGAAAAAACCAGATTCCTCCAATGCTGGTCGGCCGACCAGCGTTGGAAAAATACAGTTTTTCTTGAAAATGTCAGCACACCAGGAGCCACGATTTTACAGGAAGCTTTAAACTGTCATTCCCTAACAATCCAGTAAGATATTTCGTGATAATTTGATCATTTCGTATTTTGATGTTTGCAAATGTTGTATCTTCCCTTTAAGCATGTTTCTTTGGTGATAAACAGCTGTAAATTGAGTACACAGTTTTTTGAAGAAAAAAAATCTAATTACCTCGACATTTAATTGCTTCAAACCAGCACATTCTTATTTTTCTATACACATGAAATCCTGTTAACCGGTCGTAGGGTAATAATAATAATATCGGAGTCTTATATAGCGCACGTATCTACCAACAATTAGGTACTCAAGACGCTGGAGATATGTCTATTATTAAAGAAAGGTAAATAAAGTTTATGAGAAATATCAGAACCATTGTGTAGCACCTTATAGATAAGTGTTACTGGGTTCTTTTATGTGCATTACACAACACACGGGACCTACGGCTTTACGTCCCATCCGCAATAATGGTAAAGTGCCTTGCTCAAGAGCACAAGCACCATGTTCCCACGGTCAGAAATGGCCTTATTGATAATTAATAATATTATTTGCCATGTGTACCTAGATGCACGGTCAGCATTCGGGACATTCTGTCCTGGGTCAACTTCATCAACATGTGCTGCGATGCTGCAACCTCAAAACAACAGCAGACGCAAAGTACGACAGAATGTCTGGACACAGCGCTGGCCTACGTTCATGGAGCGTGCATGGTGTTTTTAGACGGGCTCGGTTCAGGTGAAAATCGCCTTTGGAATTTCTTACACTATCTACTATGAGTACAAAAAATGTTGAGAACTTTGAACGAAACGCTCTCTTGGTCGAAATTTTTTAATTGAGTTGGTGATTGAGTCAATTATGCACATAAATTACAACGAATAGAGAGCTGTCATGAAGAATTATATATCGTAATGATGTTTCGAAGATGAATAAAATAAATGACGCAAAATTCTCACTATCTTCACATACATTATTTGTACTGTTTACACATGAGGTTTTAATTTTCCAAACCAGATGAACTTAAGTGTCCAGTGAAGTTTATGGGTATAAACCTGATACATATCAATATTGCAAAGAGTTTTTATAACCCTTTGTAGCTGAAGTAAAGTGTGAAAATTCCTGAAATTGTTCGATAGATTCTGCAAAAATGCCATTGGTCTCCTAATTTTAGCAGACTGCCAACGTGAAGGTCTCAATTGGTAGAGTGCCCGTACGCTACTTCAGTGGTTGCAGGTTCTTATCCTGTTCGAGTCATTTCAGTGTTCAACATAATATTTTATTCAAGTCATATATTGCCAAAATAAAGTTCAGTGAGTTCATTGCATGGCCTGTTCCAAATTGGATTGTCAGTCGTTAAAGATATAGTCCATCATTTGTAGTTTGTGCATTTTGTTCGTTTGAAGCAACAAAAGTGCTCAAGATCTAAAGAAGGGTGCTGAACAACTAACCTGATGAAGTTTCAGCTCAGCTTTAGCTATATATTTCGAGATACACAACATTCTAGGATCTCGATTCAGATCAAAGGTTGCTGAATCATGTTTTGAATTTGGCCTGAATTCAGCGTCCGAGACACGTTCTCACTGAGCCGATTGCAGCTACGCGATGTCGCGCATTGATCCGACGAATTATAGCAACTGCGCGTGCGTGTGCATTGTGCCAATGCTTGCGTGCACTTCGCCGAACGAAGTATGTTTTTTAACAGTAATTACGCCAGTTACTGTTTGGATAGCTGCAAATGATGGACTCTGGCTTTCATAACAAGCAAAATTCTGACAACTCATTTCCTATACGTTTTATTCATTCCTCAACAAAATTGTAAACAGGGAATACCAGCAACACTTCCCTGACCCCGCACCAGGCCAGGCACCTAAGCCTGACCTTCCTCCGGGACCAGGTCTGGCGGCTAGTGGGCCAAGACGTTGACCTGACCTCGCTGATGGTGACCTCAGAGGTCAAGGGGTCAGAGGGCGTGAAGGTGGTTGATTCCAAGGATGGGCTGTTTGGGATCGAACCTTTTTACATCCCAAGAGGTAAGACAAGTATCAATAGTTATTTCTCTGTTAATTTTAGGGGTCATTTTTACAAGTCTGTGGATTGCAAGGGATTTTCCAAAACAACCCCTTTATTTCTGGTGTTGGTTTTGTGTTCAGCTCCAGAATATTCCAATGATAGGATCTTATTCTAACATTTTGTCTTTAAATATCATAATTTGATGTTCATGTGGCAGAAGATGGACCCTAAACAAGGAAAATAACTCTTTGTATGAATCCTGATTATCGACCCAAAGTGACCTCGGATGTATAAAAAAAATAAAGTAAAAAGAAACTTGAAATGTTATTGTTTTTTTTATAGTCTTTGAGAAAAGTTCTGCTAGTACATTCAAATGTCATGCCTTCTAACCTTCACAAGGAATGAGAAAAAGTTAAGAAATAAATGCCTGCTTTGAAAAGTAAAAAGACGAAGAAAACCCAAGAAGAAATTAGAAGTCACTGGTTTAGGACTTTGAAGATGAAAATTGCTTTCTAACTGTGGATTCGAAGACATCCGGAAGATTTTTATCATTGTTGCACTTCTTAATCAACAGAGGACAAACAGAGCCTAAAACGAGACAAAGCCTTAATGACATTACGCAAAACCTCAATGACATTACGCAAAACCTCATTGTTGTATCCTTACCACTTGGCAAAGCTCAAAATCCTCTTTATTCTATCGCTTTCCTCAGGTCCTTTACAGAGTACTTTAGCCCAAGACCACTACGCCCTGAATGCCCCTACCACAGCCCTGAACGCTCAGCGGGTCCTGCGTGCCTTACAGCTCCCTCGAGCCATCCTGCTAGAAGGCTCGCCGGGCGTGGGCAAGACCAGTCTGGTGTCGGCTATCGCCAAGGCCTCGGGACACGAACTGGTCAGAATTAACCTCTCAGAGCAAACCGTAAGTATGCTCAACAAAATTAGAAAGCGTCATTTCATAAATTTGGGGTCCAAAAGTGGGACCCCTTTTGTGGCCCTGTTACACCACGGATCCTCGACACAAGGATAAACGACTCATCTCAGCTTGTGTACAAAATGTACAGAACGGTTTGTCGACATACTTGATATGCCACGTCCGCGCATAGAACAATGCATAGAGCATGTAGAAGAATGTGCACGCCCGACAGCTAGCCTGCGCCCTAAATTCAACTGTGCAGTGTGCGTGCGCGTCTCGCGCATGCATGACGCCCAAGTGCCGTATCACGCATGTAACCAGAAGTTGATCTTACGTTTTCCATGTTTTATGTATGGCACATTGACATTGCACCAATTTACATGGAAAGTGTGTGGTATAACTGAAATTTGCTGTCGTTTTTTTAATTTTTAGGACGTGACTGACCTGTTTGGTGCTGACCTTCCCGTGGAGGGGGGTGAAGGGGGTCAGTTTGCCTGGAGGGACGGACCGCTACTGAGAGCCCTCAAGGGTGGCCATTGGATCGTCTTGGATGAGGTATGCTGGTGTTGTGATATTTTTGCTCTTCATTGTCAATCAGCTTGAAGAAACACTACTTCAAATTAGATGCAGCGGTTCCAATTATCAAAACTTATTAGCCCCATTTCAGGTGATTCACAATGCAGAGCGCCCCCAAGAGTTTGCCACGGAGAGTTCATTTTTCCCAGTGCATTGTGGGAGATGTCTGACAAATTCGCAGCATGGGACATTTGAAACTGTTCGTTTTTTCCGGTCAGTAGTTTTGTAAGGGTATGATTCGAGTACTACGTTTGAGCCTTCTTTTTTTTATCAATATGGTGTTTTTCGTAAGGCGGCACTGAACGGTATGTCCCAATCTATAAAACGAACTCTCCATGGCAAACTCTTGGCTGCGCACTGCATTGTGAATCACCCGAATTGTCTGAAAAATATTGAGACTACTTTTTGTTTACATTGTTGAATCCTACAGTGCTCGGGGTTGATTAAATTGACCAAAATGATTTTACTGTATGGTTGACAATTTTACTCAAAATGTCAAAGAAAGAAGAAAATTAGTGGTAGATTTCTGAATTAATGAAAAAAAATGTAGCAGCACCATTTTTACAGCTGAAGTTGCAGGTCGCACATAATAAATCGGGAAAGAGGAAGCAAATTTGCCAAATATCTTGGTTTTTATTTAATTTAATAGATGAGAATATCCGTTTTGATGAAATTGAATATTTTTCTCTTTTCTTTGATAGTTAAACCTTGCCTCTCAATCAGTCTTGGAAGGCCTCAATGCCTGTCTGGACCACAGAGCCGAGGTCTACGTCCCAGAGCTGGGCAAAACCTTCCACATTCAGCACGAGAAGACCCGACTGTTTGCCTGCCAGAACCCGCTGAAGCAAGGCGGGGGACGCAAGGGGCTGCCACGTTCATTCCTCAACAGATTCACACAGGTAAGTCTTCATATTGGCAGATTTAGCATCTTGTTTTTCCTTGAAAATACTGGCAAAAAAACCCAAAATTGTCTTGAAATGTCTTCTTGATCACATGGGAAATTAGACACGATTTCTGATTAGATTTTGTTTCATGAAGTGAAGAATTTGTTGCTCATAATGTTCACTCTCTAAGACGGCCATCTCTGTAGGACAACTGCAACTGCATATTTTACGCAATCAAGCACGCATTGCGCAGTGTTGAAAATGTTCCAAACACGCGTACTTGTTGCTCGAAATGTGTTCGAAATACAACGCAGCCGATGCGAAGTTGACGCTCAAAATGCCGATGCCCGTTGCTGGTCTGTAGGAAATGATGTCATTTGAGAGAAGCCTATTGGGTGGATGGAGACTTTTGTTAGTAGCTCAAATCAATGTTTAGATTGTTTTGGGTTTATTAAAAGAGGTTTTCAAGATAAGCACAAACGGCAACACTGCGTGTCTTTCCAACTGATACGATTGTCTTGAAATGGCAACTTGCAGATTCCAAATGGTCCCACTCCTGATTCCAAATTAAGCCTGCGAACAAACTGGTTGTACTGTCTTTGCTCTCTTGCACATGAAGTTAAAGGAATAAGAACACCGGGTGTCGCCCCACGTTCCCCAATCAGACCAAACTTGGACGCAGTCTTTCCCACCATTTGGTTCCCCTGCCCGCCATTTCTCGTAACCCTCGTTGCTCCCGTCGTTCCAAACATAGTCTCCGAGCTTCACTTTGTCGTTGTAACCGATCCAAAATACGCCAGGCTCGACTGCGTTAGCGTAGGCGACAACAAATGTGTTCTCGTCCTCGCTCAATATTGATGCCAAGTGACTAGCACTCCCCGGCGTGGAGTGATGTTGGCAGTAGGCCTCAGCTTCATCGAAGGTCTTCTGTGCAGTAACGTAGAGGTAGCAGGTTTCGTTCAAGGCTATCCATGGCGGAGTGCAAACGGCCTTCTGACAAAACCGACCGCCGGATTGCTGACTTACGATCAGCATCACGCACAACAGCAACACAATTTTTAGCTGCATGGTTATAATTTGGTTCAGTAATGGATTTCTGATTTCCAACGTTTCAAGTTTTTGTCCAAGCGTCCTCTCTCCAAGTGTTCTCATTCAATTTTCCGTTTGCAACGAAATTCACTCGTTGATCGCTTTGTCATTCAATTTTCTGTTTGCAGCGAAATTCACTCGTTGATCGCTTAGTCGGTTGGGGCGACCTTTGTGTAAAAATGTGCTCAACAAAAATAGGCTCTGTTTCTAATGCTGTTTCTAGACTTGTGTCATTCATAATTCATTTATGATTGCTTACAAGGCGATGTGATGAATACTGCATGCATTCTACATGTGAAAACTAGCACCTGGTATCACTATTTTATTGTTGGCCAAATTGATCCCTAACTTTTGTTATTATGTAGTCAGCAAACAAACCTGTTTACTCAAATTGTGCCTCCCCGGGCGCGCTTTATTAAAGACAAACAGCTTCTTGTCCAATATTGATTACATTTTGTAACATCGTTGTTTGGTTTAGGTCACTTATTGTTCAAACACTCTTTGAAGGATCAATTGCCACCTTGTATATTTTGTTTCAAATGAAATTTTTAACATGTGAGACATTACCAAGAACGTGTGTAATTGAATGTTACAAATAAAGCAGTTGAGTAACAATATTGCCCTCTCTTGCAATAATAATTCTCGACACCTACTGCAATTATCATAAGAAACAGCTTTGGAGTTTTTTACTTTGTACAAAATTCTCAATTTTAAGCCTTTGATCTGTTATTGTAGTTCAGTGTATATCATTATGACGTGTGTCCTGTGGTTCACCCCAAAGCACAGTGGCAGATATTGAAAGGCTGTGCAAAAAAACATTGGAGAATCACTTTTTTCAAATACAGAAGTGAATTGGGGGATCAGATAGACCAAGGGTTAAAATACAGGGTGAGCAAAAACAAAAAACCAAATGGCGGGACTGTTGTTTTATTGAAGGTCTGCATGTAGCACTTTCAAAATCTAGTATATGAAAGCCCAATTCATAAGCTTTCTTTTAGTATATGAATCATTCAAATCACTCATGTACTTTTCAAGTTGCGGAATTTTAAACGCAACCACTGTTACAAGGTTCTGTCCACGGATCACCAAAAAGGTGTGCACTCTTTCAGCAAAACGAAAACAGTTCATTTGCACTACACTTTCTGGTTCTAAATGACGTCACACTTTGGTACTCCATTAGTAATGACTTTCTCTCACTTTTTATTCGTATGTTCTTTCAGGTGTATGTTGAGCCGTTGACAGCAGGCGATCTGCTCTTCATCGCCCACACTATGTACCCCACGCTGACCACACAGCTCTTGGAGAAGATGGTTGCATTCAACAACCAGGTAAAACTTTGGATCTTATTTCTTTCTTTTTTTATTTTTTACTTTAGTGTTTATGTTTACGGTTATTATGTGGAAACAGAGTTTAGTGTTATGGTGAGTCAGATGTCTCAAGAATGAAACATTTCTCACAATTTGGTCCTTGTTTTTTTTTATTAATCAGAGAATACCAATTTAACATCCCTGAAATAACTTAGAGTAAGAAGGCTAAACACTCAACTCCGAGGTTAAAACACTCAACTCCGAGAAAGTTCTGAATATTTCCAGAAATAAATTATAGAAAGAAGATACATTAGAAATTGGTTACCTTGACAGAAGAAAAACATTTTACATCCCCACCCTTCACCCACTCTCCCCCCCCCCCTCTTTTTAAAGCCAGAGTCCATCATTTGCAGCTATCCAAAAAGTAACTGGCGTAATTATTGTTGCAAAACATACTTGGTTGAAAGATAGTAAGGGGACTAAACTCCCTGTGGAATTATTCTTTCCGGCAAGCTGTCATTTTGAAGAAATCAACGAAAGAAATCAGTGCGCGACATCGCGTACCTGCAATCGGCTCAGTGGGAACGTGTCTCGGACGCTGGATTCTAGGCCCAATTCAAAACATGATTCAGCAACTTTTGATATGACATCAAGATCCTAGAATGTTGTTTTTCTAGAAAAATACAGCTGAAGCTGAGCTGAAACTTCATCAGATTGGTTGTTCAGCATCCTTCTTCAGATATCTAGCACTTTTGTTGCTTTAAACGAACAAAATGCACAAATTACAAATGATGGACTATACTAAGACAAGATAAGTTTGCGGTAGCACTATGTGAATAAATCTCTTTAGTGAGTATGTGTGGTTCTGAAAAGAACCGGAGGGACTCAACGTTTCGAACAGTATGCTCTGCCCGTCGTCAGGAGAATGAAGGATTCCAACGATGATGCAATGTTATAAGGATGGGTGCAGTGAGGCGTGAGAAAGATGCAAACTGGTGAAGCTCGAAACCGGTGAAGCTGAGACAGGATGCAAGTTGACTGAAGGATGCTGGATGATCACTGGAGCGTGTCAGTACACAGTGAGGGGGCAAAGGGGAAGAGATTTATTTACATGGTGCTACCGCAGACTTATCTTGTCTTAGTATCTTTCTACCATGCAAACCTTCAAATCTCATGATGGACTATACCTTTAAAGGCAGAAAAGCATGATTACAGAGTAAAATGTTATTGTGCAATGATGCTATGTCTTCTTCAACAGTTGTACCAGGAGACCATGGTGGAGTACCAGTGGGGTCAGCGTGGTGGTCCGTGGGAGTTTAACCTCCGTGACCTCTTCCGATGGTGTGACCTGATGGTGCACGACCAGCACGGACAGTGGCAGCCCGGCCAGCACGTCGGGCTGATCTACAGGGAGAGAATGCGCAGCCAGAGGGATAAACAAAAGGTCAGTATTAAGTGACTTCGATCTGATACACCGTGCCCTCTGGAGACGTGCACACAATAGGGAACAAAAGATTGTATGTGTCTCCACAGTGCAATTTCTATAGATAAATACGTCTCCACAAGGTTTTCACGAAATAGATATATGGATTTTACTCAAAAACGAGGAATTTCCAAGGTGGGTTGATCGGTGGCAAATGGAAGAGTTTTAGAAAAGGGATATTAAGTCCGAATTTCAGCCAAGGAAATTAATTCTGGTTAAAATAAGAGCATTTTGAAACTTCAATGTCAAACTCGAAAACTTTACTACTCGAGGACAAAGAAATGTCTCCACAAGGATACAAATTTCAGTATACGTGGTTTCACCAAGGTTTCAGCTATATCTCATATGTACACGTATTACACAGCTGGAAATAGCTAAGACAGAAACATATGCAAAATTTCTTAGCATTTTACAAACGACTTTATAGATCATGTGCCCTATGTCACACCAGCAGGTAACCGCCGGGCAACTTAAACATTTAAGCATCTTTTGCATGTTATTTGGCCCACTTTAAACTGTATACATGCATGTCAACAATTTTAAAACCATTCATATTTCGAGATATATACATGCAGTCCAGAAGAGAACTGTTTGCTTAAAGTTGGCATCACGTAACCACGACAACCACTTTTGAATAAGGGAAGAATTATGTGCAGCTTTTGAACAAGTACTTTTAAAACCGAAAGCGAGGGGCAATATCAGCGGCCAGGCCCTTATTCTCATTCATAAATACCTTTCGGTCAACAAGTCAAAAAATTTTTTAAAAAATTCACAAATTTGTAACGATTTTGCTCACAAATTTTCTTCATATTTTCTAAAACACCTCTGGCCTTGTCGATGGTATGTGCCTCACGCGCATAGTGCTAAACGTCTCCTTATATGGAAATTGGCGCGAACGGCGCGCACCGCGTGATGTTTCAAACTGAATTTCTTTCAAAACTGAATTTTGTTTGTTGTTTATTAGTTTGTTTACTATTGACATTTGCAGGTCCAAGAGCTTTTCAAATCCGTGTTTGGAGATGACTTTGCTGAAGCATATGAGGGCAGCAGACAGGTTCACGTAACGCCCGCCTCTATCCAGGTACACATACAGGAGACTTGTAACATTTTGTGTTCTGATGATAATGGTGTAAGAGGTTCTACCTGAAAATACTTTGTCATTTCGGAAAGTGGAACAAATCAGCACAAAATTCCGTGCGTTGTCCCTTCATTGTTGTACCGACATGATCTGTTTTCTCAGAAACAGACTCTGGGCCATTGGTAGCCTAGGTCAGATGAGATTATTATTCAGTACTTGGTCGAGGACGCTTATATTTTTAGGTAGAGAGCTGGATAGCGTGGCTACACTCCCCAACAAGTTTGGAGTCAGCGGATCAAATAGAAGTGGATATAAATCCAGCAACAAAATAAAGAAAAAGATAGGCCAGTGTGATCCATTGTCCCAAGGTGTATGCCTTCACCAACTGATAATGAGCCAGCTAGTCAAGTTCTCCTCTGGAATCCTGAAGCCCCTCGATGAAAAGGTCGTCCCAACATGACCCTGAAAACATCCATTGAGCTAGAAACTGGTCTGAGTGGTCCATCTCTTTCCAACACTATGCTCGACAGGGACAGTTGGGCCCAACTCATCAAGTCATCATGAAAATGAATGAATGAAGAAAAACAAGAAGCTCGTGAGGTAGCCGCGCGAGGTCGCTGTTCACACTTTGTATGCGGCTATTGTTTATGTTAGCGGCCAGTACGGACAATATCAACGAATGCCTTAACCAAGGATAAGCAGTTGGTTGAAAATAGGTTTTGTAAAATATTCTCAAAGTATCCTTCCCTGTAAAATGAGGGTTCAACTGTTAAAAATGGACTTTCATCTGCGAATTTTTGTGACCATTTGAAGGTTCATGGATTTCTTGAACTAACACACATCTTTAAAAGATACAAAAATTGTCTTTAGAGGCCAAAATATTTGTATGAAACTTAGATAGTTTAGTTGAGACATACTTTCGCAGATTAGGCCAAGTTCGTGCAAGGACTATAGTTGACCAATGGTTAACTAACGTTTGCCCGAACTCTGTCTAGTCGACGGTGGTTGACTATTTGGAACCAGCCTACTGGGGTTGGTTGCTTCGCTGGTAACCAATAGCCGCGCTCATTCATAACGCTAGCAGAGAGCCAGAATCCAGAAGTTTTGCGATGACATTTTGACCAGCGTTTGACTAGAGACGTTCGCACGTTGCTATCAGTGCGCAGGCGTAAGGTACGTCACAAATCAACCACTAGTCGACTAATGGTCCTTGCCCGAACTTGGCCTTAGCTGACTATTAGTTAAAACAAAATCACCTCTATCTCCATTTGCATCTAGTAACGACAGAACATGTCGCAGATACAGAACACTTCATTAGAGCTCTGTGATATTTTTCCAGGTGGGCCACTCATTCTTAAGGAGGAACGACCACATCCCGAGCACCCAGCAGAGCCAAAAGATCCCCCTACAGTTGCTGCATCACTGTCTGGATCCCATGGAGTCCCTCATGAAATGCGTAGAGATGAATTGGATGACCATACTGGTAAGTAATGGAAGGTTTGTGGAAACACAATGTGCGAATAATTTCTCAACTAAGAGAATGGTTCTTGAAAAGAACCAGAGGTATAAACTCGACGTTCTGGTCGATATGCTCTGACCGTCTTCAGGAGAGTGCCTAAACTCTTAGGCACTCTCCTGAAGACGGTCAGAGCATACTGACCGGAACGTCGAGTTTATACCTCTGGTTCTTTTCAGAACCATTCTCTTAGTTGAGAAATTATTCGCACATGGTGTTTCCACAAACCTTTCATTATTTAGTATCTCCACCATGCAAAGCCTCAAATCTTACATACTGGTAAGACTGCGAAAATAAAAGATATAATCAGATGAGTTACACTTTCCTCAGTGTTTTGTCATGTCAGTAAAAAAAGTTTCAGGATTATAGTACAAGTTGGACTCTTCTGGGCAGTGGTTGAGACAGAGATACAACCCCAAATATGCATAAATTTAACTCAAATTTGCGGAATTTCTGTTGATTTTAAAGGGAAGGATATCATTACGTTATATTTTGAAAAGTGTCCAGACGTCTCGTTTTGGCGGAACACATGACAGTTTAAAAGCATACAGGTAGTGTTTTTTTCTGAGACCTGCACAGGAAAAAAACCTGTAAATTTCCTTTCATCAGAAAAAGACTTTCTTCCCACTTTCTATCATGTTTTTGTTTTGTTTAAAACTCATTTCTCTCCCAAAATAAAGGTTTTTTGTATTGAAATGACAAAGGGAAGGATACTAGGGATAAAACTTGGATTTGTGCAAATAGCAAATTGCGTGTTCTAACAATTTTTTGATGTCCAAATGTTGTATTAAAACCAAAACTCTAATTTTTTTTCGCGATAGGTTGGTCCAAGTGCCAGTGGCAAGACGTCTCTGGTTCACCTCCTGGGTCACCTGACTGGTCACATGGTGCGAGTCCTGGCCATGAACAGCGCCATGGATACCACTGAGTTGCTAGGAGGTTTTGAGCAGGTGAACGTCCAGGAAATCGTTTGTAATCATTAAAAAGTGTTAAAGTTTCTTACAGCACTCAAAAGTGATTTCTGGCAAACACTCTTAGGCCCAAAAAAAAAATAAGTCGGTCTCTGGTCAGCGCGCGCGTCGATTTTATTCATGCGCGTCAATATTTTTTTCCAAAATGTTCCGTGGTAGCTCCAACAGCGCCCTCTATTTCCGCACCTCCTCAATTTGTTTTACCAAAGAGCACCAAGGAATGGGAAATTGCACCAAGGCAAATGATCGAAAGCACCAAGGCAAATTATGGAGGACACCAATGTACATGAGGACACCAAAAAAACAAAATAGTACCCCACCTTGTCTGTACAATCCAAGCTTGAAGAAAAAAAAAGAAAAAAAAAAAAAAAAAGCCGCATCGCCGCGTCAATTCCTGAACTTTGGTCTGACCAGAGACCGAATATTTTTTTTTTTGGCCTTAGCTCAGATTTTAAGCTTTTAAAATTTGTTTTTGCTAACTTCAAACCAACACAAAATCCAGACTAATTTGGGGAAAACAACTTTCCGAGCAATCTGTTTTGCTCCTTTTACCAAGGGATTATAGTGTTCCTGTAAGGATCTTCTCAAACAAAAATTGATCAGGAAGAATTTATCTGCTGTAAGTTTTATAAAGAGACATCATAGAAATCAAATCTTTAATTTTTATTTGTTTTTGTTTTTGTTTTTTGATAGGCTGATTTGAACAGGCATTGGGAGCAAGCTCTACAGTCTTTGAGACATGTCGTCATGGCAACAGAGCGGCTCCTCCTATTGGCCAATAGTGAGGAGGTATCCCAGCATGCACCACAACTTCTAGCCAATTGGGCCGGTCTAAACACCATGTGTCAAACAGGTATTCAATTCAATTCAATTCAATTCAATTCAATTCAATTCAATTCAAGAAGACATTTATTCCATACTCATTTAGAGAATACATCCATAAATAAAAGAAATCTGGTAAATAACAAGATAACAAAATCAATAAATATGTCTCCAAAAAAAATAATAAAAGTAAAATACGCTTTGAAAAAATGATCAACTTATTTCGATTTATGTGTTGGTTTTAGGCCAGACAGATATGATATGTTCTGTCAAAATAGACTTTTCTGGGCAGCTAGTTGGAATAGTTTTTAAAATACTGTTGAAACATAGATAATGTTTTTTACAATGACAAATTAATTATTAAAAACAGAGTTTCTGTGGCAACATTTTGCTGTTGAAAATTTTAGGGACATCTTCATCAGGATTGACAAAAAGGATGTATATCTCGAACTGATAACTTTCTACAAATCGTAAAAGTATAGCTTGACTCTTAAAACCATATCTGCTTTGTAAATTTTCTCACAGGTTCACAAAGAGAAAGAAGTTTCTCGAGCGAGCAATCCATTGAAGGGCTGTCGGAGAGAAAACTGGACATGTTTGAGCAAGTGCTCGACCAAGTCCGAAGTGTGGTTCAGAAACACGCATCGGAAACCGACATAAGTAAGAAAACTCTAGCATGGTCCTCAAAGTCATATCTTTCCCTTACTGGAACTCGCCGAACAAAAAAAAGGAGCCATTTTTGCGTTGGTGCCACATTCATGCACATGCCGATGCACTCTTAAAGGTGGGGTGCACGCGCATCTTGGTAACCTATTGGTCGAAGGAGCCCGGAGTTCGTGCAAAACTACCTGAGCGCGACTCGTGCGAGTCTGGTACCATCTCAGAAAATGGCGGTCGCCGAATTACTCTATGTCTTGTAGTCATTCCCAATTTTGGAAGGTTTTGGGTTGAGTAGTTTCTGTTTTGGCCTCGTTTTCTGGAGGAAGATTCTTAGTGATGTGTGTTAAGAGTCTTTTCATGATTATTCCAGGATGCTGTCCATGGGCAGGCCACTTTACCACAATTGAGCTCAGAAAAATATGCATGGATAAATGTATGTAGCTGATAGGTTCACATTAGAGACTGCCATAACACATTTCTGGTTTCATAGTATGTCTTACTCTTTATTTTTTTTTAAAATCTTTTTCACATTTGAATCTTTTCACTTTCAAATCTAATTTCCAAATTTCACCTTTACCTTGGAAAAATCTGTCGGCAGACATGTTTAAAAAAAACCTGTTATTTTATATTTCTCATTTGAATTTAGAATTTGCACTTCTTGCGCACTTTATTTCCTTCTTCTAGATGAGAAAGTCGGTCATGTGACTAACATGGCCGCCCAGCTGAGAACAAGGCTGGAGAAGGAGGGTCGTACCATTCAGCAGGGCGGGGGTGGCAAGTTTGAGTGGGTGGACGGGCTGCTGGTCCAGGCGTTGAAGAATGGCGACTGGCTGCTCATCGATAATGTCAACTTCTGCAGGTAAATGACTTTGTAGTGATTTTGATTGAGGTTAATTTGTAAATCTCTTCTGACAAAAAGTGGTTTGCTATGCAGCATTCATACAAGTATTGTGCCGTGGAGAACCAGCTCTTCGTCTCACTGGTTAGTTTGGTAGCATGCTACCACGATGGGGTGGGCCACAGCACCAAATGCTTCCCCCTTCTGAGGTGGACAGGAAGAGTAGACCAGCGGAGCGGGAATGGGAAAGCGGAATTGGAATGTGGATCGAACGATCCTCTCTTAAGTGGGCTACTTGGAGCTTTCTTTAAGGCCAAAAAAAAAAATTAGTCGGTCTCTGGTCAGCGCGCGCGTCGATTTTAATCATGCGCGTCAATCTTTTTTTCCCCAAAATGTTCCGCTGTAGCTCCAACAGCGCCCTCTATTGCCGCACCTCAATTTTTTTTATCAAAGAGCACCAAGGAATGGGAAATTGCACCAAGGCAAATGATCGAGAGCACCAAGGCAAATTATGGAGGACACCAATGTACATGAGGACACCAAAAAAGCAAAATAGTACCCCACCTTGTCTGTACAATCCAAGCTTGAAGAAAGAAAAAAAAGCAAAAAAAAAAAAAGCCGCGTCCCCGGGTCAATTCCGGAACTTCGGTCTGACCAGAGACCGAATATTTTTTTTTTTTTGCCTAACCTTATATTAACAGGTTCTTATATAGCGCTTTTAACTTGGATCAAATTGCTTTACATTATTATTACCCCTGATCATTGGGCTAATTAAACATTCCAAATACCATCTCAGCTCCCTGGGGTGTATACAGCTCGATGCAGCCTGTTAGGTGCAAGCAAGCTAAATCAATCACATAACCATCTCTGCCCTCACAGGTACCCATTTACTCCTGGGTGGGAGAAGCAATGAGTGACAAAGTGCCTTGCCCAAGGACACACGCACAATAACCGCAGGCTGGACTCTAACTCACAACCTACACATAGTTAGAGCTAAAATTGGTAAACAGCATTTTATTTACAGGGGTACTAATACTTTTCTTTTAAATTTCCTTTCATCAGTCCCTCCGTACTGGATCGTCTCAATGCCCTCCTGGAACCCAACGGGGTCCTGAGCATCAACGAGCGCGGCGTGATCGACGGTCACATACCCACCGTCAAGCCCCACCCAGACTTTCGCCTGTTCCTGGCCATGGACACAAGGCACGGGGAGATCTCTCGAGCCATGCGCAACCGGGGGGTGGAGGTCTACATAGTGGGAGAGGTCAGTTCAACCACTAATGCCCTTTTTTTTATACAGTCTTAAAATGCAGTGGCAGATCGAGGGGCTCTTCCAGAAAGCATCCACCCTCCCTCATACAAAAAGTACAAAATGTGCTTAACCCTCCTGGTCTTCTGCACTTCACGATCCTTCAAGTTTTGCAAAAGAACTTTTGTAAATAGAGTTTGCACCCACACTTCAAATTCCTTTGAGGTAATCTTCTGTGGAGTATGGATAACACTTCCAATCCCTGCACAAGTCTTGTGTGTGGTTAAGATTCAGTCATGCTTCACTGCTCTCCTCAGTGCTGTTTCTGTGTGTGGATTGACTCTCTGTGTGACACAGATACTTTAACACTTCATATCCCTTCACCTGAAACTAACCTGCAGGTTTTAAAGGATTTTTACATATTGCTTTGAATATTGACTTTCCACTTGGAGGGTTAAGGAGCTGAAATTCCTATTACTTGGGAATGTGCACTGGCACTACTCCCTTTGCTTTTAGAAATATAAAAAAAAATATAAATAAACAATCAAGCCCCTCTTTGCCTCTGGACCCAAAATCTGGACACACCCATTTGAAATGTATAAACAGGGTGAGTAAAAAAAAAACGAAACCCAAATGGCAGGACCAGTTTTTGAATGACGTTTTGCCTGTAGCACTTTCAAAATCTAGGATATGAAAGCCCAGTCATTGAGCTTTCTTTTAGTACAGGAATCATTCAAATCACTCATTTACTGAAGTTACAGAATTTTGAACTCAAACACCACTTTGAAGTTCTGTCCACGGATCACAAAAAGGGTAAGTGTTCTTTCAGCAAACAAAAACGGTTCACATCACAATAAGAATTGTTGTCGTTTTGCTGAAAGAACACTTACTTCTTTTGTGATCCGTGGACAGAACTGTAAAACGGTGTTTAAACAAAAACTGCACAATTGCTTGTTATTTGTGTTTATTTATTGTTAGTCATGTGAAAGATTTTCCTAGATCGCATAACTTTTTTAGAGTAAAATTTGTAGACATCACCGTCCTTATTGTATATTTGAAGTCTTGGTCCCAAACTTGGAACCAGACTCTGTTCTAAATGTTCACATTTTTTTTGGAATTTCAGAATGAGGGTGGTGCCTATGATCGTCTAGATCTCCTAGCCTTACTGAACGGCATTGGGCTGACAGGGGACAAGACTGCCGGAACTTTGTTGGGGCTTCATGAGGATATCAGGCTTAATATGCCAGGTAAGTGAATTACTGAGACACTCAAATTCCCTGAGGTTTTGCTGTAAAGGAACATGTTTATATAGAGCCTAAGAAATAGGTATTTTTAAGGTGAGCCTTAAGGCTAATATCATTGTACCCTAATGTGGCACGGCCCCTAACGTGGCGCACTTTCATTTTTTGCCTCTAGCGCCTAGCTAGAGCAAAAGTTTTACCTGAAATTTCACAATTAGTGAAATCTCATCAAGCTCTAAACATCCCGTTCATAAATCATGAGTTTATCTACCCATTACAAAGTTGGCCGAGATATTTAGTTTGGCTTGATTTTCCGATTTTTTTTTCCTCAAAGTGCCAAGTGAACCCTTTGAAAAGCGCCCAAAATAATAGTTTTCCAACAATTTTCTAGTTGGGTATGTAAATAGAGATAATAATGGTTTATCAGAATTTATCAACTTTAAAGAAAAGAGTTAACTTGGGATTCTTCTGAAATTTATTCAAGTGTGCCACGTCATAGGGAACACTCGCCCATTTTGTGCCAAATTTCCAGATGCCACCGTTTTCAAATTTCTGACTCAATTTCAAGACAATGAAATTGTCCACAAAGGTTAAACAGCAAACATTATTAAGGTTAAAGCACCAGTATTTCACTGATTGACTTTGAAGTTCATCAACAAAGAAGTTTGGCAACACTACATGAAGAAAGTCGGGGTAAACGTCGACGTGCGCCACGTTAAGGAACACCACTATACAAACACATACCATCAATTCTACGTTGCTTTAGGGATCTGAGTGGTCCCCTAAACCTCTGCCGGTTATTTCGTAGATTTTTTTCATTTTTCCCAATCTCACTCCTGCTGTACCTGGCAACTAATTACAATCCTTTGAAATTGTTTGTTTAAAAGCACAAACCGGAATTTAAATTCAGTGTTCAACTTTTAAGTACATCGCAAAACTAGGAAGCATAGGAGTGTCTAATGCAGTGTTTTTCGAGCAAAGTTAACAAAAATTGAAAGTCAGAAACACTTAAATTCAAATAGGGATTTCTAATTAGGCAGTAAAAAAATAGGGAATGAAACCCTACTTTGCCAAAAACCTTTTTTAAGTTGAAAATAAAAACTAATATTTTAGGAGTGAGGTTGAATAGCTTAACCCTTTAGCCTTTATACCTCCCAAGAGCGCCCTGCCTTTTACTCCTCGTACAACCCCAAACCGCTCTGCCTGTTACCCCCTGTACTGCCCCAAACTGCTCTGCCTGTTACTCCCTGTACTGCCCCAAACTGCTCTGCCTGTTATTCCCTGTACCGCCCCAAACTGCTCTGCCCATTATTCCTCATACCGCCCCAATAGCAATTAATAGTTTTATGGATTCATGGAGGAGTTAGTACAATGTAATATAATTTAATACAAGTGCTAAAGGGTTAAATTTAATATTAAATTTCTGTTTGTATTACGAAGTACAGAGCGCGCTGTACATGTACATGTATCATTGACATAGGGGAAAAACCTAACGAAAGCCTGTTTAAGAACTTGTTTGTGAACTTTGCCTTTGGATCTTTTGACCCATTCTGTATGTTCAGGTCCCATTCATTTATTGTTCTCGTTTAAACACGGTGATATACTTTCACTGTGAGCTTATCAGCGACAGCCAGTTCTCCAGTAGGTGTCAGCGCCATGCTTAGCGGGTTACAAAGACCAAGCGCTAAGCAGCCAAGATACTCCCCAACAGGGTTGAAGTAGTAGATCCCCGATTGGTCCTTCAGATCCAAGTGCCCTGCTACGAAGATGTCACCTGTGGGACTGCAGCATATACCGGTCGGATTCCGAAACTTTGCTCTGGCAAGCGTGTCCACCGAAAAGATGGGGTTACCCTCGTAGTCAATGGACGTCAGTCGGTTGTCTTCGTAGCTGCTGTAGATTAAGGAACGATTCGGAGGAAGACTCACGGCAAGTTGATTTTCGACTGTCGGGGAGGGGATCGTGTGTATGAGCGCTCCGTCTGGTTTGTGGAGGGTTATCACTCCGCGACCACGATCGCCGACTGCGATTTGGTTGTCTTGATCCACTGCGAGAGCTGAGAGCAAGGTTTGAGATTCTGCTTCCTTGTCATCGCGAGACGGCGTGAACTGGAAGAGGTACTTCAAATCCTTGTCCAAGACCATCACCTTTGGACTGTCGATGACGACAAGCTGATCCAGGGTATTGATGCAGACACTGAACGGCTTCCGCAGCTTCTCCATTTGCACCCCGGTGGAGTTTCTGCGTTGCTCTCTTCCCTTGGGATCCGTGATGATGATGAGGAAGTTCCTCTCGGAATCGACCACCGCGATGTGCCCTTTAGAGTTTGCCGCCACTCCTCTAGCCATCTTGAAGTTGCTGAACTCTTTGACCAGCTTCCATCGTTCCTCTAGGAGCAGAGTTCCAAGGGGTTCCATGGTTGGGGCACTACCAGGCTTGAAGTTGAGGTACGACAGTCCGTGTAGGAGACCGTGGTCTTGAAAATGTACAGCCTTAACACCATGAATCCCATTCAGTATCGTCTGCTTTTTAGCCAGCAGCCCGCAAGTACTTGCTTTTGCCACGAAGGACCTTACCGTATCCAATCTCCTCTCCGTGTTGGCAAGAGTCTGGTTTTGATTGGTCAGCGAAATGTCTATCTCTACTGCCCTCTTGTGTTTGATTTGGTCAATTCTCTCCTGGAGTACCTTCTCCTGTTGTTGAACGTACGCGTGGTACTCGTTAGCCTTCTCAGAAACTTTCTGCTTGGCCTCTGCGATCATTGTTTCCAGTCTGTCCCGGGAGTGCTGTGAGGAATCTCTTGCAGCCTTCTGCTCCCGATGCATGAGGTCCACCTTGGCGAACTCCGCGTCAACTTGCTCCCGGAAGGAATGGTCGGCTTCCTCCAGGCTGACGTACTTATGCTCTGGCTGACTGTGAGCGACGACGGTGCACGCGCCACAGATCAGCACCTGGCACGTCTCACAGAAGAAACACAACTCCTGGCCGTCGTGATTACCGCACTTGGGAAGATCCTCCAAAGCCACAACATCATGAGATCGCATCTTCAACATCCGTTGATGAGCTTCCTGACAATCCTTGCACAAGTAATCCTCGCAGTCCACGCACCGTGACACCGCCTCCTGACCCAGGTCACAGGCTTCGCATATAACCTTTGACCTATGAGCTGCCTCGTCGTCGACCAGAATCAGGGAAGCCAACGATGAGCAACTCACCAGACCATGAACACCTTGCTCTGGCAGGACCGTAGTCTGCTTGCAAACCGGACACTGGACGTTAACTGCATCGCTGTGCTTGTTGGGAAGGAGTTCTTCCAGACATTTCAGACAGTAGCTGTGGAGGCAGTCCAGCATCTTAGGTTCAGTAAACTGCTTGAGGCAGATGGGGCAGTGTTCTAAGGGGTCGTGATGCAGCTTGCCCCCCTTGCCGGATTCCGGTACTGAGACTGCGGTTGCCATCTTGATGGCTGAAAGATGGACAAATTTAAGTATTAGGTTTTATAAGTATCAATAATAAAATAGTGATACACGTTATCTTGATAAAGTGATAACAAAAGATCCTATATCAAAGTGGGGACCATGAGTGTTTTCAATTCGAAAACTTTTGGAGTCCTTAAAACTGTCAAGATTTTTTAGAATATGCTGAAGGAACAACATACAAGAAAATTGAAAAGTCAATCATAATTGAAATTGAGATGTATG
Organism: Patiria pectinifera; assembly: GCA_029964075.1. Taxonomy (NCBI): domain Eukaryota; kingdom Metazoa; phylum Echinodermata; class Asteroidea; order Valvatida; family Asterinidae; genus Patiria; species Patiria pectinifera. The sequence goes on from CM057140.1 coordinate 1,679,260, forward strand.
TTTTTACTGGAATTCAAGTAAACAACATTTCAAGATAAGGTTGTTACATTCATGTACATGTACATGTACATCAAAATGCCATTTTTCTGTTTCCTTGAACAATTGCACCTTGACAAATAAAAAAATGCCACTTAAATCCAGTGTATATATTTCAACATGTATTCAAGGTCCATTTTAAAGTACAAGTTGATCAAATAAATTGACAGATAATGTATTAAACTCATAGGAGTACAGAATATCAGTAACATTGAAAGGAAGTTGACTGTACTTCAAGGTATCATTTGCAGCTTTCTAATAACTGACAAACCTATTGTTGAAAAGCATATTTGGTTTAAAGATAGTAATGGGACTAAACTCCCGGTAAAATTATTCTTTCTGGCAAGCTGTCATTTTGAAGAAAACAATAAAAAGGAATGCTTTTTCCAACGATTTTTTGAAATTTCTGTTAGTGGTTCGTTTATAATTTGGTGAAGCCTTGAAGTGCGCGCAAGCTTTGACACGACGCACACACGTGTGCGTTTCATCAGTTCAGTGCGTGACTTTGCGTACATGTAGCTGCAATCTGAATGAGAACGTGTCCCGGACGTTGATTTTGGGCACAATTTAAAACATGACTCAGCAACTTTTGAATTGAAATGGAGATCTGAGAATATTGTTTTCTTGGAATATACAGCATTCACTGAGCTGACACTTCATCAGGTTAGTTTTGAGCACGTTTGTTACTTCAAACGAAAAAAATGCACAAATGACAAATGATGGCCTCTACATTTAACAAGGAAAAAGTGTAATCACAGAAATTTCAACTGAAAAATAAAACCACTCCTTGGCTTGTGCACCAATTCCAGTATACCAGTACATGTTCATGTTCAAATGTTCATGTAATAAATTCAACCATAATGCATAACTGATATTTTGGACCCTTTTGTTTAAATCTTCACTGTCATTTCTTACATTAAATTACAGTAGTTTAACTTACCTTTGATGGTTAAAATGTCATAGACTCGTACAGAACCTTTCAAGTTTGACTAGCACAATTTCCATCAGAAGTCATTTCTGATGTCTGAATTCATTTCTGTACATGTACATATATGACATCACAGACGTTCATCACATGCCTACAATTAGTGAAGCGCGCACAGTGTTGCAATGGGCCAACTTGGTTGACTGAGCCAGTCTTTTGTTCTCTCTCCAAAAAAAGTTGGCTGCCGAATGTGTGTATTAAAGTTCATTGCCAAACTCCAGTAGCTTTTATCTACACATTGTGTACAAAGGGTATTTGTGTGTGAACTGGGAAGGTTTTTTTTATTGTTTTTTTTTTTTGTAGAGTGAGCAGTTGTCGGCACGGTGCGTGTTTTCACTTTGTACATTTGAACTGTGCAAAGTTAAGTTTGTTTGCTGTTAGTGTATTGAACCGTGTGATGACTCATCTATATTCAACAAATGTATTTTTAATTTCATTCTAAAGGCCCTATTTATATAAGTTTGAAAAAGCAAGCTGAAATTTGGCAAAAGAAACTCATGCTATTCTGACGTGCATGTGATGTATTTGAACTTTTGAAAACTGATTTTGGCATGTTTGGGCACAAGTCTTTCAGTTTCAGATTGTGAACATTTTTTTGCCAAAACTACTGTTTTGGAAAACTGTATTATTTTTCAAATTTGCAAGCAAAATTAACTTGATAATGTTTTGTATTTTGTTTGCTGGCTGTTGTAATTAATGAAGATTCTAAATCAAAGCTCTTTTTTGAAAATTAGTTAATTGATTTTATACAAAACATATCAATTAATGTTACTGACATTGTACACAGTACAAACAAAAAATTACAAGCAATATTTCAGTAACGTCCTCTAAAATCTCTGTGCAAGTCAAAGTCCAAAACGTTATCTTTCTTTTGTACAAACTAATCTACCTACATGTAAGCAAGTGATTAAATTTTTAGATAAATAGATTTTATCCAAATACTTGACTGAGTCACGAGTTTGCACGTGGCAAAAAGATTGTAATGTGACATTGAGCAGACAAAATGCAACCTTGACAAAACCAAGTACCAAGTGCCCAAGGACCTAATACAGTATAGTAATAAAAAATGGAAATAACTATTGGCCAAAATATCTTTTTTATCCAAAATTTGATTATTAAAACTGTTCAAAGTATTTCTAAGATTACAAATGGGAACTTGGCGCTTTGTTTTCTTTACGAAGTTTGGTTGGCAAAATGATATTCATTATATAAAAATATCAGTTTTGCGGTAGTATTACAAGTTGAATTTAACTAATTGAGAGTTTGTTTTGAGAATTTTAATAGGTTTTTTTTTATTTCAAGTTTATTGTATTATAAAGATTCAAGTTAAACTGAAAAAAAAATGGATGAACAAAGTTAAATATATAAAGCACACAAATTTCCAAATAGTTTTTTTCGTCAGTTTTGCTTAAATTAAGACTTCTAAAAAGCTAAGTTTTAATTCAACAATTCATCCTCTACTTATTTGACTTATTCCACAGATCGGTAACTTTTACTGTAATTTATTGCAATGTCTTGTTTACAATGCAACTTAAAGTTGCATTCCCCTTTCGAATTTCATTCTGAAAATAGTTTCCTTTTGTAAATTGCTATTTTTTTCTAGCAATACAAAGGTGAGTCACTTTTGAAAGACACATCGACCGAAAAAAAATCTGCCGATGTTTAGTTGTTGAATTATTAATTTACAATTTTGAGTTATTGGCTACCAGACAATAATGTAGGAACCGGGAGCCAGTCTCATCTTGCCAGCAGATCTTGTTGTGCCCAAATCAAAACCTTTTTTTCTCCAGAGGATTTGAGACGTCCAAAAAGAAAAATAGAATGTTGTTGTTTATAAAACATACAAAATGAAATTTTGTTCAGAGAAAAACTTGATCTTGTTGAAGAGCATGGAGAGTGCAACGTTAACTTCGTTTGCAAAAAGATGCATTTGACCTTGTTTTGTTTTTCTTTTGTTTTTGTTTTCGCCAGGGAGCGATGTCGCAAGCCTTCCCAGCATCCTCCTTGCTGCTTCAATCACCGTGCAACTGCTGGAACGGGGCCGGGATGTGAATAGCGCCCTCAAGCAAGCTTGCACTGACGTGTTTGTTCGGGGTCAACTGTCAAAGGTCAACAAGCAGGTCAGCAAAACCTTCATTTCAGTTTTACACATGGAGTTTTGAAAAACCTGGGTTTTGTTTCAGTTTTACTATCAGGGGAATAGTAATTGCCTGAAGGCAAAACTGGAAATGATTCCATGATTTGAAAAATTGCCAGAAATCCAAAGTTAACTTAGCTATGAAAGTAGTATTATCCTTACAGTATTTTTGGTATAATTGAGAAGTATTTTTCAATTTTTTTGGCAGAAAGCAAAAGAGATTGTTGAGAAGCATCTCAATGGCGTGGGCACCGACTTGGATCAGCTGGTACCCGTCGACCCAAATGGATTGCTACATGCTGAAGCAGATGACGGTGTGTCAATAGAGGGAGCCCTTCATCCTCGCCACCTTCCATCTGTGGACGAGCTCAGCCGCAATGCATCATGGGCCATGTTGCGGAGGGAATTCGCCCTGCTTGCATGTCTACTGAGCGGGGTAAAAAATCAGGCTGAGCCACAGAGCATTGTTCAGCTCTTCCGACCGGCCACCCTCCTTCTGTTAGAACAGGCCACGCCCACCGACTGGGAGCTGCGAGGCGATTGGCTCGCGGCAACGTGGACAAAATCGTGGCGAGATGTTGATGACAGAACAGCGTTGATTGGGACGGGAGGAGCGGAGTTTGTGGAGTGCATGCCGGAGATTGCCGTAGAGGCACTGAAAGTTGTCTTCCAGCATCCGCTGCGAAAGAGACTAGCAGAGCTATTGGAAACACTAGAGCTTTCTGAAGGTAAATATTCGTCATGACGATATCACAAAATTGTCCTCATTTTCGGACAAGGGTTAATGTTTGTACACGGTTTCATCATCATCCCTTGAACCGTTTGGAAGAAATTTCATTTGTTTTAATGTGGACGCTTCCCTTTCGGTATTTTGTACAAAACAAACATTTTCAAGGCATGATCTATTGGACTATAAATTGTGAACATGATCGTTTAATGGTTATAACTGAAACAAATCCGTCACTATTTGAACTAAATTCACTTGTAATTTGATACATGATGATGTCATCATGACGTCACACTTGTAGGCACATGATGCCGTTACTCTCGTAGGCACATCTCTGTATCAGGTTGATGTTCATACCAAGTTTGAAGTTCATGTGTTCCATTTGAAAGAAAATATGTGGAGAATTACTGCCCCCCCCCCCCCAAAAAACATACCAGAACAAAGACAAAACCGAAGGGTGTTATCACAGCCCCAGCACCCAATTAGCCTAAACTCCGCCAGCAGCGTAATCTGTGTTAATTATTTCTTGTTTGCACCGAATATGGTGCCATATCAGAAAAATGTAATGACCCCCTGTTTGCTCTTGTAACTTAGCCAAATAGCGCCCTCTTTAGTGTGTGTATTGAGCGGATACATTTTTGTAGAATTAAGACATGGACAGAGCTCTGTGCCTTTTGCTGGATGTGAAAATGACCCCTATTTCTCAAATTTTTTTTCTCTGACAGAGTGCAAGATCTTGCAGCACTACCCACTTGATCTCAACCTGGCGCCCCAACTTCTTGACAAGCTGGCCAAGCTCAGTCAAAAGAGGGCGCCAGACAGAATGGCAGTCGACGACGAGCAAGATGAAGAAGAGACCGACGCTGGTTGCAGTGTTCTTGAAGAAGCTACGGCCATTGCAAGAAGGTTTGAAAATTAGTTTACATATAAATTGGCCAAAGCTTAAATTTACACAGGCTTCTATAAGGACTTGGCCTCAATTTTCATCCATAATAGATTGCAGCCTATATTTTGATACAGTTATTGAGCCATCTTGGTCAGATTTCTTGAAGATGGCATAGTGATCGCAGTAATTTTCAAGTTCGTCAAAGGTGCCAGACTATATTTTCTACAAATCTTGGTAAAATGTAATTTTACAGAAATGAAATCAAGATGGCAACTGTGTAATTATTGCCGTACTTGACATGAAGCCAAATGTTTTAGGTTTTATTTTTTTGATAATGTGGTGAATAGCCAAAAATAGCTTTAAAGGCCACAGTACAAAAGTATCTTAAAAAAAACAACATTCTTGCAAATGCGAAAATCGCCCCACAATTAAAAAGAATTTGCTCTTGCAGATTTTGAGAATCTTTTTATTCAGACTTTTCCCCCCAAATTGAAAAGTGTCACAAATCATTGAGGACATTCGTGCGCAAAACTGACACTCCAGAACTAGTATATTGTTGGTAGTGCAAGTGTGAAGAAGTCTCCAAACGACCCATGAAATGGTATGGGCATGTTGTCCGTATGCCACAACATCGCCTCCCATTCCAAGCATACCAGAATGACTTAAGTCAAGTCAAGCAAGTTAAAGGGAAGGTACAACATTTGCAAACATCAAAAAACGAAATGACCAAAATATCACCAAATAAATACTGGAATGTTAGGGAATGATAGTCCAAAGCATCCTGTAAAATCTTGGCTCTTGATGTGCTAACATTTTCATGAAAACTTGTATTTTTCCAACGCTGGTCGGCCGACCAGCGTTGGAGAAAACGTTGGACTACAAGAACATGATTGGTTTTCTTGGTTTTTCCAGCATCTACAAACCCAAAACGCTAAATAAGTCAGTGTAACAATATTTTCTATTAACTACTAATCCTTCAGATCCATTTATGTCTGAAAATTGCAGCAAAAGCAAATGTTGTACATTAAATCTCGTTGATTTTTTTCTTAAAGGTTACATCTGCTACTCAGGACCACAGTCCTACGCCATATTGAATACTCCAGACTGAGGCAGGCAGTGGGTGTTAAGCACACTCCCACCACAGCTATCCAGCTGTCCTATGCTCTGCATCTAGGTAAGTTACTTTAAAAACATTTCATTGAACCAAAATCAAGAATGAAAGCAGTGTTGTCAAGGTTCTTGTAATGGATCGCAAATACATCACAAGTACATCACAATGGAGTGTCATGGCCTAGCGGTTAAGAGCACCGGACTCATGCTCTGGTGCTTCAGAGGCAACAGTGCCGTGGGTTCGAGCCCGGGCCCAGACACTTGTTCCCTTAAGCAAGGCACTTAACCATTATTGCTTCGTCCTTAAGATGGGACGTTAAGCCGGAGGTCCCGTGTGTTGTATATATGGCCTAACACACGTAAAAGAACCCAGTAACACTTATCGCTAAGAGAAGGGGTTTGCCTCAGTGTTTCTGGCCTCCTAGTTATTCTCCCTTGTGGAAGTCCTTAGAGAAGAACCAACCAAGTACCAGGTCCGTCACAAGTCCAGTCACAAGTAAGAAGGAATGAATGATAAAGATGCAGGCCAGTAAACAGGCCCAGAATTGCCTACATCGGCCAACATTTGTGCTATTAGAGCTTTTTGTGTGCCATGAACTTGAGGGTCTGTAAAAAAGAAGGATGGAAGCCCTTCAGGACTGCGTGCTCGTATTTCTGTGAAATTCAGATGAAATTGGGCCCTACAGTTGCTCTATTTTTTGCAATGTAGCATAGTCGTCCATTTTTTTAAAATGGCGACGGGCTTCAGGACTACTTTTAGGGGTGATCATCTTTGGATGGAATTTTCTCTCAAAAGTCATTGGTTAACCCCCAAAAATTGAACACAAAATGAAAGATGATGAAATAAGCTTTAATTTGATGTGTGTCTCAAACACCTCGGAGAGTTGTAAATATATTTTTTCTGAATTTCAAAAGTGGGCGTATTTATCACTTGGGTCGATGTAAGTTTATTTACTAGTCTGCAACTGTAACCAAAGAATATCTCCGTCGCAGTTCATTTGTGTAGCTTGTCCGACATACGTGTGTGCATATGACACATGCGGTTGGAACATGCAGCCTGGCGTTGGAGAGGTCCTTGTCACGTTACCCATATGTGCAGTTGGTAGGGCGTAATTGATCGGTCCGTTGGCTACCCTATTATATTTTTAGGCCTGATCGGAATTGACGATTTGCCGGACCCTCTGTTGGCCCACCTCTACCCCTTCTTCCGATCCCTGGACGCATTCATCGCCGACGCCATATCGACTGGGAAATCAAACCTTTCTGAAGACACAACTTATGAGGTAAAAACAAAATTTGAATCATTTGGGATTTTCCAAATCCTGGCTTTCTCTCCATCATTGGCTTCGGGGGATTTTTGGCCTTCGGCCTCATGGTATGTGGGACACAGACGCACTACATTATTCCGTGTTCCACTTGCGCTCACCGGATAACTAATAGTATTTCCTTGACTTTGTGTATCGACAGATCCTATTGGCCCTGCACTGGAGGGACAGATGCTGGCAGGTGTGTGACCGGCCAATCAAAGGCAGCAACTCTTTCCACCTGGGGCAGTTTGCTTTGCACTGGGCATGGATGACAAAGAAACTGATCGCAGTTGTCCCTCGCTTACTGCTTGGAAATGACAATGCGTAAGTACCCCCAACAAAATCTGTTTTTAATTGGCTACCAAATTTTTCTTACATAACAGTTGTCTATTTTTCCTACTTTTTTGTTCCTTACTGAAAGTAACCGGAATTTGTGTTATTAAAACAAGAATATTTATGAAAACTGTTGGAATTTCTACTTTTCTTGTGATATATTGCAAGATGCATTTTATTTTCTTCAGTTTTTGATCCAACAAAATTTAAGTGCATTTCAGTAAAGTTGTTACTAAGAAATGTAAAGTTTTGAAAATTGGGTTTCGCCCCTTCACTAAACCTTACGAGCACTGTAAGCTGGATATATTCAAGCAGCTTGCAAGGAGAATTTGCCAGTTGGCTTTGATGGGACTCGAACCTACTACATTCTACCTAGTAGTACAGATGTCGGAACCACTCGACCGTCAAGCTTTTCTAGGACCGGTTGGTTGGGTCCAATTTAAAAAACACAAATTACTCAATTTGTTTTAAATCAAAATTGCAGTTTGCCACAAGACTTGCAAACAGTAACCAACCGGATCACCGATCATCTGGCTTCTATAGCGACGACCCTCTCTGCTCCCCAACACCAGAGGGCGCTGGTGCACCACATGGGCCAACCGCTGCCGTACAAGTCCAGTCTCTGTGCAGAGACCTCCGAGCACCTGAACAAACTCTGTCAGACCGTCGACGTTGTGAGCTCGGTTGCTAGGGTGGACGTTGGTCGCCTCGGCAACCGGAAGCGGAAGAAATTGCAAAGATGCGTATCGTTTGCGGTGAAGGACGGCAGTTTTGCTTGCAGGAAAATGATTGATTTACTGGTTGCGGTTTCCCGATTGAACAACCAAGCTGTTGATTTTATTGGTAAGTATTATGTTTAGTTTTCTGAACTTCTTTCTTGAAAAACATTGTTAAATTTTTTTTTTTCGTGTGCAGCTTTACCATGTTGAAAATACAGGTCAATAAGCATTTAGATTTAGGTTATCCTCCGCATTTAGGCTAGCCTTAGCTTGTGCATTTTGGCTCTTGATAATGAGGCCCAGGTTTTTTTTATTAATATTGCATTTACGAAGTCTACAAAAAATTCCAATGACTTTCCTCCTAAGACTTAATATTTGCCATTTAAAATTCTGTCAGATTTCAAATTTGAGGGATTTTAAAATGCCACGTTAACCATTAACACAATTCCAATGATATCAGAAAATATCAACAACTTGACTTGCTTATCAATCGTTAAAACTGCTCTAGGGTGAGAATGCAAAACGAAACAAGCAGTTACTCAAGGTTATCCTGTAAAACCCTGTAAAACCTTTGTAAATCCTGGAGTAACCATCAGTTTAATTTCGCATTCTCCCCAAATAGCAGACCTTTTTTGCACATCAAATTCACTATTCACAAAAAATCAAGTTGACATTCTATCAATGAAAATCTGAAGTGAAACGTTTGTCCATCCTGTCCTTTTAATTACATAATTATAAAAGAAACTGCATCACTGCCAAGGAATCATTTGAAAACTACGATTTTAAAAGGAATTTGCTTTTTTTTTAAATGACATTTGTCTTGTTACTTACCACAGAGGATGACCTCCTAGACTCCATTCAAGCCATCGAAGCCAACCTGGCCTCCCATGGACTCTACCACCAGGACGGCAGTCAACATATCCCCATGGAAACAGACGATGATGCCAGCCAATCAGAAGAAAGTCGAGCCAAGACCGATGTGGCCACGAAAATTGGCCTTTGGCCGCTGTGGGACCACGTGGCTGTGTGCGCAGAACAGACGGTAAACTGTAACCTCCTCGCAAGGAAAATGAAAAGGTATGTCTGGTTTGACAAACCAGGATCACATTTTTCAAAAATGTTAAGCATCACTTTAAGGTAGATTACATCATTTGTAATTTGTGCATTATGTTCGTTTGAAGCAACAAAAGTGCTCAAAATCTAAAGAAGGGTGCTGAACAACTAAACCTGATGAAGTCTCAGCTCATTGATTGCTGTGTATTGCGAGGAAAACAAATTTCTAGGATCTTGATTTCAAATCAAAAGTTGCAGAGTCATGTTTAAAACTGCGCCCGAACTCAGCGTCTGGGACACGTTCTCATTCAGCCGATTGCAACTACAGTGGACGCAGTGTCGCGCACTGAACCGACAACTTATAGCAACGGCACGTGCGTGTAAGTTGTGCCAACACATGCGCACACTCCACCGAATTAAAAACGAACTACTATAAACAGAAATTTCCAAAAGTAAAGTCTTTAGGCACGTTGTTGGAGATGGCCTTTTATTGTTTTCTTCAAAATGACAGCATGCCAGAAAGATTAATTTCACGGGGAGTTTAGTTCCATTACTATCTTTAAACCAAGTATGATTTTCCGTAATAATTTTGTCGGTAACTTTCTGGATAGCTGCAAATGATGGACTGTAGCTTTAATATTTTGGCTGGTAAACTAATTTTGCTAAGAGTTTTGTGGGAGTTGAACTTACATCTTTTGGTACGTTTTTATCAAAGAGACTTAATGATGCTTCGATTAATCTTGTGTGTACAACCATATGTTGTATAGTAGTAGTATTTCCATCAAAAACGGAGGATTTTTTGTTGATATTTTACACAGGGAAGAGTATACTCCGATTACATCTCTTGAACAGCTGAAGTCGATGTTAGAATACACTCTCAACCACACACCCGCGTCACCCCTCCGCGTTCTACCCTACGCATCCCTCCTGCAGAGTGGTCTCACCCAAACCCTGTCCGTGTCAGAGGTCACGGGGGCCTTCATGAGTCACATATGGAGGAGCGCCGCCTCCTGCCAGGTGCCGCTCTGGTTGTCGTGGCGACAGTATCTAGCAGAGGAGGATGCTGGGAGTTCTGGAGAAACGGCCGTTTCAGAGAGTCTGCCATATGTGAGCAGAAATCTTATTCAAATTTAATTTGAACGTGGCACCTTTTTCGTACCTTGCTAGAGCAAAACTGTTCCCTCAAATTTCACAGAAAGTGAAACTGCATCAATCTCTAAACATTCCCGTTCATAAATCTTGAGTTAAGTACCCGCTACAAAGTTCCAGAGAAATTCTATTTTGGCGTGATTTATTAATTTTTATTTCGAGTGCACAGTGAACCCTTTTAAAATTTGAGTGGAGATAACGATGATTTCTCAGAATTTATCAACTTTTAAGAAATTCTTAATTGTTCATGTGGGATTTTCCCGGGATTTGTTCAAGTGCGCCACATTAGGGATCACTCGGCCGAATTTGGGCCCAATTTCCGGACGTCACCGTTTTTGAATTTCGTACTAAATTTCATGACACTGAAATTGTTCACAAAGGTTCAACAGCAAGCATTATCAGTACTAAACTGACTAAATTTGAAGTTTTTCTACGAAGAGGTTTGGCAACACTGCATGAGGAAAGTCGACGAAACGTCGGAGTGCGCCATGTAACAGTTTTATAATGTTCTTTTTTGAATAAAACAATTTATTTAACAAGTAAACAAAGGTTACACGTAAATGTATTCTAAATTTTTGTTTTAAGTTGTATTTTTGTCACCAAAGCTTTGAAACTGTTTTCTTTGGTTTTTTAAAACCAGGGGCCTGCCATCTTGCACACGCCCCTCCAAACTCACTGCGTCACCCGCCTGCTGTATACACCCTCACACCAGCCCCGCCCCTCCAAGGGAGACCGCGAGGTCAAGAAGGTCGCGGGGTCAAAGGTCACCACCGACGTGCCGCTGGGTCAGTACCTGGAGAAGGCGGAACAACTGAGGGCGCTGTCTGAGCTGCTGTGGTCGAACGCGACGACCATGTCCTCAAACAAACTGTCTTTCAGGTATTCATGAAAAAAACATAATTTATTAGTAGAGTCTGGTTGGCGCAGTGGTTCTTTCCTCGCCTTCTGCCTCTATGACCGAGGTTCGATTCCTGCCTGGCCCACATGTAGATTGGCTTTTCAGTCCCTACTTGATTTCTTGGGTGTTCCCTGGAATATAGTTTCAGGATTATCCTCCCAACCGTGCCGACTCTAAAACTTAACATTTTTTATTTTAATTTCCATGTAAGTTTCTTCCAGCTTCCCATCCGAAGTGCCTGCACTGAGGAATCATTGGTTTCCTTTTCCAAGAATGAATAAATAGATTGTCTTCAAATTTTACTGAACCCACCCCCCAAAAATTGACATCTAGTTGTTTGGCATAAATACCATAAATTCCCACAGTGGTTGCTGAATTTGAAACTGTCAGTGACTAGGCTTATCAAATAATGGGGCAATTTTAGACCTTCAATTTATAACCAAAAGATGTCTCTGCTTTTTTTGCAAAAAGAGTAAGTTTTCGGGGTTGCATCATTCAAAGAGAATTCTCCTTTGTGAGTTTTGTGTAGATCTAAACAGAACTTTTACTTTCTTGATGAATTCTTTTTCTACCTCTGGAAATTCAATTTCTAATGTTTTGCATATTTGTTACGTCATTTCAGTACCAGGCGCGGTTCTAGAACCAATATTTGGGGGGGGCTAGCACGGTGGATCAAGTATTTTTTTCAGGGAGACGTGCTGAAATGTAGACCGGTTATTTTTTCCAGACACTTAGGCCTCCGAAAATCAATAGGTGGGGGTGGGGGGCCTCATGCCATATTTTCAATGGGGAGCCCAATAAAAATCTAAAATCATTATACATATTGCACTCCTGCCCTCTTCCCGAAACTAAGAATGGTTATTTGTCGCCTCAGACTGTGAATATAATTCTTTTTTTTTTTTACCTTTTGTTCCCAGCTCAACTAGTGTCAGTTACCTGTTGCTATCGCTGAGCCAACTGTTGCGGACTCTAGAACCTCTTCTCCCGACCTCTGACCTCCAGTCATGGCAGGTTGCCTTAGACGAGGTCGTATCCTTGGCAACCTCCGTAGCAACCGACAAAACATCCCTGGCATCTGCGGTGTCCGTTCTTGAAGAGATCCTTTCGAGGAACACGTCCGAGTCTTCGATTGGGATGAGTGATGTGGATGATAGGGGTCGGAGGGCGAGGGTCGTAATGACCGAGGTCGGAACAGATGTGAAGTCTTGTTTGGCGTGTGCGTTGGAGTTGTTACGTGCTACGGAAGGTGTGTCGACGGAAGGAACCGCTGGAACGGAGACTATGGATTGGGACCAGGCGGAGGGGGTTGTCGGAGGGGGTGTAGGAGGGGGTGTAGGGGTCCATCTGGTTCAGCTGATGGCATTAGGGAGGGGATGGGTCCGCTTGGGGTTGTTGGAGGTTCATCTTCTTGCTCCCCGAGGACCTGTGGATCCTGCTGAGAAGAAGGCGCTGAAACTGCAGTATGTCAAAGACGAGGTGGGTTTTAAATTGCAAGATTTCTATTTAATTCTGTCCTTGTTGAAAATGTGAGCATTCTGGCAAATGAGGCAGAGCGTGGCAGAGGTCGAGATGAGGGTTTGCGGTATTGGGAAAGAGAATAAAATTCTTACAATACTGTTTGTTGCACTTCAATCGGACATTCCGTTGACAAGTTATGGCGGTTTAAAAAGTTCACATTTATCGACATGTCAGAAAAGTTGAATACTGAGAAAAAGGCCTTTGGAGTTTTGAGTTTGTCGTTGTGACATATTTTTACCTGTTATCATGTAAAGAAGATCCTTTTTTTTATTTAAATAATAATAGTTTTATTGCTGAAATAACGAGCAACCGACTTATATGTTTATGCTGATTGTATGACAAGTCATTGAAAATCATGATTGTTGATTGAAAAAAATTAATAAGCAAAAGTCCGGGTTTTTTTCTCTCAATTTTTCACATTTCATAATGAAAAAAAAAACTCTATTAAAATACTCTGTTGAAAATTTTGGTTTTTTAAAAGTCGAGATAAGACGACATTCATTTAATAAATACACAAGTGTTAGAAAAATTCTTTAAATGCTGCGTCCGATTTTAACAAATAATTTTGTTATCATTCCCCCCCCCAAAAAAAACCGCAACATTTTTCACTTTGATCATTATAATGTCTTGAAGTGAGTTTACAGAGAGTCCACTACCAGTAGGAGCGTTGTACTCTATTAGTAATTAATTATTTCTTTGTGATTTTGTTTTTCTCAAAAACTTTCAGATCACTGATATCACAAATGAGCTCCAAGTCCGCAGTCTGTCTTCCCAACTCCTAACCGGACGGAAATTGGAAGAAGTACCTCCGAGCCTGCTACCGGAGAGGGTCCGACTCGCACAGGGAAGGCTGGCATTACTGGAGGAGAGAGCCCCGGAGCTTGCCAAACAAACAGCCTTCAGGCCCAAACCCCCTAAGGTAAATTAACCTGCGACATAATGACGTCATGCTTTGTTTACATGTGCGCTTTCTTGGAGCCACCAAGCTCCCATAAGAAAGTACACATGTAAACAAAGCGTGACGTCATCATGTCAAAGGTCTTTTGTGGAGGGCTTTTTTCAAACCATGGTTTTGTCTCGAGCTGTGACTTCATCTTAGTTGCCAAATTATAGCAAAGTAAGTAAAATCTGTCCTGAGCCAATATGGCTCATCTGGCCGGCGTTTATCTCTGGTTTACTTGGCATGAAGCAACTGAGAATATTTCTATTCCCCTTGGACAGGATGCCAGTCCATCGCAGGTTACTCCCCAGCTAATGCCTCCACAGACTTCACAGACTTTGTTTGTGTGTATAAAAAAAAATGAGTGATAGCGTGTTTAGACGTCACCAAGAGGCGAGTCGACGCAATCTTGACGTCTTAACCCGTCAGCTGTGCCTGTGTATAAAAACAGCCAGTGCGTGTTGTCGCGTCTTCCGACACGAAGTGGTTAATGTGATGAGTATTATATCATTTTGACACTCCAGCCAATTTGATTGTTTACAGTTTTATTGATTGAATCATGAGTTATTGAAAGGCTGTGTTATTTCCAATGTAATTTTTGTTGCAAAGACATTTTATTCTGTTGCTGTTATCCACCCTTCTCCAGTTTGATGCCATGCTGCAAGACGTGACCCACTACCTGGCCAGCATTGGCTCCAGGTCAACCGTAGAGGGCCTCCTTCGTAAGCTGACATCCGCTTTCGACTCCCTGAGCTCAGGCGAGGCGGAGGGACCACAGACCCGTTCGGTCCAAAAGATCCTGAGCAAAGAAAAAGCGTGGCAGAAATCGCAGTCGCAGTTCCTGCGTCGGATACAGGAGGGTTACCCGTTATACCGCGACCAGTGGACGGGGCTTGTCGCCACGGCGATGCAGATGCAGTATGGAATGCGGCTGGCGGCGCACGCCTTGCTCAGCCAATCAGAGAGGAGGACGTTCTCGGAGGGGCGGGGCTCTGTGGAGGATTTGCTGTGCAGTGTTGCGGAGTTCCCTGTTCCTTTGTGCTTAGAAAATCAGCTAGCATCCACAAGCATGCTTCAATTGGTCAAGAGTCTGTCCACATACTCGGCAGTTGATCCTGAACAGTCACAAAACGGATGTAACAAAACCAAAATGAGGTAAAAACACTCACATTTTTGTGGCTTTCTTGATTTACACTTTTAAGTGAAAAAAATTACTGAAATTGCTCAATCCGTTCAAAGAATATCACCATTTAAACACAATGACCCTAAAACCTCTTTCGTCCAAAAAACAAATAAACCTCCAATTATTTAGTGTTCTTACAGTTTGGAGCAACAGAAAAAATGACACAGAGTACTTTTAAACAACTGTCAACAGCTGTAGTACACAATATTTTTATTATCAACCGTGCTTAGGCAAACAATATGATTTTATAAAATCACCTTTTTTTTTAAAGGCAGACCTTCAAAAGGATATTTTTAGCTTTTAAACTGAGGTTTTATCGCTGGTGATGTTTGAAGACAATTTTGATGACGATTCTTGAAATAGCATTTTTGGACAAAAGAGGTTTTGGAGTCATTGCGTTTAATAAATGGTGATATACTTTGAACGGATTGTGCAATTTCAGTAATTTTTTTCATCTAAAAGTAGTTTATGAAATTGGCTTTCCAGTCATCGTTATTTTTGCTGCTACATATTTCTGTAAATATTTGTTTGGGTTGGGGCTGCGCAGTCTGAACGTCTTGATTTTTTCAACAGCCTTCTTCAGCTGTCGCTGCTCCGTGCTCGCACCCAGGCTCTCCTAGCCGGCTGTTTGGGCCCCGACTCCCTCCAAACCATCCTCACCGTCCTAGACTCCATCACAGTCTCCTGGAGACAGGCAGAGGATGTGGCCAGACGCCGGCAGGAGGAGCAAGCCTCGCTATACAAGTACAAGGCCAAGACGCACGGCGACGGACTGACGGATGAGGAGAGGGAGGAACAAGAGTTCCGACAGAGCTTCCCATCCTTTGAAAAGGTACGGTGTTAATGATTTAAATTTATAAAAATTATAAGGTTCAAATATGAAACGTGGAGAAAAATTATTTTTGTTTGGTTGGATTGAAGGATTTTGCTGACATCACAGCCGAGCCGTCCCTGGAAAGCAAGCCAGACTCAGACGAACCTGCGGCCCACGACGAGAGCGACAGCGCTGCGCCGCCGATCAGCGACAAACAAATGCAGCAGGTCTGCGCTGTCCACCGGGAGCTGTTCACCAAACTGGTCCGGGCTGGTTGGATCCGGTTCAAACAGGAAAGTCGTGGTGTGGGAGACGCTTTATACGGCCGAGCCCTGAAAGATGGGTATGCCACGATGGTGCAACTTGGCAGTAGGGTGCTGCCGTTCTTGGGTAGGTTGTAACATTGAGTTGTCATCTAAAAAAAACTAAACATTTTGTATGAAGTCTGACAATATTGACTCTTTGCCTGACTTCTGAGTTCCATGTCGGATGACTGACAACAAAACTCTTTTCTGTGCTTGAGCAAAACACCTCAGTATATGATGTGCTTGATTAAGCCTATCAGAAAATTCTTGGTAATGGTTTAATTTTAACAATACCCTGTGCAGTTGCCATGAAGTTAGCACTGGCACTTCAAATTCCTTTGAGGTAATCTTTCGTGGAGTATGGATAACACTTAAAATCAGTGTGGTTTGCTTAGGCCAAGCAGGCAGATTTCGTCGCGCTTCACTACTCTCCATAATGTTGTTTTTGTGCAGTGACTCTCTCTCTGTATGACAGTTTCTTTAAACTTCATATCCCTTCACCTGAAACTGATCTGCAGGGTTAAGAGCATTTTACTCATTGCTCTGAAATATTGACTGTTCAATTGCACCGAACAATTCATTGGTAAATTGTTCCTATTGAAACTACAGACCCGTCCGTGGACACCAGACTTCTCGGAACCCATCTGCTGATGATCCGAAACCTCCACAGCGCCCTCGCTCAGGCCGAGCAGGCCAGTGTTGAAGAGCGCCCTCAACCCTATGACATCTACCACGATGGAAATATAAAGGAGGCCGTGCAGTGCCGACCCCTACTGGAAAAATTCTCCACGCGGATATTAGAGTTGCTGGAACAGTGGCCAGAGCACCCTACGTTGAAGCAGGTAGGGTACCCCTGGCCAACCCCCCCCCCCTAAAGAAATTAGCCCCACCCCACCTCCATTGGCATGGGTGGTGCAGTGCGTAAAGTGCTCGCCTTTCGCCATTTTGTCGTATGTTCGATTCCTATGTGAGTACAGTTGTTCAATGAATCTTTCCTGTGCCATGAGGGTTTTTCTCCGGGACCTCCCGTTTATTCCCTCTGCGAAAATCAACATTTTCGATCTGGCTGTGCTCCGTGGCAAGACATGGGTCGTATGGTGGATGATCAAAAGCTTGTGCAACATTTTTCACTGTTTTCTCGTAAAAGTGTAATATCCACAGAGCTGAAACTTCAATGGGTTAGGTTTTGATTTTAAATGGTGCTATTATTGGAAACGAACAAAATGCATGTACAGCAAAAGATCCTGTATGCCTTTAAAAGAATAGTACTTGTTACAAACTTAAGTACTTATCTGAACAAAGTAGTAAAAATGAAAGATTTGAGCTAAATTGAGCGGATCGTTGATGCCTTCCCCTCCTCTTTTTGTAGCTGATGTTACTGATTGACCGCATCTTGGAGTTTCCCATCACAAGTCCCCTCATGAAGTTTGTCACCGGACTGGAATTACTTTTAGAAAAAGCACAGGTAAGGAAGACAAACTCTTCCCATTCAAATATGACTTCTTTTTTAAAATGTTGCGTTCCCCGTGCTCTTCAATAATTTTTTTTTTACAGGGCGAGTAAAAAAAAGTGGAACCCAAACCCCAAAAATATATTTCATATTTACAAAAATATGTAGCACCAAACATAATACTGACTGGAAAGCCTATTTTATAAGCTACTTTTAGATGAAAATATTACTGAAATCGCTCAATCTGTTCAAAGGATATCACCATTTAAACACAAAGACCCTAAAACCTGTTTCATCCAAAAAAAGCAGTTTATTGTGTGTTTTGGCTGTTTGGAACAACAAAGAGCATGACACAGAATACTTGTTTCAACAACTGTCAAGAACTGTAGTACACAATATTTTTATTAACAACCCTGGTTAGGCAAACAAAATGAATTATAAAATTGACTTTTTTTTAAAAGACGGGCCTTCAAAGGGACTTTGTTGAAAATTTTAACTTGAAAACTGAGGTTTTATCGCTGGTGATGTTTGAAGACAATAGTTGTGACAACGATTCTTGAAATCGCATTTTTGGACGAAAAAGGTTTTAGGGACATTGTGTTTAAATGGTGATATTCTTTGAACGGATTGAGCAATTTCGGTAATTTTGTCATGTCAAAGTAGCATATGAAATTGGCTTTCCAGTCATTGTTATGTTTGGTGCTACATATTTTATTAAATATGAAATATAATTTTGGGGGTTTGGGTTCCGCATTTTTTGACTCACCCTGTCTTAATAAACGTTCAACTTGTGTGCTTTATTCTAACAAAAAAGCCCTTGGTGATCAAGTCCTAAGACGTCTGCACTAGAAAGCAGGAGGTCGTGGGTTCGAGTCCCACCCGAGTGATATTTCCAACTTACACTCGGGAGGTAACACTCTGAGTATACAGTGGTGATACGTCGGTGAAGGGCAAAACCTAATATTGATTTACATCACCCCAACGCAAATTCCATCTTATGAACAGTCTCTTTGGTCTGGAGAGTTCAAAGTTAAGATGTGCAAAGCATTCGAGAAAGTCAGGGTACCAGATGTCACTCTAATTTAATTCGCAGATGGATTTATTTGGTAACAGGTTGTGTACAATGTAGGTGCAACGGTTGTGCAAAGTAGCTAACTTTGTGCAATTACAACAGTTTAGTTTGGTGAACCACAATGCCAACAATTATTTTCTCATGGGAGAAGCACAACAATTCATTGACACCAACCTGTCAAGGACAAATTTACACAATAAGTTGTTTAAAAAAGATGATGGTCTTAAAGGGAAAATACAACATTTGCAAACATCAAAAAACGAAATGATCAAATTATCACGAAATACCTTACTGAATTGTTAGGGACTGACAGTCTAAAGCATCCTTTAAAATCGTGGCTCCTGGTGGGCTGACATTTTCAAGAAAAACTGTATTTTTCCAATGCTGGTCGGCGGACCAGCGTTGGAGAAAACTGGCTTTTTTCAAAAACTGTTCTTAATTTTTCATATTGAGTTATTCTGACTTTTCTTTGCAAATGATCACACACCTGTGAAGGGGTACAAGCCTGCTAGACTGATTCTCTGACCTTACAATTCCCCAAAATGTATTAATTGCTTCGTTTCATCTTAAGTGGGGTCAGGGAACCAGACTTCAAGAACATGATAGGTTTTCTTGGTTTTTCCAGCATCTACAAGCCTAAAACATGAAACAAGTCAGTTTAACAATATTTTATATAACATACTAATCCTCCAAATCCATTTATTTCTGAAAATTGCAGCAAAAGCAAATGTTGTACATTCCCTTTAAAGTGAGATGATGATAGTTTCTCCTGAGAAGCCGCGACCCTTATTTCCTCCTCAGAAACTCACAACAGCCATAAATTCTACCACAGCATACATGTAACTCCTTAATTTGCTTTTGAAGTATTACATAGAATCTAAGGTCCCTGATATAAGATGAGCTCAATATGAATCGCCCAATCCAGCCATTTGCACTAATAGCAAGTTCACCAAGTCAGAGCTTTTTGTTGTTGGATATTACAATAGCGAAGTGTTTTGTTAGCGACTGCAAACATTTGGATGAAAGTCGCACTTTCATCCGAATGATTTAACAGGTTCCTGTCCAAAGATAGAAACACAAAATCAGCAACAAAAACCGGCATCCTGTATTGAGAACTCGCTATAGGTCTCTCTCAAAGACGGCCATTTCTGTAGGAGAACTGCAACTGCATTACGCGCACTTGTTGCTCGAAATGTGTTCGAAATACGACGCAGCCGATGCGCGTTATGCAAGTTGACGCTCAAAATGCCGATGCACGTTGATGTCTGTAGGAAATGACGTCCTTTAAGAGAGACTTATTGTTGATGGTGCGTTATTTCGTTTTAGTTTGTGTCAAGGCTTTCAATCACATAATTACTTTGGTGAATGAAGGTGTTTAAGAGTCACAGTGTCTTAGTTAGATATCCACTGGCACTACCCTCTTGCAACGAAAGGTAAACCAGTCTGTGATAATCTTCTTCGCCATTTGACGGTAAGCCCGAAAAAAGAGACTGTAGATGAACACGTTGAAGCCGCTGTTGCACGTCGTCAGCCAGACCATTATGAAATGAAGCCAGGTCGGGATAGATACTTTGACGTAACCTGAGAGGGCACGGGACACCATGGCCGGGGTGTAGCATCCAGCGAATGTGATGGTGACCAGAAGGAAGGTCTTCAGTGCCTTGTTGTCTTGAATTTTGTTGGCTGCGTTGACGCCGTTTGGGTTGATGCGCTGCTTGTGCTGATGGCTGATTTTGATGAGAATACAGTAGATACACGTCATCGTCAGAGTCGGAAGTATGTCCAAGAAGACAAGCATCGAGATGTTGATGGCGTTGGAATTCCGAGCGTGGAAACAGCTGACGGCCGTTGGGAAATATTGAGCCGGGGTCTGAAAGGTTGCTGCGGCGATGGACAAGGCGAGCGTCGATGTCACAAGCACGACTTGAACGACGCGGCGCTTGGAGCACCAGATTGGGAAACGATACGGTCGGGTGACGGCAAGGAAACGCTCGATATTGAGCAAAAGCATGGACACCACCGACATCACTAAAGATACAAACTTCACAGCGGTGACGATGCGACAGCCCAATTCGCCGAATGGCCATCGGTCTAGAGCTGAAGCCACGACGTTTGAAAATGCGGACAAGCCGACGACTAGATCATACACGGCCAGCGTCATCATAAGAACCTTGGTGCTGTCGGCTAAAGTGGTCACGCGGCGCGTCACGGCGATGGACAGAATGTTTCCAAATGTTACCACCGTCGCAAGAAGGACAATAAAAGAAGTTCGGAGGCCGATGAGAAGTGGCGGCATGCCCTCCGCATCTGTTGATGAATTGTTCATTTTGTTATGCCGTGAAAAGCAGCAATCCTCAGAAATAAATGCCGTCAAGTGTCTGTATTCTCTAAGCCGAAATGGAACAAGAAGTTGTCTTGCTTTCACAAAAGCACTGTCATGTCAATGATGTTGCTCCGCACCCAATTTCATCACTATCTCTACTTGACGAGACAAGCAAACAGAGTTACTTTCAGTCGGCCAATGTAATTGCAAATTCAATATTTGTCACTGCCTTAATCCAAAACAGGCCTGGCACTCTAGCGTTGAATTTGAAGCAATGTTTACACATAATTAGTTCTTGTGACAACGTCAAACATCCTATTTGTACAATGCCACTAAAAACTGCCGTATATTTTTGACAACATGATGGAGCACATCTTTCCTGAATCAACAAAGTTCGCTACTCGCTCAAAAGAAAATGAGGGATGGTCGTCTGCCTGCCGCATATTTTGATGAACTGTTCATGCTTCAAAACCGTGTGCGCAGCAACCGTTAAAAGCCTGTTTCTCAATCAAGCGAAAGTTAAGACTCCAATTGCTAGTCTGCCGTGTCGTTCCATGAAGTGTTTTTTTCTGAAAACCGTTGAAATTGCAATTACAGTCTTCCCAAGGAATGAAAAGCGGTCAAGTGTTCTTGTAATGTAAGCATGGAACACGAATGGCACCAAGAATTGCTTCGAATATACCCGTATATCTCGCGCTGCATTTACAAAAAAATGTAATAACTCGACCAGCAAATCACAGGAGAAAAATCAATGATGTCATTTCCGGCAGTTAAACTTGTTTCTACATGAAAGAGTGAACACGGAACTCCATTAGTTGCCATAGCAACATCCACCGTTCCCTTCCGGCCTTGTCCAGTTTGAGCAATTCCAATATTAAGTTCAATCATGCACCTAATAGGCCAACTAATAGGCCAACTCAATAAACATCAACCTTGAGTTTGAACGTCCTGTTTCTGGCATGTTTATCACATCAAAGTTGACCTATTTGTATGACTTTGCTGAAATGGTTAGACTGTCGTTATAGAATTACATTGCACAGAATGAGTAAAACTAAATGTCCCTTTTGATAATTCCTTGTCGCTCACAAAAACGGGAGAGGTTACCAGTTTTTTTTCTTCATGAATAAAAATACAAACTTTAGAGAAAAGGGTTAAACCATAAAGCAGTAAGTGTAAAAATAAAAGAAGCAAATAGAGCATGGGGCTGTTTTAATAAGCAGAAGCTTGTGGAAAACAGCCAACATTCGATCTGGGTATTGACTTTATTCAGTACAAATTTCTCTGATGTTTATCCATGCATTCAAAGGATACAGGCCTTTCTTTATGACTCAAAAACACGACCAACACGGTGGTCAGAATAGGCCTCTTGCTATGAACTGAAAGGTATAGTCCATCATTTGTAATTTGTGCATTTTGTTCGTTTGAAGCAACAAAAGTGCTCAAAATCTAAAGAAGGGTGCTGAACAACTAACCTGATGAGGTTGCAGCTCAGCTTCAGCTGTATATTTTGAGAAAAACAGCATTCTAGGATCTCGATTTCAAATCAAAAGTTGCTGAATCATGTTTTGAATTGGGCCTGAATTCAGCGACGCGATGTCGCGCACCGGTCCAACGAATTATAGAGGGCGCGTGCATGTGCGTCGTGTCAACGCTTGCGTGAGCTTCGCCGAATAAAACAACGAACTACTAACAGAAATTTCCAAGAAGCACCGTTGGAAAAGCCTTCTTTCGTTGATTTCTTCAAAATGACAGCTTGCCAGAAAGAATAATTTCACAGGGAGTTTAGTCCTCTTACTATCTTTCAACCAAGTATGTTTTTCAACAATAATTACGCCAGTTACTTTTTGGATAGCTGCAAATGATGGACTCTGGCTTTAATGGCAGCAATGGGCCTCGGGACAATGAAGGAAATAAATGGAATAACAGAACAGGACATCGATTAAATGGAATTACAATTATTGAACTTGAAACTGAATGACAGATGAGGTTTACATTTTCATTCTCCTGCTGATCGACCTTCCACCTGTCTGCCATTCAGATCAATGCATAGTTGCGCCCGTGTCCCCATGTCTGCAATAGCTCTGCGGACCATCCCTGTTCTGCCAAAACAGCCATGTGTTTGTCCTCAACATAAGTATTGTTTCTGTTAATACAATTTGTGATTCACTGCCTTTGTAGGGACTGGGAGAAATCCCTCAGATATTGACTGGTGCAACAGAGCTCTTAAAGCAGGGAAATTTCTCCGCTAGGATTTTCTTCGCTGTTTTCCAATAAACCCGATGGAAAAGACAGTAGATGAACACATTGAAGGCACTATTGGACACTGGCAACCATGTAAGGGCGAACTCCAGCCAATGGGGGATGATCGGCCTTGTGACACCCTCCACTATCTTCCATACGAAATACGGTGTGTAGCAAACGGCAAACGTCAAGGTGACTAGAAGAAAGACCTTCAGCGCTTTGTTGTCCTGGATGTTGTTTGCTCCGTTAGGGTCGTTTGCTCTGGCGCGTTTCTCATGTCGTCGGCTGATTTGAATCAGACGCGAGTAGAGGCATGTCATCATGACAATCGGACCGATGTCGCAAACTACAAGTAGCCCAAGGCTTACCTGATACCAATCACTGTTCATATGACATATGGCTGCAATTGAATAGTATTTGGCGGGATATTGAATGATGAATTGGGAGGATATGAGCATTGAGAGTGACAGGGCCAAGGATGCAAGTACAAGTATGATGACGCGTCGCCGGGAGCACCAGATGGGGAATTTGTAGGGCCGGGTGACGGCTATGAAGCGCTCAATGTTTAGGTATAACAGCGAGAGAATTGACATGCCAAAACATACGCTGGTCACAACGGTGTTAATTTTACAAATTGCATCGCCAAACGGCCATCGGTCCAGCGCAGAAGCGATGATGTCGAAGAGTGCGAAAATGCCAACTAAGAGGTCGCATACAGCCAGTGATGTCATCAAAACTTTTGTACTGTCGGCTATGTTTGGCATGCGGCGCGTCACGGCGATGCAGAGTACATTTCCAACCACAATCAACATTCCGAGGAGTGTGATGAAGCACGTACGAGCAGCAACGAGAGGCAGGGAAAGTCCTGAAACTTCGGTTGCCATGGAGTCATTCATCTTGAAACTCACAGCTTCTCCAAAAGTTACAGAAAATAACAAAACAAGTTTCAGAGTTTGTACTTGTAGTTCGTAGAATCTCTTTGTTCTGTACCAGTATCGCAGTTGGACAACTTGGAACCAATTCCGTGCTCAGTTAAATTGATTCTTGTTTTCATGGAGTCTTGCAAAATCTTCAGTCGCAGAAAATGAAAGAAACAAAGATCCCCAAGCTAATTGCTTACAATGTAGTTTATCTTTTTTTGTACCACCTCAGAACCCCGGTTGTATTAAACAAACTCCTCAGCCAAAATTGTCCTTTGAAAGAAATCATCAGTTGAGAAAAACCAAGCTTGACTTCATCAGATTTCTTTAATCATTCCTCATCTTGTCAGCAATGAAAAGTTTGATGTCCGTTTCACCCTGATTATCTGCATGTTCCTTTGAAAAGGAGGCAACCAGTACAGTATTTCACAGTTAACTTACAAGTAAATCAGCATCAACAAGGGGTACTAACAGTTCAGCTTGCTGGACGTCCAAACAATGTTAGACATCATGAAGCACTCACGGAAAAAGTTTGTCATTTGCCAAGTGAAGAACAAATCCAACACTTTGCAGCAGATGCATCCAGTGCGCGAAATAACGAGTCAGAATTTCAGCAGAGCAACAAGCTGTGCTTCGATACATAACGCGGCAGCGTTTGAACATGAACTGACTGGTCTGGAAATCGCACGCCCTTATCCTAGCTTATACAAATAATCTACTCTATACCTAATTGGCACATGCAATAACGACCTTGTGTTGTCATTTATAAAGCTTGGTAATGGATGTGCCTAAATTGATGCAGTAGTTTAATAAACCTGTCCAATCCTTGATGAGAGTTTGATGAGTTTTGGTCTTTTCTGCCAAGTCGCCTGATGCTGGTTTCATGATTGAGAAAAAATTGAGCTTTAAAGGGAAAATACAACATTTGCAAACATCAAAAAATGAAATGATCAAATTATCACAAAATACTTCACTGGATTGTTAGGGACTGACAATCTAAAGCATCCTTTAAAATCGTGGTTCCTGGTGTGCTGACATTTTCAAGAAAAACTGTATTTTTCCAACGCTGGTCAGCCGACCAGCGTTGGAGAAAACTGGCTTTAAAAAAAAAAATTGTTCTTAATTTTTCATATTTAGTTATTCTGAATTTTCTTTGCAATTGATTACACACCTCTGAAGGGGCACAAGCCTGCTAGACTGATTCTCTGACCTTACAATTCCCCAAAGTGTATTAATTGCTCTGTTTCATCTTAGTGGGGTCAGGGAACCAGACTACAAGAACATGATAGGTTTTCTTGGTTTTTCCAGCATCTACAAGCCCAAAACGTGAAACATGTCAGTTTAACAATATTTTCTGTAACATACTAATCCTCCAAATCCATTTATTTCTGAAAATTGAAGCAAAAGCAAATGTTGTACATTCCCTTTAAGGAGACTGTGATACGAGGGTGGTATCTGAGTGGGACGTGTGGGAAACAATGTGTGCATTGGTTCTGTGTGTACTGAAGAAAGAAACTATGACAGATTTTTCAAAAAAATTTCCTCTTCAAAGTTTCTGCAACCAAATTTCTGCCAAGTACAAGTCTATTTTCTGTCCACTGACCATTCCTGGCCTTTCATCATGAAATGATCGTAAAGTCAAAGTTTTGTATTTTGCAGATCTGCATCCAGTGCGTAAGATATCAATGGAAGACTTGTGAGACACATAATGGCAGCAAGCACCTCAGTCCTTTTCAGTTGTTTGCGTCATATTGAACATGCGCACATTAGCTTAAACGTGACATAAACAATTCAAAAGGACCGTTGTGGTTGCCTGGTTGCTGCCACCAACGTCTCAAAAATCTCCCACTTGTATGTTTGCCGCAGTCACAAGCTGTTCTTCGAGGCCAAAAGCAACAGCATTTGAATAAGAGCTGTCTTGTGTCGGGCAATTGCAAACCCTAGTCTTAGTTGATGAAAATAATCTATTATATGCCTGTACTTCATTGTCACAGTCAACCAAGGCCTCATGTCTTCTTACGAGGATTATAGGGCTTGCCTAACTGATGGGGTTTTTCTAATAAGACTGTCTCATATTTGACGAGAGTTTGATAATAAACAATTTGTTTTTAAATTGCCTGATGCTGTTCCATTGATTATTAAAAATTGAGAGTTGATCAGGAGGCTTTTTAACAGATTTTAAAAGAGGCATTCTGACGATCAATTTTCCTCGTCAACGTGTCTAAAAACAGATTTG
Source organism: Patiria pectinifera (assembly GCA_029964075.1). Classification (NCBI taxonomy): domain Eukaryota; kingdom Metazoa; phylum Echinodermata; class Asteroidea; order Valvatida; family Asterinidae; genus Patiria; species Patiria pectinifera. The sequence goes on from CM057140.1 coordinate 1,705,602, forward strand.
TATCAGGTCCGAGTCTGTGCAAGTCCCCAGTCGTGCCAGTGTCAGTTCCGAGTCAGATACGACACAAATATGAAGTCTCTTTCATTAAATCTCAATTTTTCTGGATCCATTAACCAGCATTAGGCGACTTGGCAGAAAAAGAAAAAAAACCTATCAATCTCTCGTCAAAGATGGGTTTTTGATTAATAACTGCATCAATTTCCGCAAGTTCGTTACCAAGTCATATAGACAAAACAAAGTCTCTGGCGCCTGTGTCAATCACGCTTAGGGTAGGTTATTCTTATAAGCTGTGACTAGGGTATGCGATTGCCACACAAGTCAGTCCTTGTTCAAACGCCGACGTGTTTTGTATCGAAGCACGGATTGTTGCTCTGCCAAAATTTTGAATCGCTATTTCGCGCACTGGATGCATCTGGTGCGCAGTGCTGGATTTGTTCTTCACTTGGCAAATGAGGAACTTTTTCCACTTCATGAATATCTGTTATTGTTTGGACATCCTGCAGACTAGTTTTAATACCCATTTTGATGCCAATTTACAAGTATGCTAACTGCTACAAACTGGTTGCCTACTTTATCAAATGAAATAAACAGGGTAAAACAGACATCAAACTTTTCGTTCCTGACAAGACGAGGAATGATTTTAGAAGTCTGATGAAGTCAAGCTTGTTTTTGCTCAACTGATAATTTTTCCAAAAACGAGGAGTTTGTTTAATACAGCTGAGGTTCTGAAGCGGTACGCGAAGGACAAAGTACATTGTAACAACGAGCTTGGGGAACTTTGTTTCTGTTTTTTTTCTGTGACTGTATGATAAGCTGAAGATTATGCATGACTCCGTGAAAACAAACATCAGTTTCATGAGTTTGTTCTGAGTTGTCCAACTGCGGTACTGGTACAGGACAAAGAAATTCGATGAACTACAAGTACAAAATTACAAAATCTGTGAAACTTGTTTTGCAATTTTCCGTAACTGCTGGAGAAGCTAAAGAGTTTGAAGATGAATGACTCCGTGGCAACAGAAGTTTCAGGACTTTCCCTGCCTCTCGTTGCTGCTCGTACATGCTTCATCACACTCCTCGGAATGTTGATTGTGGGAGGAAATGTACTCTGCATCGCCGTGACGCGCCGCGTACCAAACTTGGCCGACAGCACAAAAGTTTTAATGACGTCTCTGGCTGTATGCGACCTCTTAATCGGCATTTTAGCACTCTTCTCCATCATACCTTCAGCGCTGGACCGATGGCCGTTTGGCGATGGAATTTGTAGAATTTTCACCTTTGTGGCCAGCTTGTGTACCTGCATGTCAGTTCACTCCCTTTTTTGCCTGAACGTTGAGCGCTTCATAGCCGTCACCCGGCCCTACAAATTCCCCATCTGGTGCTCCCGGCGACGCGTCATCATACTTGTACTTGCAACCCTGGCCCTGTTACTCTCATTCTTAATACCTATCCAACTCTTGCTTCAGTCTCCTGCCAAATACTATTCATATTCAGCCGTATGTTATATTAACAGTGATTGGTATCAGATGAACATTGTGCAACTTGTAGTTTGCGACATCGGTCCGATTGTCATGATGACATGCCTCTACTCCCGTCTGATTCAAATCAGCCGACGTCATGAGAAACGCGCCAGAGCAAACGACCCCAACGGAGCAAACAACATCCAGGACAACAAAGCTCTGAAGGTCTTTCTTCTAGTCACCTTGACGTTCGGCGGTTGCTGCACGCCATTTTTAGTCTGGAAAATGGTGGAGGGTTTCACAAGGTTAACCATCCCCCATTGGCTGGAGTTCCTCTTGACATGGTTGCCAGTGTCCAATAGTGCCTTCAATGTGTTCATCTACTGTCTTTTCCATCGGGTTTATCGGCAAACGGCGAAGAAAATCCTAGCGGAGAGATTTCCCTACTTTAAGAGCTCTGTTGCACCATTCAATATCTGATGGATTCTGCCAGTCCCTACAAAGGCAGTGAATAACAAATTGTAATAGAAATTATTGAGCACGGCTAACGAACTGTAAATGGTTGACATCAATTCCATGTTAGCACTCTGCCAGTGTCAGTTCCACAACTCATATGGGTCATTCCACCGGGTTGGGGAACAAAGTGTGACATATGACCATATTAAGAAAAGCATGAATGCCTTGCTAGCAGTTACTCTACATAATATTTGTTGTTGGGTGTTTCACGACTGCAGAAAGTTTGACATCATTTCAATGTACGTATTTTGCCAAAAATATGAGCAAAATATGTCATTTTGGACGTAACATTGACACTGTGTCAGTGTTACGTCAAAATATGACATTTGTACCTGTTTTTTTTTAATTTCTGCAAAACATTACCCAAATTCACTTTGCGTACTTCTTACTATACATGCAACACAATAAGAAAAGCTTTTATTATGGTAGTCAGGTATCAAATGGAGCAGAAATGATAGCTTGGTCGTGTGGACGTAACATTTACACGGTGTAAAACCCAAATGTCACACTTCCATTGAGTGATTTTTACACCGTTACATCCACACTTGAGGTATTGTTTCTGCTATATTTGAACCCCGACTATACCAAAACAAAAGCTTTTCTTGGTGCTTAGGTGTCCAGTTGTAAATATGCAATGTCAGTTTGAGTAATATTTTACATACGTGTAAAAAATGGCCAAAAAAGAATATTTGGATGTAACATTGACACGGTGTCAATGTTACATCCAAATATTACGTTTTTGCTCATATTTTTTCAAATGATTTTAAACTTTCTCAAATACTGAAACACCCTTAGACAAATATTATGTTAAGCAATTGTTTAGAATGCATTGATACCTTTAATAATATAACCAAGTATATGGATGTAACATACACTGCTTCCCAGCCCGGTGGAATTACCCATATACGACACTAATATTGAGTACCTTTTTTCATTATATCTCAATTACTCTTGATCAATACACCATCATCAGGCAACTTGGCAGGAAAGGCCAAAACCTACCAAACCCTCGTCAAAAACGGAACAGATTTATTAAAAAACTGCATCACTTAAGGCAAGTCCATTACCAAGTCCATTACGAAGGTCTTTATTGCTTGTGTCAAATACGTGTTTCAAACCAGCCAGCAGGTTTTTTATCACCCATTTAAAACCACCCACGTGACGGGCTCTCGACCAATAGGAATGGGTAAACTGTCGCAGGTATTCATGAATAAGAATTGAGTGAAATCTCTTTCTGGAAGCAGCTTAGCACCCAGATCTGCTAAGCACAGACAGAAATTGTTGATTAAAAACAGGTTACCAGTTGAAATGCCATGCAGTACTTTTATTTGTGACTGGTTCCCTGTTTGGGCCTTATTGATTGGCTAGCTAGGGAGTGTTTGTCTACAGAGCGGCGGAAGAACAAAGAACGATAAATCTTCGTTTAAACTGACAAGGAGACAAACAAAATCCAACTGGCAATTTCCGACTGACCGTCGTCAGCCAATTTATGCACAAATTGAGGCTGTGTACTTATGGCAAATTGCTATTTAGTTTATCATTGTCACTCTGACTGCCTGACATTTACTGATAATGGCTGAGTTGTCTGCAAAATGGCTATCCTTTTAGGGCTGTGGCTTTTTATGTAAACATTTAATCTTTGCGTGTGACTCTTTTTGTCATTTTAACATTTAAATAAAGATAGTTATTTTCTGTGAAGTAGCTAAAACCAGGGCCCAATTTCATAGAGCTGCTTAAGCAGAAAATTTGGTTAAGCACGAAAAAACATTGCTTTGTAAAATTAGGTTACCGGCCAAAACTCCATGTGATGTACATGTACATTGCTTGTGCTGTTTTAACTGTAGTTTTTTACTTAGCATATCGCATGGAGTTAGATTTGGTATTATAAGACGTTTTTGTGCTTAAGCAAATTTTGTGCTTAAGCAGCTCTATGAAATTGGCCCCAGTATAGTTCTAGTCTCAACCAAATCACTTTACTGTTAGTGATTTTAACATTTTTAAGCAGAGTCTGCAATATTTGTTTACATTTAATTTAACTCTTTCATTGAAGTTTTAAAGAAGTGAACCTGTCTGTACTATTAAATTGTTTCAACATAAGAACAAAACCCTATATTGTCGTGTGAATGGAATGTTTGTCTTACACCCATAGGCATAATCTTATCAAAAGAGCCATACTGGCATTGTCTGATCTTTGAAGCACTTGCTTCCTAAAAGTGGCACAGAATGGTGGTTTTTTTTGGCTTTGTGGTTACTCAAACATATCTCTGGATTTACAAAGGCAATCTTAATTAAACAAACGATATTCTCAAGCTAAATCTGTAACCTTGAAGATCGTGTAAACATTTGCAGTAAACTCTGGTTGTAAATTGGTACAGGACACCCTGTACACGTATTACACAAATGTACATTGTTGTCGAGTCATGGAGTAGGCAGAACTTCAGTTGATACAGGCAGTAAGTAACGGGCAGAGTGGTTTAGGGCGATACAGGGACTAAATAATCCGTCACATTACTTATGTTTAGAAAATCTTCAAACAGATACTAATATAGTGAGCTTTCAACTGTTTAAAGGGAATGTACAACATTTGATTGTGCTGCAATTTTCAGAAATAAATGGATTTGGAGGATTAGTATGTTATAGCAAATATTGTTAAACTGACTTGTTTCACGTTTTGGGCTTGTAGATGCTGGAAAAACCAAGAAAACCATTATGTTCTTGTAGTCTTGTTCCCTGACCCCACTTAAGATGAAACTGAGAATTTATAGACTTAAAGGAATTGTAAGGTCAGAGAATCGGTCTAGCAGGCTTGTACCCCTTTACAGTTGTGTAATCAATTGCAAAGAAAACGCGGCATAACTAATTATGAAAAATTAGGAGCAATTTTTGAAAAAAGCCAGTTTTCTCCAACGCTGGTCGGCCGACCAGCGTTGGAAAAATACCATTTTTCTTGAAAATGTCAGCACACCAGGAGCCACGATTTTACAGGATGCTTTAGACTGTCATTCCCTAACAATCCAGTAAGATATTTTGTGATAATTTGATCATTTCGTTTTGTGATGTTTGCAAATGTTGTATCTTCCCTGTAATTTTGAATACATCCAATTTCATTCTATATTTCAGGAATGGGAAAGTAATGCAAGCCGTGCGGTGTCAGTGCGGGAACATTTGGAGCAGATCACAGACTTGGTCATACAGTGGCGGAAACTTGAACTGAGGTACAGTGAGTTATGTAAAAGTTAATTTCAACGTAGCTAATTTCCACATTACTATGGGTAATCACCTAGAGAGTAGTTTTGAAACTGGTTTGGAGCGCGTAACTAATTTGATTCATTATTTACATAAACCCTTAGTATCTTTGGGTGGTACTTGTGTAGTTTACATGTAGGACACCTCCATTTTTTACAACTTCCATTCAAAAATGACTTTCAGTCAATTCCAAAATGATTTTGCAGCCTCAAGTAGTCTTTTTTCTTCAGATTAACTCATGTTTTTTGTAATTCTGATAAGTACCTCTGAAGAAAATGTGACTTAAAAATTTACCTTTTTTACACTCAGAGACATTGTCGCCATCTTTTTTTGGGGGGGGTCATGCAGGTTGTCTTCGTCACCGTTTTACCGTGTAATTTCCCTCGTAAATCAAAACCCTGCCCTCTTTCCAAAAAAAGTAAGCTTGCTGGTATTCAACATGGTATCTTAGCAAACTATTAAAATGATTCCAAACACACAAAAAGTGACTTTTCCTGCTTGTATCATCGCCCAATGTTCAGGTATTAAGTCCCAAAAAATAAAAACGTCCTTTTGTTCTCTTATGGGCTCCGTGCTTTGACAAAGAGGGCGCCCTTTTACCTAGCAATGACGTCCCATGGGCGGGACATTTTGCTGGTTGACGCGCACCGTTCCTTGTGTGTGACACATGTACACCAGGGGATTTGTACTATGTACACGCAGTGGCCGCACTTCTCAGCAAATGAATTGCAGTCAGGCAAGATGGCGTCGGTCGGTCACCCCCATCTGTACTCTCTTTGCCGGTGAGGGGGTACTTGTGAACAGAGCGGATAGGGACCGGAGTCCTAAACTACATGATTATCCTTTGGGTTAATGTTGGTGGTCCCTCTCAATTCCCCCTTTGTAACCTTTTGAAGGTTATAATTACTTGTGAATATTTCCTCCATGAAGAATTGTATCTGCATTTCTTTTTATAGGTGTTGGTCAGCGTGTTTAGACACCGTGGCCTATCGTCTAGAGCAGGGTACCACCAAGTGGTGGTTCCACATCTACCAGCTCCTCCAGTCACGACTCGGCGCCGACGTCACCACGGCAACGGATGACCAAGATGGCCGCCGGGATGAGAAGGAAGATGGGCAGACAGGAAGTGAAGGGGATGATGGGAAGGAGCAGGCCGAGTCAGTGGTGTCTGCCCTGGAGCAGTTCATGGAGGGTTCGTCCCTCGGAGAGTTCGCTGCGAGATTGCAGATGCTGCTGTCCTTCCACTGTCAAGTCGCGATGCAGCCAGGCAGTCCAAAACAGAGTAAGTCATTGCGGGCAATTGAACAGGACAGTTTCGTCGTAATTGTAAATTTTCTGCTGTATTGTAGTCGAGGTACTTGTGATGGATCTCAAGTCATCACAAGTCCATCACAAGTCCATTACAAGTCCATCACAAGTCCATCACAAGCCCATCACAAGTCCATCACAAGTCCATCACAAGTCTATCACAAGTCCATCACAAGTCCATCACAAATCCATCACAAGTCCATTACAAGTCCATCACAAGTCAACCACAAGTCCATCACAAGTCCATCACAAGTCTATCACAAGTCAGTCACAAGTCCATCACAAGTCCATCACAAGTCAATCACAAGTCAATCACAAGTCAATCACAAGTCCATCACAAGTCCATCACAAGTCCATCACAAGTCCATCACAAGTCCATCACAAGTCCATCACAAGTCCATCACAAGTCCATCACAAGTCCCCCAGTTCCAAATCAAGGCACAAGCTATTAAAATGAACTGTGACAAAAGCATTCCTTTGTTATTGCTCATCCCAAATCAGTCACGAGTCAAATCACAAATCAAATTATAAATCTGTAGCAAGGACAAAAGGAATACCTTCTTGGCTTCTGATTGACTTAGAAAAACAACGCTGCTCGCTAACCCTAGTCCTCAAATACACATGTAAGTTAATTTAAAATTTAACTGCTTGCAATCATGTCAGTGTCTTTTTTTACTGGTTTATTCGTTACAGTTGAGTTAGCTAGCATCCTGTGGAACCTCTATTGTTACTACAAGCAGTTCTTGGGAGCTGTAATGGCCGAAATCAAACGTCGAAGGACTCCAATTGAAAAGGAACTCAAGGTAATGAATTGGAGAATGTATTTTCGAACAGTTCTCTAATATAGAAGTGGCACATTTGACTTTTGAAATAGGAACATATTCATTTGCATGATTGTTAAACGATTAATTCGGTGTCATGTTTCAGTTCCTCAAATTTATTCTTGTTCGTGTGAGAAAGCTGCTAAAACAGCCAGATTTTTTTTTTTTGTACAGATAAAGATCTCAAAATTAGCGACGTCCACTTTGGACACATAGAGCCACATCTTACTCACATGAACAGGATAATTCAATTCAATTCAATTTAAAGGGAATATACATCATTTGCTTTTGCTGTAATTTTCAGAAATGGATGGAATTGGGGGGTTGGAAATATATAGCAAATATAGTTACACTGACTTTTTTGAGGTTTTGGGTTCAAAAATGCTATAAAAACCAAGAAAAACTATCATTTTCCTGTAGTCTGGTTCCCTGACTCCTTATAAGAAGAAACAGAGCAGTTTACATACATTGGGGAATTGTAAGGTCAGGGAACCAGTCTAGCTGGCTTGTACCCGTTCATAGGTGTGTAATCGATTGCAAACAAGTGCGATGGTCAATTGGGGCCAGTATTTGAAAAAAAGCCAGTTTTTTTTAACGCTGGTCGGCCGACCAGCGTTTGAAATTGGTACAAAAATACCACTTTTCTTGAAAATGACAGATTACCAGGTGCCATGATTTTACAGGATGCTTTACACTGTCATTCACTAACAGTCCAGCAAGGTATTTCAAAATGATTTGGTAGTTTTATTTTTTGATGTTTGCAAATGTTGTATTTTCCCTTTAATTCAAAGACATTTATTTACATTTCACCAATTCACAACAAGCAGAATAAACAAAATATGAAAACATTAGGTAAGTATGTAATAACAGAATAATAATGGTGAAAATGGAGGCAGGCCCCGGTAAGCATGTGCTTGTGCTGGGGAAGCCTTAGGACAAAGATTGGACAAAACAGTCAGACAGGACAAAGGAACAAAAATAAACACACAAAGAAACAGATAATTATACATGGTTACGATGTAAAAACAGTAACGTAGTAATGAAGTGTACGTAATAACAGCAATTATATATAAGAACGTTGATATTTCTAATTAATTATAATAAATAACATGACACAGAAAATGAAAGAATGAGAAAAAAGAAAGTGCAAAATTAGCCTAATACTAAATACTTAAAGTGGTGCTACAGGTACAGGTACAATATAACTTAAATAGATAAATTAAGATTACAGTTGTAATTCCAAGTATATTTGATACTTTTCTCAAACAATTTGCACCAAATTATAAAACACAGTTTCACTTTTTACAATTTTCCGTTCCTTTTTTTTGGCCAGGGTTTTGTCAAGATTGCCCGCTGGAACGATGTCAGTTTCTGGGCCGTTAAACTAGCCGTCGAGAAATCCCACAAGACACTACACAAGTTCAGCAAGAAATTTGAGGTAAAATACAGAGCACAAAAGTTTATTGTACGTGCATATCCTGGTCTAAATAGTATACAAATATTGAATGCTTCGAGTGGTGTAGTAAAACTAGCCTCCCAAGGTGATCCGAGGCGAAGCCGAGGGAAAATAGAATGCTCCACGGATCACCGAGGGAGGCTAGTTTTACTTCACCACGAGATAAAGCATTCAATATTTGTTTTATAACACTTCACCCACAGATTCTGCTTGGTTATAATATTTTAAATTATTTAAATCTGAACACATTTGAAATAAACTTCAATTTCAATACAAAATTGGTGGAAAATGTATTTCTCTCTTCCAAATTACCCCTTCGCGAAATGTTTGAACCCAACTCTGTGGTGCGCTCTCTTTGGAACAAAACGCGCTGCGCGCAACACGCACACCAGCATGCATTTTGCACACAAATACCGCGCCGTGGAAATAGCAAAACTAGAAAGTATCATGGGACTCGCTCTCGGCCAATCAAGACACAGAATCTGTGGGTGAGGTGTTATAATATTAATTATGTCCTAAAGGTACTTAATTATCCCTGATGATATAATTTTTGTAAAAATGTAATCTTGAAGCTCTTGCAGGGTCTTCTACATATCACTTGGTAGTTGGTCGGTCTGTCTGTCCCGAAAATTGACCAAAATAATGGTGTGCCATATGTGCTGTCAATGTCGCCTTTTTCAGTGTCGCATTTTTCACCTCTGGCAGGGATCGTTTTGGTCGATTTCTCACAAGACTTTCATGCAAGACTTCTCGCAACACGGCCAGAGCTTATTGTGCACTCGCACTTGTTTTCAATCTGAAGTTTAAATTTTGAATTATTTTTGGCACCAGACCGAACTGAAGGAGCCGGCACGATGCGCCTTCACAGACACTAAATTAGCAGAGAAGGAAGAGATCTCAGTGGAAGACAGCGCAGGTACCAGACCAAGCAGCTTTGAAGATTTCCTCACACCAGATGAATACAAGGTACATGTAACACCGTTTAAGACGGGCATTCCAGAGTTGCGTCAAATCTCTAATTAACCTAATTAGTCTTTGGTGTCAGACACCTGGACTCCACCATTGCCAGAAAGGTTGCAAACGATTGCACAGTCAATCTTTCGACAAAATTGCACCCGACTGTATCAAACATCAATTTTTTTCATAATAGTATTAATTTGGGAGGCTAACCATCCTTACTCGCAGCTGAGAAGCTGAATTGCGAAGGACGCGGCTACAACGTGGTCGGGCCACTGGCATGTTAAGGCGCCTTTGGCAGCCACCACATCGATGACCATGGATGACCATGGAGCACAGCCTGAGATCGAAAATGTTTGATTTTTCATGCACTTATTTCAAATATTATTGTGTTTGGATCAAATCAGAACTAGTGTTCTGTTATACCTTTGTTACTCACAGAGATACTTTGATCCCACTGCTGCCACCATTTTTAGAATGCACATGATGAAGTCTGGTCCTGCATTTAACTAGTTTCCTTTATACCTTTGTTACTCACAGAGATACTTTGATCCCACTGCTGCCACCATTTTTAGAATGCACATGATGAGGTCTGGTCATGCATTTAACTAGTTTCCTTTATACCTTTGTTACTCACAGAGATACGTTGATCCCACTGCTGCCACCATTTTTAGAACGCACATGATGAAGTCTGGTCATGCATTTAACTAGTTTCGTTTATACCTTGTTACTCACAGAGATACTTTGATCCCACTGCTGCCACCATTTTTAGCATGCACATGATGAAGTCTGGTCATGCATTTAACTAGTTTCCTTCATACCTTTGTTACTCACAGAGATACGGTGATCCCACTGCTGCCACCATTTTTAGAATGCACATGATGAAGTCTGGCCATGCATTTAACTAGTTTCCTTCATACCTTTCTTATTCACAGAGCTACTTAGAGATCATCCCACCTCCTGCAACCATTTTAGGGAGTGATAAATCCTTACATGCGAGGCTGTCCATTCTCCTACCTCGCATGACTAAACTCTGCCGAACTATCTTCAAGAAATGCCCCTACCCTGCCCTAACAGTTGCAGTGGATGAATTCACAGGTATGAAACTAGCCTCCATTCTAACTCTAATGGTAAATAATCATTACATCATTCCAATGAAACATTCCAAAGTGCATCTCAGTTTCCTTGGGAGTATACAGCTTGATGCTGACATTTTGGCACAAAGCAACAAAAATAGGTCTCGTTCAAATGACGTCATTTCCTACAGACCATCCACGTGCATCGGCATTTTGAGCGTCAACTTGCATAACGCGCATCGGCTGCATCGTATTTCGAACACATTTCGAGCAACAAGCACGCGTGTTTGGAACATTTTCAACACTGCGCAATGCGTGCTTGATTGCATAAAATACGCAGTTGCAGTTCTCCTACAGAGATGGCCGTCATTGAGCGAGCCCTATTGATTACAAAAGTAACAATCTCTACCCTCACATGTAGCCAATGACTCCTGGGTGGGGAGAAGCAGTGAGTGACAAAGTGCCTTGCACCATAACCCCAGGCTGGACTCGAACCCACAACCTGCAGAATGACCCGCAGATCTTGAGTTCAATGCTTCAGACCAATGCTTCTTTGATCTGGTGTTTTTTATTTGTTTGTTTTTTTTTGTTGGGAGGGGGGCTTGAGATTTTTGTTGCTGTACAGCATTTGCAGTCTCTGTCCCTTTATTTCGTGAAATGTGTGCTTGTGTCCACAAGGATATGCATAAGTAGCCCAGGTTGGACTCTGTTGTGTACACGCAACGGTATCCAGGGTATGAATCTCTCCTGCCATAGCAAAACAAATTATAACACATTTTTTGCATAATTTTACCTGACGGAGGAAGCTGAAATTTCGCTTACATATTCCTTGTGTCCAGAATTGTACCTGCGCTGGGTTTAGAAAAGGCAAATATGTCCGCGGGCGGCGTGTTTACCGAAAATAAACCGCAATCCCACGCTTTCGTTGAAAACATTTTCAGTACGAACTCCCCGTGTGAAGATTACACGCGCGCATGCATGCACACCTAGCACGCTGCCGCCACGGCAGCAAGCGGCAGCAAACGGCATGTGCGTACTGTACTTCTTCACGTGGGGAGTTCGTACTGAAAACGTTTTCAACGAAAGAGTAGAACTTGCAGTTTATTTTCGGTAAACACCCCGCCCGCGGACATATTTGCCCTTTCTAAACCCAGCACAGGCACAATTCTGGACACAAGGAATATGTAAGCAAAATTTCAGCTTCCTCCGTCAGGTAAAAATATGCAAAAAATGTGTTGTAATTTGTTTTGCTATGGTGGTAGAATTTATACCCTGGACGTCAGTCGTAATGCAATGAAGACGTTGTCCAACCTGGGCTAATGTATAAGAAGACATCTTTTGCATATTGTTACTGGATTAAACTAACAAAACTCACCTCAAAGATTACTGCTGAACGCAGTGAACGTCAAAGAACGAGTGCCCGTCAAATGGGTTTTGTTTTTTAGCCTTCCGTTTTAGATTAATTTTGTGATAGTTATGCATTTTTTGATCTGTTTCTTAGGAGAAATTGTTTCAGGTGTCAAAGAGCTACAGAGTTTGGACGTCACAAAGGTAACATCATTTGAATGAGTTTTTCTCTTACAGTTACTTTCTCTTACAATTAATTAAAAAATATTTACTTCACAAAGCTTTTAAAAGTTAAGTAATTTAAGATTCAAATGTTGAAGAAAACTTTGTGCAAAAGCAAGAAATTTTTCTACACAGTGTGCGGTTACAAGGCAGTCATGATTCTGTGGCCAAATACAATACGGTAATTGCTCACTGATTTCACTGATTTCTCTTATACCCTTGATAACTTAGATAAAGCTTTTCGTTAGTCATTTTGGTAGTTATGGTTTTATTTTTTTGTAGGATGCCGATAAGGAGAAACAGAAGTCGGAAGTACGTCGCATCCAGCAACGGAAGAGAAAAGCTCTCGCGGACCTGTTCAGATACCTCGCCACCATAGGTAAGCATCCAGTCATCTGAACGGCCACAACAAATCAAAATTCAATTTGGTATTTTTTCCTGTGACGGTGTAATTTCATTAGCATCGTATACTCAGTGCTGGGTGAGTGCTTGCAAAATGATTCACTCGGGATGGGACTCGAACCCACGACCTCCTGCTTACTAGTGCAGACGTCTTACCACTCAACCACCGAGCTTGCCGGGGTCAGCTGGCTGGTTCGAGTCTCATATACGTGTGGTTACCCGATCAGTGTTGGAATTTGGAGCACTTACGAAATTATGTCAGTAAAGTGCAAAACAATTATTGAATTTACATGTCCATCCATGGCACACAAATTCAAAAATCAAATCAAAACTCCTTTCAGGCAATCACGATTCCCGATAACTTTGTCCAAATCTTCTCAACTAGAGCAGTCTTTTTCAGACCGAGCTAGGGTTTCTTTCAATTCAATTTGTGCCAATTTTGCAATGTCCCAAAAAATGTCAGTGAAGGGCGAAACCCAATATTAAAGTGGTACCAAAATATTGGCCAAAAGAATAGTGGTAGCTGTTCTCAAAATTGGCCACCATTGCGACAAAAATGTACTGTGTCCAACAAGTGCACTGGTTTGCGTAAAGTGGCTTGCCTTGCACAGGCAGAGAAAAAGTGCATTCTCTTATTTGTATTCTCTCATATTAGGTTTGTCATACAAGAAGGGTTTAACACTGGCAAGAACGACCAATCAGAACAGAGCGATGTTGCTGCCACCAGTGGATCTTGCTGTTGCCTTGGAAACAGAGGACAAAACCTTGAGGTAAATCTTGTTGCTCCTAATATTAGCAATAAATGTACAAGCTTAATGTTAGGGATCCCAAGCAACTTGGCATTTGCATAGAATGGCTATATTGGAACCATCGTGGTAAGTACAGGCAATTGCTTCGATTTGAGTTTATACCAGAAAATTACTCGACTCGACTTGAGTTAGGCTCATCGAGATTTATGTCCTAAGAAACATGGAAACTAATTGCAGAGACTGGTACAAGCCACAACTGCTGTGTTATGGTAAACAAGGTGTGTTATCAAATAAGGTTTTGCCCGCTTCACCGACGTATAAACACTGTATACTCGGTGTGTTACCTCCCGAGTGAAAGTTGGAAAAAATCACTCGGGTGGGACTCGAACCCACAACCTCCTGCTTTCTAGTGCAGACGTCTTACCACTCGACCACCGAGTACATAGCAGCGGGTACCGCATTAATTATTCGTAATAGGTGTATTATCATCGTCACATCATAACTGAATTAGGAATTATAAGAAATAATCCCGAAAATTCACCCATTTTGAGTTCGTGATACTCAACAAAGATGGCACTAGAATGTCGGTGCCACAGACTTACTTAGAGGTTCAATTCCTGCCCTGATCCACATGTGGATTGGGTTTTCAGTCCCCACCTGATTCCGTGGGTTTTCCAAAGACTATTCTTCTGGGGTTTTCCTCCCACCTCTAAGACTGTAACGTCTTCTCATTGTCTGCTCTCCACAGGTTTCTTCAGGCGTGCTAGCTACAGTGCCTAGGGCGCTTTTGAGGAATCCTTGGTTTTATTACCAGAAATAAATAACAATTTGCGATAAAATAAAATAAAATATGATGTGACTTCACTTACCATGCTAAAGACCTATTGCATATTTGTCTGGTTTGAGGTATTTTTTCATGTTTAATGACTGTTTTGTTTGCCTTTCAGCTTCGGCAAGATAGACACTGTTTCACTGTGGCAGGGATGTCAGCATCACTTCGTCAAGAACATCGCAAGGAGAGCAGCAATGCAGATGGCCCTCGCTGTACCATCTAAGGTACTCCTAAAAATTTCAAAAATTCTTCCCAGAGTGAACATCTTCAAGATTTGAAGATGCCCGCTCCTAACTGATATGAAGGATTTAGTTTCTTGGGAACTTTTATCACGACAAAGCACTAATGTAATGCTAAAATGAATTTCGCTTTGGGAAAAAAAATGTTGCAACCTGACGCCACTTTTTTCTTCATATATCATCTCAACGAAGGTCAGTCATTGCAAAAATGATGATAAGACATGAATCTGGGACTGAGAAACATTTCCAATTTTGTTAGGAAATAGTAATTTTCTTGACTCTCCATAGACTTTGTATGCAACCGCTGAAGTGGCGTCTGAATGCAACATTTTATCTCGGGCTTTGCTTGTGGCATACTGAACTTTTAGTTTTTTATGAAATTTAGAGTTAAGATTTATTAAAGAATGAAATTTGATAACGAAATGACATTCTCACTTCCAAAAAAATTGTGCATCCAAGCAGCATCAAAACTTGAGTTGGTTTTTCCCTTTCTGTCTCTGAACAGGTGTAAGATCACTTCTTAAGAGAAGTTTCCATAAAAAAACTAGAATAAGACAAATGAGAGTTAATGCAAATTTTTACTTTTTTATTTGTTCGGAATACTAGGAGTTGGGCATCGGCAATATCGAGCGTTGCAAGGGATTCGCCGAGCACCTGTCTCTATTGGCAACCACTCAGAGGCAAGACATCATCAGCATCACTGAGGGTCTGGTACAGACGAGGTAAGAACGGAAAACGTGGAGTAAAATAGCCCAGTGTGAACACGACGTCAGTGATCAAACATAGGTCTCGTGCATGTTTAAGCTGGAATGCAAAATGTCCAAGGGCTGGCTTAGACATTGCCTTAGCACATAAACATGCTGTGTAATTGTGTCTGTTTTACCAGCAACATTTAATAGAGTCCAGTGACTCACAGAATTGTGTTAAGCATAAAAGATTAATTTGCTAAGCGAAGCAGGTTATTGGCTGAAATGTCATACAATGTATATTGTTTTTTATTGGTTCTCGGCAATTCTTGCTAAGCATGTTAACCCTTCAGTCACCGTAGCGCCCCAAACCGCCCTACCTGTTAGCACCTTAAACTGCCCGAGCACTCAATGGGTTTATTGATTTTTCAGTGAATTAACACAATGTGATACAGTGAACTCCAGGTGCTATTGAGTAAATTCACTTAGTAATCTTTTCTGCTTATTAGCTCGCTGAAACTGAGCAGTGGTATGCACAGAACTTTACCAAGTACAACATTTGGGATGATTTCATTAGCTGCCCGGAATGCGATTAAGTTTAAGAAAAATAGGCGGCAAGTTCTGTAGATAACCAACATTTTTTTGGCTTGTGATGTGATATTTTCTCTCTTGTGTAATCTTTGTAGAAACCTTTTGAGCCAGTTGCAGAAGCTACAAGCCACAACCGGTCGCCATGGTGATGACCCTGCGTTGCCCCGTCAGCAGAGCACGGCATCCTGGGTAATGACCTCCAAGGACCTGCTGGACCTGACGCGGGAGACTGCACACCAGTATCTCACGCTGTTGGACTGCTGCCCGGAGAAGGTCCAAGGAGGACTGGCACCGTCTCCGTTGCCAACGGAATGCCTGGCTGCCATGGATACCGTCAGGAAGGGCGATGCATTGTGGGTACAAACACGGGACAAACTACAAGTAAGTTAGACCAATTTAACCAACTAGTATATGGTTGCTAACAAAATAATTGATATTACCCGAAATATTTTGATACATTTGTATATTTTAATTTTTTAAAAATTACTACAGTAAGGAATTTTTACTCTACCTATTTGTGTCCTAATTCTTATATAAAACAACATGGCACATAATATGACAAGAGTATGAATGAATTTGATGGAAATATCTGTTATTTTCCACCTGAACAGGTATCTCATCTTTTTTAGCCCTTTTTAAAACCTTTTCCGCATCATAAATATGTCAAAATAGATGTTTCACTGTTTGAAGTACTTGTGTACAGGATGAAAAATGACTACTTTTACATAATTGGCATTTTCTCAGCAACTCAAAGTGCTAATTTCATGAGTTTTTCAGTATTTAAAAGAAAAATCTCTCAGCGTTAATGTGATACCCAAAACATAAAAATCCACCGATCCTTTTTTTTTTTTAAAAGGGTTTGCATTTTTTTGGGTCACTCTATACACCATAATATAATTTCCTCGTGAGACATTTAAACTGCATGATAGAATTTATAGTCCTTTGTCATTGAGTGGATGTGTTTTATTGTTGATACAGGAATGCCAAAGTATTCTCGAGGCTGCAAACCAGACTGTTGAACCCAGGGCGAGCCAGCTGATACATCATCAAGAATGTCAACTGTTATTCTGGTGAGTAGTGGGAGAAAATCAAATCTAGGTATTTTTTTGCTGAGACCCTTCGTGAATGCTGCAAAATCCTCCATGCTACTGGAATGGAGTGGCGCATTCTTAAGGACTTAAAAAAAAAAAAAACAGAAAAAAAATGTATACTTTCATGAAGCATCAAGCCCCATAGTTAATAGTGCCCTGGGCTTACAATTGAAATGGCCTAGTCTTAATTAAGTCATAAGACAATTCTGTCGATTCACAGTACAGTGCGCCACCAAGAGTTTGCCACGGAGAGTTATTTTTTCCCAGTGCATTGTGGGAGATAGTTGAGAAATTCGCAGCGCGGTACATTTGAGATTGTTAGTTTTTCCGGTCAGTAGTTTGTAAACGTATGATTCAAGGATCTGTTTGCCCTTTTCTTTTCTTTTTATCAATAAGATGTTTTTTTGTAAGGCAATGCCCCAATCTATAACATATTACATCAAGTTGTCTAGTGACACTCAAACAAATGGGCCATGTTTTGTCGACCATAAACTTGAAAAATTGACTCTCCGTGGCAAACTCTTGGTGGTGCACTACATTGTGAATCACCCAAATTGTTAGTCATCGAGTCACAAGGTACTCACATGAATGGTGAGTGTGTTTATTTCCTGTAACTCATAACTAAACTTGTGATTAGCTTGTGATTGCCTTGTGATTGCCTTGTGATGGACATATCCGCTCCGTTCACAAGTACTCCTTCACCGACAAAGAAAGTACAGGTGGGGGTGACCGACCGACGCCATCCTGCCTGACTGCAATTTTGCCGCGACCCCCAGCTGTACCACTGCGTGTACATAGTACAAATCCCCTGGTGTACGTGCGTCACACACAAGGAACGGTGCGGGTCAACCAGCTAAATGTTCCGCCCATGGGATGTCGTTTCTAGATAAAAGGGCCCCTTCTTTTGTTGGTGCACAAAGCCCATTATTGATTTGTGATTGGCGTGCAGTTCACTTGTGATTGACTTGTGATTGACTTGCAATTAACTTGTGATTGACATGCAATTGATTTGCAATTGGCTTATGGGGCGACTTGTAATTGGTCTCTGGGATACCGTATGATTGACTTGTGATTGACGTATGATTGCCCTTATGGTTGTGAAATGTTGTGATCAGCTGAGGTCACGAAAAAAAAGTATCCTTGTGTTAACCCCCCTCCAGGAATGACATACAACTCTTAGACGACACTTTCGAGAAGCTAGAGACAGTCTCCGACACCTTTGCCGACCTGGAGCAACTCTTCACCCTCCCCCAGGGTGGGGAAACCTCCTGCCTGGCAGCCACCCTGACCAGGACGAGAGAGAGGCTGTTTCAAACGGCGCTGCAGTACGGCCGCTGGAAACGACGGCTGGTGTGCGGCCGAGAGGAAAGTGGGGAAGAATTAGACGAGGAGGAAGAAATGGAGATGGGCTTGGAGGAGGGTAGGTTACTTAGAATTAGTCATGGGATGTGTATTCCAGAGGATGGTTCTTTTTAGGTTTGCAGGTCTTAAATTGTATCCCACCCCGAAAAAAAATCCCGTCTTTCTCAGAGTGCTCCTTATGCTCTGACAAAATGGCTACTTGCATCACATCAGAGTTGGTTAAGCTATAAAAAAAATGATCACCCCATCCAAATATGTGAATAATGGAAACGTTCTGTAAAATGTGCGAGCTTTCAGACTATGAAATGTGCCTGAAAGTCGCATTGCATCACATCAGAGTTAATTGGTTAAGCTAAAAATTAAAAAAATGATAGCCCCATCCAAATATTTAAATAATGGAAACTTTCTGTAAAACATGCAAGCTTTCAGACTATGAAATCTGACTGAAAGGTTTTTCGAGGCTTAAGTTTTATAAATGTCACTCTCTCAGAAGCAACGTGGATTTTAAAGGTGCAAACACCCTGTCGACAAAAAGACATATGTCAAAAACTGGGGAAGATCTTGCTTTGAAATGAGAACCACACTATCCCTTTAAACATAATTTGTATGCTGTAAACTTTAACCAATATTTCATCTTTTTGAAAACACAGGTCCGTCTGATCGTCTGTCAGACTTTGCCGACAGGACAGAGTCGGTTCTCGCCAGCGTTCTCCTGGCCGTACAGAGCATAGTCAAATCACGCAGCCCGGCTAAAACAGAGAGCCAGCCAATGCTGGATGAAAACCTGTCTGTCGAGAAAGATATTCCTGAAGAAGGTATGCATGGGTCAATGAAGTGGTTAAGACTTCTTCATTCGTAGCCAAGAAGCTGTGGGTTCAAGTCCAACCAAAGCAAGCTTGTTAAATTTTCTATCTCCAGCTTGTTTTGTTATTTAAGTGTCGGTAATAATATACCAGGGATAACTTTATTTCAGTACTTCAAAATGTTAAGAGACAGTCTTTTTGAACGTCTGGAAAAATGGTCTGGTTCAAACTTCCCAAGGCATATCTCATAATATAAAGAAAGCTGTGGGTTCAAGTCCAACCAAAGCAAACTTGTTAAATTTTTCTATCTCCAGCTTGTTTTGTTATTAAAGTGTCAGTAATAATATACCAGGGATAACTTTATTTCAATACGTCAAAATGATAAGAAACAGTCTTTTTGAACGTCTCGAAAAATGGTCTGGTTCAAACTCTCCAGGGCATATTTCATAATATAAACAAAGGAGTTTTGCCTACACCCTAATTGATGTTTTATCTTCAAAATTGCAAGAAGTCTGAATCTGGTTTAACTATTTCAGAATAAATGAAGGAACAAATTCTCAGTTTGTCTCTAGTGTTACATTTCTTGACTTCTTCGTTCATACGTAGATACGGAGGAGCAGGAATTTGACCTCCAAGATGGCCACCTTGTCAAGCACCTCAGCACGGCCTTAGGTCAAGATGCTGTGACCCTTGACCTGGGTCGAGTGTCCAAGGTCATGGAGTCATTGCTATGTGACATCAGTGAGATGAGGGACGATTGCCACTCAACAAGGGAAACTAAGGTACGGGGAAAAAATTCTCTGATTATTTTTTAACTTTTCGAGAAAACAGTGAAAAACCGTGCACAACCTTTTGATCACGAAACACTATTTTGTCAATTATTTGCAAAAATCAGTCAATTGAGAGATCGTAGGAAATCACCTACATTTCTTGATTTCTTCTAAACGACAGCTAGCCAGATGGAATAATTTCACGGGAAGTTTAATACCGGTACGATCTTTAGTCTAAATAAGCTTTTTGATGTAATTCACTAGGTGTTGGGATAATATGGTAATGATCCTAAACATGTATGCCTCGAATAAATTTAGTCGTTAGCAAATAATAATTTTGGTTGCGAAAGAAGCTTATGTGATATTTTGAAATTTGCAACCTTCATCTTGCCATTCCTTATTTGAATAAACGAAAGGTATAATGAAGTTATATTCGTGCCTTGTTTTTCTCTTAACTGTAGGAATTCAATGCCTGCGTAGCGCTTGTTCTCAGACTGGTACCTGTACTTCATCAGTACTTGGGCCTTGTAGCCTTCACGCTGAACCAGACTGTTGCGTGTCACCGGACAACGTGCAAACTGCTGTCTGTACTTCTTGGGATATTCACCGAGCTCGCTTCAAAGGTACAAGAGTTTTGACTTGAGTTTAAAAACAATTTTCAGTTTTACTTTTTAGGATGGGCTTTTTCGGGTGGCATGGGCGGCTAGTGCGTTAAGCGCTCGCCTCTTACCGTTGTGGCCCGGGTTCGATTCCTGGCTCAGGCAATTTGTGAGTAGAGTTGTACGTTGATTCTCTCCTGTGCCAAGAGGGTTTTTCTCCAGACTCTCCGTTTTTCCTCCCTCCACAAAAATCAAACACTTTCGGAATGGAGATGGCCATAAATAATGCATGCCACCAAGAGTGCTGATTGTACCTTTGTAAATTTTCAATAGTTTCAATTACAACAATTCCATAGTTATCGTTTTGATTTTCTGTGATTTTCCCCCCATTTTTCAGGGATTCTGTCTACCCGCTGAGTATTCTGACGAGCTTGGCGGAGAGGGGGCGACGGAGTTCAAGGACATTGAAGGAGGAGGAATCGGTGAAGGGGAAGGAATGAAGGATGTCAGTGACCAGATCGAAGACGAAGAACAGGTGGGAAAAAAAACATTTTTTTTTCA
This sequence comes from Patiria pectinifera, assembly GCA_029964075.1. Lineage (NCBI taxonomy): Eukaryota > Metazoa > Echinodermata > Asteroidea > Valvatida > Asterinidae > Patiria > Patiria pectinifera. Next base: position 1,726,693 of record CM057140.1, read on the forward strand.
AGATTAAAGGATTATATTTTCTATATCAAGACTGAATTAAGCCTCACAACAATGTTCGATTGTCATGCACATTTTCCTCAGAATTTGTCAATTCGATAGAAAAAGTGGCATACTTTTTGTGAATTTACAAATCAGATGTTGAAAATTTTGCAAATTAGGTTCTGAAAAATGTCAGTTCTCATTATTTTATCCCCTCCGTCCAAAAAGTTTTGGATTGCAATTTTCAAATAAAGATGTTGTGTTTTCCCACTTTTTTCTTAACTGACTGACAGGCTGACCGGCCACCCTTGATCCAACAGATTTTATTGTCTGTCCACTGAAGGTTAAAATCCAAGAAAAGGTCCCCTTTTTGTCCCAAACGTTACTCCATGTTTTCTCTATTTACATAATCATCGCAGAGGGCTAATAACATAACAATTCTTGTTGGTACTCTCCTTGTAGATGCCCAACAGTAAAATAAAAAAGACACTGAAATCCATGAATATCTTATGGGACATAGCATGCATGAATTCTTGGACTTGGCCCTAAAGCTGAATTTAGAGAAATGTACAACATCATACATTATCGAAACACTAACAATTTCTTCTGTTAGATATCCATGTGTAGGTCTGACCTGTACTTGTTCAGCACTTGAGAAATGTATCACAAAACGAGTAGAGTTTAAAAGCCCCAAAATGTTGGTGAATATTTTTCAGGTTCAAGACACCAAGAAACCGGGCGAGAAGCAAGAAGAAGAAGACTTCTCCAACCAGCCTGACATCAAGGATGAAGAGCAAGGCATTGAGATGTCCGACGACTTCCAAGGAAAAATGCACGATGCTGACCCACAAGGTATGAGGCAGGAGTGTTCTCTGAGAGCCAAGAATATTATAAGTTAATAAAGGTAACAAAAAATTGGGGGGACTGCTAATCGCCCTCACAGCAGAAGCTGAATTGGGAAGGACACAGCTACAACATGGTACAGGCGAAGGTATGTATTAAGGCACTCGCTGAATGTTAAGAACCCGGAGTAAAGACGTGGTGTTTCGCATAATCTGCATGCATAAACTAGTTGCCGTGCAAGCGTCTGTCCCATATACTAGCTAAAGGCCTCCTGTGTTCAAACATAATCCATCTGGATGTTATCATCATTTCTTAAGATGGTGAAAACTCGGATGAAGACGATAACGACGACCACGAGATGGACAAGCAGATGGGTGAGGTGGACCAGCCGGGGGCGGATATGCTGGATGAGAGGATGTGGGGGGATCAGGAGGACGAAGAGGAAGAAGAAGGGAAGGAGGGGGAGAAGAAGAAGGAGGAGTTTGGGGAAGGAAAGGGGGAGGAGAAACAGACAGACTTGGTGGCCAAGGAGGATAATAAAGGTATTGGGAAAACAAATTCTAAGTGTGGTTACAGTAGTTTTGGGCAAAAAATGGAAATCTGTATTCCGTTTGTAAAAACACATGTAAGAAGTAAAGTTCAACCTTTCTGAGCAAATGTGGCCCGTCAGGTCGGCGTTTGTCTCCAGTTTCCTTGGCATGAAACAACTGAGAATATTTATATTTCCCCTGGATGGGATGCCAGTCCATCGCAGGTTACTCCCCAGCTAATGCCGGTACCCATTTATACTCCTGGGTGGAGAGAGGCAAGTGGGGGTGAAGTGGCTTGCCCAAGGACACAACATATGGCCAGCAGCTGGATTCGAACCCCTGACCTCTTATCAGGAGTCGCAAACCCTAACCACTAGGCCACACTCCCAATTAAATGCCAATTAGAATATTCAAAAATTTAATTTGGGTTGAGTAAAAGAACATTTGCCAAAGCGGGACTCGAACCTGAGGCCTGTGAATTACCATTCAACAGTTCAAGGTGGACCAACCAGTTAGTTTTGTTTTCTTCCAAATTGTCCAATTTCATGTTCTCAGTGGGTGCCAGATGTGAGTTGTACCCTAGCATTCGATATTCTTAAGAACAATAACGTAATTGTAGTTGCAAAAATTGCATGGGCATTTCAAATAAATAAACGGTATGCATAAGTGATTGGCTCTTGGAAAAAGGATCGCACGCAAGTTTTTTGGGAGAAAATTTTCACCAAAATTGCCATGTTCGTTATTTTGTTAGGAGCTGCTGATGACAAAGGAGACGATGAGAAACAAAGGAAGGACGATGAAGATGAAACAGGAGACAACAACGAGAATCAGAATCCAAACAACCTGGAACCTCAAGATGAGGTAAGTAGGAGGGGGGGGGGAGATACCAAGAAAATGTAAATCGGAATAATGTAGCCCAGTCTCGATGAAAAGAGATCCTGATTGGCAGAGAAGATAGTCTGTGTCCCAGACCAGATTTGGATTTTATTCCTAATACGGCTGGACCCTGACAAGTGTGGTCAATCTTGCTATCAGCAAGACGAATGAAACCCAGTCTTGGGAACTTTGGCGGCGCTACCCAGAAAACTCTGAGCAAACCTCATAAGCGGTTGTTGGTTGAGGTTCTCTGTCCAAAAACTTGAGTTAGATTGTATTTTCCAATACAGCCGGTCAATGACAATTGTGGTCAGACCGCTGCAGCAGTAGTCACTATCAACAAGATGAATCAAATAATGTCTTGAGAACTTTGGCAGCGCTACCCAGAAAATGTCAAGCATACCTCACAGGTGCTGTGTTCAAGCTAATGCATGCATGTGAGGTATGCTTGGAATTTGGAGAATTATTTTTTTTTAATAACTTCAACTCTGGTGGATTTCGCAGCAAAGGTTTCATGACGTCAGAAGCACTTTGCATTCGCACTTACGTGAAGTATGAACCTTCAGGTTTAACGAACATGCTATTGACTGCAAAACGATTTAAAGGAAAATGTGGTTTTTTGTTTGTCTATTTCAGGGTGAATTTAACGACGATGAGGTTGACCCACGGAAGGCCAATGAGCCACCAGAGGCTCCCGTCCCCGATGATCTAGACATCCCGGATGATCTCAATCTAGACGGCGGGAAAATGGACGAGGAAAATGAAGAAGGGGCCGCAGACAACCAAGGTGAGAAGCAAACAGCATGCTCAGATATTCCCATTGACTGGTTGGTCAGTCATTGCCCTTGATATATAGGCAGGCATTTGTTTACTTACGGGCAGTTTCATGGTGTTGGACAATCATTTTGGAAAATTCAACAATGTGCATAAAAAAAGTTATAATCATGAAGTGGATTTTAATTCTGACAAAACGCATCAGTTACTACAATGATTCAAAAAAGAAATTATTCCTCCAACTTTTTTGCTGTAGTAGAAATCGGCTTCATGGTGTCGAACGTACTCAGACAAATTATTTTTTTTGTGCACTTATTAGTTAATTTTTTCGTTAAAAGTAAGAAGTAAACTATTGGACATTGTTAGAAGTAAACTGTATTTCAATAAAATACAGATAATAAGCTTCAAAATGATATACCAGTACATGTTTCGTTTATGGCATTTGGAATTTTGGACGTTTTTTTGCGTTGAGGTTTTTAATTTGATGGGATTGCCCCTAGGCTAAAGTCTACCCAGGGTTTTTCCAACACTTGCTTATAACAATCCAAATACATGTACATGATAATGTACTGTGCAAATGCTGCAATATTGTGTAATGCTTTTCTATGAATCAACTTAGAAAAAGGACACACTATTTTAGACATCAGAAGTCTGAATTTGGGATTGTTAACAAAACCTTTGATAACCATTTAGAAATGTACCTCCAAATTTAGGGAAAAAACCAGCAACATTTTTGTGTCTTTTTAATCAACAGTGAGACTAAGTCAATTCGGTATCGGAATATAAAAAGAAATTTCATATACAAGAAATGTCAGATTCCAAAAATTTTAAACAAAATTTCACAGCCAAAGACATTTTTCTGTTTATTTTAATCAACAGATGAGAGCAACCCATTTGACATTGAGACAAAACTCCCGGACGAAAAGGATCCCGGTACCGACCCGGATGCCACAGACGACAAGGAGGATACCGGGGAGGAAGGGAACCAGGAGGAAGGGGACCAGCCAAACGAACCCAGGATGGAGGAAGGCAGGGAGGGGGCGGAGTCGGAGAGCGGAGGGGAGCAGGAGGAGGAAGGGAGGAACGATCTTGAGGATCAAGATGGGAACGAGGTTGACGAAGAGGATGGGGATCAGAAGGGAGGAGTAGGGGTGGAGCCTCAGGTAAGATGTGGGCGGAAACTACTTTATCACATATTAAAGTTGCGTCCGCGTGCTAGTTTCAAGTTTCATCCTGAAAAATAGATCCCTTTTCTAAATTGCAATTTTTCTAGCAGTACATAAGTTATTAACTTGTGAATGAGGCATCGACCAAAAAAAAATCTGCCCATGTTACAGTTTTACTTTTCAATTTCGAATAATTGGCTACCACACAATAATTCGTCCTTGAGGAGTAGGGTGGTTCCCGCCCCACAATCAGTTGTTGAAGAGCAGGTCGGGGGTAATACAAATTAATTTAATTGATTCTCAGGTCTTTCAAGTCATATATTGTGTCAACAAATATCAACATGTTATTGTTTGGTCGTGTCATGTAATCTGGGTAAATTGGGGCTCGGACAAGTTCATACTTGGATGCAAAAGTTTGAATCCAAAGAAAATGATGTGACATTACAGAAAGCATTTGCGGTGCAATATTCACACTATTGAACACATTTCAACTCACACAGTCATGTTTTACTATACTCTCGAGGACAAGGCATTGTCTTTCCCCAATTTGTTCCAATAACATAACACTCTCCCATAGACTTAGCACACAAACTCACGATCGAGGACCGTTAACAAGGTTTATTGGACATTGTACGGTCGTTCCTATACTTCAAATCTTAACTTGATTTGGTGTTAAGTTCTGTAAAATTAGGTTTTCAGTACCGGATTATGTGGGCTTTCTTCCCAGAATATTTGTTGAGGGTTTTATTTCTGCCGTAAGAAACTGAAGAATACTTTCAGGCCAATGAGATACAGAACAAATGATACTACTGACAAAAAAAAATAATTTTATGGCCAGATATAAGTAACATCAAAATATTTTTCTATTTGATTTTTTCCACTGCAAAGGACGATAACGAAGAACCGATACCAGAAGACTCCAGCGCAGACTACCAGCCAGACCAAGCACACCACCCACAGGCCATGCCGGAACCGGCCGAGAACTACGGCCAATCCAAGGAAAAGACGGAAGTGGTGCAGGAGCAAGTGGCACAGGAGGATGCTGGGAAATCTGAAGAGGAAAAAAACAAGGAGGTACGGAAGGGTTCGAGCTGTTTAATCATTTTGTAATGATTTTGAGTAATTTTGTACATGTACAGTGGGAAAATCTGGCACGGATATTCACCCTCCTAGTGGGAAGTCAATATTTAGAGCAATATGTAAAACCTTTTAACCACTTCGCGCCGGGATTATTTTGACATTGATCGGACCCAGGCGCGGGATTGTTTTTACGAGCCTCAATGCCAGGTTCAGGCCATCATCTGTGGGTAGCACACCCAGATATTTTCCGGCCTCGCTCGCTGTGAGCGGGTCACAGACAGATATTTCCGGCCTCGCTTGTTGCATGTTTATCCGTCATCCATTACCGCAAAACCTTTGCGTGTATACACGTCATCCGACGTGAACTGGCTAAAAACCCTGCTGGTCAGTTTCAGATGAAGGGATATTAAGTGTTAAAGTAACTGTGTCACACAGAGAGACACTGCACACAAAACAGCACTGCGGAGAGCAGTGAAGCGTGACTGAATCTGTCTGCTTGCCCTGAGCTTAACCACACCAAAGAATTGTGCAGGGATTTGAAGTGTTATCCATACTCAACAGAAAATTACCTCCAAGTAATTTGAAGTGTGGGTGCTAACTCTATCGGCAAAAGTGGTTTTGCCAAACTTGGAGGGTTGTGATGTCGTTCCAATGCTCTACCAACTGAGCTATCCAGCCCTATGTTGGATGTTCTCCAATTTCCAATTTTCTTGTATGGATAAAAAGACGTTCAATACACTTTTGGAGATATAACAAAATTCGCAACCAATCGTTGGTTCAATTTTCCCCCCAACAGAAAGAAAACGTCGGGAGTGCTGAGTCCTCCCTCCAGGAGGGCCACGAGGGCGCTGTTCCCTCCAAGACTCTCCCGCGTCAGAACCGGTCCGAGCAGCGGCAGAACTACAAGCGCCAGCCGGGACAATCAGATGCAGATCGCAGCCTGGGCTCGGCGGAGGAGAGGGTGCACAAGCGGCTGAGAACCATGGACGCGCCAGACGAGAGCTCAGAAAAGGCTGATGTAGAGGTGACGATCTGAACATTTTTTTATAAGATTTTATAAGCAGGATTCGAAGCTAAAACCCCCGTCATACTGTTCGAGTGCTCTACCTACTGAACTTTCAGTGAAGTGTGTCTCAAGCTAATTTGACAATGGAGGTTCAGACTACAGAGGCACAATGAAGAAAATAAGAATTAAGAAAAAATATTGCTATGGTTTGATTCGAATGTAACCCCTTAATTCTGTTCCAGTGCTCTACCAACTGAGCTATAAGTCTTCTTGAGCTAATGTGACAATGCACACTTCCACAATTGACCTATCATCGTTTGTGAGTTAGCCACGCCCCTTAGACAACCCCATAGAATTTTGTACGTTCAGTTTTGTTTGTCTCAGATTTTGCGCGTTCTGCATTCATTTGTATATCATGTAATTGGACAATATTTCACAAGCTGCGTTGACGTGATTCTACCGCGATAGGTTAATAGGACAGAGTAGCATGATCATTCAAAATAATTTGAAAATTCACTTTCATTGGATGTGAACCTCGTACCTGTGAAATAACATACCAGTGCACTACCAACTGAGCTATAAGTAAAACTGGTCTTGAACTTATATGACTCATCAGACCAGAGTTTCTCTTCATTTTCCTTGGCGGCATAAAACGGCTGAGACTATGTATGTTCCACATTGTATGGGATAATTTTAAAGACAACATTTAATTGTTTCTAATATTTTCTACACACTCCAAATCAATTTACCAAAAAGAGCCCTAAAACATCCTCAAACATCCTCAAAATGTTCTCAAAGTATACCAGAATTTTTTTGGAGATTTTTCTGTCAAAGCGGAGAAAAAGATTCTTCAGGAAAGTTGTTTAAATATTTATTAGTTCACTTAAAATTCTGTAACACTGAATTTTGTTGTCTCGGCCTTCGCAAGCATCAACTTTACATCAGTTAATCAAAGTTGGATTGTGAAATAATTGATTGACTGTTTTCCCAATTGTCGTTTCTGTTAATCAGAACCAAAACGACGAGTCGAATGAGAAAGACGAAACCTCGGATCTGTACGAGCACATCAAAGATGCCTCCTCCCGCTACGACACTCAAGTCATGGACGCTGCATCAGAGGAGCAACTGATGCAGGAACAGGCAACGCCCAACCAGGAGGAGGAAGATGCGGCTGCTATGGAAACGGACGAGGAGGTTGCGCCACTGGATGATCAAAAAGAAGAGAATGACGTGAGTAGAAGTTTATGTGTGCCATATGCTCTAAGACATTGACGTTTGCAGGACATATACTTTCAAATTGGGTTTTTCCCCCCCATCGCTGTGAGTTAAGTACTGTATACTCGGTGAGTCTGACAGTTTGTGATAGCTTGTGACAACTTATGACAGCTTGGGACATCTTGTGACGGCTTGTGACAGCTTGTGGTGGCTTGTGGCATCTCGGACAGCCTGTGATAGCCTGTGACAGCTTTTGACAGCTTCGGACAGCTTGTGACAGCTTGTGACAGCTTGTGACAATTCGTGACAGCTTGTAACACTTTGTGGCAGCTTTTGACAGCTTATTGCGTTTTGTGACAGCTTTTGACAGCTTATGATAGCTTGTGACAGCTTGTGACAGCTTGTGACAGCCTATGATAGCTTGTGATAGCTTGTGGTAGCCTGTGACAACTTTTGACAGCTTGTGACACCTTATGTTAGCTTTTGATACCCTGTGACAGCTTGTGACATTTTTTGACAGCTTTTAGCATTTTGTGACATTTTGTGACAGCTTGTGACACTTTGTGACAGCTTGTGACAGCTTGTTAAAACTTTCAACAGCTTGTGACAACGAATTCTCAAGCTTTTCAAGGGCTGGTTTAAAAACAAAACTAAACAGCTAAAATAAAACCAAAGTCAGAACAAGTAGAAACAAATTTTTGTCTCCAGTACACAAAATCCATGAAAAGTGGATTTTATTATTATTTATTCTTTTTTTTTTATTGCTTTTCCGAAGGATCCTGAAAGAATCGACAAGCTCCCAGGCACCAAAATCAAAGCAGGAGAGCGGCAGACTGTTGAGAATGAGACCGACGAGCCTAACCCAGATGTGACAGAGGGAGAGGCAACAGAAGATGGCACAGCCACCAGAGTCAAAGGTAACAATGCCTTCTACTACCCACTCATTAGAAAACCGGCTCTTCCATGTGGTTTTTATATTCCTGTTGGAACACAACATAGGTGTAGAGCAAAATTTGATGATAAAAAAATCTGACTTTCTCTTCGCAGGTACAATGGACACCAGTGAAATTCAGGCCTCGAGCATCCACACGACGCTTGACCTGCTATCCCATGATGCATTGCCACAGCAAGTCATGACGATGGACGAGCTGGAAGCGCTGCGGCAGGAGATGGAGCAGCAACTGAGCATGCTCAGTCACAAGCAGGGCACAGCTGACGAGGTACGTAAATTAAAAACTTTAGTTTCCTTTCATGCATAAGTTTGTCCCACTGTCTTAGTTTCAGACTTAGAAATTGAGATTACTATTTTTTCCCCCCCCCCCCCCACACACACACAGGCACATTTGTTTGCGGTGAATATCGAGGATTTTCTGTTGTTCCTCTTCCCTTTTCCTTTGTTTGTACTCTAACTTTTTCGCAACAGCTCTCATTGGTTTTGTACACCTTTTCTAATCGAGGTCGTCCTCGATTTGGTTCCAGTCCTCAATTCATCGATGATGTTGCACGTGTGTGTCCTCGATTTACACCATAATCAAACGCACACAATTGTGTATTTGCCTGCAATCGGGGACCCCCTATTGTCCCTCTTTTTTGCACTCTAACTTTTTAGGAAGACCTCCCATATGTTTTGTACATGAATCCAAATTGGAGACCTCTCGGTAATTGGGGACCCTATTGTCCTCTATTGTTCAACGTCCTCTATTCAATGCAGAAACAAACTTGCACACACCCGGTCGTGAATTTCTATACGCCCAAGGACAATGCTTTGTGTTTCCCTTTGTCCCTGTAATATAACACTCCCCATAAAATAAGCACATCACCGTGTGATCGAGGACCGTTTTCAACAAAAGACCCAACGCTTGAGGACTGAAAGGATCTTTTACTTCCCCTTTGTATGTCTGTCCTCTATCCTTACACTTTATTAGTAATCACTGTGTACAGAACTATCATACGGTTTATATTACTACTGGCCTTTTTTAATTTATACATGATTGTACATAATTGTAATGAATGACATCATTGAAAGAAATGTTACTACTACTACTAAAGCCATACATGTACACACGCGCAAGAGACAAAAATAAGTTTTTGGGTACATTACATTATTTATTTATATCATATGTTTTTATTCTGCCGTTTTCTATTTATAGGAGAAGGAAGCACAGGAGACGTGGCATCGCTACGAGTCGTTGACCTCCGGCCTGGCCCGCGACCTCTGTGAGCAGTTGAGACTGGTGCTAGAGCCAACCCGGGCTTCCAAGCTCAGGTAATGTAGTGCAGTCGAGAAACTAGACTTGCACATTCAATATTTGGTTTTGCCCTTCCCCGACGTAATTTTTATAAACACTTTATGCTCCGTGTTGTCTCGTGCGAATTTGTGAGAAGAAATTCTCACACTACTCGGGTTGGACTCGAACTCACGACCTCCTGCTTGCTAGACCTGTACAGTTGTTCATTGAAGCTAATAAGAAGTGATTAATCTATGAGTACAGTACATGCATTTCTGAAGATGATCAGAGCATACTGATTGAAACGTTGAGTGTTCACCAACTGGTTCTTCCACTGCAATTATTTAATGGTAAACTTGATCCTTCGTGTCCTTTCAGGGGTGACTTTCGCACCGGTAAGCGCATTAACATGCGCAAGGTGATCCCGTACATCGCGAGCGGGTTCCGTAAGGACAAGATCTGGCTGCGTCGTACCAAACCCAGCAAGCGCCAGTACCAGATACTCCTGGCGGTAGACGACTCGTCGAGTATGGCTGACAATCGGTCTAGACAGGTACAAAGATTTACTAATTTTTCTTAATTTAATACCCACTCTTGGTATACTTATTTTAGGTTTGATAGGGAGGGTTAATTTCTATCGTAAGTAAAATAGATTTTGTGGAATATATATGATAGGGTGAATCTTAAAAATGTGTGTTTTCATTCAACGTTGTTGTTTATTTTCTATTCCACCACGCCCCCTGTTTTACAGCTTGCCTTTGAGTCCTTAGCTGTCATCAGTAATGCGTTGACTTGGCTTGAAGCAGGAGAGCTAGCCGTGTGCAGGTCAGTTATTTTTAAACTTTTTCCCAAGTCTCTTGTTTTCGTAAATCCAAATAGAGTAATAAGGTGTGTCGCTTAGTAATAATGTGTCGCTAGGTCTCAAAGCGCCTCACAGTTATTACCCCTGTTCATCAGGCTATGAGACCAGTTTGCGGCAGCAGCTCGAGATCGGCGCATTCTAGTCTGTACCTTCACAGGTACCCATTTATACTCCTGGGTGGAGAGAGGCAATTGTAGTAAAGTGTCTTGCCCAAGAACACAAGCATCAGCGCAATCTGGTCTCTACCCTCACAGGTACCCATTTATACTCCTGGGTGGAGAGAGGCAATTGTAGTAAAGTGTCTTGCCCAAGGTACCCATTTATACTCCTGGGTGGAGAGAGGCAATTGTAGTAAAGTATCTTGCCCAAGAACACAAGCATCAGCGCAATCTGGTCTCCACCCTCACAGCTACCCATTTATACTCCTGGGTGGAGAGAGGCAATTGTAGTCAAGTGTCTTGCCCAAGGACACAAACACCATGTTCCCCGCAAGACTTCAAAACCCATGAACCATGCCCATGGCACATGGGTCGAACATCTTAACCACTGGACGACGGCCCTTCACAAATATGTTTTGCCTTTGGTCGTAATTACACCCTTTTCGTTGATTCTTAATTCTCCTTTCAGCTTCGGTGAGTCCGTGCAACTCCTGCACCCGTTCCATGAGCAGTTCACCGACCAGTCCGGAGCCAAGATCCTGCGGCAGTTCACTTTCTCCCAGCACAAGACCAAGATTGCGCAGGTTGGTCAAATTGAATGTTGGTAGTAAATCGGGAATGACTTGGGAGAGAATTTAGCCAAACTAGGATTCGAACCTGAAACCACTGGACCACCACTCCAGTGTTGAATCGTCGGGCTATCATTGCCCTTTATTGGCATTCTCTCAATCTATGCATTCTCTCAATCTATCTAGCAGTTGCTAGAAACCTGAATGCTTAATTGTAGCGGGACATTCTATGTGACTTCATGTCGTGTTGAGTTCACCATAGATTGAGAGGTGCATTGTGGGTAAACTATTTATAGATTTGCTCTCTTGTACATGCCTTCGGCCATGTTGGCCATGCTTCTGCCTTGCCGTTGTAAATAAACCAATCAAGATGTAACTTAGAGTCGGAGACGAAGAATTAATCCCTTTCCCCTTCCATCCGAACCTGGTAATGGTCTTCGGACCGTTACAAATGGTCTTCGGTTATAGACCCTAGGTTGTTAATTCTGAGTATTCAAAATGAAAGTTGTAGTAACGCTGCAGTTGCTGTTCTGAAATTGAACAGAACTCGTTGTTGTGGTTGGAGATATTTTGTCGTGTTTTTTTTTCTTCTGGGCGTTCATCTATGCCTCTTACACATATGACTCAGTTTGCTTGTTAGTTGTTTTGTTTTCATAGCTTGTCCAGTGTAGAACACCATAACCACTCCCAGTTATGAATCAAGCCAATGTTGAGGGTCAAAGGGCAACTAGGCCATAGGTCATAGGTTACAGTCCAATACAAATAGCTTCATAAGGTTGTTTTTTTCTTCACTAAAGGATTTGGATAGGAAAGAACTAATATTTAAACTTTGGAATGAGCAGATCGTATCTTTGAGTCTGTCTTTATCAAATTTTGCCCTCCATTAAATGTACCTACGAATTCTTACTATGAATTTTCTTTCTCAGTTGTTGAACTACGCCACAGCGAGCATGCTGTCCGCCCGCTCCCGTCTCCAGTCAAGCACTGCTCACATGGAGACGTCTCAGCTCCTTCTAGTCGTCTCGGATGGGCGGGGCTTGTTTCTGGAAGGCATGGAGGCGGTGAAACAAGCCGTGCGGCGGGCGAGGGACGCCAACGTCTTCCTGGTGTTTGTGGCACTCGACAATCCGGAAAATAAGGTTTGTTTCTGCCAGATACAGGGATGCAAGTCCTTCTGCAATTTTCAGATTTTGGGGGGTTTTATTAAATTGTATTCTGTACCACAACCGACTCATTTTATCAGAGCTAGTTTTACTACACCGCCCGAAGCAGTCAATATTTGTATACTGTTCCACATCTGTCTCATTTTGCGGAGTTAGCTTTACATGTACTACACCACCCGAAGCAGTCAATATTTGTATACTATACCACATCAGACATATTTTTACAAAGCGAGTCACAATTTTGATTGTATTTGTTGATGGTAATCTCTCTTTCTCTTTCTTTTCTTTTTTTTCTTCAGGATTCTATTTTGGACATCAAGGTGCCCATCTTCAGCGGCGCCGGCCAGATGCCCGAGATCAGCACTTACATGGAGCACTTCCCGTTCCCGTTCTACATCATCTTGAAAGACATCAACTCCATGCCGGAGATCCTGAGTGATGCTCTGAGACAGTGGTTCGAGCTGGTCACAGCCGGGGACATCCAGTAGTCATCAGGGGCAATATACAAAGTATACCACAGTTTGAGATCCAGTTTTGGGGGAAATATTAAACACATGCACCATAGTGTGAGATCCAATAGTCGGGGGCAATATACAAATATACCACAGTTTGTAATCCAATAGTGGTGCCCACCATAGTACGAGTTCCAAAAGTGGGGGCAGTATACAAATATATCACTAGATCCAAAAGTGGGGGCAATATTAAACAAATATACCATATGTGAGATCCAATAGTCGGGGGCAATATACAAATATACCACAGTTTGAGATCCGATTGCGGGGGAAATATAAACACATGCGCTATAGTGTGAGATCCAATAGTAGGGGGCATGTATACCATAGTTTGTGATCCAATAGTGGTGCACACCATAGTATAGAGATTCAAAAGTGGGGGCAATATACAAATATGTCACACTTAGATCCAATAGTTATTAATGCATGTTGTTATCGTAGTATTTCATGTGACCCTCATTCAAGAACCCTTCCATTTTTCATTCAGTTTAATTGTTTGGTTTATTTTTCAGTGATTGTAAAGGCTGCATTTTGAAGATCATCTTCTGGGGGAGGGACAGGTAGTTTGTCCAGGTACGAAATCCTTGAAGGAATTTTGCAGAATAATTTATCAAATGATATACATGTGTCATATTTTTTATGTTTATTAATAATGTTTAATAAATTCATGAGGTTCGGATATGTTTATTCCTTATTGAATATTTCAATTCACTTAAAAATGACCTTCAAATGAAACTATTTATTTTCATCTTCACTGAAAAATTTAGTGTTTATTTTTGATGACAATTTAATTATCAACATTTTTCAAAAGATTGGCAAGGGGTTAACCCTTCAAGAGCATTTAGAGTGTATTTGTGATGAAAAAAATTTTGAAAAAAAACGGCAAGGGCTTATCCTTGCATTTTGTTGAAATTTTGGCCAAAGTTTGACTTTGCTCAGAATCTCTCGGAAACATGTTGAGAACCAACCCAAGCATGTTTTAGTCTTTTCCCAGAGCATTTAGATTGCATTTTTTTGATGAAAATCAGACTTTGAAATTTTGACAAAAATGGCAAGGGGTTAGCCTTGCATTTTATTGAAATTTTGTCCAAAATTTGACTTTGCTCAAAATCACTCAGAAACACGTTGAGAACCAAATCAAGCATGTTTTTGCCTTTTCGAAAGCATTTAGAGGGCATTTTTCATGAAAAATCAGACTTCAAAATTTTGACCAAAATGGCAAGGGGTTAGCCTTGCATTTTATTGAAATTTTGGCCAAAATTTGACTTTGCCCAAAATCACTCAGAAACATGTTGAGAACCAAATCAAGCATGTTTTAGTCTTTTCGAGAGCATTTAGAGTGCATTTTTGATGAAAAATTAGACTTCAAAATTTTGAAAAAAATAGCAAGGGGTTAGCCTTGCATTTTCTTGATATTTTGGCCAAAATTTGACTTTGCTCAAAATCACTCAGAAACAGCTTTAGAACCAAATCAAGCATGTTTTAGTCTTTTCGAGAGCATTTAGAGTGCATTTTTCATGAAAAATCAGATTTAAAAATTTTGAAAAAATTGCAAGGGGTTAGCCTTGCATTTTATTGAAATTTTGGCCAAAATTTGACTTTGCTCAAAATCACTCAGAAACACCTTTAGAACCAAATCAAGCATGTTTAAGTCTTTTCGAAAGCATTTAGAGGGCATTTTTCATGAAAAATCAGACTTCAAAATTTTGACCAAAATGGCAAGGGGTTAGCCTTGCATTTTATTGAAATTTTGGCCAAAATTTGACTTTGCCCAAAATCACTCAGAAACATGTTGAGAACCAAATCAAGCATGTTTTAGTCTTTTCGAGAGCATTTAGAGTGCATTTTTGATGAAAAATTAGACTTCAAAATTTTGAAAAAAATGGAAAGGGGTTAGCCTTGCATTTTATTGAAATTTTGGCCAAAATTTGACTTTGCTCAAAATCACTCAGAAACACCTTGAGAACCAAATGAAGCAAATGAAGCATGTTTTAGTCTTTTCCAGAGCATTTAGAATGCATTTTTCATGAAAAATCAGATTTAAAAATTTTGAAAAATTGCAAGGGGTTTTATTTGCATTTTATTGAAATTTTGGCCAAAATTTGACTTTGCTCCAAATCACTCAGAAACACCTTTAGAACCAAATCAATCATGTTTTAGTCTTTTCCAGAGCATTTAGAGTGCATTTTAAATGACAAATAAGACTTCAAAATTTTGACAAAAACGGCAAGGGGTTAGCCTTGCAATTTGTTAAAATTTTGGCCAAAATTTGACTTTGCTTAAAATCACTCGGAAACACCTTTTAGAACCAATTCAATCATGTTTAAGTCTTTTCGAGGGTATTTCGAGTTCATTTTTGATGAAAAATCAGACTTCAAAATTTTGACAAAAATGGCAAGGGGTTAGCCTTGCATTTTGTTGAAATTTTGGCCAAAATTTGACTTTGCTCAAAATCACTCAGAAACACCTTTAGAATCAAATCCAGCATGTTTTAGCCTTTTCGAGAGCATTTAGAGTGCATTTTTGATGAAAAATCAGACTTCAAAATTTTGAAAAAAAATGGCAAGGGGTGCATTTTGTTGAAATTTTGGCCAAAATTTGACTTCGCTCAAAATCACTCAGAAACACCTTTAGAACCAAATCCAGCATGTTTTAGCCTTTTCGAGAGCATTTAGAGTGCATTTTTGATGAAAAATTAGACTTCAAAATTTTGAAAAAAATAGCAAGGGGTTAGCCTTGCATTTTCTTGATATTTTGGCCAAAATTTGACTTTGCTCAAAATCACTCAGAAACAGCTTTAGAACCAAATCAAGCATGTTTTAGTCTTTTCGAGAGCATTTAGAGTGCATTTTTCATGAAAAATCAGATTTAAAAATTTTGAAAAAATTGCAAGGGGTTAGCCTTGCATTTTATTGAAATTTTGGCCAAAATTTGACTTTGCTCAAAATCACTCAGAAACACCTTTAGAACCAATTCAATCATGTTTAAGTCTTTTCGAGAGCATTTAGAGTGCGTTTTTCATGAAAAATCAGACTTCAAAATTTTGGCAAAAATTGCAAGGGGTTAGCCTTGCATTTTGTTGAAATTTTGGCCAAAATTGGACTTTGCTCAAAATCACTCGGAAACACCTTTTAGAACCAATTCAATCATGTTTAAGTCTTTTCGAGGGTATTTCGAGTTCATTTTTGATGAAAAATCAGACTTCAAAATTTTGACAAAAATGGCAAGGGGTTAGCCTTGCATTTTGTTGAAATTTTGGCCAAAATTTGACTTTGCTCAAAATCACTCAGAAACACCTTTAGAATCAAATCCAGCATGTTTTAGCCTTTTCGAGAGCATTTAGAGTGCATTTTTGATGAAAAATCAGACTTCAAAATTTTGAAAAAAAATGGCAAGGGGTTAGCCTTGCATTTTGTTGAAATTTTGGCCAAAATTTGACATTGCTCAAAATCACTCAGAAACATGTTGAGAATCAAATCCAGCATGATTTAGTCTTTTCGAGAGCACTTAGAGTGCATTTTTCATGACAAATCAGACTTCAAAATTTGAATAAAATTTGCAAGGGGTTAGCCTTGCATTTTTAACAAAACAGGACAAAACTCAAAATTTCAAAACGATAAGGGGTTAGCCTTGCATTTTTAACAAAAACGGGACAAAACTCAATTTTTATCGAAATTTCAAAACGATAAGGGGTTAGCCTTGCATTTTTAACAAAAACAGGACAAAACTCAATTTTTATCAAAATTTCAAAACGATAAGGGGTTAGCCTTGCATTTTTAACAAAAACAGGACAAAACTCAATTTTTATCAAAAATCAAAACGATAAGGGGTTAGCCTTGCATTTTTAACAAAAACAGGACAAAACTCAATTTTTATCAAAATTTCAAAACGATAAGGGGTAAGCCTTGCATTTTTAACAAAAACGGAACAAAAATCAATTTTTATCAAAAATCTTAACGGTAAGGGGTTAGCCTTGCATTTTTAACAAAAACAGGACGAAACTCAATTTTTATCAAAAATCAAAACGAAAAGGGGTTACCCTTGCATTTTTAACAAAAACAGGACAAAACTCAATTTTCATCGAAATTTCTAAACGATAAGGGGTTACCCTTGCATTTTTAACAAAAACAGGACGAAACTCAATATTTATCAAAATTTCAAAACGATAAGGGGTTAGCCTTGCATTTTTAACAAAAACGGGACGAAATTTGATTTTTATCACAATTTCAAAACGATAAGGGGTTAGCCTTGCATTTTTAACAAAAACGGGACGAAATTTGATTTTTATCACAATTTCAAAACGATAAGGGGTTAGCCTTGCATTTTTAACAAAAACGGGACAAAACTCAATTTTTATCAAATTTTCAAAAAGATAAGGGGTTAGCCTTGCATTTTTAAGAAAAACAGGACAAAACTCAATTTTTATCAAAAATCAAAACGATAAGGGGTTAGCCTTGCATTTTTAACAAAAACGGGACAAAACTCAAGTTTAATGCCAATTCAAACGATCAGGGGTTAGCCTTGCATTTTTAACAAAAACGGGACGAAACTCAATTTTCATCAAAATTTCAAAACAATAAGGGGTTAGCCTTGCATTTTTAACAAAAACGGGACAAAACTCAATTTTCATCAAAATTTCAAAACAATAAGGGGTTAGCCTTGCATTTTTAACAAAAACGGGACAAAACTCAATATTTATCAAAATTTCAAAATGATAAGGGGTAAGCCTTGCATTTTTAACAAAAATGGGACAAACTTAATTTTTATCGAAATTTCAAAACGATAAGGGGTTAGCCTTGCATGTTTAACAAAAACGGGACAAAACTCAATTTTTATCAAAATTTCAAATCGATAAGGGGTTAGCCTTGCATTTTTAACAAAAACGGGACAAGATTTGATTTTTATCAAAATTTCAAATCGATAAGGGGTTAGCCTTGCATTTCTAACAAGAACGGGACAAAACTCAATTTTTATCGAAATTTCAAAATGATAAGGGGTAAGCCTTGCATTTTTAACAAAAATGGGACAAAACTCAAGTTTAATGCCAATTCAAACGATCAGGGGTTAGCCTGGCATTTTTAACAAAAACGGGACGAGATTTGATTTTTATCAAAATTTCAAATCGATAAGGGGTTAGCCTTGCATTTTTAACAAAAACGGGACAAAACTCAATTTTTATCAAAAATCAAAACGGTAAGGGGTTAGCCTTGCATTTTTAACAAAAACAGGACAAAACTCAATATTTATCAAAAATCAAAACGATAAGGGGTAAGCCTTGCATTTTTAACAAAAACGGGACAAAACTCAATTTTTATCAAAATTTCAAAACGATAAGGGGTTAGCCTTGCATTTTTAACAAAAACGGGACAAAACTCAATTTTCATCAAATTTCAAAACGATAAGGGGTTAGCCTTGCATTTTTAACAAAACGGGACAAAACTCAATATTTATCAAAATTTCAAAATGATAAGGGATTAGCCTTGCATTTTTAACAAAAACGGGACAACTCAATTTTTATCAAAATTTCAAATCGATAAGGGGTTAGCCTTGCATTTTTAACAAAAACGGGACGAAATTTAATTTTTATCACAATTTCAATACGATAAGGGGTTAGCCTTGCATTTTTAACAAAAACAGGACAAAACTCAATTTTTATCAAAATTTCAAATGATAAGGAGTTAGCCTTGCATTTTTAACAAAAAACAACAAAACTCACTTTTTATTAAAAGTGTGAAAAGGTGTTCGATCTCATCTGTATAGGGAGGGGAAAGCAGTCGAAATTATTTAAATTTTCCTGAAATTTATCATTTGTGTTATAGCCTATATATTGAAAGTGATAAAAAGGACAAAAGGCAGACAAAAAATACATGTACATGTACCTGAATACGTATTTTGAACTATTGAAAAAGGAAGTTCATTTATTCTTCCAACAAATTATTTTCACAGCAAAACAAGAGGGATATTAAACAGCAAGCTTTTTGTAAGGTATCAATTACATGTAGGACTTTGAGTTTGAAATTGCGTTGGATATTTCTCAATGTATAAATAATAAACAATCAAGACAAATGAATAACTAAAGAAATCAAACATGACTAGATAAAACATGGCCAAAGACAAATGTGATGCGATCAAGCTACGAGTCGTTTGTCGACCCTGGTCAAAAAAAATTTTATTACAGATTTGGAAAGAGCAGCATCTCAGCATAACTGCTGTGAAAACAGTATGCTGATACCATCGTTAGTTCAAAAATTATGAAAGTTGGAACATCAAGAGATGCGATAAAGTGATGTGATGAAGTTTCCCAATTTTGGCCTGAATCTCCAAATAAATATTCCTGACAAACGACTCATTTAGCTTGATCACATCACAAATCGTTATTTCAGAAGGGAACAAGACATATTATAGTCTATAGAGAGATCTCAGTCAACAGTGAATAACACTGCTAGAACTTAGAAGAGAGAAACAATTTTAAATGGGGGGGGGGGGTGGCAAAAACTCAACAACACAGGGACAACTTCAAAATTATCGCAAATTGAATGAATACGAAATTCTCGCAATGTTCCTGCAAGTCACCTCAACATCAGCTTGTTACATGTAAAACCCCTGTAGAACTGGACGCCAGTTTTGGCAAGTTTCTATGGCGATACCTCAAGGAGAGAAAGTTCCAATCCAGATGTCAGCACCCACTCTAGACTCGGAAGTGTCTGCAACCCAATCGACGTCAAGATCAATGGCCTGAAGGAGAGGGGAGGAAAGAAAAATTAACTTTAAAAAAAAAATCCAGCAGTAACACAGGTTTAAAGGGACAGTGGGTCCTGGAAAAGACCAATTGGGCTACAAAACGCGCTTTGAACGAGATGATGTTAATCGAAAATAAGATTTAAAAGTAGGATATAAACATCTACACAACTATCCTTTCAAAACTGGGCGTCGTTGTGTTATTCCTGTGTTATGCTTGCGAGAACGAATTGTGGGGTCCACTTTTGTGTGTTGTCTGAAAAATAATTTGTTGCATTCAACCGTGTCCACAAATTTTGCATTTTTCTACAATACCATATTTCGCTACTACCATTCCAGATGTGAATTTTTGCTTTTATCTGAAAACTTTTTAACTCGGTTTGACATTTTGAGTTGGCATGATTGAAGAAAAAGAGAGCTACAAGACAAGACGTGACATTTTCTTAGACAGGGACAGCTAATATTTTGAGCAGTTTGGCTTAATTAAAAGCAAGTTTTAAGGGTGAATATTATCAAGGGACAAGAAATGCCTAATTGTTAAACAACAATGTTTCTTTATAAGTAGAGAAAAGAAAACCACAAGCAAACACAAAAAGGTCTTGTGTGTGCACGCCTCGGCCAATTTTTTTTTCTTTCGTTAATCATATGTCGGGTACTGAAATCTTGGCAGGCAACCCATCATGCATGCAGCACATTATTATTTGGGCACCACATCGGCCCAGAGCACCAATAGCTCATACATTACCTCCTTTTCCGTACGATATTTCTTGCGCAAGTTTTCTAAAAATCCTGGTAAGGTTAGTTTAAACAGGGCCACCACGAGAAGGTCCCAGGATACCAGCCCCAACGCGCTTTCAGTATCGTCAGGCCCATTGCTGGATAAAAGGTAGGCCCCGGAGGGCCAGACACAGTTATCGACTGTCCGGTCCGCCCGCCCAGCCCCGAAGGACCAGGAAAGCACCCTAACCTATATGCACGCCCCCCTAAGTCCATCCCCCATTACGGGTTCATGCGGTCTGATAGGAAGTAGCAGCGTTTGCCGGCTGTGAATACAGGGCCACGCCCCTATAAAGAGGGACGCACTACCTGCTCCTTTATGGCACGGCATCCTAGGGTTTCCAGGCCGCTGCGTAGGACCCACGCCCCACGTGGAAGGCGGACCTGCCACGCGGACGCAACTCGCCCCTTGAATCTGTGCTGGATTTTCGCCGCACCTCAATTGAAGCACCCAGTCAGACTCCAATTAGTAATCGATACCGCCGCACCGCCCTAAGCCCTAACGGCATAGGGATATAGGAGATCCCATAGCCTTATAAGTTCTCAGACGGATATAGCAGATCCTCTGAACTAAAAAAAAGCCCTATTTATAATGTGAAATTTTCATTTCACTAATTGATGATCCACATTTATTTTTATTTTTCACAAAAAATGGCTGGCTGGCTGGCTGGCTTGCTCCCCGGTTGGCTGGTTGACTGTGATCTTGCCGTCGATTAAAATAGTTTGAAATGAGGGGTTGGCTTCGAAAGAACGTTTATGCCCTAATGGCGGTGCACTGGATAAATTTAATTTAGTGGAGCCTTGCAGCAGGGGCGGATCCAGGGGGCAAGTTTCTGACTAATGGTGCAGATGCCGAAAACGATCAAACTTTGTTTTTTGCTTTTCATGGAGTTGATTTCCCCCCTCCGATTGCCACCCAAGATCCGCCCCTGGATGGACACGGGGATATAGATGATCCCATAGTCCTGCTGGTGTCGCGTTTGGATGTAGGGATATACAGATCCCATAATCCATCTGGATACTCGAGGTCTTGCAGCAAATGCTCAATTTGAGCCGATGACACACGCTCAATTTGAGCCGACGACCTGTGGAAAAAACCACCACCCCAAAACGACAACACATACATGTACAGTGGAACGTCGATGGGTATACCAAACACCGCTTTAGGCCAAAAAAAAAAGTCTCCGGTTTCTGGTATGCGCGCGCGTCGCCGTAGCCATGCACGTCGGCAAAATGAAAAAGGTTTTTTTTTCAATAAAAGATGATGTCTCAAAACCGCCAAACTCACTGGTTTGACAGGAATTCTGCTGCTGCACAATTTTAACGTGTTTTTAGATGGGTTATGATCGAGAATAAGCTTTATGTGGCCTCTCTAGACTCCCATATATTTGCACTAAGTTTAGTCGGGCACCATTTGCAGTCATCAGCCGACATTTGAAGCAAAAAAAAAACAGGCAAAAAATAAAACAGGTAAAAAAAAAAAAAAGGCTGCGTCGCCGCACCACTTTTCGGGCAAGCTCCATACCAGAAACCGGAGACTTTTTTTTGTGGCCTTACCGAACATTGTCTTTGGCTCCAAATTTTGGTGTACAAAACATACCGAACATTGTTGAAAATTGTCAAAATTTCCCCAAGGAATAGAAGGAGAAAACCACCCATCACTGTAGGTAGTTAAGCAAAAAAAACTGTGTGATTACGTGATTTAATAGTCGGCACGTGTTCGAAGTCATCTTTCAGTAACTACCAGGGTGTAAAGTGAAGTTCTGAAGGCACTTTTTATTGAAAAGTGAGTACCGGAGCACTAGCAGCTTAAAATCGCTACACCGAACGATCGCTATTACGAACAATTTCTGTGGGTCCGGCGATGTTTGTTTTAGCAGCGTTCCACTGTACATGAACCACCACCAGCAGTGAACATGGTCACAACACTTATCTGAACCACTCTGGAAAAATGAAGTCTCAAATTCTCATGGTGAAAAAAATAGTCTAAAACAATCTTTCGATTCAAAGATTATTTTTCATTCTTAAATCTTCAAAACAAAATATGCTCCCGTGAGGGTTTGATTTTTTCTAAAAGCAGTTGAAAATTTCGAATTTTTTTTTTCTCCACAAATGGACCATTTGTTTTAGGTTTATAAAGTGTAAACTCAATCATTGCTATAACATGTTTCCAGGGGGGTTTCAATTGTACACACAATAATGGGATAGAACAGGAACAAGGAAAAACATAAAGTCTGACTCACTCTGAGAAATCCATCGATTGACTCCACTTGCAAACTGTACTTGGGTCTTGAGATCTTGGGTGTTCACTGGCTCAATTTGAGCGCTAATGGCTGAAAGAAAATGGTTAGTCCTACCTTCGTGAACACGTCTCACTCGCTGGCTAATTGGCTGGCTGGCAGGCTGACTGGATGGATGGATGGATGGCTGGCTGGCTAGTTGGCTGGCTAGCAGGCTGGCCGGCAGGCAGGCCGGCTGGCAGGCTAGCTGGCAGGCTAGCTGGCTGGCTCCCCTCCCGGCAGTCTGGCTAGCTGGCTGGCTGGCTGACTCCCCGGCAGGCTGGCAAGCTGGCTGAATGGCAGACTCGCAGGCCGACTACTACCTTGCTGTTGCTACAAGGAACAAAAAGGAGACAGTTGGAAATGAGGGGTTTGCTACATAAGAATCAGTGGCAGATATGGGGGGGGTGGGAGCAGAAGGGCGCCTACCTCTGGACGTGACAGAAATGTCTCTAATAAGGCAATTTTTCACTTTTGATAGAGGCCCCATCACCTCCCCAACCCCAGCAAGGGCGGATCCAGAACACAATTTTTTGGGGGGCCAAAAGAAATGTTGGTTCCAAAAGTGTGTCCCAAAAAATTACGGCGTGGGGTTCAGGGCCCGCTTTTAGGCCCTGAAAATTTTTTGGATTCTAAATACTCTGTGGTGCGATCTGAGGTAATTTCTGACCACTATTAACCAATGTTTTTTTAAGGAAAAGATGGTGGTGTACTCATTACTTATTGTGAAGTCATCTAAAAAAAAAATTTAAAAAAAATTGGATTCGTTTTTTTTTGGGGGGGGGGGGCGCAATGGGCCCCCTTTTTCCCCCCCCCCCCCTGGATCCGCCCTTGAACCCAGCAATAACTTCTCTTGATCCGCCCTTGAGAACGGCTTTCATTAAATGGATAGGCCTACTTTTCAAAACAGGTAAGATGGCCGTTCTTTAAAAAGAATACCCAATACTCTGAGAGATCTGTTCTACTCCACAATTAAATTTCTAAGGAGTACAATCTTCATCAACAACATTGTACAGACCATCGCATTTCTTTTCATGGTGAATTTAAAAATAATTCAAATTATCATCCAAAAAATTCATCAAATGTAAGCATATTGTATCTCACATGGGTAATGATGTTTTGTCTGGGTTATGGCAATCATTTTCTGTTCTACATAATTTTGTAATGTCTCATAATGTTTATTCACAAAAATAACTGTTGCTTCATTGGAATTCAAAACTTTTAACAATTTTTCTTCTTTTTTCAAAGTTTCACAAAGAAATTGACTGGAACAGGCTCCCATAACTGGTGACCTTCGGATAACTGTTCCATGTCCAACTTTTAAAAAAAATCCGATGATCAGTTTCACTGTGTGGTTTACTTAAAGAAAATTTGGTTTTAATTTATTTGACTAAGATATTTTCCTTCTGCAAATTTAGGAAAATTAAGTTTCTCTTGTATTTATCTCAATTTCTAGGAATCTCCCAAGTTGTTATTTCAAGAGTAGTTTGACACTTATATCATCTAAGTGTAATCCGATTTTCAGCTTAATCGCTTTTGCAAACGCTAGTGTTTACACCTTGAACTATCTTCAAGGAAAATTTCGGGATTTTTACCAACCCAACCCCCGTGCATGGTTTTCAGCAAAGGCTATAGCTACAGTTGACCGATTTTTGCCCAGCAATACAATGGCGAAGGGCATATTAGCATATTCATTAGCATCACTCAGGGTGACTTGGCGTGGAGGCTAGGAGGAGGCTTTTCTCCAAGGTTTTACTGCACACCATAATGGATAGGAACCTTATTAATATTCTTGAGGCTTGAAAAGATTGACAGATATTGCAAAAGCTATGTGTTAGCCTATACAACTTTCAAAATGACATAGCCAGGCCTATTTTTCCAATTTCAACAAAAAGTAATGAAATATCACAACGATTTTTTAAGCACATACATGTACTTGCGGATCATTACAAGGGAAATAAACCCTGAAAGTTGCATGAAGATACGGTCTTCCAAACGGGAGAAATTTATTTTCAAAGATTTCACCCGTCAACATGAACATGATCTGTGTGCATGAAGATTCATTCAAAATAAAGTGTTACGTATTAAACCTTTAGAAATCGCCCTTCGGAACCACACAGCTGTGACAAAAATTAAAAATTGTCTGCTCTAACGCTAGTATCCAACAGAAAATAAAACCGGTAGTTCTAGGGAAAATTCAAAAAAAGTTTTTGAAAAAAAAAGTGGACATCTTGATGGCAATCGATCCACGAACCATCTTACTGCTAGCTATGATGAGCAACTGCCCCCCCCCCCCCGCAAAACCGTAAAAGCTACTGAGGAAAATGTCACTGATAATTAATGCCAATTAACTGTACCTCCCCCTGTAAATTATTATGGGCTATCCTAATCACAGAGCAACTATAAGTGTAATGTCAAAATTGGAAATGTTTCTCAGTCCCAGGTTCATGTCTTTTCAACATTTTTGCAATGACTGACCTTCATTAAGATGATATGATGAAAAAATTCAGGATGCAACATTCTTTTCCAAAAATGCACTTACTTGTTTTGGCTGACAGTCTTTCTGTGAACTCCATCAGTCGGTTCTTATGATGACTCCATGGCAACCCAGGGGCATTAGTCTTGCAAACAACTGCAAAGTTTGGGATGACAATGAACATCGCTCTTGTCCCCAGCCTCTGTTTTAGCTGTCTGCAATATGGCCTTCTTTCAATTCAAGCCTGTATAAAAACACAACGAAACATATGTCAGCACATTTTTTTCACAAATAAAAAGCCGGCTTTATACGATCTGACGATCTGACGTTCAAGTATATTTGCTTTGGAAAGAATGTTGCATCCTGACGCCATTTTCCTCATCATATTCAGGGGCTGATCCAGGAATTTTCGCAGGGGCGGGTTTCCATCAGCCAAAAATCTGAAAATGTATGCAGGTTTTTTTCTCCGGACACTTGGCCTCCGTAAAATCAAAACCTGGGGGGGAGGGGGGGGGGGGAGGTGCTGGTACCATATTTCAATAGGGGGCGCTGTTCAAATTAGACGATTATTCACACTAGATTACAGAAAGGTGTACCGTATTTTTTTTTGGGGGGGGGGGTCGACTTATTTTTTTGGAATCTATATGATAATTTTTTTGGGGGGGGGGGACAGAGCTGGGGGGGTTTTTGACCCCCAAAACCCCCCTCTGGATCCGCACCTGATATTATCTCCATAAAGGTCAGTCATTGCGAAAATATTGAAAAGACGTGAATCTTGGACTGAGTATTCATTTCCAATTTGGTTAGAAAATACACTCAACTCTCCATAGACTTTGAACGCAGCAAGAGAAGTAGCGTCTGGAACTACATACATGTACTTTCCTGTGTTTTCTTATTAATAACATATACTTTGTGATTTTATTCATCCAATTTTTTTTTTCTTGAAAAGAATGTAGTTATATCATGTCACTATAGGTGGTAGCAGCAAAAAAGCTGTCGGAAGTCATGAAAATAGTTTTCAAATTATTGGAAATGATTAGGCCAAAGAAAACAATATTTCTGCTTCCGATTACATGGCATTGAAAAATAGGGTAGGTAGTAGGGAATTTGGCAAGATTACCATATGCGAAGTTCACTAATTTTCCTCTGTATTGACTAACAAGCCCCCAGATAGCAATTTCATGTCATCAAAGTCAATTTGAGCAGTGAGAAAATACAAGCATTTTCTTAGAAAACACTTAGAATTTTTCCGTCCACTCTCATAGGGTTTGTACACAGAGTGTTGAGTGAACTTCGTATATGGAAATCTTTCCGGGAATTTTTATTGTGCACGATCATATGGAGGCATCTCCGTGTAGTCCCTGGTAAAAGGTAGAAATTGATAGTTTTGGGTGCGTTTTTTTCTCTCATTTTTCCAATTAAAAAATTAGGGTAGAAGTTAGTTAAATAAATTAAAAAGTTTGCGAGTAACACCATGTGGAAAGATATCTCTTTTTTTTTTTTTTGCCTTATCTGAATGAAATTCATGGTTTTCTTTATCGTTAGTAGTGGATATCATTACGGCAGCCGTAATGCAATGTTCACCTGCCATTGTTACAGTTGAAATTGTCCAAGCTTTGTCCACTTTTAACAGAGGCCCCAAACATCACTTCAGCTGTCAGTTTCGGTAGGAAATACAACTGTTCTTGTGAAAATGTGTAGTGGCTGCTGCTTTTTAAAAAAAAAACTTAAATGATGCAAAAAACTCCCTTCCTTAACATTCAATTTTTCAGAAAAAAAAAATTACAATGATGTGCCTTTAGTTTTGTCCACCATAATTATACCCGAATGATGTTGCATACGTCAGATGTATTACTTACACATGCAGGCAATATTTAGCCAGCGCTGGCTAAATTTAAGTAAACGATGTTTCCCCAGCTTAGCACTGTATGAACATGCACAGTGACTTTTTGAGGGACTGAGAAATTTAAATCTTAGTCTGGTTCCGTGTAACATTGTCGTTGTGACTTCGTATTCATGAGATGGGAATCAGACCATTTTACAATTTCGGACTTTCCCTTTAATATAATCCTCTAGAGCCATGAATCACACAAAAAAAAATTTAAGACTTTATAATTTAATGTTGTAGTCATATGATAAAAAAAAGGTTGATGTACAACTCCTGCTCATACTTTAAGGGGACTGAAATACCAAATGCCGCCCCCCCCCCCCCAAAGAAACTGTCTCTTTGAAAACCAAAAAATACATCCATATACCCCGTTAAACTTTTTGAGTTTCCCTTTCATTTAGTCTGGTTCCCAGACTGACAATTATTCCCGCTCACGGGTACGCGTGCCTCTAAACTGTAGGTCAGGCAGCCTCTGTGGCTAAAAATAAACATGACAACATTGATGGCCCTTTTTCAAAGCTTGGCTTCATTTCCAAAATTCGCTTTATCACTTATAATTAAAGCTTTTAATGTTCGATCAATTTTTCATAAAAATAAATCACCTGCTTCATATAATCTAGCCCGACTGCGTCTGGCCGTACAGTACTAGCGCAAGCTCTGTAGTACGGCCAGACGCCCGATGCTTCCACAGAGACTGAATTTGGTTGGCCGCCGATGTAGCGATTTCGCTACATCTTTCGATCGCGATTATCTTTTCATCCAGGACACAAATTTCCAAAGTTAAGGTTCGTAGTCGTAGAGCAACTCATACCTTTTCGAAAAAATGTTCTTTGGTCTCAATATTTTCATCCATCTGGCCACAAGACGAATTTTAGTCATCAGATTCCACAAATATCGTCCCCCGTGCGATCCCCCATGCGATTTCAAAATGGCGGCCGCGCTGTAATGTATGCAATATGCAGGAGCGCCCGCGCAAACTCATGAATATGCATAAACAGTCTGTGACGTATAACCTCGTGTTTTGGACGTGCGTGCGGGGCCGTACGGTAACGTCACAGACTGTTATGCATATTCATGATGTACAACTCCTGCTCATACTTTAAGGGGACTGAAATACCAAATGCCGCCCCCCCCCCCCAAAGAAACTGTCTCTTTGAAAACCAAAAAATACATCCATATACCCCGTTAAACTTTTTGAGTTTCCCTTTCATTTAGTCTGGTTCCCAGACTGACAATTATTCCCGCTCACGGGTACGCGTGCCTCTAAACTGTAGGTCAGGCAGCCTCTGTGGCTAAAAATAAACATGACAACATTGATGGCCCTTTTTCAAAGCTTGGCTTCATTTCCAAAATTCGCTTTATCACTTATAATTAAAGCTTTTAATGTTCGATCAATTTTTCATAAAAATAAATCACCTGCTTCATATAATCTAGCCCGACTGCGTCTGGCCGTACAGTACTAGCGCAAGCTCTGTAGTCTGACCAGGCGTGATCTCCACAGAGACTGAATTTGGTTGGCCGCCGATGTAGCGATTTCGCTACATCTTTCGATCGCGATTATCTTTTCATCCAGGACACAAATTTCCAAAGTTAAGGTTCGTAGTCGTAGAGCAACTCATACCTTTTCGAAAAAATGTTCTTTGGTCTCAATATTTTCATCCATCTGGCCACAAGACGAATTTTAGTCATCAGATTCCACAAATATCGTCCCCCGTGCGATCCCCCATGCGATTTCAAAATGGCGGCCGCGCTGTAATGTATGCAATATGCAGGAGCGCCCGCGCAAACTCATGAATATGCATAAACAGTCTGTGACGTATAACCTCGTGTTTTGGACGTGCGTGCGGGGCCGTACGGTAACGTCACAGACTGTTATGCATATTCATGATTTGCGCGGACGCGCCTGCATATTGCATACATTACAGCGCGGCCGCCATTTTGAAATCGCATGGGGGATCGCATGGAGGACGATATTTGTGAAATCTGATGACTGAAATTCGTCTTGTGGCCAGATGGATGAAAATATTGAGACCAAAGAACGTTTTTTCGAAAAGGTATGAGTTGCTCTACGACTACGAACCTAAACTTTGGAAATTTGTGTCCTGGATGAAAAGATAATCGCGATCGAAAGATGTAGCAAAATCGCTACATCGGCGGCCAACAAAATTCAGTCTCTGTGGAAGCATCGGGCGTCTGGCCGTACTACAGAGCTTGCGATAGTATAGCTGGAGTTACCCAGCTCTGAGTTTTATCATTGGGTTGTCATCTAAAGCTGGAGCTCATTTTTCTCGAAAACGATAGTATAGGCAAACAAAATTTGGAAAATGTTGAATTTTGTCCCCATTACACACTAATTGCAACTGCAACTCACCCCAAACTTTTTTGTTTGCCTATACTATCGTTGGCGATTGGCTGTTGGCGCATGACGTCGTGCGGAAGCGTAACACCCGATGACTGTTTCATGTACTCATATTAAGTTTACCACTCGCATCACAGCTGCGGTACTGGAACCGCAACCGATAGTGCATGAAACAGTCATCGGGTGTTACGCTTCGCACGACGCCATGCGCCAACTCAGCCGGCAAAAACGACTAGTTGACAGCCTGGTACCGGTAACCGACCGCCATTCAATCGTACACAAAAATTTTTTTATGCACAAACCATCGGCGATCCTGGCTATGCACGCAAGGTTGTCAGGTTAGCGGTTATTCTTCCTGTTTTCACTGCAATTGTAGGCTGAATCTTCATCGTGGATCGTTTTTTACTTCAAGGACCTGTGTAATGGTTATTCCAGGCAAGTTTGGGGTGAGTTGCAGTTGCAATTAGTGTGTAATGGGGACAAAATTCAACATTTTCCAAATTTTGTTTGCCTATACTATCGTTTTCGAGAAAAATGAGCTCCAGCTCTAGATGACAACCCAATGATAAAACTCAGAGCTGGGTAACTCCAGCTAGCGATAGTACTGTACGGCCAGACGCAGTCGGGCTACATATAATCATACAAAATTTTGACCTGGAATCTTTTAACTTAGTTACGCACCCAAATAGCACTGTTAGCAGGCGGAGCCGAATATGGAGACCATGCGAGTTTTGCCAGAAAATCTTGGTAGGCTGGACAGTCGTCAAATTCAAAATAGTACTTGACGTAGAAAAAATTTCGCCCCTCATACAATCCGAGTGCATGGAAATACTCAGGCGTTATAAATTGTCAACAAAACGAATTTGACAAACTTTGGACATTTCCAAAAAAAGGAGGAATTCCTCCCATTTTTGTCACGTGATATATATTTGTAATACAATGTATTACTGACGGCTAGACCTAAGATTCACCAGGAATAGTCAGATTCTTTTGGTCTGGGAACCAGACTACCTTTCAATAGTGTAGGTCTGAAAACACCTCGCGACATGAAGGCCTATCAAGAATTTCCTGCAGGAGTTCAAAGATTTCACACCTAATTTTTTTTCCTGAATTCAGTCAAAATTCACCAAAAAACACCTACAGTCGGGGTCAGTGGATGTTGCTTTGCTAGAAATGTCCACAAAGCAGCATGGTTTTCAGTTGAAAATGACAAAATTACTTACTTTGAAATTTGAGTCAACAGTTGAGACGTCTCCAGCCTTCACACGCCCGGGAAGATACAAATGGCGGATCACACCACGTGTTGTCCACTGCGCGTGCGCATTATAAAAATTCCAAAAGGGCGCTCGAGCTATCCAATCGGCTTTAAGCAGTCATCAAGTATTTTGCATAACAATAGTAGTGCGCTTCCATTGGTTTTCCACGAGGTTTTAATTTAACAGATATTGTCAGAGTTTATA
The DNA here is from genome assembly GCA_029964075.1 of Patiria pectinifera. Lineage (NCBI taxonomy): Eukaryota > Metazoa > Echinodermata > Asteroidea > Valvatida > Asterinidae > Patiria > Patiria pectinifera. The sequence continues at coordinate 1,757,631 of CM057140.1, forward strand.
ACAAATTTTGGCGCTGCATTGAAATAATAAAAATTGTTTCAGAGTATCAAATTTAGAGTCGAATTTGGTTAAATTATTAAAAAGAGTAATAGCTTTAATATATTTAAAATAGTAAAAAACACTGAACAAATAAAGCAAAAACTGCTTCATTCACAAAACTGTATTCTCAATTTATTTTAATTTGACAAAATTAAAACCATTTTGAATTAGCACAAAAGACATTAATATAAACTACTATTAATAAAGATCAACACAAAAAAAATTCATTAGTTTATTTTCCACCTAAATTATTTTAAAACAAGCCCCCAAAATTGAAAGGACTTAAAGTTAACTAATTCCCATTTACAAAATGTGTTGTTTTTTGGTCTCACAGTTTTTGAGCGATAGGGCCAAAGCTTTATTGACGGCTCAATAAAAAAAATACATTTCTACTTTTCTTTTATCATTTCTTGATAATGCAAATATATTTTACTTCTTTCCGAATGCTTGAAAAAGTTGGGCCCCAACTATCGAAATTTGATCAAGGTTCTTCTCCCTGAAAAGAAAACATATTTTGCCAGGACAGCCACAATATAAAACTCAATAATATTGTTTTTAAAACATCATCTCTGCATTTCTTAGAGATGGTTGATTTCTTTTAGCCACCCAAATAAACGTGCCCAAAACAGCCGAGATGATTTGCATTAATTGAAAGAAAAAAGACACATTAAAATGTGAGGTTGTTTAAACCAAAAATTAGCATTTAGTTTTGTAGAACTTCAACAATTTCGTTATGAAATATCCGACAAAAGATCTTGACTGTTGTTTTTATCGGAATTAAAAAAAAAAAAAATCAAATTTTATAAGTTCGGATGTTTGTACATTGTACTTATGTATGAAGTCATTCGAATTAAAACATTCATACGCTATGCCATGACGCTTACAACAAAATAGTTCCGAAAATTCTCAGTTTACATGCAAATAGTGCATTTTTTATAAGATGACTGGTCATTTTAAAACAAAGTCTCACATCGGATTGGTATTAACACAGACCCTTCCGTTCGTCAAAAAAAACCCCAATCTCCAGTTGGCATTATTATTGTTGCTCATAGTACGCTTTCATTCTTGTTTTGATTTTCTTCCGAATGTAAGCACTGCACAATTCAGCATGTAAAAAAGAATGTGGCAGTCAATCCAGAAAATAAATACAAAATATTCGCAATCTCTTTTTGCACAACTTATCTACAGAGTCTTTTGGTACTGTGCTCTACATAATTAATGGTCTTTATCCCATCTCGTTGAGATACCCCAGTCCAGAGATACGGATACATTGTAATTAAATGAAAGGACTTGAATTCAAAGTTGGCCCACTTTTTAGATTATCTGGTATCTAACGAAATGCAATGTGTGTGAATGTCTTTCATTAGATACCAGATAATGGTGGGGGGAAAAAGTGGCCCAAACAGATTTTGAGTCTTCACAAGCTTTGACGTACCTTAAAAACAAAAGGTCCATATCACATAGAACAAAATTCCTGTCAAGTGTAAAGAAACACTCTATCATCTAATGGTAATTTTTTTTACAACACAAACGAAACAAATGTTGCTTGATTGCTACATTTGTTTTGACGCACGCCGTAGTGACTGTTAGCGTCCAACTTAAAGGGCATCAATACATTTTCAAAATTTACCCTGTTGATGTGGCGAGCCGAGACTCAAATCGAGCGTCTTTAAAAAAAAAAACAGTTTTGGTGTCACTTGAACACAAAAACTTAGTACTGAAACACGTCTATCGCTAATTAGTTTCCTTAATATTTTTTAAACCTTAGTCTCCTCAGTGTTTTTATGTCTAAATGTTTTATTGGCCACTTTGTGTTTTTTTGGTATTATTCTTTGTCTCTTGATTTATTCATGGGTCATCGTTTAATTGGTAGACAGAACCTTTTCGTGATAGGAGAATTATTTTCCTCCTTAGTCTTGCCTTTCCACATTTCATCTCACCTCAAGCGATGACGTAGACTTTTCTTGTTCAAGCGTGCAGCAACACAAATAGGTCATAAGAATATGGCCAAGCATCTTGCACTAACAGGATCTAGAGTTTGCAGACAAATCGAATGCTTTCACTGCACACAAAGTCATTCCATTGGTGGGAAAAATAATCTCGGCATTCGACACAGTCTTCGTATCCTGGGGAACTTGGTTCCCCTGGCACCCAACCAAGGTAAGACGTGGCAGATCCGTCACTCCACTGGAAACGATACTTCCCTTCGATGTCGTTGTAGCCGATCCAGTAGCTAGGAGTCCAGACGTCAGAGGCGCTCCTAGCGTACGCTTTGATGAATTCATCCTCCTCTTTGCTGTGGATGGACGCAAGGTGGACCATCTTCCCCGGGTGGGATAGCATCTGGCAGTGGCGCTCAGCATCCATCCAAGCCATTGGTTTGTCCACCCACAGGTAGCAGCGCCCCTGGAAAGCACGCCAGGGTGGTGGGCAGTAAGGTGAGCTGCAGAGAGCAGCTACTCCGCTATCACACAACAAATTGCATGTAATGAATGCCAATATTGCCACAAGACCGTTATCAACCGCCATCTGTCTTGATGTCTTCCGACTCAATTTATCATCAATGCAGGCAGTCTTTAAAAGCCGTTCTGTACGATCAACTCACCGGCTGCTGTGAATTGCAATTTCTTTTTTTAATGAAATTTATGGACTGCAAATTGAACACCAATCTATCTTGCGCTGTTGTCCAAAGTGCCGACTTCTACAAATGGAGTGTACACAATGCACACCTATTTTTACAGGATGCCCCATTATATCACGCTCCATCAAACCCTTTCATACCAAGCTTCTTCAGGTGTCTATTCTGCGCTCGGGAGGCGTATCACAAAGGAGAGTTTTCTTCCGTTAAATGGCGTCGTGCCAACTGCCAGGTTCTATTGATAAGGATGCTGTTGTCAACGTAACGATGCCGTCCAAATTGATGACGAACCACGTTCGCAACCAGGGCACCATTGTATATTGCCTTTTGAGATCAGCTTAGTGACCCGCTCTGTGTTGCGTGTGAAGTGATCAGCAATTAAACAATGGAACTACATGTATAAACTGGGAGTACTTGGAAGTGCCTTTTTGATGAAAATTCAGATATGTTTTAATTAAAACAAATTGGCACGCAACACAACCTTGCAAAAATTAAAATATTTCGCCACTTGAAAATTTGACGTTGCTCACAATCGTGCAGGAACACTTTAAAAAAATAAGCTTTTTTCCCACTCTTTTTTTCATTTTCTGGAGAGCCTTTAGAGTGCATATTTGATGAAAACAATTTCACATTTCAGAAATTTAAAAGTTGGCAACACACACATTGTCAGGACAGCCACAATAAGCTTCACAAAATGTGTAATTATTCAAACAAATCGTCTCTATATTCATATTGATATTCAATTTCTTTTAGTAATCCAAATAAACGCGTCCAAAACAGTTGAAAGATCGGTATAAACTAAATTGAAAAATGAAAACATGCACAAATATATATTAAAAAAATGTTTAGTTATGTTAGACTTTAAAGGTAAGTTATGAAATAATTAAATGACATTAGACTTTGAATGTTGTGCACGTGCTAATCAGAATTAAAAAAAACAAATTGCCAATTTTTCAACTCGTCTTTAACAATGAGCATGCCATTCCAATGGCCTCAAAATGTCTTTCTGCCCTAAAAATATACATGTATATATCTAAACGTACAAAAGTTACTGCAAGCTAGAACAATACGTGAAAACTACTGCACTCTGAAACGAGTGTTATATTATAGTATATTACAGAATATACATACAAAGGTCCAACCGATTGAAAAATCACCCACTTAAAGGCAAAGTATATCATTTGCAGCTATCCAAAAAGTAACTGACGAAATAATTGTTGAAAAGCATACTTGGTTTATAGATAGTAATGACACTAAACTCCCTGTGAAATTATTTTTTTTTGTATGAAGTCATTTTGAAGAATACAATATTAAGAGGTCATTTCCAAAGATGCGTCTAAAGACGCATTTTAAGAAATGTCCTTTAGTAGTTCTCTTTTGGGTGCACGCAAGCGTGCGCAGTAGCTCAAATTCGTCGTTTCAGTTCGTGACATCGCGTACCTGCAATTGGCTGAATGAGAACGTGTCCCAGCACTGATTTCGGGCACAATCAAAACATGGCTCGGCAAGTTTTGAATTGAAATTGAGTTGTTTTCTCGGAATATACAGCATTCACTGAGCTAAACCTTCATCAGGTTAGTTGCTAATCACCCTTCTTTAGATTTTGAGCACTTTTCTTCCTTCAAATGAAAAAAAATTCACAAATCACAAATGATATACTCTACCATCAAAATACCTTTGGTTTGTGTCACGTACTGATCAAAACTATAGGGAAAATCTCCTTTTTCTTATTTACGTTAGAACACTTGTTCAAAGTTCATCTTAAAACTTTGTGTCTTCTTTCAAGAGCTACAGTGAGAGGAACATACCGGTATGCACACTGGTTAAAAGGTAATATACAACATTTGCAAATATTAGTACCAAATTAGTACCAAATTACTATGAAATACCTCACTTGACTGTAAGTGAATAATAGTCTCAAGCATCCTGTGTAATAAAGGCACCTGGTATGCTGTCATTTTCAAGAAAAAGTGGAATTTTGTATCAATTTCAAGTGATGGTCAGCCGACCATCGTTGGAATAAAGTGACTTTGTTTTCTTTCTAATACTGCCCCAATTTACCAATTTTAGTTAGCCCAAATTTTGTTTGAAATCGGTTACACATCAGTGAACGGGTGCAAGCCAGCTAGTCTGGTTCCCTGACCTGACAATTCCCCGACGTCTATAAATTGCTGTTTCATCTGAAGTAGGATCAGGGAACCAGACAACAACATGTTTTCTTGGTTTTTCCAGCGTCTATGAACCCAAAACTTTAAACAGGTCAGTGTTACAATATCTGCTATAAAACACTCACCCTCAAACCCATCCATTTCTGAAAACTACAGCTAAAGCAAATGTCATATATTACCTAACGCATGTATGGAACAAAGTTCGCAAAACTTATTTTTAATCTGAGCGTACAGAAACCCGTAGTGTCTTCGTGTGAGCATCAGGCGCAATCGGAAATGCGTTCAAGAGTCCCTAGCAGTGGTCTCCCCCACCTCTCCTTTCGTAAACCATTGAGGGGGTACTTGTGAATGAAGTCCGTCGGATTGAAACTTTTCCTTAGTAATGCCATGAAGTTGGACCCTGAGGTCGTACTGAGATTAGTCTTGAACTAAGACTGGTTTTGGATTAACGGAGCCGGTCTCCGGCAAGCCCGCGTAGCTGCCTCCGTGGTAATAATAGTAATAAGTTGGGGGCTAATCATCCTTACTCGCAGCTGCGAAGCTGAATTGCGAAGGACGCGGCTACAATGTGGTCGATCCGAAGGCATGTAAAGGCGCATTTGGCAGCCACCATAGGACTCATGTATGACCACGGAGCACAGCTTCGAACCTGGGCCACAGTGGTGAGAGGCAAGCGCTTTAGCACTAGCCATCCATGCCTCCCAATAGAGGTCACCATCAGTGAGATGAATCGCTCCCAGTCTTGGGAACTTTGGCAGCACTACCCACAAATTTCTGAGCCTACCTCATGTGCGCTATTTTCAATCTGTTTGGAGTCAGGTTGGCGTAGCGGTACTTTCCTCGCCTTCCACCGCTGTGACCCGGGTTCGAATCCCGCTGGGGCCAACATGTGGATTGGGTTTTCAGTCCCTACCTGATTTCCTCAAGACTATTCTTCTGGGCTTTTCCTCCCACATCTAAAACTGTAATTTCTTCACCTTGTCTTCTCTTGGACTCATGGGAGATCAGTGGATTCCACTGAATGGGCTAAAATAAGAAATACATAAATCTAATATACGCAAGTGAGGTATGCTCGGAATTGTCTGGTTAGCACTGCCGGTGTTCTCAAGACTTGATTTGATTCATCTGGTTGATGGAGACCTTTACTGCCACGGCGGCTTTACGGCACTTGCCAGAGACCACATGAATTGGGGAAATACAAATCCCAAACCCAATCTTCGACCAAGGTAAAAGTAGGGTTGACTTGGCGCAGTAAAGGGTGTAACTATTTACATCTTTGAGTGGCCGTTCATCATCTTTGCTCCAGCTTGGGTTTCGGAGGTTTGAAGGCCATCCTGTTCTTGGTCTTGGCTTTCTTCTTCTTGCCTCCCTTGTTGAAGTCTCTCCAGCTATCCACGCGGTCATCCCGGCTTTTCTGCAACAATATTTTAATATTTTGTTATGCGACAGATCTTTCACCTGATCAGTGTAGCAGTGTTATAGAGCTCGGTCTCAGGTTCGAGACCGGTCTCGAGACCACCTTTTGCTGGTCTTGATCTCGGTCTCGGGAGCTGTGGTCTTGGTCTCGATATTTTTGACTGGTCTTGAGTCGAGACCGGCAATATATAGCGTTTTAACAGCTTGATCGATTACTGCATGTGTGTGTGTTCACTTCGTTCATTACCGTTGATAGTTAAAACATTTGCTAGCCCGTAGATCATGTTGTCAACCTTGTTAACGTATCGTTATATATCGTGGTTGGTTCGAACTGCACTTTGGAAAGTCCCCAAAAGTCCCCAAGGTCACTATTGCTAAAACAATAGAAAGCTTCCATTTTGGTTAAGGATACTGACAAGCATCCGTACTAACTGACTCTATAAACAAAATTGCTAGCAAGCAAGGGGGATCGCGCAAGTTTCACTTGCAGTATTTTTTAAAATCAGGTTTACAAGTCTTGGTAGAAGTTAAGTCATATTATTATTTTGCTATTTATTATTTGCTGTCTCAGTCTCGGACCATATCAGTCTCGGTCCGCATTGAAGTTGTTGGTCTTGGTCTCGGTCTCGAAACTTCAGGTCTCGGTCTCGGACTGTCTGGTCTCGACTACAACACTGCAGTGTAGTAGACTACGTACTTGTGACGGATGGCAAAACATCACAAGTCCGGTCAGAAGTTTAATCATATGTCAATTCACAAATAACACAGGACAAAAAACACAATGGGAATGTCAGTCTTTCCCCAGTCGGTTGAATAACTTGTGATTTGCTGTAGGACTGGATGTCTTGTGATTGAAATGAGGTTTAATATTGGGATTTGCCCTTTATCAATGTTTTATAAACACTGTACGCTCAGTGTTGTCCCGAGTGATAGTGAGAAAAAAAAAACACCCGGGTGGACTCGAACCCACGACCTCCTGCTTACTAGTGCAGATGTCTTACCACTCGACCTTTCTCACAATCACTCGAAAAAACTCTGAGTAAACAGTGTTTATAAAATAACATCACCCCGACGCAAAATTCTATCTTTATGACATGAGATTGACTTGTAATGACTTGTGATCCATCAGAAGTATTAAAATCAGCTCGGTCAAACTTGGTCACATGCACTGTGAGGAATGTACACAAACCAAAGGTGGGCGGGGCTTATGCTCCATGGCAATGGATTCTTGCCTGTCAATCAATAAACATTGACCAATCAGGTCACAACTTTTGGTCAGGTGACCGCAGTAAATTTGGTCACAAGCACCATGAAAAACCAAAATGGGGCGGGGCTTATGCCCATGGCAATGGACCCTCCCAGATGTCAATCAAAGAGTGCACAATTACCCATTACATTACAATTTTAAGTCAGGTGACCACTGAAATGTATACGAAACACAGGTGGGTGAGGCTTATTGCCAAATCCAGAATGGTAAATTCTTCAAATCTTCAAACCAGCCCCGCCCATCTTGCCCCGCCCATCCCCACAGATCTTACCTCCCATTCCTTCTCCCACTCCTTCTGTTTCTTGGCTTTCTCCTCGGCCGCGATCTCTTCCTCCCGTTCCCGTTTCCTCAGCACCGCGTCCCGTTCGGCCAGCTCTCGCCGCCTGATCTCGTAGTCAGCAAACAGCTTCACCGTTGTCTTGTACAACGTCTCTTTGAACTGCGGGAGTAGAAGACGAGAACGGACTCAAATTGTCACTTCTGGTCTATGCACAATTATCAATGAACATCAGACATGCAACTTGGAGGAAACCAAAAAACGAGGAAACTCCAATCTCTACAAGACTCTGTACAGTGTTTTTCAAATTTTAAATGGCGTAAGTGTAAAGTGAAAAGTTGCATGCCTGAAACATGTATGGTGAAATCAGAAAGTTCTCCCAGAAGAAGGCTTTAACTCTGACCTTCCAAAATCCTCCAAAATCCTCTTTGCAAAATGGAGGATTTGCTGGATTGAGGCTGTATGGCAAACATGTGTTGCTGATTTCAGAGGATGCAGTGTGTCAAGGTTTTGGGGCGGACATGGTGTTGTTTATGCTGAGCTGTGTATAAATTGAGGCCTAGATTATACTTGAAATCCTCCGCACTGTTCCAGGATGTCACTGGCTCTGCCTCAGCATACTGACTGTGATTGCTGGAGGATTTTGCAGGATTGAGGCAGTGGTCACCCCTCCAAGAACCACATTCAAGAAATAACGGGGGATTTTGCAGGATTGAGGCAGGGGTCACCCCTCCAAGATAGTGATTAATTTGCAGGATTGAGGCTGTATGCAATTTTTACAAGGAGGCAGTTGGAGGATTTTGCAGGATTGAGGTTGCATCCTTGCAAATGCCTAGGGATTTAGGGCAAATTTAACAGAGTGGTTGTTCATAAATCAAAACTAAAAACATAAGTGATTAATTGACACAACAATAATTGTTGTTCATAAGATGGAATTTGCGTCGAGGTGATGTAATTTCAATATTGGGTTTGCCCTTCACCTTCACTTGTTTTTATTGACACTGTGTAATCAGTGGTGTCCCGAGTGATTGCGAAAAAAAAAATACTTGGGCGGGACACGAACCCACGATCTCCTGCTTTCTAGTTCAGATGTCTTACTACTCGACCACCAAGCTTCACGGGGTCGGCTGGCTGGTTCGAATCTCATATAGCAACGAGTACCGCAACTAAACTATTCATAAGATGGAATTTGCGTCCTGGTGATGGAAATTCAATATTGGGTTTGGCCCTTCACCGAGGTATTTTTATAACCACTGTATACTCATGGTTGTCCCGAATATTTCTTGAGGCCCTATTTTGGAGAGAAAATTTTCTTACCTTTTCTGGATCGTCTTCCTCGATCTCTGTTGACTTGTCTTCTTTCTTCTGCTTCTTTCGTTTCTCTTCCAGCTGAAATAAAAAACAGTAAAACCAAAAAATTAAGCACCGAACCGACAAATTCCAAGATAAGATCTAGAAGTGTTGGGCAGCCATGTTAAGCAAATAGTAGCGAATAGAGCTAACTTATGACTAGCGTACTGACTTTTTTTCTTGAAATTGGGCAAAGTCAAGATACGCTCAAATTCTCGGCCAAAATCTGGTGTTTTTTGGTGAACTCCTGATGTATAAGACGAATGCCCAACGAATGAGGAACGAATGCCGAGCGTATAACTAGCGTTCATAGTAACGAATGACAGTGCATGCGTAGCGTCCATCCAACGAATGCTGAACGTACGCAACGTACGGCAAACGTATGCCTAGCGTGCTGCGGCCGGTCACGTGACATGTCTGCGCTGACCCACGCTCTCCGAGTCCCCGTCGTCACACTTCAGACAGTCAACATCTAAAGACCAGTTCCGCCAGAGTTCCAGTTCCAGTTCCAGCATGCCTCGCAAGAATCCTGACGGCAAAAACAGCTGACGAAGAAGCAACCTACACCCAACGTGCGAAACATTCACACAGCAAATGCACAACGTATACATAGCGTATTGATCACTATGTTGTCCCCCGCTCAAAATTTTGAACATGTTCACAATTTTTCGTAGACCCCAGCGCACCTCTGCGAACCCCTACGAACCGCTAACGAATACAACTTTTGCCAAACATGTCACGAACGAATGACAACTTACAAGAACGTACAGCCAAATTTCCAAAAACGTCGGGCACACTTTAACTCTATTCGCAACAGTGTGACAGGGCCTTTAGTCGGGCAGAAGTACACGAAAAAGTAAGGTAGAACTTATAAAATGACTAACTTAACAAGAATTTGTTTATTTCATATTTCAAATGGGTACATTGTAGCCCATTCAGTGGAATCCACTGGTCACCCATTGGGGCCCAGTAAAGAGAAGACGATGTGAAGAAATTACAGTTTTAGAGAAGAAAAACAATGGGTCACTTTTTTTATTTTTCAACATTCAAGCTATCTTAAGCCCAGGTTCATACTTCATGCAAGTGCGAAGCGAACTTGACCTGATGAAACGTTTGCTGCGAAATTTGTCCGAGTTGAATTGTCTTCAACTTTAACGAATTTGCAGTGCAAATGCTACCCATGATGTCAAATGTTGTGTTTGATTTCGCTTTCACGCCGACTATGAACCGGGCTTAACCCTAACATCTGAGGTACATGTATTTACTGATAAGGTGCAACCTCAATCCTGCGAAATCCTCCAAATGCCTCCATGTACAAGTTGCATACAGCTTCAATCCTGCAAAATCTCCATTATTTCTTGAATGTGGTCCTTGGAGGGGTGACCACTGCCTCAATCCTGCAAAATCCTCCAGCAATCACTGTCAATATGTTGAGGCAGAGCCAGTGACATCCTGGAGCAGTGCGAAGGATTTCAAGTATAATCTAGACCTAAATTTATGCATGGCTGAGCATAAACATCACACATTTTTACCATATAGCCTCAATCCAGCAAAATCCTCCAATTTATCAAAGAGGATTTTGGAGGATTTGAGAAGGTTAACCCTAACCCACCTCACTCCTCCAAAATCCTCCTGGCAGTTTTGGAGGATTCTGGAGGATTGAGGATGAATGGTGATTGAATCAAATGAGGATTCTGGAGGATTGAGGATGAATGGTGATTGAAGCACATGAGGATTTTGGAGGATTGAGGATGAATGGTGAATGAAGCACAAGAGGATTTTGGAGGATTGAGGATGAATGCATTTTGAGGCAGGACTGTCTGATGATTTTGAAGGATTTGGCGTTGGTTATCCTTCATTTAAACACGAGTGCAAAGTTTTGGGATGAGGCGGATTTTGGAGGATTGAGGATGAATGCATGTTGAGGCAGGACTGTCTGACAATTTTGAAAAATTTAGGCGGAGTTGAAAAATTTTGGAGGATTTTGGAGGATTGAGGATGGTTGTAAGCAACAAGGGCCTAGGGGGTTAGGGTTAATGCTTACGAGGAATTCGTTCTTCTCCTTGGCCTCTTCAATGATGGCCAGCATGCTTTTCCTCTTCTCTTCGTCTTCAATTGTCTTCATGGCGTTGGTCAAAACTGCAAGACAAAAGGACGGTCGGTAAGGTTTCTGACAAAACTTGTAAGGGGCTCACCATAAAAAAGACTTCTGGGCCAAGTCCAGTGACTCAAGTGCCAGTATAGGACGGCGTTCACATGTACTGGCTATTTTTGTGCACAGGAACCACTGATGGGTTAAGACTTCAAGATTGCCTCGACTCGCCTCCGGGTGACGTCTAAACACGCTAATCCTTTGTGTCATTGTACACACACACACACACACACAAAGTCCATGTAGTCTGTGGAGGCGGACCATGTAGTAAAGTGTTCAATTTTGAAAGTGAATTTTCAAAATGCTCTTATTTTAACCAGAATTAGTTTCCTGGGCTGAAATTTGGACTTAATATCCCTTTTCTAAAACTCTTCCATTTGCGACCGATCAACCCACCTTGGAAATTCCTAGTTTTTGAGTAAAACACATATATCTATTTCGTGAAAACCTTGTGGAGACCTATTCATCTATAGAAATTGCCATGTGAAGACCTTTACAATGTTTTGTTCCCTATTGTGTGTGAGCCTCCACAAGGCTACGAATTTGTGGTAACAAAGAAATGTCTCCACAAGGATACAAATTTTGGAATGGGTGCTGACCGTTGTGTGGGCCTTTGCGCACGGCCTATTGTTGAACAATTTACGCTCCAGTGCACACCCCGGAGTTTTGAAACAAAGGCGGTTTCGGCAAGAAACATCGTACAAATACTGTGGAAATCACTCTTGCGAATCAGTATATGTGGCGTTTGGCTGTATATCAGAAGTTGGTTGAAAAATTTTGCCTTTCACACAAATTGAAAGGAAAGAATGTTGCAACCTGACACTACTTCAGCGGTTGTGTACAAAGTCTATGGAGAGTCAAGAACAGTCAATAAGTATTTCCTAACAAAATTGGAAATGTTTCTCAGTCCCAGATTCATGGCTTATCATCATTTCTGCAACGACTGACCTTCATTGAGATGATATATGAAGAAAAAAAAGCAGCAATTGCAATTTTGGCAAAAATCCCGGCGCGAAGTGGTTAAAAGCCTCAACACTCCCCCCCCCCCAAACAAAAATCCTTTCTGAAAAAAATTGGGACTTTAACACCCAGTCAACCCCTCTTGAATGTCCACATGAATTGCGTCCAGCACACGGAGCTCTCACAAGCCACAAAGTGCGATGTACTGCGCACCCACAGACCCTTAGGAGTAACAGCTCAAGATGGAAGGCATTCCCCACGGTACTCACCTTCAAAAGCTTTCTGCGCCCGCTCCTTGTCGTCAACGTTTTTGTCGGGATGCACAAGAAAGGATAACTGAAAAGAGAACAAATAGGGTAAACTGGGGTAAAAACGCCCGATTTTGAGGTTTTTGTTAAATATCTTAGTACTACATGGAGACACTAAAAAAAAAATGTGTGGTTTTATGCAATACATGTCTCCTCTATCAGGTGCAAATATAATATCATGGTCATTATATTGATAAGGGGAAATTTTCCCCCCTTTTCGGGAGGAAGTTTGGCGGGCGTTTTTACCCGGGCCTCGGGGTAAAAACGCCCGCCCACATTTATAAAAAAAAAAATTGCTATACCACAGGTTTCCCTATAGTGTAGTCATATTTTTGTAATTAATTTAATATGGAGGGATACTTCATCAAATACAAATAACTTTTCAAACACAACTGGTTAATTATAACTACAAACTTGATCATTTGAAACAGGCATTTTTATGTGGAAGAAAGTGGAACATTAGCGTACATAATTCGCCCATAACCAGATAACAAACTTGTAGGTTATGATAAAACCTGCCAATATTGAAAAATCTATTTCAATCTTGTTTAGCCAAATCATAGTTCCATGTTATTAGGCATTTTTGTATATTGTGCTTCTAGCCTACTGCTGGTAACCTAAGGCTTAATCAAAGGAGAACTACGTACAGTACTAAGATACGCACATTTCTGTGACAACAAGACATATTTCTTAGAGAAAAGAAATGCGTTCATGGAGAAACTTCTACTCTGTAACCACAAGAAAGAGGAAATTGACAGTCATAAAAGACATACAATTTGAAACCTGTGAGCAATACATCATGAATGAAACACGACCAAAAGAACCACCTCTAGTCTTCAAGATAATCTACACACCACACATCAAAACCCAGCAGCTAACAAAAGTATTGCTGAAAGACTGGCATTTAGTTCTGGAACACCTGAAATTACATGTATGCAATCTGTTTCCCAGCAAACCAATTTCTGCCTATAAAAGGCCAAAAATCTTAAAGGTGTGACTTGTCAAATCAAGGTTTATCAATAACCGGGAATTGGACTCATTACAAGGTTCACACAAAATGTTATTAGATGCACTAATGTGTATCTATGCACCCTAACATTTGACACAACTAATTTAGCCGAATATAAAATACTGGATTTGGCTTACTACGGATGAAGCTCTGCTATTATAGCATGAGAGCAGAAACCGGTCCGGTTGGGTCTTAGACTAGAGCAATTTCTAGTCATTTTTACTTATTAAAAGCACACTCAAATCACCATAGAGGTGTCATTTTTTTTCTTGAGAAAATGCCATGAGCTCATGATTTCTCGAGCATTCCCTAATAAATGCTAGTCTGAGTATCACCCGTTATCCACGGAGCCTAGACTCCTGTCTGACGTCTGATATATCAAAGCATGCATATTTATGCGATCTCGCGCCTCAGCCAATCGGAGTCAACTTTACTAAATCGGGACGTCATTTCATTCCCAAATCAGGACTAAACATTTGATTGGTCAATTCGAATACAGTGTTTTGTAATGCAACAACAGCCGGGCGCGTTATCGCGTAAAATGGTAACAGAGTGCGTGACGCAGGGCTTTTTAATCCATTGTCTATGATGCGCAACGGTGAATGACCAAGACCCGATATAGAAAGTGCCCACTGATTGGTCAAAATCTAGGAAGTCAAGAGGCGGGGCCTTGCCTAATTAATCAGCGAATCTGCTCACATATCAAAGACCCATAGCATTCGCCACTAAACAAATGCCAGATTCCTTGCCACTACGTAACGTCAGTTAGTGATGTACCACTTACATGTACCTCCCCACTTCACACAATACACTGTCAGGGGCGGATCCAGGAGTTTTCGCGGGAGGGATTTCATCAGCAAAAAAATCAGAAAATGTACACAGTTTTTTTTTTTTCGGACACTTTGCCTCTATAAAACCAAAAACTGGGGGGGGGGGGAAAAATATTCAAATTCGACGATTATTAACACTAGATTACAGAATGATGTACCGTATTTCGAACAGGCGGACATTATACCAGTATAATTTTTGTTAAGGTGTCACAGCAGGGTGGGGGGGGGGGGCTTTCGATTTTTTTTTTGGGGAATTTGTATGATAATTTTTTTTTTTGACAGAGCGGGGGGTGACCCCTCCTGGATCCCCGCCTGACTGTTTAATATTTATACAGTGGGACTCTTATAGCTAATACTTACTCATACAACAAATATAATGCTGTAGAAAGTTCTAACAATGAGGTTTTTGAAGATAAATGAGGCTGCAATAGAGTTTGATATCAAGAAAAGTACTGGGCGTTTTTACCCCGAGACCCCTGATTTTGCCTGGGGTAAAAACGCCCACTCAAAAAACATTATTAAGCAAATATTAAAATAGATTTTAATATTGTTATCATTTATAATTATGTTATTAACCCTTCTTAATATATATCAACTAAAGAATAATAAAAATATAAGATACTTTTTTTTATACAATAATTTTAAGCGATATAGGCTAAACCTTCGACGGCCATTTTTTAAAACTTTTTTTTAAATATTTTTTTCAACAGCACCTACATACCCTTCAAATATGTTAATGAATTTAATTCTTTTATTATTAGTTTTTAACTACATTGTACTTATTAAAAATATATTCCATTGAACAATTCATCTTGTCATTTTTTACTAGCAGTGAAAACAAGTCAAGTGGGCGTTTTTACCCCATGGGCGTTTTTACCCCAGTTTACCCTATTACTTTCAAAGTTACGCTAAAGTATGTCACACACAAAAAAAGGTTCGTCTGACTGTTTTTAAATCAACTACAAAACCATGAGGTCAATTTTGAAATTGTTTGGTTGTGCAGATACTCCTAAGCCTTGGCCTCAACCCCTATGAGTTTTATATAATTTCAGTCACGCATCACTGCACAATGGTCAATTGATCACAACAACATTTTTTGACACTGACACCAAGTTCAATGCCTTATTCCATTTCAGTGCCGTGTTATGTAAGCTGTGTATAATGCTGCATGTTGAGAGAAAAAAAGCTGATGTGGTTTGGGATTGGAATCATTTGCCCTTGAGCATTAAACTGAGGTCTTGCCATGATGACTGATAGCCAGGCAAATGATTCCAATCCCAACTGCAGCCCTTTGCATAACATGAAGAATTTTACACAAAATTAAACGCTAAGTCACATCCTTAGTCACCAGTATTTTTCGCATTTGCAAACAAAATGTGCAGAAATTAACTTACCCGTCTGTACTTTTTCCGGATTTCATCAGGGGGCATTTCTGGTGGGACTTGTATGACCTGTTGCAAAAAGAGAATAACACCACAAGGAACTGTAGAACTTTGACGTAAAGCAACGAAATGGAATGAAATTTGGCACACACACACGCAGCAATTTTCTGAACAACTTGATTTTCATATACAGGGTGAGTAAAAAAACAAACGAAACCCAAATGTCGGGACTATTGTTTTAGTGACATTCTGCAAGCAGCACTTTCAAAATCTAGGATATGAAAGCCTATTCATAAGCTTTCTTTTAGTATAAGAATTATTCAAGTCACTTATGTACATATGTACTTTTCAAGTTACGGAATTTTAAACACAACCGCTGTTTTAAGATTCCGTCGTTTTAAGATTCCGCTGTTTTAAGATTCCGTCCACGAATCACAAAAAAGTTCTGTGTTCTTTCAGCAAAATGAAAACAAATCACATAATGTGTGTGAATTGTTTTCGTTTTGCTGAAAGAACGTGCACCTTTTTTTTGTGATCTGTAGCTCCTGTGTGTTGTGTAATGCACGTTCAAGAACCCAGTAACACTTATCGCTATGAGAAGGGGTTGGCAGTGTTTCTGGCAGTGGCTGCAATATGCGCTGCAGCAACTTGCAAACCCTTATAAGGTGCTACATAATGGGTCTCATATTTATCATAAACTTCATAATTTCCAGCCCCTTGAGTACCCAATTGTTGGTAGATACATGCGCTATATCAGACTCCGGTATGATTATTATTATAATTCAACATCATATAGTAAACTCAAGACCCAAGCTGTGGGACTCTGGGTAGCGTTTTGGCGCTGTGACCGTTATCATGTTTGTGGTTCGGGACCATTTTGCCGCTTCGGTTACACTGAATTACGTCATTGTTCCGACCAAAGTTGAACTGAGACTTGCGATCGGTTCGCTTGCGTTTCAAGATGGCGAAAAGGTAAACACAAGTTTGAGCAGACGACGTTACTTTGTTACCACACAAAAGGGCTTTAACCAGTTCGTGCCAGGATTATTTTGACAAGAAGGGAACGAGGCGTGGGATTACTTTTTACTCGATCTCAAGCCAGGCGGGTTGAAGCTATCACCCTCGGGCAGCACACTCATATTTCCGGCCTCGCTCGCTGCAAGCGGGTCGCTGACAGATATTTCCGGCCTCGCTCCCTGCGTTTTTATCCTTCATGCGTTCCAAATACCGCAAAAACTTTGCATGTATACATGTCATCCAGCGCGAATTGGTTAAACATGTTCCAGGACAAAGGCCGCCCATGTACAGCGTGTGTCAATAAAAACGCAGGATTCAAAGCGATTTTTTTTCTGAGAAAGTTATGCTACTGGTATGCCTAATTTGATAAGGATTTGATTGTCCATAATTTCATCTTTGACAAGATTTTTGTTTGGTGGAATTTGGACTTTTGGTTCAAAAGTTATGACAAGTTTTGTGAAGCCCTTCTGAAGCGGGTTGGTCTGATTCAATTACCTTAACACAACGACCAGTTATGTACATTGCAGGTATGCATTGAAGACAATTAAACCAGAACAAAACTTTCTTTGAAACAACTGATGATAAGTATCACTTAAATTTAATAACTGGACTATCATTGTTTCAAAGCATCATGAATTATTGACTAATAACATTGATTGTGGACTAAAGGATTATGTAAGCCTAATCCTGCCACACATGTCCTTCTTTGTGATCCACAAATACTTTCACCTGTACTGAATTCAAACCTTTCATTAGGTATGTGTGATTTTACAAATCAGACCAGCTTGGAATTTATAACCCTTCTTCAATGTACTCTATCTCTGGACAGGATTGTCCAAATGAGATGGGATAAAAAGCATAGTGAAGAGAAGGAAAGGTACTTTGAAAAGAGGGTTAACATTATGATGAATAGGGGTGGTTTATATTCTTAATATTTTTGTTTCTAATCCTGCGCTTTTATTGACACACGCTGTATAACATTATCAGTTTGCAGTACTCACTCCCACAGAATCCAACAAAACCCTGGTGTTGGAGTTTGACTGGATGGGGATTGTGAGGGTTAAGACATTCGATTTACCTCGAACGGGTTGAGATTGAAGTACGTGCTGCCCGGACGTAGAAGTCTGTCAATTTGTTGCTTTGGTGTCAGTACTGAATCCCTCTTCTCAATCGCCTTCACCTGTTGGAAAGAGAAAAAAAATACTGCAAGTTAAACTTGCGCGATCCCCCTGGCATGCTGGCAGTATTTATTAAGTCAGTTAGTAAGCACACTTTTCAGTGTACCTAACCAAAATCAATGATGACCTCATTTGACCCCTAGATGACCTTTGACCTCAACTGCTTCAAGTCATCTTAAGTCCCCCTACCCAAAGATTGTCGCCAAGTTTGGTTGGGAGTTAAGTCTGACTTTTCATATGACAGCACTTTTCAGTTTACCTAAACAAAAAGAATGACCTCATTCGACCCCTAAATGACCTTTGACCTCAAATGTTTCAAGTCATCTTAAACCTTCCTACCCAAAGATTATTGTCACCAAGTCTGGTTGAGATCGAAGTCTGACTTTTCATATGACAGCACTAAGCAGTTAATCTAAGCAAAATGGAACACACTAACAGACCGACACACAGAATGAATTCAATATTGCAAGATGCCCCTATATTTTATTTTCTTTCTGGTAATGAAACCAAGAATTCCTCAAAAGCGCCACTGGGCACTGTAGCCCGAAAGCCTGAAAAAAACCTGTAGAGAGAAGACAATGAGAAGAAGTTACAGTTTTAGAGGTGGGAGGAAAAGCCCAGACGAATATTCTGGAGAAAACCCACGGAATCAGGCAGGGACTGAAAACCCAATCCAAGTATTGGCCCAGGCGGGATTCGAACCCGGGTCACAGCGCTGGAAGGCGAGGAAAGTACCGGTACCGCTACGCCAACCTGGCTCCCCTTCTTGGCTTAAAAGGCAGGGGGGATAAAAATGATAATTTGGCAAGAATACTGATAATTCAGCGGCAAGAGTCCCGGCTGTTGTTGGAAATAAATACATTTTATACACTTATCTGATCGTACGCAATGAAGTCAACAGCTGGCACGCAGTGGTTTTAACGAATGTAGTATTTGAGAAAACTGCTCGTTCGCAGCGATAGTTTAGGTCCTAACCATCATTTAGTACTGATAATACAAACTTCCTCTCTTATTGAGATTGACAGCATACCAGGGTCAACAATTTTACAGAATGTTTTTCATGTGTATTATTTACTTAAATCAAGTTTCACTTTTGAGTGTTTGGAGAAGATCCAACATGCCTTAAGCGCAGAAAAGGGAAGGAAGTAATAGAAATTCCCAGTTTAAACCCAACACAGGATACCAGCTGGAAAGTCGATCTTTTTAGCCAGATCTCTGAACAGTGCAAGACAAGCACACCCCTTATTGGCCAAAAATATATTGTGCAAAGGCCAACCATACATGATCACTTGTGTGGTTTTCAGTTTGATGCAGTGCACGTACTGAGACATCTTTGTGACTACCGGACCTTTTAGCCTGTGTGATATTTTTTTTATCTTCGTCTGATTCAACAGTCCTAAGAAACAATGTACCGGTACGTGCTTTCATGTATGCTTATTCTTTTTGTTGCATTTGTGAAGGGAGAAAGTGGAGGAGGTTACTTCACTAAGCACCCACAGGATACCCTGGCCGTGGTAGGAGACAATGTGACGTTGAGTTGTACACTCAATGTTAAGAGAGCGGTATGTACTCATCAAAGAGATCAAGGCTACAGCTTCAGGATTGACTGGATAAAAATACTACATTTAAGTGGGGGCATTGAAAATAGTACAAGGCTTTCTAAGTGTTATAGGGTTGTTGCCAACAGAGAAAACTTTGCCGTCTCTTCAAGTGAATATGAGTGGTTTCTGCACATACGAAATGTTGGGATGAATGATGCAGGGCACTTTAAATGCACTTTCCGTGTCAGTGGCGGACTACAGGTAAGGCACTACGATTCTGAAAATGCAACGCTTACTGTTGTTTCACCAATAAAGACGGCTGTCCAACCACCTCAACTAAGTACAACTGTCGGCAAATCGGCTTCCTTTCACTGCCACGCTTATCAACAGTACAACGGCACGGTAACATATGCGTGGTATATTAACGGAACTCTGACCACGTGTTATCAACGGTCGGACAGTGGACAGAATCTCACAATTTCACAGCTGACAAGCGAGTTCAATAACACGTCTGTCGCATGCAGTGTGATCAGTGAAGATGTGGAATTGACGAGGCAAAGAGAAGAAGCCTTGTTACTTGTGCACCTGGTCAGCATGTCAGTAGCGGAAGAGTTTACTCCTTCTCAGATGCAGCCGGGTTGTGACTGCTCTCCGACTGTCCCCACCGAAACTTGGAGCTTATTACAGATAACCCTTACCATATCGGGATGGTCTTTCAGCATCTTGCTGGTCTTTATCGCAGTCCTCTTCTACTTCTGCGTTTTCAAAGAGCAGTATCAACTGATTCCACGCCCAAGCCGAAAGCACCGTACAACAGGAGACGAGACTACAAGTTCCACTGACCCCAGGGTAGGAGATACAAACATGAATCTTCTGCCGATGGAGAGCAGATGCTCTACAAGGCGTGAACCCAGTGCGACCGGAGATGAGGCTCTAGGTTCCACTGGTGACCCAGACACACATTCGTACTTGGATCTGTCCATAGTGGAGTGTGAACCCAATGCGACCGGAGAAAAGTCTGTAGGTTCCACTGGTGACCCAGACACACATTCGTACTTGGATCTGTCCATAGTGGAGTGGGAACCCAGAGCGACCGGAGATGAGTCTGTAGGTTCCACTGGTGACTCAGACACACATTCGTACTTTGATTTGTCGATGGTGGAGTGTAGATGCTCCTCAAGGCGTGAACCCAGTGCGACCGGAGACGAGGCTGTACATGCTGGTTCAACTGCCGACCAGGTAGCACATACCTACATGGATGCGTCGATGGAGCGTGAACGGTCCCAAAGGTCTAAACACCTAGCAACCAGAGAAGAGGCTACAGGATCCACTGGCGACCAGGTAGCACATACATACATGGATAGTGGGCGATCCCCAAGGTGTGAACCCCGTGTGACTGGAGACAAGACTACACACAAGCAACAAGCATACTTAAATCTCAAGCCAAAGCTAAAGCCAAAGCCAAAGAGTAGACTCTCCTTGAGCCGTCAAGGTGCAAAAACGGGTCGGGTCGGCACTCAGCAAGGTAAGAAAGCTGTGTCCCTAGCAGCAGCTAAACCAGCAGTTCCGTACAAGAAACCCAGGGTCAAACTACCGGTAGCGACATGTGTAGACGAGCACTTATATGATGATCCAGCAAGTTGCTTGACATAAACAAAATATTATAAAGAAGGGTGTAGACCAATCAGAGCATGGTAACTTCCACCACAAAGGCCCCCTTCAATGGCGAAAGCATTGTGCTAGCTATTGTTCAGATAATCATGGGGCGGTTGTTTTGTACAATACATGTAGTTGTTGCAAGCTGTTGCATTTAGCAGAGTCCTGGGGCCAATTTCACGGCGCGGCTAAGCACAAAAATTTGCTTGGCACAAAAAAGTATGGCTTATAATTTAAGCAGGTTACCAGCCAAAACGAGATGTACATGTACATGTATATTGCTGCCTTAGCACGAGAATCACATGGAGTTTTGGCTGATAACTTGTTTTATGTACATGTACATGTAAAGCCAGACTTTTTTTGTGCTAAGCAATTTTTTGTGCTTAGCAGCCCCGTGAAATAAGCCTTTTCGGCTTGAGCCCCCCCCCCCCAAAAAAAGTTGTCAATTTTTTTTAATTTTTTTTTTCTCTTTTTTTTTTAGTCCCACGATGTGGCCTTGGTGATATGAATGTGGCCTATTTTAGAGGAGTATAATAGGGGCGTAAGTGGTGCCACCAATGTCAAAATAGGCCACCCCTCAACAAAAAACCAAACATTTTTGAAAAAAAAATATCAACTTTTAACAAATTTGTAAAAACAAAATTTTGAGCCCCTCCCAAAAAAACCGAAATCCTGGGTGCGCCACTGTATTACATTGTTTATAATGTAGCAGTATGTATGTATTGTTTAAAATGTATCTATTTGCTTTAGTCACAGAACACAGAAAAATGTAACAAAGTTACATTAAAAAGTAGATTAATTCACCCTTGTGCTACTAGAACAGAGATGTAACGAGTTACTGATTTCTGTGACTCGAGTCGAGTCGAGTCATTTTATTGAAAGAAGTGATTTGAGTCGAGTTGAGTCATTAGGTCACGAGGGTCGAGTCGAGTTTAGTCAAAGTATGTAGTCGAATTGAATTAAATATTTAGCTCGAGTCAATTCACGTCACGAATATTTGAACACTAGATAAGAACAAATAAAGACGAGAGGGAAATTAATTTGTATCACTTACAGTTAACAACAAGTGAAACTTTGGTCTTATATGCTATCTGGTTTGGCTTCAGGTCTAGAATTTGTCTTTGCTGCCCGTTGACATCAAAACCAAATTGAAAATTTTTTATAAAATGTAAATACTAAACTGTTTCTGGTTATTAAGAGTGGGCATGTATCAATTTAATTTTAAAATGAGGGCAAATTGAGCCAGCGTTTGAATCCAAGAGCTTAACCTAACCATCCCAAATCCTTTTTGCAAATTGGAGGAATTGGCAGGATTGAGGTTGCATGGCAAAAGTGCGTTGCTGATTTCGGAGGATGCACTGTGCCAAGGTCCTGGGCTGGACCTTGTGTTGTTTATCTTTCTTGGTCTTTTATTACCAAATAGGTAAATCTGAATTACAGCATGACTTTGGGGTGAAAGACTCCTTTTCATTATTGTATAAATTAAACTTTACTATATTAATAAAATAAACTTATCACATCTTTTGCTTTAGCTTTTTAATACACAGAATAAATACATCATTTAATCTGATTTATAAGATTATTGACCTTTGTTGCTTGGTCAAGTGTCTTTTGTTTACTATCATCTCGATAGTTAGAAAATATCAGATGACAATTTTAACTGGTTAAAGACATGTTGACGTTATGCTCTGTCAACTACCCAAACGGATTAAATCAAGTAATTGAATACATTTTATTCAGTGTTATTTAATGTATTTTTTTTTTAAATTGCAAAGTGACGTGAACATACATTTTGCATCGTTATGCTTTGTCAACTACCCAAACAGATTAAATCAAGTAATTGAATAAATTTTATTTAGTGTTACTTAATGTATTTTTTACAAATTGCAAAGTGACGTGAACATACATTTTGCACCGTAAGTCATTGCAAATATTTTCCGTAAAGTTTTGCTTGTATTTTTTGGGACTTGAGTCTCATTAGCCTTGAATCAAGTCGAGTCGAGTCTTCTGATGAGGGACTCAAGTTGAGTCGAGTCTTTTGCTCGCAGTGACTCGAGTCGAGTCGAGTCATATACCCATAGCGACTCGAGTCGAGTCGAGTCACAAAAAACTGTGAAGTTGAGTCGGACTCGAGTCGAGTCACTGACTCGAGTCATTACAACTTTGTATTTGAACATTCACAGACAGTCATCCCCTGCCATGCCTTTTGGTCAGGCTAGTCACCAACAGTCAGATCATATTTCAAGCAAGCACTGTGACTAGTCAAATTCAGTCAACAGACAAAAGCAGGCAAGTGGTAGGCACAGCTGTCTTATCAATCACCTACAGTCAGAGCATAGCTGTATCAAGTTACATAAACAGTCACAGCCAGTCAATCCTGTTTTATGTAGGCTCCTACATTGTAACTTTATGGAGCTCCTACATTGTAACTGTTAAAAACAGTCACTTGATTGATTTTGAGTGAACGGACAACTTGGCACAGAATGCATGTTTGCATAGGAGGGTTTATGTAATACTTAGAATGCACGTGTACATGTATGTAATCCACATGACGATATATTATGCAGTTTTTTTTGTACAGAAATTCTGAACTAACAGCGTCAAAAATGTTTGCTTATTAAACTGTGATATTTTGCTTTCAAACATCATGTAACCAGTAGAAAGTGTAAAATAATGGTACACTTATAAAACGTGTACATGTACATGCATACACTTATTAGTTATTGTTTAAAAAATGGATTCTTATGGTCTCTGTAGCATGCAGCAACATCCTAGCCCCTTAACCAGTTCGCGCTGGACGACGTGTACACCCCACAAAGGTTTTGCTATATTCGGAACGGATGACGGATAAACATGCAGGGAGCGAGACCGGAAATAATTTTCTGTCAGTGACCCGCTGGCAGCGAACGTGGCCGGAAATATGAGTGTGCTGCCTGAGAGTGATGGCTTCAACCCGCCTGGCTTGAGGTCGAGTAAAAAAGTAATCCTGCACCTCTTTCCATTCAAGTCAAAGTAATCCCAGCGCGAACTGGTTAAGAAAGCTAAAGTATATTGCGCAAAATCTTGAGCAAATATAGTCAGAAAAAAATGATTACGGAAAAGAATTCAAGAATTTTTTTTTGGCAGGAAACATGTGTTTCTGAAGTCGAACAGAATTCAGAGTATAGCCTAGAGTTTTTGTAAGCATGTTATGAGAATAACTACCGAGCATTCTATGCTTACGCGATTTGTACAAACATTTGTAAATAACTTTACCAAGTGCTGTACACACAATACTGTGGTAGTGGCTTTGAATGTTTACGAAATTGTTTGCAATGTAATTTTCGGATGTTTGAATATTTGTATACAATCACACGATCGTTTTTGTTTGATCTTAGACAACAGCGTTAATGAATAAAAAGCCAACAAGTTATGAACAATAAACAGAATGCTTGTTAGGCCAAGTAGCCACTGTGTTTAAAAAGGTGATGCAATCAATTTTTTTTTCCACAAGACAAGCAGGAAGAGCAGTGTTTTTCTTTCAAATAACACATACAGGTTCCTGTTTCTTGATGGGCTGGATGGTTTTTCAGCATGGTCGGCTTGTTTGTTCGTAGTTTTGGTGAAGGAATTTCCTCATCAAAATAAACCGAAAGGAAAATAATACAATTCAAAAATAGGTTCAAAGGGGGTTTGTCAGAAGAACACACATACAGCCCACGCACTCCCACGCCCTCCCCCGCCCCCGATTACCTTAAAAGCTTAAAGGGAAAATACAACATTTGCAAACATCAAAAAATAAAACTACCAATTCATTTTGAAATACCTTGCTGGACTGTTAGTGAATGACAGTGTAAAGCATCCTGTAAAATCATGGCACCTGGTATACTGTCATTTTCAAGAAAAGTGGTATTTTTGTATCAATTTCCAACGCTGATCGGCCGACCAGCGTTGGAAAAAACTGGCTTTTTTTTCAAATACTGGCCCCAATTGACCATCGCACTTGTTTGCAATCGATTACACACCTATGAACAGGTACAAGCCAGCTAGACTGGTTCCCTGACCTTACAATTCCCCAATGTATGTAAACTGCTCTGTTTCTTCATATATGGAGTCGGGGAACCAGACTACAGGAAAATGATTGTTTTTCTTGGTTTTTATAGCATTTTCGAACCCAAAACCTCAAAAAAGTCAGTGTAACTATATTTGCTATATATTTCCAACCCCCCAATTCCATCCATTTCTGAAAATTACAGCAAAAGCAAATGATGTATATATTCCCTTTCAGCAGACTTCTCTCAATTCTAATGACACTTTTTGGTAATTTTGAACAGTTTCTTGGGGTAGAAATTGCAATTTTTGTGCGCCAGTCTTCAGCTCCTGCAAATATAATCTCAAAATGGTTCCTCCATGGGATTTCAAAATGGCGGACTGGTTTGAGCGTCGTTTATTATGAATATGCATAAGATTATGAATATGCATTGTACAGTTCAAGACCTCGTGTTGTTGGGCGAGTGGCGCGGCCGGCCATACAAACACGAGGTCATGAACTAATGCATATTCATAATCTTGCCCAAGCACGCCCGCATAATGCATACATTACAACGCGTCCAACGTTTTGAAATCCCATGTAGACATAGCTTGAGTAACTCCAGCTGACATACTCATATTCATTCACATGTAGCGCTGGAGACATACATGTCTGTTTCAAGTCGATCATTAGCTTCGTGAAAGACTGCTGAATGTATGAGGTATGTAAATGAAATCTGGGGTGGGATATTAGAGGTGAAAATGGACAATTTTTGAGAGGCCATTATTTTAGGGTCTCTTGCTACCACACTCTCACGACTAGGTTATGTCTCCAGCGCTACATGTGAATGAATATGAGTATGTCAGCTGGAGTTACTCAAGCTAATGTAGACACATTTTTCAGGACAATATTTGAGCTGAAGACTGATCTTCATTTCTTGGCCAGACGGATGAAGATTTTTAGATAAACGTGTTTTGGAAAAGGTACTGTATGAGTTCCTCTACGAGTAGCCTAGTCCAAAAATTTGGGACTCTCAATACTGTGTATGAGAGTCCCAAAACTTGAGGTATTCAAAACATGCAATACACGAAAATAGACTTGCATCTGAAACAACCAGTCCAACAACTCTTCAGTACTGCATCAATCAACTGTCAGCTGACAGTGCCAAAAGAAATATCTAGGATGTTTGGTACTAGGTCACTATTTCTA
Source organism: Patiria pectinifera (assembly GCA_029964075.1). NCBI lineage: Eukaryota > Metazoa > Echinodermata > Asteroidea > Valvatida > Asterinidae > Patiria > Patiria pectinifera. The sequence goes on from CM057140.1 coordinate 1,784,037, forward strand.
CACATTTTTCCTTAGTAAGGAACCAGACTAATGACAATGAATGAAGAAGTCAGTCTTGTCAAGCAGTTGGACCATGGATGGACATGTAGAAGTCTAGTCTTTAGCCTCATTTTGAAATCACTTGACTTCCCTCTCTTGTGCAAGCCACTGCCAAATATTGAAGAAAAGCCTCCTTCAAAAATTGAATTGAGTTTTCAAACTTGGTTGGTGAAATACTGAGGAAATTTTCTTTTGCCCAGTAGGCCTAACACTTTTGGAGGAATTTGCTGGTTAAGTGAGTAAAGTTGGCCTGATCTTCTTTTGCATCGTTTTGAGCACTTAACATGCTTAAGGTCCCACTCTGTGAGTAGCCCCACTAGTGTGGCCGCAGTACTGCTGCGCTGTACCTCTGGCCACACGCCAGGTTCCCCCCTAGTCCGAGTAACTTGGACCAAACTTACCACCTTTTTAACATTCGGACATGGTCTGGCGATAGTAAGGTCCAAGCTAATAGTGCGAGCTGGACAACATCATCCTGTCACTGTCCCAAAAACCAACATTTTCCGACAAAAAAACATCAGATTTCACCCTCAAAATGGCCTTCAAATTACTAGATATGCCACCTGAGGTATAAGTAGACATTGATGATTAAGATGGTTGTACTGAAGTTTACTTACGATCCGGAAAAAAGTGAAATTTCCCGTTCTATTCTGAGAGCTCCCCTCGCGATCTTGAACACGTTAAATTTCCGACTCGTGTTAATGTTTGAACGACGCGATTTCTTCTTCATGCCCAGCGTACATTCGATGGTCCCCGTATCCCGAGTGCGATTCCGTTACCGAGCGCGCACGATGCATCGATTATGATAATGAGTAGACTGGATCACGTTTGTAAACACATGTGCATTTCGAACGATAATAGGGAGTCGGGAACTAGCGCAGCTTTTTTGGCGGATACCAGTTCAAGCTGGTTCCCGATTCCCTTTTACCGTTCGAAATGCACTTGTGTTTACAAGCGTGACTTATTATCATAATCGATGCATCGCGCGCTCGGTAACGGAATCGCACTCGGGATACGGGGACCATCGAATGTACGCCGGGCATGAAGAAGAAATCGCGTCGTTCAAACATTAACACGAGTCGGAAATTTAACGTGTTGAAGATCGCGAGGGGAGCTTTCAGAATAGAACGGGAAATTTCACTTTTTTTCCGGATCGTAAGTAAACTTCAGTACAACCATCTTAATTATCAATGTCTACTTATACCTCAGGTGGCATATATCTAGTAATTTGAAGGCCGTTTTGAGGGTGAAATCTGATGTTTTTTGTTGGAAAATGTTGGTTTTTGGGACAGTGACAGGATTATGTTGTCCAGCTCGCACTATTAGCTTGGACCTTACTATCGCCAGACCATGTCCGAATGTTAAAAAGGCAATAAGTTTGGTCCAAGTTACTCGGACTAGTTCCCCCCCAAAAATTGCAAATCCTTTTACATTCGGTTGTAGGCCTATTCTACATGTATTATGTCTCACTCTCAGCTTCTTTCCTCTGCCATGTCTGCATTGTTTTTGTTGTCCAATAATATCAAATTTTTCAATAAATGTTGGCATCTTTCTCATGTTTCCGGAGCAGGACTCATAAAAAAAATAGGTGTCCTAAAGATAAGGATTTATGAAAAATGGATTTATGAACAGGACCCGCAACTACACAATCGCCGCCAATGGCACTGCCCCCCCCCCTCCCCCCACTGGCAATGCATTGGCCACATGTTGTTGACAATGCATAGGCAATGCGTGAATTCGTCCATCATGTTGACACTGTCAGACTGTCATGACTGTGACTGTTCAACAGCGTCTTTTCGTGGCCCAACATTCTTCTGGTCGCAAAATGTTAAAACAAAAAGTCAAATGTTAGAATAACCCTCCAACTGGTTGTCAGTTTTAACTAACCTCTTGCATAAAGGAGGAAAAATGGGCCTCATTTTCGCTCGTTCCATCTTTCGACGTGCTGCTGTCCGCCGCCATCTTTTCAAGTTTTTTTGTCACCAAGACGTTGAGGGCGCACTTCCTGTTTAGCGTTAAATTTAAAGATCAAGCAAGAACCGAATTAATGGCTTCATTTTGCTCAGTTAGTCGGAAAAAAGTAAATAACGATCAATCACAAGGGAAAACAAGGGTATTGACTTACTAGTATTAAAAAGAACATCACCCGGTAATAAGTCGAGGGTTTTAGCCTGAAAAAAAGGGAGGGAATTCCCCCTAAAAGGCAATGTATACATTTGTTTTTTGCTGCAATTTTCAGAAATAGGCTAAATGGATTTGGAGGATTAGTGTGTTATAGCAAATATTGTTATATTTCACGATCTGGGCTTGTAGATGCTGGGAAAACCAAGAAAACCAATCATGTTCTTGAAGTTTGGTTCCCTAACCCCACTTAAGATGAAACGGAGCAATTTATGGAATTTGTGGAATTGTAAGGTCAGATGATCAGTCTAGCAGGCTTCTAACTCTTCACATGCAGAGTTGTGTAATCCATTGCAAAAAAAATGTGGAATAACTAAATATGCCGACCGACAAGCGTTCATTACTAACGCATTGTCGTAAAAGTTGGTAGGCCTATATGAAAAATGATGCAAAACTCCCTACACCGGGGGGTTTGTGAAGATATCAGACGGTTATCTATTACTCCCCATCACGTTCAATTAACTCCAGCAGCGACCGCAAGCCCCATTTGAAAGAAAAAGTTAAGACCGGATCAAGGTACCAACTTTAACGACAACGCGCTGGTAATGTGCAATCCGAATGAAAATCAATGTGTATTTTTTAAAAATAGAGGGCGCGCCACATAAATAGTGGTCTCGATAATTATCCGCCACCAAACTCGTTTGGGGGCAACAACTCCAGAAATAAAAGATGTTTTAAATAGAATTTTCGTCTAGTGATTTGTCATTATGTTTAACATTACGAGATTTAATTTCGTAAGAAACCGTCAAACAATGAAGCAATATTGACCGTAACAATACAGTGTTTTAAGCGCGACAAATGCAATCCGAATGCAAATCAATGTGTATTTTTCGCGTGTACAACACTACATTGTTACGATCATAATATTTTTATCGTTGGGCTGTTTCTCATTATATTCAATAGGCCTCTGTTACACATCGTGGAAATTAATTGCTCAAAATCTCAGTTTAATACATCTTGTATTTTTTGAGTTATTGATCGGAAATCCACCCATACAAGTTTTGTGGTTGATAATTATAGAGACCACTATTTATGTGGCGCGCCCTCTATTTTTTATTGGTGCGGACGCTGCACTATTGAACAAAAATAACAACTCAGTTTCCGATCAATAACTCAAGAATTACAAGATGTATTAAACTGAAATTTTGAGCAATTAATTTCCACGATGTGTAACAGAGGCCTATTGAATATCATGAGAAACAGCCCAACGATAAAAATAATATGATCGTAACAATGTAGTGTTGTACACGCGAAAAATACACATTGATTTGCATTCGGATTGCATTTGTCGCGCTTAAAACACTGTATTGTTACGGTCAATATTGCTTCATTGTTACACGGTTTCTTATGAAATTAAATTTCGTACTGTTAAACATAATGACAAATCACTAGACGAAAAATCAATTTAAAACATCTTGTATTTCTGGAGTTGTTGCCCCCCGAACGAGTTTGGTGGTGGATAATTATCAAGACCACCATTTATGTGGCGCGCCCTCTATTAAATAAAAGAATATTGGAGCGGATGCTGCACTATTGAACAAAAACAACAACTCAGTTTCCGATCAATTACTCAAGAAATACCAAATGTATTAAACTGAAATTTTGAGCAATTAATCTCCACGATGTGTAACAGAGGCCTATTGAATATCATCAGAAACAGCTCAACGATAAAAATAATATGATCGTAACAATGTAGTGTTGTACACGCGAAAAATACACATTGATTTGCATTCGGATTGCATTTGTCGCGCTTAAAGCACTGCATTGTTACGGTCAATATTGCTTCATTGTTTGACGGTTTCTTATGAAATTAAATCTCGTAATGTTTAACAAAATGACAAATCACTAGACGAAAATTCAACTTAAAACGTCTTGTATTTCTGGAGTTGTTGCCACCCAAACAAGTTTTGTGGTGGATAATTATCGAGATTTTGTGGCGCGCCCTCTATTTTTTATTGGTACGGACGATGCACTGTTGAACAAAAACAACAACTCAGTTTCCGATCAATAACTCAAGAAACACAAAATGTATTAAACTGAAATTTTGAGCAATTAATTTCCACGATGTGTAACAGAGGCCTATTGAGTATCATGAGAAACAGCCCAACGATAAAAATAATATGATCGTAACAATGTAGTGTTGTACACGCGAAAAATACACATTGATTTGCATTCGGATTGCATTTGTCGCGCTTAAAACACTGTATTGTTACGGTCAATATTGCTTCATTGTTTGACGGTTTCTTATGAAATTAAATCTCGTACTGTTTAACATAATGACAAATCACTAGACGAAAATTCAATACAAAACATTTACACATCGTGGAAATTAATTGCTCAAAGTCTCAGTTTAATACATCTTGTAATTCTTGAGTTATTGATCGGAAACCGAGTTATTTTTATTCAATAGTGCAGCGTCCGCACCAATAAAAAAAAATAGAGGGCGTGCCACATAAATAGTGGTCTCGATCCACCACAAAACTTGTTTGGGTGACAACAACGCCAGAAATACAAGATGTTTTAAATTGAATTTTTGTCTTGTGATTTGTCATCATGTTTAAAACATTACGAGATTTAATTTCGTAAGAAACTGTCAAACAATGAAGCAATGTTGACCATAACAATATAGTGTTTTAAGTGCGACAAATCATTACTAACACATTGTCGTAAAAGTTTGTATCTGAAAACTTCTTTGTAAAACCCCCTACACCGGGGGTTTGTGTAGAAAATATCAGACGGTTAATTATTACTCCCCATCAGGTTCAATTAACTTCGGCAGCGACCGCAAGCCCCATTTAAAAAGTTAAGACATGATCAACGTACCAACTCACGACAACGTGCTGGTAATGTTGGAAAAAAATCACAATTTTTCTTGAAAATGTCGAGCCACGATTTTACTGCTGGATGCTTTAGACTGTCATTCCTTAACAGTCCATTTTTTTCCCGCGATAATTCGATCATTCGTTTTTTGATCTTTGCAAAATTTAATGTTTTGTGGCGGTCGATACCGAAGCTACTTGCATGCACAGAAATCAAATCCATGGGGTCAGTGAAATCGCCCCTTCGTCAATTTCAAGCCCTTGTCCAGGCCTAGATCCGCCCACAATGATCGACTGATGTAACAGGCACCTCCCACTCACGCGGCCGCGGGCAACATCACAGGCTAGGTACCTCCAAAAATGCACACTAAATGCGCGCTCCAGCCGTGCGCGTCCCCTACGCGCGCGCGTACCGCGTACTGTCGGACTGTTGGGCACGCAGGTCGGACATCAATCACGGCTGTGATTGGTCAAAATTTCTTGGGCGGGGCCTAATGATTGGAAGACTCCCTGAACCATTGTATTCACTTGTAATTAATCACGGACCATCTAGTCGGTGCAAAAGGCCAGGCCGCACCGGGCCACTTGACCTCGTGGTGACCCAAGAGATGCTTTGAATGAAAAGGAAATGAGACCAGCTGGAAGTCCCGCCGGAAGACGTAACAATGATGGCCAAGGTCAAGGAAAACAGCTATAGGACTGATGACCGTCAACGGGCGTCGAGTAATAATGGACAGTGTTAATGGTCAAGAGCTTTTCCGGGCTTGTCAAAACCTCATTATTTTTGTCAATTGTTGAAACTTTCATATACGACCCATGGAGTTAGTTTTACAACTAGAGTGCCATCATCAGTTCTATCGATATACTTTGTTGAACTTCAGTTCATATTTTTTTTTCGGGGGTCCAACATCTTTTGAGCCCAATTTGAGTACCAACATTCTTATAAAATGTTCATTTCAAACCCAACTTTAAAGGGATTGTTGTCTTTAAACGGTTACTTTTAAAGACTTTTTTATGAGCATTTGCATACAAGTTACCTACCGAATATCCTCAAAAAGCTTACTTGGATTAAAGATCGTGAAATTATTCCGTCTGGCTTGCTGTCATTCAGAATAAGAGAATCAAGATTGTATGTGATTTCCAACGATCAGCCAATTGACTGATTTTTGGAATAACGAGTGCTATTGACAAAATCGTGTTTCCTGATCAGAAGGTTATGCATGGTTTTTCACTGTTTTCTCAAAAAAGTGTAATACCCACTGAGCTGGAACTTCAAGGTTTTTATTCTTCTTTGGATTTTGAGTGGTGTTATTATTGAAAACGAACAAAATGCATGCAAAGCAAATGATATGATTGCAATTAATGTTAACTTGAGTCAATTATACAATAACTCAATAAGCATTTTGAGTGATATTGGAAAAGGTCTTGACCACACGGTAGTCGGGGTGAAGCGGCCCCAACAATAATATTTTGTTAAAACTAAGGGAAACGGTCTTAAACTGGATAACGTACTAAAAGTATTTCAAATCGTAGAATTAAACTCTTTGGGTCCTGTTTAAGGTGGGGCATGTTTTGTTTACTTTCTCGTGGTGTAAAAAAAGGTGCATGGTGAGCGGATAAGCACTTTTTAAGATTTCGTTCGAAGAAAACTGGCAGGCGTTGTATTAAAAGTACAACCTTTTTTTTGCATGTGACTTTGTTTTCAGTTGGGGACCTAAGATTTTGAAGAGTTAAGTTGTACTTCACCAACTCAAATCAATTTTGATACTAGTTTGTTTACTACAACATGGCATACCGTATACTTTATGGCCTAGTCCGTTTCGGCTCCACCTATTTTCTCAACAGAAAATCGTCTGTACAGTGTATGTGCAGGTATATTAACATCGATCTACAGTAGTATAACCCCGCAAAAAATAATTCATATAATTTTTTTTTCTTTTTATAGAATTATGACATGAAGAGAACATCTTTATTTCCTCTTTGATGGAAATATAATGTAAGCAACATCAAACTGATCAAGAAAACGCAGACTGGCTAAAACAAAGTTCAATATTCAAGACCAAATTGTGTTTCAGGTAAATACCAAAAAAGTAAATCACAGTGGACCCCCTTTCAGCAAGAATGGTTTCGTCCAAGGTCAGCCAACTTGTTCATTTCTTTTGTTCTCGACCCAGACGTCGTTCATTCATGCGTTGCCCGTGTTTGTATTTCCGAAAGATGCCAAGGTGTATGCACTATTCTACGGGTGATGTTCCCCGCTGATGTTCTATCTGATGGGCCCCAGGAATTACACAGACAGTCCCCCGGTAAACGGATTAGAACATCCCGCCTACTCATCGCTTAGTCACCGGTCAGTCAGCTGGTGGAACCGGCGACTGTCTTCACATAAACACGCTACATTGAGGTGACTTTCCTTAGAACTTTGGAAGGACTAAAGATAGCCTACAGGGCTCCTTTTATTTATCTATTTGGGTGCAAAACAAGTTGTGGTCGACCTTTTGGCAGACAATCGGAGCAGTTCACGTCATCGTGTTGGGATAGCTATGCCGGTTTTGTCAGCGGTCGGCAAGGCTGGACCGAGCGGTGCTGGTGGCCCTGATCTTGGGTCTTGCAATGCGCCTTGCCGGTCAGTCATCAAGATCGAGATTACCGGACTACGAAACGAGTAATACTCTCACCGGGCATCGAGCATGGATCTAGTGGGGAATAAGGGGTCTGAGGGCCGGGGGAGGGAGACGTCTGCCCCGGTGGTGGTTGATTACGACCCGATGACGGGCACGTCTGCAACAACACGAAGCCGTCAGGCCCGTCACCGCAGACGAGACAGCCGGAATGGGTTCTCAACGTGTAGTTGGTTCCGGAACGGTGGATTCAAATACTTGTTTGTGGTAAGTCCACCGTGTATACTTTTGACAGGTGTATAAAATTCCAATGTTTGAACTACCTCAATTAAGTAAGGTAACATTTGAAAACGAATATTGAATTAGCGTTCTCGTGAAATGATTTATTCGAAATCACTTTTAAACTTTTTAATGGATGAACAAGAATTCTAGTTCTACATATTGTCAAAAGAACACAATTATTGAGTAATGACAATTTGGAATCATACTTTCTTCAGGATTTTGACAAGTTTACCTCTTACTTATAAAATACTTTGGCTTACGAGATTCTATGGAGCCACGGACAAACGAAAACCCATAACTACAAGGCCAGTCTATAAACCACATTGTGACATTGAAACACGTTCAAGGCCGCTGTAAACTTGCTTTATGTATGTGCAGGGGCACTATAAAACCTTGTGCAATGTTTATACCTAGGATTTTTACTGATTCTGCGCGATCATTTCATTTTGTGGCCAAAGTGATTATTTTCCTTCAATATAAAAACATAAATCACACACACTTGCACATAAACGCCGGCTAGGGCCCTTCCAGTGATAAAGCAAAGGTCAACCGCACTTCAGGGGTCACCTCATTAAGTTAGTGTCAGAAGCAATTTCTTTCTCCGTAATGAGTCTAAAAATAAGGTCAGACGTTTGCCTGAACGGTCAACCGTATATTTATTGTTTATTGATTGAACCCGTTCATTGCAAGTTCAACAAGCCATTTTATACAGAACTGGAAACTGTTTGTTTCGTTAGTCTGGCATTGACAATCACTTGAATGGCACACAGTGCATGATAAGCGAACCACATAGTAGCGACTCCTATCAGTAATTGTTTTACAACACTAGCCTCACTTTGGATACGAACTTTCAAAATGGCGTCCAAAGAGCGAATTACAGACGAGTGCTTCACTGCTCTGCAAAGACTCTCAGAAAACACCGACAAATTACATCACCAGACGTGACCGTAACACAAACTCTCACTTTCGATGTTGGCAAAGTCTGTAAATTAGTTTCTATTGGAACACCAGTTGGATGTCTGTAAAAATATTTTTCAGTATAAAATAGGGCCTATACAAGTTGTTTCAATAGATTTTGAATGGTCTTACGGAAGTTACGACCACCAAGTTCAAAACTTTTTTTGACGCTTGTGTCCAATTAAACCCTCACATCAGCAGCAGGTGGTACTTTGAGGAGAAATATTTATAGAAAACGCATTTCTGTATACCTTACCTTCAGAAGTTCAAAATGATCAAATACCGAATGGAATTTCACAGGTTGTTTCGATGTGCTCAGAAGTTGAAAATAATGGCTTCTGGATGGTATTTTTCAGCAAAATAGTAAACTTCACAAAGTGCAAAAGGCGTAGATGTATTTGTGAGTTAGTCAATATTTAAACATCTCGAATAATACAAGAGTTTCATTCAAGTTTTGACAAAATTTACCCAAAAATGTTTAAAATCCAAGTAGGAGTGATTGTGCGAAGACAAATTTGCCATTGAATTCCAACAATATACAATGCACCTGTTTTCAAAATATGTATCGTTTTGCTAGATCAACATACTTCTTACAACGCCTGTCATTGAAAGGATTTTGTACTAAAGCTTATACATACGCATTATGCTTTATGTTTGTTCACAAACCGTAAAGTTGCGGACAGCTGTTTTGCCTTGCGGATATTTTTTCTTAAAGAGAAAATCCCAACCTTTTGCCTCCGAAACCGCGAATATTGTGTCAGTCAACAGTTAACAATGGATGTTTATGGGAACAATGGTACTTTGCACACAATGTGTCATTCACGACTATAGAAGGGGTTTTGTCAACAAACATTGAGCTCAATTCCAGTTGGTGACAAGCGATAGAAGTGCGAAATTGTACTTGTAATTACATTTTTTTTAAAGGCGAGGAAGACGATATGTGTCTTGTTTTTCAACAACCGCGTTCTTGAAAAGCAATATGCGATTTTGAGCAACACGAACTCTTCTAAATAAAGAGACATTAAAACTTACTTAAGGGAATGACTGAAACGTGCTGTTGCTCGAATAACTACATGTAGGCCTAAACACCTGAAAATAAAAGGAAAGAAAAAAACTATCGTATTGGTGAGGAAGACGAAATGTGTCTTGTTTTTCAACAACCGAGTTCTTGAAAAGCAATATGCGATTTTGAGCAACACGAAACCTTTTAAATAAAGAAACATTAAGACGTACTTTAGAAACTGTCTGAAACTCGCTGTTGCTCGAATAACTGGAAGTAGGCCTATACACTTGAGAAATAAAAAAAAAACTAAAACTATCGGAAATTTCAAAATTATCAAACCCTACTTAGTTTTTGTTTGCTGCGCGCAAGAAGGATCGATCCATGTTGTGTTTTCATCCACGCTTCATAAAGAAGTCACACATATCCTTTCGAAATAAAAGTATTTGTGTGTGAACTAAATTCGGCTCCTTATTAAAAATGATTTCCATAAGCCGTTAATTTAATTCTATAGCAGGTCAGCTATAATAATTCCTAATATCGGCTAATGTTGTCTATTTTTGTACACTCGTCATGAGCGTCTAGACTTTACCGCGTATTGGTATTTCAAGTACCTGCTTCCGTTTCCGGAGCCCGCTAGTTACAAAGGCTAAACAGTTGCCTTTCCAAAGTTGCCCGACAACCCGGTGACCTTTTTACACATCTATGCTCTTGCGGTCCAGTGGCACATAGGGGAAGGTGTTTGATTTTTAATTTTGAAGCTTCATTATTCTTCGAGCCAAATCGAAACAAATTTTAATGTTTGTCTTTTTTTGTACAGGTTGTGTGGACGGGTCTAAACGTAGCCGCATTCTGGTGGAGCTACATGCAATATAAAAAGGAAGCTAAATACTACTATCTAAGAGGGATATTAGGGGTAAGAGCCAAAATTGAAACGAATATTGCAATACATGTGTAGTAAAACACCGCTAAAACGAACACCACTATAACGAACATCCCCATTTGGCTCCCAAAACAGTAAATATTACTGTAGTACATAACTACCATAACGAACGTTCTTTGTATCCGAATTTCGTATTATCCGAAGCAATAGTATTGCGATATAGATCTACCCCCTACTGTTGTTAACAATTCCCATTAAGGCTTAATTTAAGCCCCCATCTAAAATATGAACATTAAGAATGATAATTACAATTAACTAAAAAACAATTCCTAATTTTTGCTCTGTGAACATTCCCAAATGATTTTCTAATACAAGTTTCTAAAAATATTTTTTCAAAGGTTTCCTTTGAAACACTCTTGAAATTTTCCAAAATTGGGTCCACAAGTTGAATGAAATTGGTTGTCTTGAGAAAAACTAGGCTGGGAAATGGTCTGGCAAAAAGGCTCTTTTTTTTTTTTTTTTTTTTTTTTAATGTTAAGACTAATTTGCCCTTGCCCCAACCCTTTTGAAATAAACCAAGATCAGCCCCCGTAAGTGCTTAATAGGAAATGTTGTTAAGCACGTAACATTTGTCTTTGCACAGCTTGGTTTGTGCGTCTCGCGGGGCTCTGCTGCCGTGCTCAACCTGAACTGTGCCACAATCTTGCTACCGATGTGCAGATGCCTGCTGTCGCTTATACGGAGGTCCAAACATGTAAGTTGTCACTGTGTACAAAGTCTATGGGAAATAGGATAGAAAAGTGAGGAAAAGAAGAAAAAACTAGAGTTACAAAAGTTTTTCCAACAGTTTGCCACAAGACCAAAATATACTGAGGATTAAGTTGTTGTTTATACGACACTTGAGGCAAACCCACAAATGATAAATATTAATATAATGAATTTAAATGATGAATTTAATACCGAGAATGGACTACATTGCACTGATGCAAACTGCTCACTGAATGGATTGGCCTGAATTTTTCAAATCATAAAAGTTATGGACTACATTGCACTGATGCAAACTGCTCACTGAATGGATTGGCCTGAATTTTTCAAATCATAAAAGTTAGAGGACCTGACGTTTTGAATCTAGCAGGATCCTTCTTCAAGCAAAGTAAGTACATTTAAAATAAGTGAAATCATTTTTTAAAGATATCGGCAGACATGATAATAATGGCATGATGCAATATATTGATTCGTTACATAAAACAGTAAAATGCACTTCACAATCCTATCATGCTTATAGTTTATGCTATGGAAATAATTGTTGAATGTCAGGTTTAAACTTTGCATGCCAAGGTTAATCTCTCCTTGACCTAACATGTCAAACCTTACAAATGATTCGTTAGTTCAGTCCGCACAATATAACACTACGAGACGATCTTCAAATTGAACACGTCACTTTTTGAGACAGTTGGAAGGTGAGTGACATAAGGTGGCTAACTGATATTTGTTAGAGGGAATTTCGCATTTTGTCTGTTGGCTATTTGTAGTCAAAACCACACACGTTACCCTGTTGGCTGATTTTTTTCCCCAATCAGTCACCCCGTTTTCTCCCCTGGATGAGAAGTCAGAAGTTAGAAGAGAAAATGCACGTGAAGGAATGTCTTTGTATTTGCACAGCTTTGTGTGAATGCATATGCAGAAACTTTGAGGACAATTTATTACGATTTTAATACGGACACTGATCGAAGGTTTTCAGACACTGATCTGAAATGGATTTTCAGGGTCACTGGCAACCTTTCGACCTCTTCAATGCAACCTACATTTCGGCTATACATTAATTGTGTCAGAACCCTTTTAATATACATTACGACCTTGATGGGTATTAGACCACCAACTGAGACGTACCCTTGACATTGATGGATGAACCCAAATAAAATTGGGTAACACAAAGTTACCCCTGTTTGCACGGGCGTTATGTTATGATTGGTTTCAACGTGAAAGTCTAAATCTGTCAATCACTTGTCTGGAAGAGGCTTTATAATGACGTTACTATTGTTTACATGTGCGCTTTCTTATGGGAACAACAAGGTTAGGACAAGGGCCAACAAGCTCCCGTACAGGTAAACAAAACGTGACGTCATTATGTCTTACTCTTAGGATTATAAGGGTTTGGTTTGAGACGAGCGTCCCTACCACTCTTCAGAAACTTCAGAAAACCTCTTTATGTACCAAGACCACGCACAATTGGTGTCAAAGCAATTTATCACTACCAAATGGCACCCAACATACTCAACAAAGAATGACCTTTATTGTGTTTGATGTACCCGTGTGGTCGGTGGTTGATGATGTCATTTTGCCTGAGTATTGTTCTTGCCCTTGACTTGAGATGATTTATACACTAGGTCTAAGCCAACCCTGGTATGACCACACAATTTGAAAGATTAGCAGAATAAGTGAATACGATTTGAGGTTATTGTTCAAGTATATAACAATGGGAGACCTTTTGGCATTGATACAATGATTGTGAAAGTTTACAAATGTGGTTCAAATGCGAAGATAATTTATAAAGATATTAATATACTCAGCGTTTCGGTCATTATTTTCTGACCGTCATGACGTAAAGCTCCTTTGAAGATAAAAACGTCACAATGTCGGTCGACGGCTTCATTCAGATCGAACGTAAAAAAACCTCGATTTCAAAAACAAGTTGGCCATGAAACTGTAGATTTTTCAGAGAGTGTGCTTAAGTTGATAAATTCCTTTCATCCCTTTCTGAGAATGTTTCGATATTTGTCCACCAATTCTAAACAAGACAGTTAAAAAAAGCCTTTTAAAGCTGGTCCCAGAGCGCACAGAATTATATTAAATTGATTCAAATTGGCTATTCAGTAGTCTTTTCATGCCCATTCATTGGCATTTTTGGGTAATCCTATAAAATAGCACTGCCCGGTTCAAAAGTAACTTTCAGTCATTGAATCAGTCAGTTAGTGAGGTACACATAGTGGCCTATTGGATGGCCCTCTGGGGAACAGCAACAATTTAGAGAAACTTTCCGATATGTTTCCGTAATGAACGACAATTATAAACATTCTGAAAGTTCATGTCCTAGAAATTTGCTAACCTCCCTGACAACTTTCAGTGCAACCACTAAATTGCCCGCCAAAAGCTGCGTCGGGTGGCATATGTCAATCTGATAAACTGCCGTATACTACGTACTTGAGATAAGACCGGATACAACCGGTTACTGACCTTTCAAAAATAACTCCTTCAACTAATGGTGAATGCCAAGACAAAAAAAAAAAACCATGACATAGGCCTACTCCTTAAAAGCAATGTTGTACTAAATGCTGAAAGCAAGGCCGTCAATCGCTTCTCAAAAGTGTGTGTGTGTGTGTGAGGGGGGGGGGGATACCTTGATCAGAAGTAATGAGAGCGCCAAGCGCAAAGCCCTTACGGCGTGGGGTTCGGGGCCACGAACAATTTTGGATTCTAGATGCTCTGTGGTGCGATCTGCAATTTGTGTCCACTTTAACCATTTTTTTTTTAGCAACAGATCATCATTGAAACATCATTTTCGTTTGGAGTCACTGAATCAGCTTTTCTGAGCTATATAGTGAAATAAAGGCTACATTTTTTTCGGCGACGAAAAGGGGGGGGGGACAAACGATATGATATCCCCCACTTTGAAGAGGGGGAGGGGGAACATGTGTCCCCCCCCCCGTCCCCCACCGGCACCGATTGACGCCCATGGCTGAAAGTCACCTATTTTGAGCAGTCGCTCAGTTTCAGTTGACTGAACAAAGTGTGGTTAATGCGGCGAGAAATAAACTTGCCCTAATCCCATTTTCAAATTAAATTCACGTGGAGTCGTTCACTGCATGCACAGCCTAATTGAAATCAGGTTCGACCCTGACCCTCACACATACCATTCGATTACTTTTGGTTCGCAGGAGTTATTATTAGTATTGGATTCGGAAATTGTTGAAGGAGACATTGCCTTTTTTTTAGTTTCCAGATCTGGGCGTCTGGGCCAGTCATTTAATTATTTATGTTTCCTTCTGGGTTACAGGTTCACCGCACGACCAGAAAGTGTCTGGATCGCAGCCGATTTATTCACATCGTGATTGCCGTATTCATCTGCTTGGGAACAAGTAAGCAAAAATTAAAAAAAAAATATCTTCGAATAACTGTTGATAGAATGATTGAGTGGCCACTGCAAAATATTTGTCTGTTTTTCCCAATAGTTTTTAAATTAATTTTTGCCCGTAAAGGCAGATATTAATGCCCAACTCCACAACTAGCGATGTCAAAATATTGATCATCGTGAAATATTGGATGCGATTTTAGAATTTGAATTTTGGAGAGCATAACTTAATTGTGATTAACTATAAAAAAATTTAAAAATATTCCAAAAACAACTAGAGCTTTTGTTAACTCAATGTTTCCATCAATATGCTATGAAGGATCAACTGTTATATCAGTAGAACTTATGATGATGATGATGATCAGAATGTCGTAACTGAAACGTTGAGTTAACATGTATCCATTAAAGTCTCCTGAATCGTGGATTGTTTTCAATGCCATTTTTTTTACAATTCTTCAGCTGTCCACTGCGTTGCCCATTTCTTCAACGCCGTGAGTTTCTCCATCAACTACAACGTCAACGTCCCCGACGTCAACGTGGCCAGCTACCTGGGTGAGGTATGCCCACAAATATAATATTTATGCCCACAAATATAATATTACAACCTTCTGACTGTTCGATAGTTTGGGTTAGCCTCCAGAGAAACAAACATTGCCCGTTGATAGTTATCCCCCGTGCAGTGTTTGCCTAAGGCAAATCTCACACTAAGCCGTTGTGATTGACATCCATGCAATCTGACTAGTAGGACCCATGAGACATTTGCATTCTTGATTTGATTGATATGATTTAACCTTGGGGAATGCTTTGGGATAGCAGGTATAATCACAAAACAAGTAAGCAGACAATTATAAATAGATTATCCTGCAGCCAAAGCATGCTGAAATAGTTACCAACTACACTGAAAAATTGCCTGGGTTAATTTTACCCAATAAAGGGTGAAAACTGGAACTACCCAAACTTGGGTTGTTCGATAACCAATTGTTTGGGTTAGAATTTATGTTAAATTCAACCAAAAGCTGTAGTCATACAAGACCAAATTAAATTTGGTCTTGAATGACCACAAGTTTTAGTTGAATTTAGCAGAAATTCTAACTCAAACAATTGGTTATAGAACAACCCAAGTTTGGGTAGTTCCAGTTTTCACCCTTTCTTGGGTAGAATTAACCCAGGCAATTTTATTGTACAGTTTAACCCCCATTTTAACCCCTATCAAGAACTCTTGCTGACCATGGACTAACTGACCAACACAATGACAGATGGACATAAACTGACTTATTTCCCAACAAACGGAAAGACTGACAAATGAACTGACTGACTGACCGACAAGTGAACTGACTGCCTGACCGACAAATGAACTGACCGACTGACCAACCAACAAGCCAACTGACCTATTGGCCAAAGTACCAACTGGCTGACCGACTGACCACTGGACTGGCTGACCGACTGACAAATGAACTGACTGGCCGACAAGTCAATTGACATTCTAACCAACAAACCTGCTGATCTACCAACCAATGAACTGACTGACCAATGAACCGACTGACCAACTGACAAATGAAATACTGACTGACCAGCTGACTGACCTACTGACCAACGTACCGACAAACCATGGACAAACCGACCGAAACCAGCCGACAAATGAACTGATCGATTGATTGACTGATTCAGCCACTTAACCTACCAACCGTCTAATCGAAAGACCTCAACGACTTTAATAGCGACCGTCCAACGAACTTTAACCTGAACAAAGAAACAACTTCAAAACACCAGTCAACCATTTGTTATTGTACTATTGTCCCGATTACTTAACACATCTCAAGTTTACAAATACTCATCTATTTTCCACATTTCCCCCCACTTTTTCTCCAGAGCCCCTGTCGAATAATTTTCACAACAGGTAAGGTCATACTCATAGTTCCATCAACTTCAGCCGTAAAATAAACAGATACACCTTGGTTAACATAATTTCGTGGATAGGTCCCAAAGAATTTAGTTTGTCTCAACCGGATTTTACAGCTAATAACAAAACAAACCGCACTACCGCTTTACGGATGTCAACCCAGGTTATGTAAACAGTTTTGGGATCACTAAACCAGTAAAACAATATCCTGTTCCGAAATAGATTTTCCCATTTCTTGGGGTTTCTTCTAGCCTATTTTTTTGTTTCATTGTGGATCAATCATTAAGATATCAAGGAATAGATTCGTTTGTCGTGAACAGAATGAGTGATACATTTTTCAAAACTTTGAGGAAATATTCATGAAATGTCTGTTTCTGGGGTTTTTTTTATTCGCAACAACCAGCGCAGGGTGGAAAGTTAAGTCTAGTCCCAAATTAAAAAAAAATACCTTTCTTAAAAAAAATGATCTTTGGCGAATCGAATACAGCACGCTGGTTATAGGGCAAAATCTAGTACCCCTTTGGCCAACAAATAATCACAATTTCCTTAATTTTTTTCTCGAGCATAATTCATCACAATAGAAGAACAAGTGTGATGTCTTTTATCTTTTGTAGTTTGACTTAATTTATCCACCTGAAGTTGAATGTATTGAAATGTGACTGAAGTGAATGTCTCAGGATTTTAATTATTTAAAATTGAAAAAAAAAAGTACTGACGAATTCACGAATTTCAGATAGCGGTGCACCTTGTTAACTCGTACAACCTGTTACAGGCGAATTTCAAATTTAATCATTGAAGAAGAGGCTGTCGGTGCAAAGACATAGACCTTTATCATGCTGCCACCATCTTAGTCATGTTCCCTGTATCCACTAACAGCACTGAATGATAATGTTTTCCGTGCAAAAAAGAACCAGACTATTCTTTCCTTCCAGCCTCGCTTTTGTTACGTTGATTTGAATGGAAAAAAAATCAAGATGGCCGCAACATGATAATGGTCTATTGTATGAATTGAGGACCTCGGTGACAAAAGAACAAAAGAGACTAGCTCGGTTTTAACATAGAGCTATAACAATGCCAATTTGAAATTCGTTTTTACTTACTTGCTCCTTGCCCTTATATTTCTCACAGTGCCTGGCGTGACGGGCTGCCTAATGCTGCTTATTCTGGTTGCCATTGTCCTGACGTCATGTAGAGCTGTAAGGTAAAGAAACAAAAACACCTGCAGCCAATTTTAATTTAAAGAGGTCTTATAAAATGAGGAATGCGGCTTGGAAAATTAAGGTTCTTAGCAAAACAATTACGCTTAATTCCCTTAACTTTTTGGCATTGTAACCCGATTTTGCATGGCAAAAACCTATTCAGTGCGGAGGGCATTTCTGTGCTTAAATCTCCGCACAGACCCAATTCTTCACAGTCGTAATGTATATGTATACATATTTTACACAATATACACATTGTATTCATATTATGTACACACTGTATACATATTTGTATACGCATTGTTTACATAATAACTCTATATAAAGACTTGGCGAGACTTCATAAATTTGAGCAATTCCCTTTGGACAGTGTGGGTCTGTCCAATGTGACGATTTTGGCACCCAGAATGCCATATAGTAAGCACCACCAGCGCCAAATCTACAGAGTTGCGAACGTAAAAATATTTTTACAACTTTTTTTTAGACCACAGCACTCTCTTACTTGGTCACAGTCCAAAAATAAACTGACCGCATTAAAAATTAATTACTTCCGTATCCTCTAACATTAGTAATGATGCTAAAAATCCTTTGAAGTTATTCAGTCTAAAATTGAAGTTAAAAAGTAAAATATTTAAGTAATGGGTTACCAAATTTAAACTCTGGCAGGTAAAGCATGTGTTTTCTTGAGTAAGCTGTTCGTTTTGCTTGACACCGTGCTTGAACATTAATGCGCAGCGAAGTGGCATGTGGCTTTAAAGTGAGACCATAATACAATGTAGTGGGTGGCTCTGCAGGCGACCTTGTTAATTGGACCCCCTGATCTGCAGCTTTTAATTAAATCGAGTGCACCATGTCAGCTACCTGGGGAGAGTTTAATAGAACATGAGTGAAGTTACCGTGAATAAAATATCGAAGTAAATTTGGCAGATCTGCCTGCCGAAAAACAGCTGTTAACTCATAAGCCTGCCCGTGCCCTGCTCGGTTTTCTCCAGTGGCGTTTTGTATTTTCTACGCTCGATTACAAAAACAGGACCAGTCACTTTTCCCTGAAGAACATAATTAAGTCTCCTTGAACTCTATTTTTCAAGATACTAAAAATGGTTATGGATGAAAAAGTGACAAAAGGGATTACCAAACTGACAATTTTAGAAGCGGTTCTTCCCCTTCACTTGGAGCAAAAGCCAATAAATGGACATGGATCAAATTTAAGTCTCTTTTACCATGTTTACTCAAAAAGAATCTACCAAAATCCGAAATTGTCATATCATGTCATTATGCAGAGTGCTCATGGATGAAGTTACATGACGTCATAGTTATTTGAAATAAAACATGTGATGTTATAGTGAATAATCTTCTTTTTTTTCCTTTCTTTTTTTTACAGGGCTTCCAGACATGAGCTGTTTTGGTACTGCCATCAATTGTTCCTCGTATTTTACGCCTTGCTTATATGTCACTCCATAAGGTAAGACATTTTTCGACATTTCTCGGCAGCTTGTCCCCCCCCCCCTAAAATTATATCTTGTCAGTAAAGATCTTCGCCTTTACAGTGACGTTTTCAATTTTTGAAAACGGAATTCCTGGGCAAAATGATGCTCATTTGAAGTTTGTGATGTTACAAAAAACCCACTAAAATCAGAGAAATTGCCAGAACAAACTCTTCGGTTCTACATAATTTTTCAGAATTGTTACAAATTATCCAAAACTCGCTTTCAGAGGCAAAGTTACGATCTGAAACTTAAACAGTGTATTTCAGACATGTAAAATACAAATTTGCAAGAAACTGAAAAGTGAACAAACAAGATCAACCCCACTTTTTTTGTGTCATATCTCTATTTAAATCTGTGCCCAAAAGTGTCTGTTTTCGATAGATGTGTCACATTTTGTCATACAGTGTTGAATACTTTCATTGATATTTCCTGTACGTTTTCTATCCAGAGGAGTATTGAAAGAACAGCGTAACACAAACACCCACACACCAGGTTGCTTAGATACCGCTGTACCAGCTGCAGAGCCAGAACCCAGGTCACATTACTGGTCTGAACAGGAGTCACTTGACTGGTTCATGAAAATGAACTCAACGATGATTTGTGAGGAGGAGCCTGCTTTTGTTCCTCACAGATCTGATGTAAGTTGGTCCTGCTTCATAAGCGTTTACACCCTCCCCATTTTGATGTGACCTTTGACACAGGGTTGACCTGCACATGACCTTTATACCTTAGGCTTTAGATAATTGCTTAACAAACGTGATACTCAAAAGACTCTAAAAACTTGTTTGTGTTGATTAAAATTCCCATGAAAATTGTTACATTATATTGAAAATTCAAATGTAAATGCCTTCTCTGAAAGTTCTTGTATACAGATCATAAGGTTGTTTTGTCTGTTTTAAACTTTAGCATTAGTTATTTCAATTTATCACACATTACATTGTAGGTATATAAACATTTTGACCTTTGGCACATGAACTAACACCCCTATTCATATATGAATTAAAAGATATTATGGCAGTTTTCAAATGTTCTTTAGCTGAAACAAGTTGAGAAACAAGTCGGTCTTGAGTGCATGATCATATTGAATATAAGTGATTAGCTTAAAGTATTAAAATTGTACTGGGAACTCAAATTTTAACTTTTTAAGTTGATTTATCCTTTTATAGCAGTAACTTGAATTTACATACTTTGTTCCACTTACAGACATGGTGCTTTTTAATCCTCCCAGCTGTCCTGTACATTGGGGAGCGGTTGTGGCGATTCTTCCGAAGTTACCGGTGCGTGACAGTGATTGGTGTTCGGTTCCATGCCTGTGATGTCATGGAACTTCAGCTGCATGTGGACCAATTCGAGGCACGACCTGGCCAGGTAATAAAAACATGTGACACCTGTCATTGTAAGGTATCATATTTATGGAACATTAATTTTGCTCCATACCATTCGTGAAACCAAAAACAATTACTTTTGAAAAACACTTGACCACTTTGATAGATGCCATACTTATTATTTTTATTATTAATTATTTCAAAATTAAACCAAGATTCCTCAAAAGCAACCAAGGCAATGTAGCTCGAAAGCCTGAAGGAACCTGTAGAGAGAAGACATTGGGAAGAAAACACAGTTTTAGAGGTGGGAGGAAAACCCCAGCAGAATATTCTGGGGGAAACCTGCAGAGTCAGGTTGGGACTAAAAAACACAGTCCACATGTTGGCCCAGGTGGGATTCACACCCAAGTCACAGCGGTGGAAGGCGAGGAAACTACCGCTACGCCCACCTGACTTAACAGTTTGTATTGTAGGAAATGGTTGAAGGCAACAAAATATATATGGAACAATTGAAACAGCAGGCATTTTTTTTCAGTGGGAAAAGAAAACAAGATTATTTGGTACATTTAAAAAAAAACTATTCTGTTCTGATCTTAATAGAGACACTTTTCTTTTTTTTCTTATCCAGTCAATATTCTCACAGTTGTTTTTTTCCCTACTTCCTGCAGTATGTTATGTTGCGCTGCCCTATGGTTTCCCGTCTAGAATGGCACCCATTCACCATGACAAGGGTAAGGCTTTTAAGGAATCGTTTTCTAATTTTTATAACAATATGACTGAGTTTTAAAACCTCCACACGCTCTATATAATGATATTTTTATTGTTCTACAACTACACCGAATTCTGTCAGTGTACAAGATAAACAACAGCACTGCGGTTACCAGCTAAATGCAGCAATAAATTCAATGTGGCTACCTACTAAATTCATCAATCAATTATATCCTTGCCAAAAATGGTCATTTCTCTAACTGTTTTTCCCTGTAGGAAAAAAATAGGAAGCCAAAATGTGAATTGAACATTTTGAGTCATTTCCCGGAAACGTAGTTTGCTTTGATAAAGTTCAATGAGAATATTTCTACTGCCTCTTTATATATATTGTACTGCATGATATCACCATACACGAGTTAATTATTATTGTTTTAAAGGAAATATACATCATTTGCTTTTGCTGTAATTTTCAGAAATGGATGGAATTGGGGGGTTGGAAATATATAGCAAATATAGTTACACTGACTTTTTTGAGGTTTTGGGTTCGAAAATGCTATAAAAACCAAGAAAAACAGTCATTTTCCTGTAGTCTGGTTCCCTGACTCCATTTAAGAAGAAACACAGCAGTTTACATATATTGGGGAATTGTAAGGCCAGGGAACCAGTCTAGCTGGCTTGTACCCGTTCATAGGTGTGTAATCGATTGCAAACAAGTGCGATGGTCAACTGGGGCCAGTATTTGAAAAAAAGCCAGTTTTTTTTCAACGCTGATCGGCCGATCAGCGTTGGAAATTGATACAAAAATACCACTTTTCTTGAAAATGACAGTATACCAGGTGCCATGATTTTACAGGATGCTTTACACTGTCATTCACTAACAGTCCAGCAAGGTATTTCAAAATGATTTGGTAGTTTTATTTTTTGATGTTTGCAAATGTTGTATTTTCCCTTTAAGTTTATACTTATATAATTATTAGTATTGAGTATTAATAGTAATTGTTTTCTTTTGTTTGTTCTACAGTGTCCATCTCAAAGCAACTCTACTTTCACTGTGCACATACGAATTCAGGGTGACTGGACATGTGAGTTTAACAGATTCATTTTAATATGTAATAATATTATGTGCATGGTACAAGAACCTAATTGTTTGTCCTATCCCACGGCCAGGCCTCAATCACAAAATTGAAGGCAAATAGAACCTCCATTGCAGGGTCACATGATTGTTGGCTGATTTATTCAGGTGTTGTATAAAGCAAATAATAAATGTTTCACATTCGTGCAACGGAAAGAACAATTTCATTCGGTGACAGATGGAAATGATCCATCTTCGCCTTGTGGAATGGAACATTCCATCTGTCACCCCATGAAATTATTCTTACCATTGCACTCATAAACAATCATTATTTGTATACTAGTTTACTGTTCTCTTTAAATATGTCCTACAGCCTTTTTATGAAGGATTTCTTACAGCAAAGTCAAACACTAGAGATATCATTTTTAAATCTGAGTTAATAAGTCCAAAATCATCAGAAAAACACTGATAATGCTCCAAATTTCCACTTGTATTAATCTTGCAAAACTGTGGCTTGAATGCAAAATAATCAGTGATTTTCTACTTGAAAATATGATGTATGAATGATGACAGTAGGAAACAAAATTGCCTGGTGTACAATTATTTCTCAAGACCTACTTCAAGGGCAGCGCTCTGTGAAAACATATACATTACTTTCTTATTTTGTCACCAGTTTCACAAACCGTTATTTGTTTATGTTATTTTGTGTACTTAATTAACATTTTGAAACTTAAGTGACCAATTTTTTTCTTCTTTTAATTTTGTTTTTAAAAAAGGTTCTCTCAGGAATCTATTAACACAAAACTATGATCCAGGGAGGGGAGATATTGAATGCTTGAAACTTCCAAAGTGAGTAGAACTATCCTAGATTAAATAAACCTTGTTTGACTTGTGTTTACAAACATCCCAGCATTGCAATCCTGTCGCTGTGGCTTTAGCCTTTGAAACAAGTTCAAAGGTTAATATGTGGCATAATTCAATCCACAGTTTGGCCTGCTTGAGTGTGGACTAACGGTTATTGCAAGGAGGATCGAGTATCCCAAGTGGGAAAGCGGTTTTTAACTTTGAGGGAATTTTAACAACAACCACAGCCTGTGCAGGAAATTAGTTAAGGCAGCTGGAAACAGTTAGGCTGGACTGAGATATTACATGGTGTTAGTTTCCATGAACAGATAACAAAGATAATCAAACAATAAAATACAAAGCATGTAACAAAATGTTCCTTTACATTCTGACAACAAACAATTACAAACAATTTGAAACAAACCGTGAAATTAGAAACACATAACCAAACGTATTCCTTTACTTACTCATGAACTTTAGTTAGTTGTGTCTTCAAAAATTTGGTACAGTTCAATTCAGTTCAGTTTTCATTCACTCAGTTCAAATTAAGGGAAAAATTAGATAGGCAACAGGTGAAAGGTTTCACACAAACAAGTATTCAGTGACCAAAATCCGGAATTGTGTTAGTGAATAACTTGTAACCAATCTATGTGTCTAGACAGCTGGAGCACTCCAGTGTGAACTCTCCTGAACTTTTTATTTCTCAACCTGAATTGACAAAGTCTATGATCTGACAACAGCAGTGGATATTGAACTTTGAGGGGGAGGGAGGGGGCTCCAATGAAGGCCTAAAAACTTGCCGAGTGCAAGCAATACTGATGGGTACATCAAACATACATGTAATCAACGTGCTGATGCACAAGTACATTGACAGAGACACCTGACTACAGACTATAATTGTTTAGCAAATGTCTGTTAAAAACATCATATATGTATATCACACCCGTTTCTTGATTAAACTTGGTTTTCTCAACACTTTTTTTTACGAGGTTGTCTAGGGGGGAGGGGGGGGGGTGCCCAAGGGGAGGCAGCCCCCCTCTAAATCTGGCACTTTATGACAATACAAATGTACAGTGGTTTGGATTGAATGCCAAATGGGGAGGCACTCCACCCTTCTCTAAATCTGCTACTATCAGACAACAGTGGTTTGTTTAGTACTTTGGACCATGGAACTTCTTTTGGACCATAGGACCAGACAAGGTCACTAGTCTTGTTTCAAGAGGAAATTAAATGGTGGGGTGCTGTGGTCCAATGGTTATGGTGTTCGACTCGTGTGCCGTGGTACATGGGTTCGAATCCTGACCGTGGGAACATGGTGCTTGCGCTCCTAAGCAAGGCGCTTTACCATTATTGCTTCGTACTTCGGATGGGACGTGAAGCCGTAGGTCCTGTGTGTTGTGTAATGCACGTTAAAGAACCCAGTAACACTTATCGCTAAGAGAAGGGGTTTGCCCCGGTGTTTCTGGCAGTGGCTGCTTAATGCGCCGCAGCACCTTGTAAACCATTATAAAGGTACTACATAATGGGTCTCATATTTCTCATGTACTTCATTAACCTGTCTCTAATAATAGACATAATTTCCAGCGCCTTGAGTACCTAATTGTTGGTAGATACGTGCGCTATATAAGACTTCGGTATTAATTAATTAATTAATTAGTATTAAACATCTTTTAATGGGCCTAACTGATTCAATTGCCAATCTCAGGCAAGGAAGTGCTGTCGAGTTCAGTGACTCTTATCATTGTGACTGAGTGCAGCCCATTAAAATACCAGACAGTAGGGTTTGCTCACAAGTAAATGGATTTAACATGTTTTATATCACAGCACTCATCATGATTAGAAAAGTAGTCCATTGCGAGCCAATATGGCCCATTGAGCCGGCGTTTATCTCCATTTTCCTTGGCATGAAAAAACTGAGAATATTTCTATTTCCCCTGTGTGGGATGCCAGCCTATCGCAGGTTACTCCCCAGCTAATGCCGGTACCCATTTATGTACACTCCTGAGTGCAGCAAGGCAAGTTGGGGTAAAGTGACTTGCCCAAGGACACAACATATGACCAGCAGCTAGATTCAAACCCCTGACCCTCTGGTCATGAGTCATAATCATAACCACTACACCAAACTCTCCCTCAGATTTTATCAACTTGTTTTGACAATGTTGACACCGGAATTTCATTTGGTTTTCATTTTCATTTAGGCTCTACATCGATGGGCCTTTTGGTAGTGCCAGTGAAGACGTGTTTCGCTACGACACCAGTATATGCATAGCGGGTGGTGTAGGAGTCACGCCATTTGCAGCAGTTTTAAATTCACTTCTGTGAGTATTGTTTTTACTAATTAAAATAATATTCAGAATTCATTGTTTCAGCTGGCCTCCGAGGGTCAGCTAGTCTGAGTATCACACGTTATCCACGGAGCCCAGTCTCCTGTCTAACGTCTGATATATCTAAGCATGCGCGACATCATTTTATTCCGAAATCAGATTGAGATTGGTCAATTCGATGCCGCGTACAAAAATGCTACTCATCGTGGGCGTGATGTTTACGCACACGGGATCTCGAATTACGCGCATATAGAAGGCCCCTGCTGATTGGTCAGTTTTTTTCGGTCATACGCAGTCTAGCTGCATAATTTATCGCCAAATCTGTTTACGTATCATAGACCATGGTCGACTTCCCCAGGGCCATGGTCTATAAAGGGTCAGCCTATAGCCCTCTTTCTATCTCACTAGCTCACTGATGATCTTTCAGTTCGGCTCCACCTTGGCCCACTATTGACCTCACTTTGGCCCAACAATTTCATTTTATTGGACCCACTGAATGGGCCAGCCTACATTCCCGTCTGTACTACTTTTATGGGGTTTTTGTTTTTTTACAGAGAATCCCAAACGAAGAGAACCAAGCTACGCAGGTTGTATTTCATATGGGTGTGCCGGCACGTCAAAACCTTTGAATGGTTCACTGAGGCAATATCACAGCTTCATCAAAAGGTGAGAACTGTTGTAGAGTGAAAGAGGGGTGCACTGCTCCCCCCTCTCACTCTTGACCAAAAGGAGTAAAAGTCCATTGAGCATTCTAACTGTTTGGACTTTGGCGCAGTCTACAGGGTGACCCCAAGAAAATGCAACCCTAAAACATTTGCCTTTAAAAAAAAAAGGGGTCAGTGTATTTTTATGTTTTGGGTATCAGATTAAAGCGGAGAGCTTTTCATCCTCAACACAGTCAAAGCCAAACCTCTCATCAACGAGGTGCACCGGAGGCATTTGAACTACTTAGGTCACACCTTGCGCATGAACCAGACAGAGCCTGCACATATACATTCACTGTACACAACCAAGGAGGGAAAGAGTTAACCAGGGCGGCAACGCACGTCCTATCTACAGTATGTGCAGTCCATCATGGATGACCATGATGGTTTCCTCACAGCCACCGTCATTGAGGAACGAGTCCAACAGAGACCTGCATGGTGAAAACTGGTAGTCGACTGTTCCACAGCCGACTGATGATGATGATGACTAAAGAAAATCATGAAAATTGCACTTAGGGTTGCTGAGAAAATGCCAATTATAGTGGTCATTTTTCATCCTGTATTCCATCACGAATGGGTCACCCCGTAGTCCATCACAACTCCTAAAAAGTCCTCACAAGTCAGTCACAAGTCATCCTAACAAGTTCATAAGCTATTTGAAATAATCTGTGACAACGGCATTCCTTGTTATTGCTCATTCCTCATTACTTGTGAGTAGTCCTGTGATTTACTTGTGCCTTGACTTGTGATGTACTTGGATGTGTTGGAATGAAACTGTTTTGACTACCATTCACTTATACTATTTTACTCACCAGTTTAGGAAGACAAGTGTAGTCCCGGTGCTTAGTGGAGTAGAGTTTTGAACAAGTGTTTTCTTCTGTTGCCTTGTAGCTCTGGGAGTCCAACAGACCGGACTTGCTCACCCTTAGGCTGTATGTGACCGGGGGCCAGCAAAGAGACCTCCGGGGTAGCACCGCGGCCGAGAAGCTGGTCTTCAGCCGGGTGGAGTGGGGCAGGCCCAACCTCAAGCAGCTCTTCGGTGAAGTGATGGTGTGCAATCCAGGGTAGGCTCACTTGAGTTGTTTCTTAAAAGTGAAGTAAATGAAAAGCTGGGGTCAGTGAGAGATGTGGCAAAACAGGATGAGAAGTTGTGGTGTAATTATTGTGCTTATATAGCGCTTTCAATCGTATCAACCATCTCAAAGCGCTTTACAATTATTACCCGTTCATCAGGCCATGGGACCACGCAGCAGCTGGTATCAGCGCTCAATCGGTCCTCGACCCTCACAGGTACCCATTTATACTCCTGGGTGGAGAGAGGCAATTGTAGTTAAGTGTCTTGCCCAAGGGCACAACAAACACCATGTTCCTGGTACGGTTCGAGCCCACGTACCTTTGTACATGAGTCAAATACGGTAACCACTGGACCATAGCCGAGTCCTTCACAAGTCCATCTCAAGTCTAGTCGCAAGTAAAGCACTAGTCCCTTCATAGTCCAGTCAAAACTTACAGAAAGGAACAACAAAGGCATACCTCTGTCACATTTTATTTGAATAGCGTGTGACTTCAGGTAGGCTGGGATGACTTGTGATGTACTTGTAAAGACTGTGATAGACTCGACTGCAACACTGGTGGTTGGGGACTTCACAGTCCGATAGTTTGGGACTCTCAATATTGTGTATGAGAGTCCCAAAAGTTAAGATGGTAAAAACATGTCACACAAGAAAATAGACTGGCCCATGAAACAACCAGTCCAAGTCCAGCATCCCTTTAGTACTGCATCAATCAACTGTGTCAACATTGTCAAAAGAAACACCTGGTACCCAGTCCCTATTTATGCACATTCTCTTTAGTCATGCCACCTGACTAATGAAGGGCCAATCTTTTCAAAAAGTTGGACATGTACCAGTCTAGTCTTAAGCTTCAAATTCAAATCACTTGGCTTCACTCTCAGGTTCTTAATTTTGAAGAAAAAAAGGTATCCTTTAAAAATTGAATTGAGCCCTCAAACTTGGATGGTGAAATACTGATGACCTTGTCTTTGCCTCATGAAAAATTTTGGTGAGTTTTGTCAACTTATAAAAGTAGTGAGTAAAGTTGGCCTGATTTAGTGTTGCATGTTTTTCTGAACTCAAGGTCTTAGTCTTGACGATTACAGAGTTAAAACCTGAAGGAGATCCCTTCAGTGAAGCGACGCTGAAAGACTTGGAAATCTTGGGTCTGTCTCAGAAAAAGTGATGATTTGGTTTGACAAAAAGAGGGTTGAGGGCAGTCTTTCAGTCAAGGCACAGAAAAGAAGTTTGGGTAATGTTTCGTTGTGGAAGCATTGCCAACTTTTACATAAATGTGCATTCAGAATTAAATCACAAGTCCATCACAAATCTTCATGATCACAAGTAAATCACAAGTCCATTGTTCTTAAGCCTGAATTAAGTGGACTTAAAACAACATAACTATGTCAAAGTTCACTTGAACAGCCTTTGACTTCTGGTAGGCCTGAATGACTTGTGATGGACTTGTGAGGACTCCATTAGCTTTACTACACTGATACATGAGCTTTTTGATAATTCCTTCTTCAAAACACAATTTTTCTTTTGTTTTCATGTTCTTCAGGTCCAATGTTGGTGTCTTTGTATGCGGGCCTAAGAAACTCTCCCAGCGTGTTCACAAGCAGTGCAATCGTTGGAACCGACGAAAAGCCAAGTTTCACTACAACAAGGAAAGTTTTGGCTGAGGGCCGGAAACAAACGCGATGTCCCAGTATCATGTAGCTGCGAGGCAGAAGCCAGTTGGTAACCAGACGTAAGCGGTTTATCCATATGGACATTTAGCTGGTACCCGACTGTCAATAGGAAATTTACTGTGCTCAGACACTATGACTACAAGCTCAATCCCATAGCTAATGAAGAGTGCCCAATGCCGTCATGTCACATGAAGCAAGTGTTTCTACAGAGATTTTAGAGAGGTTACGCATGCGTTTAGTTCGACGGATACGTCATCAGTTATGACGTCATACGCCACTCGCTATCTGCTAAACGTGCAGAGGACACGCATATCTCGCATGCTACACGTAAGTAAAAATTGGATACGGATAGCTAAACGCAAGTGTAAGCGTATCCGTTCGCTTGCGAAACCTCCCTATTAAAGTCAACCACACTTCTTTTCAAATACTGTGCTGCAATTAATGGCTATATAATTTATGTGACCATAGATGGCGCTATAACATAACAGCAAGAAATGGACTTTAGTTGAAGTAAGGCCATGCCCGAATCAACTGGCTGCGGCCGGGAGTAACACACATGCGTCTATGAGGCGTGGCTGTAGCCACAAGCCAGTGGCTTCCATAGGCGTACGTGTTATTCCCAGTCGCAGCCACAACTTTCGGACACGGCCTAAGTTTCCATACTAATCTTACTTCCTTGAAAAATAAATTACGTACAGCATACATAAACACAGAGGAACTTAAATTTAGCCAAATGTTTGCTCAATCAAAACTCATTGGAAAGTGCGCCTGCAGTCAGTCTGGCATTCGATGAATAGGCTTCATTGATGGGCAACACTGATTAAAGAAATTTCAATTTAAAACTCAACCTTTATTTTCTCCTTCATGAAGTAAAATCAGACCAGCTTAGCCCAAGTCAGGAATTTTGTCTATAGACCTTTATCATGCTGCCACCATTTCAGTCATGCTCCCTGTATCCAATAACATTACTGAATGATGTTTTTGTGCAAAAAGGAACCAGACTATTTTTCCTTCCAGCCTCGCTTTGGTAATGTTGATTTGAATGGGAAACAATCAAGGTGGCCGCAACATGATCATAGTCTATTAGAGCTTGGCACGACGCATTTAAGGAAATTGCTATCGTTACTCACTCAAGCTAAAATGACTTTTAGTTCCTTCCCCTTTCAACAATTTTTCCAGCCAATAATATTTATCTCTTGTTATAGTTCAAAGTAATATAAATCGATGAAAAACGAAAGCAGCTATTGCCGCAGCTGCTCAAAAAGGAAGGAAACATGAAAAAAAGCACATCTTTTTCAAAGAAAAATGTAACCAGTGTATAAATAAATTATTAGCATAACTGTTATTTTAAGTTATTGTATTATTTAAGCTAGTAGTTCTACCCTGGCAATTGTCTTGTATTTTTAAGAGAAAGGGCTTCACAAAGTTGACCTGAGGCCAATCTGTATTTTTGTATTTTAAATTATAACCTTGTACAGTTTTAACAATATTCAGTGTTGGTGCTAGACTCTTTTGGTGCTACTCAGATCTTGAGCCTGGAATTGTGGACTAATGTGATTTAGACCGTAAAGACAAAATATGAATTTTGTTTGGCACTGCATTGCTGCAAATATGAAGCCATTGTCATGTGTACAGCTGTTTAATGTGCCATTTTGAACAACTATTTATAATCTGGAAATGTATGACATATACAGTGGACTCTCGTTAATACAAACACTATTAAATTCTGGTTATAGCAAACATAGATGCCTCGAATAGTTTGAGACATTAGGTTTTGAGATGAAAAAATGGTTCATGTTCTAATGTGAAAAGAAAGATGATCAATACAGATATCTTAGCACTAGGCTTGTTATAATGTGAACGTCGACTGAAGAAATCTACTTCTGGGTTTATATGTATGGTCACAAGTTAAAGGGAATATACATCATTTGCTTTTGCTGTAATTTTCAGAAACGATGATTTTTGGGGGAAATAAATATTTAGCAATTACAATGACTTTTTTGACGTTTGTTTTTTGGTTTTGTAAAAAACTCAAAAAAAAAAAAAAAATCTGTGTATTCTTCCCCTGACTTAAAATGAAAAAAAGCAAATTATTTATAGACGTTTGGAATTGTAAGGTCAGAACCAGTCTCTGGCTGGTGTGCCCATTCAGAGGTGTGTAATCGATCGCAAACAACAAAAAAAAAAAAATGGTTAAATGGTAGCATTTGAAATAATTTTTTTTTTTTTCCAACGCTGGTTGACCATTGTTTGTTGAATTGTGAAAAAACTTAAGAAAGTGTGGTACAAGAAAGTGTGGTAGAATAAAATAAACAGATGAATGCACTGTACTTACATAGTTGGCCTTAGTCCGTACTAATTCTTCCAGCGCTCTTTCGCCTGAATCTTCATGGAGTCTAGTATTAGTAAGAAGGTTGTTGACTTAGTTGGGAATATTTGCAAAGAAAACAGTTTTCCCTCGATAATAATACGGTCTAACACTTACAGGAATAACACTAACAGTAAACAAATCGATTGCATTCGCCAGCCATCTTTTTTATTAAATTAATTAACAATAAATTTTTACGAGGGTGCTATCATACGTATCTTTATTGAACAAAAGCACAAACTTAGCCTCCGCTGTACGCAACGGCAATAAAGACGTCGTCCAACCTGGGCTAAGCACAAACCTCAAACAGGCTGACCAAAGTGCAAACGATTATCGTGTAAAATGTTGCTGTTTTCCCCGAGTTATTTTTCCCACATTTGACCGATTTGCAAACAACTGGTTGACCCATGGTACTCATTCCTTTGCACCGTAATGGAATGTACTATATAGGCAGTCATTTATTGGCAGACTCTGACTCACCTCTTGTGGTGTATTTTATAAATTTACGCGACAGAATGTTTAAGTTCATTGTGGAACGCCGCCATTTTGAAAGTGACGCAGCGCGCGCTAAGGCAGCCACGTGATTGGCTGGCAACTTTGGACAAATCTACAAGAAGCTCTACAGCTAGCAACGTGATTGGTTCATCCAGTTTGGGCAAAATTTAAGGGAAAGTCCTTTGAAGAAAAGCGCGAGAAAACGCAGCTTGTGCGTGACCTGCAAGAGGAGTTTTCTGAGAGAAAAAAAGGCCTTGTTCGGCGTAAATGTGGAGACGTGACATTTGCACTTTGACATTTGACCCTTAGGGAGCCGGAGACGCTACGCGGAAATAAAGTCAAATTTTTCCCACGATTTTTGACCTGAGATGGGCCTTATTTAGGATGATTACAGAATCCAAGCGTATTAAAAGGATACATTCTACTTAAAATCCCTCTTATTTAAGTGATTTGAGGCAATTTGGTTATTAAATCATCAACGAAGGAAGAATAAAGCGCGTTCAGCCCAAAATAATTGTCTGTGAGTTTGTTTTGTGTCAGGAGACTCCCCCAACTGTATTTGCATGTCCGATCGGCGGGGCAGGCTGAACTGGGAAATATGCCGATCCATAGGTCTTGTGTGCGCGCCATTTTTTTATGTATTTTTAACTCAAAGATTTGTTATCCTTTCGGTTCACATGATGAGGACATTCCATCGCTAAAATACGAACAAACAAGCTGACAAAATAACATGGCTCGCCCTCCACCTTTTCAAAAAGAGGAACGTGTTCACTATTTTTTTAAAAACCACAGGTCTACTGTGAAACGATACATTTTTTTTTTATATTCCATCACCTTTCTTAAACAGTGAGCAATAAAGGTCCTATAACGAAAAGTTTTCGTTGTGCATTAACTCAGGAGCGTTTTATTGAAATGCATACTTATTTACTCTAAGATCAAACCAAAAAAAGATCAATAAAAGCAAATGACCAGGTAAAGAGAATTCATATTCATAAAATATGCAAAATATTTGGTAAATGTTTAAAGCCAAGCTATTCAATGGTACAAAAGTGATGCCGGTAGCCGAATAGACAAATCTGGGCACGTGATACACACACGAAGCCCCCTTCAATGGAGAAACCGTTGTGAACAAAAGCTAGAACAATACTTCCGCCATTAAAACGCGCATAAGCTTATAGCTAATTGATTACATTGCCAACAATTCGCCGCCATGATATATATTTTTAGGCACTATGAAGATTCTGCTTGCTATATACAGTGGCTATGTACATTCTTCTTAAACTTTCACAAATTCCGTTGTGTTCTGTTCATAAGCAACCCTTAACAAATAAAACTAAATCATGTATACCATTATTGTTTTGCTTTCTGACCATTATGTTTGCTCAACGGATTCGTCGCCATATTTAGTTGCTAGAAAGATTTTACTTGCTAAATACAGTGGCTATGTACATTCTTCTATAACTTTCACAACTTCCATTGTGTTCTGTTCATAAGCAACCCTTTAACCAAAATAACCGTGTATAGTATAGCGTCACTGTTTTGATTTCTGACCATATATGTTTGCTCAAGACTCGTCGCCATATTTTATCTTCCGGTGCTAGAAAGATTTTACTTTCTTAATACAGTGGCTGTGTACACTCTTCTATAACTTTTACAAATTGCAATGTGTTCCGTTCATGAGAACACCCTTTACAAACAAAAATAGCAACACAATGAAAACCACCAATGTTTTGCTCTCTGACCAAATTTTGTTTGCCAAATATTCATCGCCATTTTTGTTTCTTCCGGGGCTAGGAAGATTTTGCTTGCTTTTATATACAGTGGCTATAGTGACTATGTTACATTCTTTAACTGTTGTGTTACGTTCTTAAACTGAATTTAAAAAAACACGAAACCGAAATATTATTGCTAATTGGAACAGAAGTAGGGAAATCAAATGGAGATATCCTCAGTTGGGGTTGAATCTCCTCTTTAAAATGACACCCTGATCATGTCTTTACATTCACGGTTGACTGAACAGTGACCAATTTTATGAAAGGGTCTATTTAGAGACTTGCGCCACTTTTCATGGTGAAAACTCTCTTTTCCCCTCCTGCCTTGATTGGCAACCATAGCCTTTCACTCTGTGGCAAATGACACACAAAAAAGCACAAT
Source organism: Patiria pectinifera (assembly GCA_029964075.1). Taxonomy (NCBI): domain Eukaryota; kingdom Metazoa; phylum Echinodermata; class Asteroidea; order Valvatida; family Asterinidae; genus Patiria; species Patiria pectinifera. Next base: position 1,818,270 of record CM057140.1, read on the forward strand.
TGATCCGCCCCTGTCTTTTCAATTAATTGTATGGGTTACATGAATCCAAGATTTACATGAATCTATATTTCCCCCCTTTTTATGTGTTTAGTGATTGCCTGAGGAAAATGTCTAAACAATAGCTACATGATAAACAATCGTTATAATTATCTGTCCGATGAACTATATATAGATTACATGCGTGTAAATGCTAAACATATTATAATCTACCGTATACAACATCTTCCTATGTTCTAGGACTCAAGAACTACTGCATATATATATGCCATCGTTATAAGTTTTAAATATATGGGTCACATGAGTTTCTAAGCAAAATAGTACAGCTGAGGCTACGCGAGTGTTATCAAGATTATGCTTTAGGCTATATGACATTATGTACAATCATTCGTGTTTTCTTTGGTCATGCATACCAAACTTTACTCTCGCTGAAAACTGCCGTTTGGGAGCCCCCACCCCCACCCCAAAAGTTTCTTCTCCAAATTGTGCCCTTTGATGAACAAAAATCTTCCGAGGTATTTACTCAGTCGCACAAGGCTCACACCTTGGGGACTGTCCACCCTCCGTCGCTGGCACATCCATGTATGAATGTGTTATCTCGCCAGTGGAACCTGCAGCCTCGTCTCCGGTCGCAAGGGGTTCGCAACTTAAGAAGCTTCTACTCTCCGGGGTCGACACATCAATGTACGTATGTACTGCCCCGCCGTTAGTGGAACCTGTAGCCTCGTTTCCAGTCGCACGGGGGTGACATCTTGGAGACTACCCACTCCCCATATCCATGTATGTATGTGCTGCCCCGCCGTCAGTGGAAACAGCAACGTCGTCTCCAGTCGCACGGGGGTGACACCTTGGAGACTGCCCACTCCCCATATCCATGTATGTATGTGCTGCCCCGCCGTCATTGGAAACAGCAACGTCGTCTCCAGTCGCACGGGGGTGACACCTTGGAAACTGCCCACTCGCCATATCCATGTATGTATGTGCTGCCCCGCCGTCAGCAGCCTCGCCTCCAATTCGTATAAGATGCATGAAAGTATCAGCTACCCTGTGGCCATGGGAATCTGAAGGATCTTCTCCAGACACGAAGGAATGATGTCTTCCTCCAGGCTTTGTTGGTAGCAGATCCATGTACGTATCTTCCACCCTGCCGTCAGTGGAACCTTTAGCCCCGTCTTCAGTCTTACGGCGTTTTCGGCTTGGGCGTGGAATTTCTTGATTACGGCCTTTGAAAAAGAAGAGGTACACGAGGACTGCGAAGACCAACATGACACTGACAGCCCATCCCGATATAGATAGGATTAAGAGGATCGCGTTCTCAGACTCAGAGCATGCACAGGGAATGTTGCCAATGGTATCGTCAGAATCGGGTGGGACAGTTGATTGGAGGATGGGTTGAGATGTGGACAGTCCAGTCTCACTTTCCAGAAAGATACAGGGTTCGCTCCCGGCTGCCAGGGACGTCTTGGTAGGTGATTTCCCCGTCGAAGTCTCGGTAGACGTCGAGTTTGCATCGTCTGTGGTTACAAGATCCTCTCTGGGGTTAACTATCAATAAGGCTGTTTGTCTCTGCCTCGTTATTGACGTTGTACCCCTGATGACCTCGCATGCAATCTGACTGCAATATCCCGCCCTTAAATACTGAATGGTGAGGTTGGCCTTATCTTCGGAGAGCTGGAAGTTGTCAGAGTCCGGTATCTCATTCCATTGGCCGTTTGTGTTTAGAAACCAAGCGTATGAGTCAGTCAAGTTTGCCTGAGCTTGACAGCGAAAAGAAGCTGCTTGGCCTTCTGGTCGCCTCCGGTTGGACCTCTGTGTTGATTGGTTCTACGATGATGAGTGTCGCAAACCGACTACTAGCGGACCGTCTGACATTCGATACGAAAGAATCACTTGTGCACCCATACATGCCGTAATCATCATTTTGAACATTTTGTATACGAAAAGTCCACTCTGATTCATTTGGCGAGCCAAGCTGAAATCTTCCCCCGCCCTTGTAAAAATATGTGGAGCTAGTAGATGAACCGTACGTGCGCTTACGTGTCCAATAAAGACGACCATTTCGGATTCCAAGCCTGTCGACAAGGTCACATGTCGTGACATTGACTGTACAACTGAATGTCACATTGTCTCCCACTACGGCTAGTTTATCTTCTGGATCCTTGATGAAGTAACGTCCCCTGCTTTCTCCACATACCAATGTCACAATGATAAGAGTTAAAAGACGGACCATCGTTGCACCAGGTCTTAGCACAACCGAAGCACAGAAGGATTTAGATAATCATTATATTCAGTCCGACCTCAGAAACTGTCGAGCAATGTTTCAGATTGCTTTAGCTTGATTGCCCAAGGATAATGACAGTAAACGCTTCAGCGGAGCTCTTCCAAAAGGACCAATCACCGTAATGCCGAAAACCTAGAAACTGTACTAGTTTTATGGCGCAGGTGCTTTTTAAATGGCCAAACAATTTACGTAGTTGTTTTCCTCTTTGGTGAACTGAAACGGGACATAGCACACGATGTAATAAGTCGAGAGTAAAATGAAAGTGCATTGTTTTACAATGCAGTTCTAAATAGATACAGGTAATGTTAGTTTTAGCCAACACTTGTTTGTTGTTTTAGTTTCCTTGTCGATTTTATTTAAACGAGGAAGTTCTTTTTAAAATTTTAACAATAATATGATAAATAACAGTGACGCCTTTCAACCAAGGATGAAATGGTTCTTAACTTGCCGGCCTGCAAATATGGGCAATATTTTTTTTCAAAAACACCGTTTTACAAATAAAGCCTGTAATTCGTATTGTCATCATAAAATTGTCAAAATTCGCAATTTAACATTTGTAACCGTGTAATCTACTTAATTTAAAAGCAAAAACGAGATGCATAAATAGGTTATGCGTAAAAACATAGTGTGGCAAATGGCATTAAAGCTCTTGACCGCAAGAAACATCTAGTCTTGTTCATCCACTTTAAAAATTTCAGGCTGCACCACTACCCTTACCCTCCCACAAAATGGCCATGAGCCCAACTTTTGACCACGCCCTTCTGGCCGTGCTGCAGTCAGTAACATACTGGACAGCTAGTCATTATACAGGATCAACATTACATTTTCTACAGTTCAAAACTGTTCCTCACTTCAAAAATAAAAATCAGTAACATTGTTAAGAGAACAAAATCGTCGATATAAATGCAAAAGTTATACAGTGAGAGAGCAAAACAAGGAAATAAACCAAAAACTATTTGGGTGTGCATCGACAGTTTACGCTTTTCGCTGCCGGAGTGATCATGATCATCAGTCCACAAAAGGTATTAAGATTTATCTGATTCCGCATAAAATCATGTTTGAAACTTTGACAGTGAACGACTCTCATCATGATCTTCTCCAATTGCTTGTGAAGAGGTCAAATAGACTGTTGAAGTCCTCCGAGCGTGCTTTGTCATGACATTGTACATCTGCATGTGTGCAGAGTGTGGAGTGCCGTGACTGGTGGTCTGGAGCATTGAATTTCTTTGTCTGTGGGTAATTCTGCAGGTTGTGGGTTCGAGTCCAGCCTAGGGTCACGGCGCGTGTGCCCTTGGGCAAGGCACTTTGTTACTCATTGCTTCTCTCCACCCAGGGGTAAATGGGTACCTGTGAGGGCAATATGGTTATTGTGATTGATTTTTAGCTGCTTTGCGCCGAAATGACAGCGTCGAGCTGAATACTCCCCAGGGAGCTGAGATGGTATTTGGAATGTTTCATTGGCCCAATGAGCAGGGTGATAATGACGAAGCGCTTTGAAACCTTATATGTATATAGAGCGCTATGTAAGCACCACTTTTTATGATATCATTACTGATATTACATCTGCTTGGACTGACTTGAATATTGTTTTTTATGTGATGTAATTCCATTATGTTCATTTAACAGGTTTCAATATAACATGTTTCATTATCAAATATTTTGTTCACGGTTTTAGCCTGAAAAATAACAACTCGCACATGAAAATAAAGACTGCGATGGCATGGGCCCCAGAGGTTATTCATATTTTGAAGTAAATTAGACTTTTTGTTCTTAACCGGTTGGGGCTGGGGCGATCCAAGTAATTCGAATGTTTTGTTTTCAGCCAAACGAAAGCAGACGACACTGATATTAATCTTAGCGTCAATACATTGGCATTATAGATATCCACACTTTGGTTTTAAAACAAAGCAACATTTTCCGTAAAATTCTGTTTTTCAATACATGGGGAATGAGGTGTGACTGTTTTTAAGTGACTGTTTTGAATTTTGTTTCCCTGTTTGTTTTAATGAGAAATGGCTTCGTCTAAAGAACACAAACAATATCCACGAACCATTAAAAACATCAATCATCTGTCAAAATGAGGAACACACCCCTAAAAATATACTACACCATCCGTACTTTTCTCGGAAAATACGTTAGCTTGAAAGTTTGCTTTCACAGTGATATAAAAGAAAGTAATTATAATTCATAAATACCTCAGATAATTTAGCTATTCCTATTGGTGGAGAGCCCGTCACGTGGGTGGTCTTAAACTGATGATAAAAAATCGCTGTGTTTTATCAGCTGTTTAAAATCATCCACCCTTCGGCACGGACCAGAATCCGTAATCAGGCTTCTATCCGGTTTTAAACGTACTTGTTTAAAACCGGCCAAACACATATTTGTTAAGGGAATAAAATTGGGAGGTATTAAAAACACTGTTTAAGACCGGTTTGAGTCTGGATGGGTGAGCCGAGGGTAATTATCGGCACCCAGACTCCAACAGTCTTTAACAGAGTGTTTAATACCGACCAAGCACACATTTATTTCCATTTCGGTCCCAAACCCCCCCCCCCAAATCTTTTCGGTCCAAAAATCAAAACAAGTCAAAAACTAGACGTTGCCAACCATTTAATTCAACAAGTTTACTTCATGTTTTATGAAACACCCCTCTGACTATAATATGAAATGTCCCTTTACTACTCCTTACCTCATAAAGAGATTGGCGTGCGCGTCACGTGTACTGCGCGATGGCGCGCAAAACGCAGCTGGGCTGGTGAATTTCGGACTATGAAATACTAATTCACTGGTAGCATTGCGCATGCCTACTTGAGAAATGTGAACGTTCAACCAATGAGACGTTAAAAGGCCAGAATTCATGGGAGTGCAAATGTCATGTGACACTGGAAAGTGTTTAAGACCAGCAAGCCGTTTAAGACCGGCCATGTGACGGGCCCTCGACCAATAGGAGTGGGTAAACTGTATTAGGTATTTATGAATATTGAATTATGGATTTTTCCTCCACCCTGAAACAATAACTTATTGGTTGCTATTTCGTCAACCACATCCCTTTGGGGGGGGGGTGGTTAAAAAAATATGTATTCGATTCATTGCTGTGAGTAAATGCAAAAGTTTACATGAAACATTACAATCCTTTTCCTAATTCCTTTCAATAATTCCATGAAACGCTTTTGAACATTACTTTGAGAAGTGCCGAGTTTTAGGCGATTCTTTTGTTCGGCACTTCGTAGGTGTCTTTCGGCTCTTCGTAGGTGTGTTTCGGCTCTTCGTAGGTGTGTTCACCTGTATCTGTCTCCTGTTTTATCCCAGCTTGCTTGTAGCACACTGCTTGTCTAGCTGCGTCTATGGACAGGGCCTTCTCGCCACCTCGACTCTGTCCAGCGCTGGCCTGTCCTAGACGGCTGGAGGAACGTCCATTCTCCATCGGCATCAGATCCATGTATGTGTGTACCAACTTACCGCCATCCCGACAAGTAGCCTCGTCTCCAGTAGCACGGTGTTCAACGATTGACGTGCGTCTTCCCTCCGTTGGCCCCAGATCCATATACGTATGTACTATCCTGCCGTCAGTGGAATCTGAAGCCTCGCCTACCGTCGTACGACGCTCGCGCCTTGGCCGTGGAATTTGCTGATAGCGGCCTCTGAAAACGAAGAAGTATGCGAGGACTGCGATAAAGACCAACGAGATGCTGACAGCCCATCCCGATATGGACAGGATGAATGAGGATGAGTTCCCTGACTCGGGGCCTGCAGGACCGGACGGCGGTTGAGATGGGGACAGACCAGCCGCACCGTTCGCGGAGATGCTCGGTTCGTTGCCGTCCGCAGGAGTAGACGCCGAGTTTTCATCCTCTTTGGTTGTAAGATCCTCTCTGGGGTCAACTATCAAGAAGGCAGATTGCCTCTGCCTCGTTATTAAAGTTGACCCCCTGATGACCTCGCATATAATCCAAATGCCGTTGTGTTTCATCCGTAACCGCTGAATGGTGAGGTTCCTTCCATTGTCCGAGAGTTGGAAGTTATGAGACTGCGGTATCTCATTCCATGCGCCGTTGGTATACGTAAGCCAACCGTACGAGTCATTCCGCCGCGTGTGGGCTAGGCACTGGAAAGAGGCTGCTTGGCCTTGTATGCTTCTGAGTTGGGATGGTCGGACCGCTGTATTTACTGGTTCTAGTACAATGAGCTTCGCGTACGGAGTGTCCACACTCTTCCCTTTCGTGGGTACGAATGGAAAGACGTGGCACCGAAACATGCCGGCATCACTGCGTTGCACATCTCGTATACCCAAAGACCAGTCGTAACCGTTTGACGAGTTTACATTGAATTTATCCCCGAAGAGTGGACGAGCTTGCCTGCAATTGGAAATAAATTCTAGCTCTGTTCCAAGCTTTCGCTGCCAGTGGAGTCTATAGTCTGGGTTTCCGATAGGAAACTCGTGGTCACACGCCCTGACGCTAAGTGCGCACCTCAATGTCACATTGTCTCCCACTACGGCCACATTATTGTCTGGGTTCTTCGTGAAGAGACTCTGTCCCCTTCCTCCACCACACATCAGTGCAATCACGATGAGAGCAAGCAGACAGGACATCGTTGCAGAGTTGAACTTTATCAGAAGTTCAAAATCTGAGACTTCAGTTTAACCTTAGAAACAGCAAGACCATTTTGCGCTAGATCAGAAAAGAGAAGATGATTTTGAAGAAGTTGTGTCGAAGCTTTGTCGAATGAAACAACACAGTGCCGAAATGACCATGAACTAGGGTTATGACGCGTGCGAGTCTCTAATAAGCTGAGCAATTTAGTTCACTTTCTTCCTCTTTTACAAACTTGAAAAAATAAATAGGCCTACTGTCTAAAAAAATAATTGATTAGATCTATGACTTTAATGCAAGGAGGGGACACCCGGTTTTTGTTTTTGTTGGCTTAATCTTCGCTCTCGACAGAAAAAAGGTGAAACGTCCGCAAATAACGCCTTAAACTAACAGCGCCACCTATTGTCAGAATGTCAGGGTGTGTCCAATCTCATCGAGATTGAACAGCACCCCACGGTAAATGCAAGGGGAAAGGTCCTTTCACGTTGGTGCCCGCCGTGAGTTGTCGGTAATTGTTTTGTCCCCGCCACCCAGACACACATAAAATAGTTGGCGACTTAATTTCATGGGATTGAGAAACCTATGGGGACATCAAAGGGGTGCATACCTATATTCCCCGATACCTATGTTCCCCAATACCTATATATGTTCCCCAATCCTAACCCTAACACTAACCTTAAGGATTTTGGGAAACATAGGTATTGGGAAACATAGGTATTGGGGAACATCGGGTAGACCCCCATCGAAGTAGGCCTACATTTATAAATAAACTGCTAGAAGTGGGCAAAAAAAATGACATCTTTTTCTTCACTAATCTTTTTACATTCAGCTTTTTATCTATTTTCCAAATATTTATTGCCCGCTCTTAGTTATTAACAAAACTACTAAAATCGAGCTCCTTTCCTCAAAACACGGCTTCACAAAGTAATACAACCATTTTCACTCGACAGATCGCAAGTGACTTCTTTAACAGTCGAGATTATTGATTTTTATAAGGAACTTCCCCCTTCGTGATTTCGCTCTGCACTAGATAATCCAGACTAAACAATTACTGTGAGTCGTTCTCCTAAGAGGAAGTTTGAAAAGAAAAAAAACACAACTTCATCAGAGAGATCTAGAACTTGACAACCTACAAATACAGGGTGAGTAAAACAAAGTGAAACCCAAATGTCGAAACCATTGTTTTAGTGAAGTTCTGCAACCAACGATTTTTCTGTCCACGGATCACAAAAAAGTGTGCGTTCTTTCAGCAAAACCTTTATACGTGATTTGTTTTGGGTTTGCTGGCGGAAAAAACACTTACCTTCTTGTGATCCGTGGACAGAACTTTCAAACGGTGCATGGTTGTATTTAAAATTCCGTAACTTGAAAAGTACATGAGTGATTTGAGTGATTCTTGTACTAACAGAAAGCTTATGAATTGGGCTTTCATATCCTTGATTTTGAAAGTGCTATACTCGCAGAACTTCACTAAAACAGTAGTCCCGACATTTGGGTTTCGCTTTTTTTGACTCGCCCTGTATGAGGAGGATTTCGTACCAACGTGGACCAAAAAAACATTTTTGACAAAATAATGTTACCAAACACTGCCAAAATTTTATACATTTGCAACTGGGTAATATACTTAAAACAAACGATATAATCAAATAGGTTTCAAAAGAAAGTGCAAAAGGTCGGTATTTTTTTTAATGGTATGAATTAATATGTTCATCCACTTCGCATTTTGATGATGCACGCCTAGAAGACTGGTAGTCGAGTCTTTCACAAGTCAATCAAAGTTAAATCACAATCTATTTCAAGCATGATTGAAAGAAACACAGGATAAACAATGATAAAGGAATGCCTTTTTCAGAGTTACTTTTCATATCTTTTCACTTTACACTTAAAGACATGGCGTCAATGTGCCCCACTCATCGCTCTATGCCCCGCCTCCTGACCGCCCCTGCTTTCCCCAATCAACTACATAAACCCGGAAGTGTGAAAATCAGATTGGTAAAGTCATCATAGTAAAAGTGCATATATTCTACATTACAAATAGCTTCCTTCAGATCTGATCAGTCGCACATACTCCACTTCAAACAGCCATACCAGTACGTCGTACGTTTGAACGAGTGAGGGCGCTTTACGACGCCATTTTGGGGTTACAAATAGACCCCGATTATTGATGTCAAATCACATGTTGCCCTTATTTAGTACGTTTGTTGCTACATTGTTTCAATATATTAAGTGAGAGCACTGTTTTACCCAGAAAATGTCGTCGTTATAGCTCCATCTTTCGTTCAAAAGTATGACGTATTCAACACGCGCTCAAAATCACAAAGAAACACCTTGTCTACAGGCGTAACTCTGTTTTGTAGAGCATTATCAGTGTTACCATTATATAAATTGAAACAATGTTACAAAAAGATATAAGGGATAAACCTTTGCACATCTTCGTAAAATTTAAATACCTCAGTTATCTGCGTATTTAGTGCGCGAAGCATGCTTCATGACTGCTCTGTGTATCAAATGTAAACGCTCTGTGTATCACATATAAAATATAAACTTATTTATGACAAAAATGAAAATTCCATGTTTTAAAGTACATTAACCATTCTGCGTAGGTACTTCAAGCAACATGAAAGCTCCGAGTTACAACAACTTGATACAAATTCCTTGATTATTATGGTTAACTCGTCTCATTGCGTTAATTATATGAGTGTGCATGCAGAATGTTACACTAAAATTACGATCAAATCTCAAAATCCATGAAATTTAATTTAAACGTGTAAAAATGTCTTTATCTAACTGAGTGTATCACAAAAATATCTAACAATTCACGAATTTCTTCATATTGTGTCATTACATGAGACATCTGCGTAAAAATATGCCTATGCAAAAAGACATGAAAAACCTGCACACTATATTAAAATTCATAAAAATATAATAACAAAAGGTAAATTAATGTTGAAAGTTTTCTGTTTGACTTTGTTAATATAGTATCGTAATAACTCTGCGTATAATTACCTATAAAATTCCTTCCACTAAACTGCAATACGGTGCCATTATCATAAATTAAATGTTGTTTTTAAACAAAATAACACGTCTGTTGTATTATCACCAAAACTATAAACACAGGAATCCATAATAATTATAACGTATAACTCATGTCTTTACTATCTGTGTAAGAAGCCCGGTTCATACTTCATGCGAAAGCAAATGCGAAGCGAATTTGACGTCATGAAACACTCGCAGTGAAATTCGCCCGAGTTGAAATATGTTCAACTTTTACGAATTCGCAGCTCGCCATGATGTTACAAATTCGCGTTCGCTTTCGCTTTCGCGCCGAGTATGAATTTAAAGCCCGGTTCATACTCGGCGCGATAGCGAAAGCGAACGCAAATTTGTGAAGTCATGGGGAGTATTCGAGCAGCGAATACAAGTTATACATATTTCAACTCGGGCGAATTTCGCAGCGAATGCTTCGTGACGTTAATATTCGCTTCGCATTCGCATTCGCGTCGAGTATGAACCGGGCTTTAGTGTGCAAAGTAATGCGCTTATCAATTGTTTTTCCCCACCCCTTCCCCCCGGGCTGCCCCACCCAAGACGTGGGGATTGTCACTTTTGAAGTGACAAAATCCCCACCCCTCGGGCAAAATTAAGTGACAATCTCTAGCCATGCCCTGAAATACATACGTGGGGCGCACTAGATGCATTTCCATGTAGTACGCCAGTGGTAACAATATAATTTGAGTGACCAAAATCCCCACCCTGGGGCATGAAAAACGTGACCAAATCCCGACATCGGACCTGGGGCTGCGGGGGGGGGGGGATGGGGAAAACATTTGATAGGCGCATAACACATTGATAACATTAACACGTCTACCATCCGGCCCATCTCAAACTTTCCTCTTTTTCAATAACACAAAAACAGGGCCCATTCGTTGCCATAGCAACCCTAGTAATAATAAAGTTCCTCAATCTTGCCAAGCACTGTCGTTTTTAACGATAACATATATTTCCTGGTTTTGTACATTATTTTGTATTAGCAACATAAAGACGGAAAATCATAACATTCCATGTTTTTTTGTCATTATAATCTGTGTATAAGCGTGCATGGTAATATACATTCATTACATTTAAAAATCAATTAAAAATATTACAATCTAAAAAACGTTTTCTGCGAATGCCATATGATATTTTCGGAAATAAGGGCACATATTTAGATTTTTACAACACGGGCAAACTCAGCTATTTTCTTTTTAAAAAACAGAAATTTACCCCTCTGTCTGTCCTACTCCCAACGACGAGACAACCCGTCGCCATAGCAACCATAAATAACAAGTCAAATTTTTGCCAAATAGTTCCGTTATTTTTAATCGATAGCATCTACTTCCTTGTATGTACATTTGATACATCCTTAAAACATCTGTCTGGATAAATATATTGATGTTACTTCCGTAATGGATATTTCTTCATTAAGTTGATTAAATTGAAAAACGCAATTAAAAGAAATTCTGTCGTTTTACTCGAGCTGCTACCAACTACCTTGACATTTTTTTTAAAAGTTTTTGTCATCAAATAAAATCACGTTATCAATTAGTACAGATCCATTTAATCATCACCGTAAGAAACTATAGTACACATGTAGCCCAAGCTGGCTCGTGCGGCAACCCAACGTGAAGGGTCCATTATGTTTAATAAGAGGGATTCAAGGCACGAAAGTTCCAAATAAAACGATCATTCGGTACATCGTTCATAGACCAGTAAACTCTGCTCCGCTATTATATTATATTTGTTTTTGTAATTTAAAATTATAGAACAAACCTCAAACTATCGAACGCGTTTATGCCCCTTCGTACGTGATTCAAAATGATTCAAAAATCTGTATGAGGTATGAAATTTACGCAATCGTTAATTTACAAGCTTATACGCCACAAGTATGAATGGTTAAGATGCATGATCAAGAACTTATTGACATTTTCAGCTTGGACTATCCGGGTTTAGCCCAATGTTTTGCACAGCATGATTCCTTGGCGATTGCTATAGGCTTTCATCAACAATGCAACTTCTATTTTCCAATCTACATCACGTCTTTAATGGGTCGTTGTACCTCGTTGGGGCGTTGTCAGTTTCTCTACCTCAACTTACCCAGCGTGTCCTTGTTGACGATATCGGCGTACAATGCCTCTTCCTCGGTGTGAATGATGCTTGTTCCCGCGTCCTCTCTACCGCCTCTCCCTCGCAGATCCAAGTCGGCGTAGATCAGACCCTCGACGTTCTTCTGTCTCGGGTCATCAACCCTTGCCTCCTCGTCGCGGTCATCCGCCGGCTCCGAAGCTGCTTGGGAGAGCGAACGCGCCCGTGCTTTGGAGAGGTGATACGGTACAACTTGGGGCGGCTTGACACCGGTGGATGGTTGGGCGTCCTGCGTCGCGCATTCCGCGTCTTGAGTCGCGCGTCCCGCGTCCTGCGTTGCGCGTCCTGCGTCCAGCGTTGCGCGCCCAGCGCCGGTGTACGGTTTGACTATGGGTTTGACAAGAATGGTTGGCTTTCTAGACTCCGGTTGATTTCGGGCGCCATCTTTTGAAACCTTCGATGATGCTTGCTTCGTGTCCATGGGCTGTTTTGTGGTCTGCCCACTAACTTTCTGCGAGAAATCTTGAGGGTGGACGGCGCCTAGTGTCTTAGTTTTGATGAACGGTTTATCGGGCGCGGCGTACAGCGCCTCAGCAATACCCCCTCCAATTGTCTGACTCTTCTTTTTCGCCTCTGCTGGTGTGATTTTAGTGTTCAGTTTAGCTGCATCTTTGGTTGGTGATTTGTCGTCCTTACCTTGGACCTGGTAGGTGCTTGATTGTTGAGTGAGATCCACCGCCACTTCCACATTTGTGGATGGTTCGGAGACCTCAACCGTATTTGTGTCGGGAGAGATCGGTTGTAAAATTGCAGCAGTAGCACCAACATTCAGTTGTGTCTCTGCGATTACATTGTCGTCGGAGCGTGGTCCGCTATCTTGAGTCTCAGGTGACTGGCTGGTCGGGCGGGTGTCTGGTTTGCCGCGGCCTTTGAAGAGCAGGAAGTACAGGAGGAACGCGATGACGAGTAATAAGACGACAGCGGCGGCGATCCCTCCTATTAAGATGGGAGACAAGCCGTCTGGTTTGCGAGGGAGGTTGGAGTTTTCATGATCTTTGGTTTTAGGTAAGATTGTGGGTTTACTCTTGTCGTAAGAAGGACCTTCGTCGTTCGTGGATGCCTCTGTGGGTGATGGCTGGACTGCATTCCCGTTGTGCCCATCTAAGAGAGTTGGAGCAATTCCGTCTGGGAATGGTGATTCCGTAGTTAGAAAAGTCGTAGTAGTTTCCTCTCTGGGGTCAACTATCAGCAAGGCCGTTTGCCTCTGCCTCGTTATTGAAGTTGTTCCCCTGATCACCTCGCATGCAATCTGACTGCCGTTGTGTCTCGCCCTTAACCGCTGAATGGTGAGGCTGGATTTATCCTCGGAGAGTTGGAAGTTGTCAGAGTTCGGTATCTCATTCCATTGGCCGTTTGTGTTCATAAACCAAGCGTATGAGTCAGTCGGCTGTACGTGAGCATGGCAGAGAAAAGAAACTGCTTGTTTTTCTGCGCCCCGTTCGAAAGGTGGTCGGACCTCTGTGTTTTTTTGATCTACTACTGTGAGTCTCGCAAAAGGACTATGGCTCCACCCTATGGGAGGTACATATGAATAGACGTGGCATTGGTAGATTTTGCTATCGCTTATTAGAACATTTTTTATGTTCAAATTCCACGTATACCCGTCTGTTGAGGATATTCTATATCTGTCCTTTACGGATTGTAAAGATATAGCCTCACAGTTTGAGATGTCTCCTCCCGGTTTCGCTCTCCAGTAAAACAGATAATTCGGGAGAGGATCTCGAGTGACACACGCCCTGACACTGAGTGTGCAACTCAATGTCACATTGTCTCCCACTACGGCCAGAGTACTTTCGGGGTTCGTCATGAAGAAACTCTGCCCCCTACCTCCTTTACACATCGACGTCATAATAAGTAACACACCAAGCGAAAACATCATGGCTGTTAATTTGACGACACACTACACGGTAACTTTGATTCCAAGTACGTTTGCACTCCAAACTCAATATCTACTCGCTACGAGCTAAATTGCCTCGAATGCGAAGTTTGATTCAGGATGACGGTTGATGTCAATGGTTTTGTACACCGAATCAGTTATAATAGCAAGTTTGATTCAGGCTGCACTGACCAGCGAGCTGGCATCTCAACGATTGTAGTCGCAAAGACTCACTCGTTATGATCAGACACCAGTGGTTTTATTAGAATGCGAAGTTTGATTTAGGATGACAGTTGACAGTTGATTCAGGCTGACACAGCTAGCTCGTATCTTAACGACTGCAGTCGGAAAGACTCACTAATTATTACCAGACACCAGTGGTTTTATTAGTTGGACCTCTCCCTGCCTTTTTCCGGTTTTACTTCCTTCCTCTTATTAACAACAATAAAATAGCATTAAAAATGTTCACCCAACAGTTCCTTGTGAAACGTCGCTGTTTACACGACATGGGTAATGTATACGAAAATGCACACAATATAGAGGCATACAACACAAGTAAACAAAGTCCATTTTTTGCATACATTGCAATTTTTCGCGTGAAATGTAGGTATCTCGATTAATGTATACTTAACCAGCATAAAGGTAATCTTTCTCTTATTCCGAATAATGAACTTAATAAACTTGGACCAACTGAACATTCTGCATTATTATGTTACAAAATCTGCTACCACGTTACGTCCAATTTAAAATGTTTCTGTAATTATTGCCGTTTTGGGGATAATTTGTGGTTCTGAAAAGAAGCGTTTGGTTGTAAAATTCGACGTTCCGATCGGTATGCTCTGATCGTCTTTTAGTTTTGTCAATTGAATCAGTTATAATAGCAAGTTTGATTCAGGAAGACACATGGAGCTCAACGATTGCAGTCAGCGGTGTTATTATTTGGACTTTTTCCTGTTTTTTTTTTTTCGTGTTTCTTCCTCTTATACAAAGCAAGAAAAACAAAATTAAAACATTCTCAGCTAAAGACTTCCTTGTAAATCACGAATGGGTGCTCCACTTATATGTCAAACAATATAGTACTTAATGTTGGATGTTTCTTTTCTTTGCGTTTCTCATTAAAAGAATGCATTCGACTATGACTGACACGGATACATAGGAGACCAATGAAAATGCACATAATAATAGATGTATGCAACACAAGTGAACTCAAAGGCCATTAGTGCATGCGTGGCAATGTTTGTTTTTCCGGATTAATTAATATTAGCATACAAGTACATTTCAACCATATTTCTCATAAATGACCTAAAACATTTCCACCAAGCGAATGACTCTGCATAATATTAAAAAATTAAAATCAGTTATGCGCACTCTTTACATTCTTAGGGTATCTTACGACTGTAATTGCCGTGAATTTATACCACATTAGAAATTAAACTTTCTTCTTTGGCGCATTCCTGGGGAAGTTCAAAGGTTGTTTAACAGGTTTATTACATGATTCAGTTGTTTGGCTCTTCGTAGACGTGTTCATCTGTATCTGTCTCCTGTTTTATCCCAGCTTGCTTGTAACACACTGCTTGTCTAGCTGCGTCTATGGACACGGCTTTCTCGCTACCTCGACCCTGTACAGCGCTGGCCTGTCCTAGACGGCTTGAAGATTGTCCACTCTCCATCGGCTTCAGATCCATGTACGTGTGCGCCAACTTACCATCATCCCGACCTGTAGCCTCGTGTCCACGACCTTCACCGGTTAAGGTGCATCTTCCCTCCGTTGGCAGAAGATCCATGTACGTATCTCCCACCCTGCCGTCAGTGGAACCTGTGGCCTCTTTTCCAGTCGTGCGGCGCATTCGTCTTGGGCTCGGAATTTGCTGATAACGGCCTTTGAAAACGAAGAAGTACACAAAGACTGCGATAAAGACCAACAAGGTGCTGACAGCCCATCCAGATATGGCTACGATGAATAAGGATGAGTTCCCCCACTCAGGGCATGCAGGACAAAGAGAAGGCAAATTGGTATGGTCAGAATCGGATTGGGCAGCTGACTGGGTAACGGGTGTACCGGACGGTAGTTGCGATGTGGACAGTCCTGTTTCACCGTCCAGGGAGATGCTGGGTTCGCTGCCGTCTCTCGGTGATGGCTCGATCACATTCCCGTCTTGTCGATTTTGTGGAGTTGGAGAAATTCCGTCTGAGGTTGGTGATTCTGTAGTTTGTGCAGTAGTGGTACTTTCCTCTCTGGGGTCAACTATCAACAAGGCAGTTTGCCTCTGCCTCGTTATTGAAGTCGATTCCCTGATCACCTCGCATGCAATCTGACTGCCGTTATGTCTCGCCCTTAACCGCTGAATGGTGAGGCTGGCTTTATCCTCGGAGAGTTGGAAGTTGTCAGAGTTTGGGATCTCAATCCATTGGCCGTTTGTGTTCATAAACCAAGCGTAGGAGTCAGTCAGCTGTGCGAGAGCATGACAGCGGAAAGAAGCCATTTGTTTTTCTGCACTCCGTCGAAAAGGTGCTCGGACCTCTGTGTTTATTGGATTTACTACTGTGAGTGTCGCGAGAGGACTAAAGCTCCATCCTATGGGAGTTACAAATGAATAGACGTCGCATTGGTACCTTCTGCTATCGCTTATTAGAACATTTCGTATTTTCAAATTCCACTCATAACCGTTTGGTGAATATATGCTATATCTGTCCTGTTTTGATAGTAAAGATATATTCCCACAATTGGAGATGTATGCTCCCGGTTTCGCTCTCCAGTAAAGCATATAATTTGGGCGAGGATCTTGAGGGACACACGCTCTGACGCTGAGTGTGCAACTCAATGTCACATTGTCTCCCACTACGGCCAGAGTACTTTCTGGGTTTTTCGTAAATAAACCCTGTCCCCCACCTCCTCTACACATCGACGTCATAAGTAACAAACCAAGCAACAACATCGTGGCTGTTAATGTGACGACACACTACACGGTAGCTTTGATTCCAAGTACGTTTGCACTCCAAACTCAATATCTACTCGCTACGAACTAATTTGCCTCTAATGCGAAGTTTGATTTAGAATGACGGTTGATGTCAATAGTTTTGTACACCGAATCAGTTATAATAGCAAGTTTGAATCAGGCTGCACTGACGAGCGAGCTGGCATCTCAACGATTGTAGTCGCAAAGACTCACTCGTTATGATCAGACACCAGTGGTTTTATTAGTTGGACCTCTTCCTGCCTTTTTCCGGTTTTACTTCCTTCCTCTTATTAAAAGCAATAAAATAGCATTCAAACATTTTTACCAAAAACTTCCTTGTAAAACGTCACTGTTTACACGAAATGGGTACTGTATACGAAAATGCACACAATATAGAGGCATACAGCACAAGTAAAACAAAGTCCATTATTTGCATACATTGCACGTTTTCGCGTGAAATGTAGGCATCTCTATTTATGTATACTTAACTAGTATAAAGGTTATCTTTCTTTTTTCCGAATAATTACTTTAATAAATTTGGACCAACTGAACATTCCGCATAGTTATCTTGCAAAATCTGCAACCACTTTATGTCCGTTTTGTTTTTAAATTCTCTGTAATTATTGCCGTTTGAACACGATTCATTTGTTCGGCTCTTCATAGGTGTGTTCATCTTCATCAGTTTCTTGTTTTATCTCAGCTTGCTTGTAACACACTGCCGGTCCAGCTGCGTCTATCGACGCGGCGTTCTTGCCACCTCGACCTTGCACAGTGGTCGGTTGTCCAAACTGGCTTGAAGACTGTCCACACTCCACCGGCTTCAGATCCATGTACGTGTGAGCCAACGTACCGTCGTCCCGATATGCAGCCTTGTCTCCAGTCGCACGACGATCGCAGCTCGAGGTGCATCTTCCCTCCGTTGTTGGCAGCAGATCCATGTAGGTTTCTCCTACCTTGCCGTCGGTAGAACCTGTAGCCTCATCTCCAGGCCTACGGCTTTCACGGTTTGGGCGTGGAATTCGCTGATAGCGGCCTTTAAAAACCACGAAGTACGCGAGGGCTGCGATTAAGACCAACAAGATGCTGACAGCCCATCCCGATATAGCTAGGATGAATGAGAGTGAGTTCCAAGACTCGGCGCTTGCAGAGGGAAAGTTGGTGTGGTCAGGGTCGGGTTGGACAGTCGACCGGCGGATGGGCGAACTGGACGTTGTGAACAGTCCATCCTCACCGTCAGGGGAGATACTCGGTACGTTGCCGTCCGCTCGAGTAGACGCCGAGTTTTCATCGTCTGTGGTTACAAGATCCCGTCTGGGGTCAACTATCAACAAGGCCGTTTGCCTCTGCCTCGTTATTGAGATTGATTGCCTTGCAACCTCGCATGCAATCTGACTGCCGTTATGTCTCGCCCTTAACCGCCGAATTGTGAGGCTGGCTTTTTCCTCGGAGAGTTGGAAGTTATCATAGTTCGGTATCTCATTCCATTTGCCGTTTATGTTCAGAAACCAAACGTATGTGTCAGTCAGCCGTACGTGAGCAAGGCAGCGGAAAGAAGCTGTTTGGCCTTCTTGGCTCCTTTGAAGAGACGGTTGGACCACTGTGTTTATCGGGTCCACAACAGTGAGTGTTGCGATCGCAGAATCACCGGCAAATGACATGCCTCTATAGATAAGACATTGATACTTTCCGGCATCACTGTAGTCAACGTTTATGATTTGTAAGTTCCACTCGTACCCGTCTGACGAAGTTACAGTCCAGTTTTTACTAGTGTTCTCTGGAAAAACTGACTTGCAATGAGAGATGTGTCCAAAGTTTCATATTCCAAGCTTCCTTTGCCAGAAGAGATAATAAACTTGCATTTGATGATCTTCGCATGCCTGAACATTTACTGCACACCTCAATGTCACATTGTCCCCCACTACGGCCAGACTATTTTCTGGGTTCTTCGTGAAGAAATTCTGTCCCTTACCTCCTCTACACAGCGATGTCATAACAAGTAACACACCAAGCAAAAACATTGTAGCTTTTAATGTGACGACTAACACCACAACACGGTAACTCAGAATCAATGTTGATTTTCCCAATCCAAAACCCAGTATCGCGGATGGTGCTGAAGCACGACCAATACAGATAGAATAATGACAAAAATATAGGTGATGTATTAGGTGAAGTTCTGTAGGTCATGTTCCACGCTCCATGTACAGTAATCAAGTAACCATGGGAGGTATAGGTCAAAGGTTATATGAATATGCATGGTCCATTACAATCGCCACTTCAGATGCGAACTTTGACTTCAGATGACAGTTGATGTCAATAGTTAAAACTAGATTTGAAACTTTGCACAGTGGTAGTATGAACTAGTGACAGTTTGCGGTAACATCCATGTAGAAATCTTTTTTGGGAAGATGTGTGGTTCTAAAAAGAACCAGTGGGTTGTAAAACTCGACATTCCGATCGGTATGCTCTGATCGTCACCTAGTTTTGTCAATTGAATAGCAAGTTTGATTCAGGAGGAAACATCACGTTCGCATCTTAACGATTGCAGTCGGACAAACTCACTCGTAATGATGAGTCAGCGGTGTTATTATTGGGACTTTTCCTGCTTTTTTTTATCGTGTTTCTTCCTCTTATTAAGAGCAAGAACAACAGAATAAAGCAATTTTCAGCTAAAGACTTCCTTGTTAATCTTCGCTGTTTGCACGAAGCGGGTGCTGCACTTATAGGTTAAACAATACAGTCTCTAAAGTTCGCAGTTTCCTGTCTTTGCGTTTCTCATTAAAATAATGCATTTTAATCCAACTGAAACGAATATATTGGAGAAAAATGAAAATGCACATAATATAAATGCATATAACGCATTTTCGACCCCGGATTAATGAATATTAGCATGCAAGTACATTTCAACCTTATGCCTCATAAATGACCTAAAAAAATTCCCGCTACGCGAATGCCTGTGCATAATGTTACAAAATGGTATACCAAAAAAAAGTTGCACTTTTGTATACGTGCAAGGTGAGTGTGAACCACAACTTGTACGTATTCAAAAATGCAGTTGTTTTCGGTATCATTTGTCATAAAATTGCATAAATTCGTACACATTATCACTGTTTGGGGCCAAATAAAGAGTATGGCTGGATCGCTAAGGAATTTCTGCCCTGATTAGTTGTTATTTGAGCGAGAGGTGCGCAGTAGATTTGAGTTACACAAAAAAAGTATTGGAAAGGTGGAGATCTTTCTGTTTTGGTTGAGTGTAAAGACAAATTAGTCCGGCGACGCCGATGGCTTGAAAACAGTGCTAACATGGGATTGAAAAACTTTTGGGACATTACAGTATGCCTAATTTTATATATGAAATTGCTAAATTATAAAATCCTACCCACAAAGATTGCCTTTCAAATTAAATTAACCTTTACGCTTGTCAATTATCCATTCGTGCTATTTTTGTTAAATTTTGAGTGTATTTGTTTAACCAGTCAAGATTATGGATTTTTGTAAGGAATTTACCCTTTCTTGATTTCGATCCACACTAGTGAATGCAGAATAAACAATGGCTCTGACTCTTTCTCATTTGAGGAAATTGAAGAACAAAAGAAACTTAATGAGAGAAATCTAGTACCTGGCAACCTACAAAAGGAGGAGGATTCTGTACCAACAGATGAATCCAAAACACCCATATTTGATAGAAATAATTTTATCAAACGCTGTCAATATTTATACATTTACAACTGAGTAATAAACTTAAAACGGAAGACTCTTTCACAAGGGTGTTAAGGGCCGGTATTTCTTTATCTGAATCGTAAGAATCAATTTGTTCAACCACTCCGCATATGAATGATGCATGTCCAGCAGACTTGAAGTCGCGTATATCAATAGTCTAGAGTCAATCAAAAGTTGCATCACAAATCAAATCTAAGCATGGTAAAATTACACATGTAGAACAGTGACAAAGGAGTGTCTTTTTTACAGTTAATTTTGATGGCTTGTCACTTGACTTGAGACTGGAAAGACCTCCCCCAACTAATCGCTTTATGCCCCGCCTCCTGACCGCCCCTACTTTCTCTCAAGTACATGAACCCGGAAGTGTGTACATGCAATATGGTAAACTCATCATAGTAAAATTGCATATCTACGTACATTACAAATAGCTTCATTTCAGATCAGTCATGGGCCTACATATTCCATTTCCCAAAGCAATACACTTTTGAACGAATGAGGGCGCTTTATGATGCCATTTTGGGGTTACAAAAAGACCCAAGTTATTGATGTAGAATCAAAAGTTGCTTTCATTTCAAAATTACATTTTAGCAATGTTTGATTTAAGATTGATTTAAAGTTGCTAAATTGTTTCAATAGAAGCGAGAGCACTGTTTGTACACAGAAAATGGCGTCGTTATAGCGCCCTCTTTCGCTCAAAAGTATGACGTATTCAAAACGCGCTCAAAATAATGTACAGCATTATCAGTTAAATCCGAATTCATAATTTAAACAATGTTACAAAAAGATCTTTGTTAGAAATCTGCGTATTTAAAGCACATGCACAAAGCAGGCATTATGATCGCTCTGTGTATCACATGAAACGCATCGAAAAATATAAACTACTTTATGACAATTCCATGTCTTAAACTACATTAAACATTCCGCGCAAGTATACTTCAAGTAACATGAAAGCTCTGAGTTACAAGTTGTCAAATTATTCCATGATTATTAATGTTAACTCATCTCATTACATTGATTATAATGCGAGAGTGCATGCAGAAACCTTACATCAAAGTCAAGCCATCAAAATGTTAAAATCTATTAAACTTCATTTCAAACTTTTAACAATATTGTTAAAAGACTCTGTAAGTTTACAAATATTTCGCACCAATCTAAAAATTCATGATATTCTAGCTATTGCGCCATAACACGAGACATCTGCGAATAAATATGCAAAGCAACATGAACAATCTGCATATTAAACAAAAATTCATAAACGGATAATCATGAAATGTAAATAATCCTAAATCTTGTCTAAGGAAATCTGAGTCACTTTGCACAACGTATTTTCATAGCTCAATGTATCAATACCAGTAAAAATTGTCTTCCACTAAACTGCAATATTGTTTCATTATAATAAAACATCAGCTATTTATGAGCAAAACAATATGTCTGTTGTATTATCACTAAAACTATAAACACAGCAATTCATAATTATTGTTACATGTAACTTTTGTCATTACAGTCTGTGTAATAAGTGTGCAAAGTAACACACTGATTACGTGTCAAAATAACACGTTTACCATCTGGCCCAACTCAAACTGCCTCTTTTGCAATAACAGATAAAACCGGGCCCATTCGTTGCCATAGCAAGCCCATGCAGTAATAATAAAGCTCCTCAATCGTGCCAAGCACTGTCGTTTTCTAACGATACGATAACATCTACTTCCTGGTTTTGTACATTATTTTGTACATAAATACATGTATAAAGACGAAAAATCATGACATTCCATGTTTTGTCATTACAATCTGTGTATAAGCGTACATGGTAATATACATTCATTACATTTATTAAAAATATTACAATCTAAGAAACGTATTCTGCGAATGCCATATGATATTTTCGGAAATAAGGGCACATATTTAGATTTTTATAACACGGGCAAACTCAACTATTTTCTTTTTAAATAACAGAAATTTACCCCTCCGTCTGTCCTACTCCCAACGACGAGACAACCCGTCGCCATAGCAACCATAAATAACAAGTCAAATTGTTGCCAAATAGTTCCGTTATTTTTAATCGATAGCATCTACTTCGTTGTCTGTACATTTGATACATCCTTAAAGCATCTGTCTGGATAAATATATTGAAGTTACTTCCGTAATGGACATTTTCTCATAAAGTTGATTAAATAGAAAAACGCAATTGAAAGAAATTCTGTCGTGTTACTCGAGTTGCTACCAACTACCTTTGACATTTAAAAAAAAAAGTTTTTGTCATCAAATAAAATCACGTTATCAATTAGTACAGATCCATTGAATCATATCACCGTAAGAAATATAGTACACATGTAGCCGAAGCTTGCTCGTGTGGTAACCCAACGTGAAGGGTCCATTATGTTCAATAAGAGGGATTCAAAGCACGAAAGTTCCAAATAAAAACGATTATTCGGTGCATCGTACATAGATCAGTAAACTCTGCTCCGCCATTATAATTATATTTTTTTGTAACTTAAAATTATAGAACATACCTCAAAATTTCGAACGCGTTCATGCCCCTTTGAATATGATTCAAAATGATAAGCAATTGTGTTCAATGATTCGAAAATCAGTGTGAGGTATGAAATTTACGCAATCGTTAATTTACTAGCTTATATGCAACAGGTATGAATGGTTTAGATGCATGATTAAGACGTCATTGACATTTTGGACTTTCCGGGTTAGCCAAATGTTTTACACAGCATGATTCCTTGGGGATTGCTATAGGCTTTCATTAACAATGCAACTTTTATTTTCCATTAATAAATACCTTGGAGAGTTGATGGTTTCTGATTGGTCGAGACTCGATCACGTGGCCGGTCATTAACGGTGATAATGGACCGGCTTCAAAGATCAAGCGAATAAATGGCCCCTGAACCAGCATTGATCAAGCCCCGTTCAGCCCCATGCAAGCCAATGATTGGTCAAAATATAGTAACACTCCTACGGTAGCTTTTAACAATTGAGCACTGCACATGCGCTCAACCCCCATCGCGTGAGACTGACGCGCGCGTACGCAACACAGTTGCTAGGGATGCGTGCGTGCGCGCGCGTAAGGAAGTTTTGAAACGACATCGTACAGCAGTACACTGAGGATGTTTACGACGAAAGCGTAGATCCGATTTATTTTCTTTGAAACACTTCACCCACCGACATATTTACCTTTCCTAAACCAAGCATCTTTGTAATTCCGGACACAAGGAATGTGTAAACGAGATTTCAGCTTCCTCCATCAGGTAAAGATATGAAAACATTGTTGTAATTTGTTTCGCTACGGCAGCAGTTTCTGTTGAGTTAACGTCGTTATAGCTGTTAAGCTAAATTATGGCCCATGAACATGAACACAAAAAAGTCTGGAAATATCGCCGGAAAAAAGTCACAAAATTTGAGCATTTTAACTGTTTATTTCGTTATAAAGGTATTTATTAATGGGAATAACAGTGTGAGGATCCGGTCTTCACTGCGTGATAATGACCGGGTGTGGGGTTGACCGCTGTTAATGGACCTCGACTTCGTCTCGGTCCATTAACAGCGGTCATCCCCACACCCGGTCATTATCACGCAGTGAAGACCGGCTCCTCACACTGTTATTCCCTTAATCTACATCACGTCTTTAATGGGTCGTTGTACCTCGTCGGGGCGTTGTCAGGTTCTCTACCTCAAGTTACCCAGCGTGTCCTTGTTGACGATATCGGCGTACAGTGAATCTTCCTCGGTGTGAATGATGCTCGTTCCCGCGTCCTCTCGACCGCCTCTCCCTCGCAGATCCAAGTCGGCGTAGATAAGACCCTCAACGTTCTTCTGTCTCGGGTCATCAACCCTTGCCTCCTCGTCGCGGTCATCCGCGGGCTCTGGAGCGGCTCGGGAGGTCGAATGCGCCCGTACTTTTGAGAGGTGATACGGTACAACTTTGGGCGGCTTGACACCGGTGGATGGTTGGGCGTCCTGCGTTGCGCGTTCCGCGTCTTGAGCCGCGCGTCCCGCGTTCTGCGTTGCGCGTCCCGAGTCCTGCGTTGCGCGTCCTGCGTCCAGCGTTGCGCGTCCAGCGCCGTTGAACGGTTTGACGAGAATGGTCGGCTTTTTGGACTCTGGTTGATTTCGGATGCCATCTTTTGAAACCTTCGATGATGCTTGTTTTATGTCCATGGGTTGTTTTGTGGCCTGTCCACTAACATTCTGGGAGGAATCTTTAGTGCGGACGGCGACTAGTGTCTTAGTTTTGATGAACGGTTTATCGGGCGTGGCGTACAGAGCCTCAGCACTATTCCTTCCAATTGGTTGACTCTTCTTTTTCGCCTCTTCTGGTGTGATTATAGTGTTCAGTCTAGCTGCATCTTTGGTTGGTGATTTGTCGGCCTTACCTTGGTCCTGGTAGGTGCTTGATTGCTGAGTGAGGTCCACCGCCACTGCCACAGTTGTCGATGGTTCGGACATCTCAACCAATTTTGTGTCAGGAGAGATCGGTTGTGAAATTGCAGAAGTAGCACCAACATTCAGTTGTGTCTCTGCGGTGTCATTGTCGTCGGAGCGTGGTCCGCTATCTTGAGTCTCAGGTGCCTGGTTGGTCGGGCGGGTGTCTGGTTTGCCGCGGTCTTTGAAGAGCAGGAAGTACAGGAGGAACGCGATGATGAGTAGTAAGACGACAGCGGCGGCGATTCCTCCTATTAAGATGGGAGACAAGCCGTCTAATTTACCGTCTAAACCGTCATTATCTTTGTTGTTGAGCTTAGGTCGACGGGTCGTGGGTAGGATCGTGGGTTTTTGCCCATCTGAAGTGAAACCTCCTTTTTTGGTCGTGAATGCCTCTGTCGGTGATAAATCGACAGCATTCCCGTTCTGTCGATCTTGTTGAGTTGGATTAATTCTGTCTGAGGTTGATGATTCTGTAGTTAGTGCAGTTGTGGTAGGTTCCTCTCTGGGGTCAACTATCAGCAAGGCCGTTTGTCTCTGCCTCGTTATTGAAGTTGACCCCCTGATAACCTCGCATGCAATCCAACTGCCGTTACGATTCATCCTTAACCGCTTAATGGTGAGGGTGGCATTGTTCCCGGAGAGTTTGAAGTTGCCGATGTTTGGTATATCATTCCATTTTCCTTTCTTAGTTATAAACCAAGCACAAGAGTCATGCTGCTGTAGAACTGCATCGCAGTTGAAAGAAGCTGCTCGGCCTTCTTGTCCCCTCAGACGAGTCGGTTGGACCTCCGTGTTTACTGGATCTACTACATCAAGTGTCGCGTATGGAGATGTACGAACCCTCCCTCCCACATGAACGTATGGAAAGATGTAACACTGGTACATCCCGGCATCTGTAGGTTGTACGTCTCTTATATGCAAAGTCCACTCGTAGACATCTGATGAGACCACGCTATATCTATCCTCGTACTCTGGATATGTCGTTAAGCAATATGTGACACCCTTCACCCCGGTTCCATGCTTACGTTGCCAATAAAATATATAATCTGGGTTCCCGGCATTATTATATGGACTTTCACACGCCCTGACACTGAGTGTGCAACTCAATGTCACATTGTCTCCCACTAAGGCCAGAGTATTCTCTGGGTTCTCCGTGAAGAAACTCCCCAAAATTCCTCCACATATAGATGCTAAAAGAAGCAAAGTCTTCCCAAACGGGAACATCGTAATTGGCAAGGCGACACATAAAACACGCTATGTCAACTTAAAGTAGAGTCACCATTTGTACCCCAAACTCGTAATCCCGTCACAGTGTATGCTTGAAAACAACCAACCAAGTTGCCGCTGAAAAAGCAAAGTTGAAGATGACATACAGATTCAAATAGTTTTCTTAACTGAGTTAGGCAAATTTGATTCAGCCAACTCAGCAAGCTCGCATCTCAAAGACTGCCGTCTGAATAGTTCACTCGTTATGATCAGACAACACTGGTATTATTTTTTGGACTTTTTCCTGTTTTTCATTCGTATTGCTTCCTTCCTCTTATTTTGAGAAATAAAATAGCATTAAACCATGTTCACCCAAAACTTCCTTGTAAAAAGTCGCTGTTTACACGAAATGGGTACTGTATACGGAAGTGCACACAATAAATTATAGAGGCATACAACACAAGTAAAACAAAGGCCATTAGTGCATACATTCCAAGTTTTCGCGTGAAATGTATGTCTCTCGATTAATATGTACCAGCATAAAGGTAATTTTTCTCTGATTCCCAATAATGACCTTTATCAATTAGGACCAACTGATCAGACAACACTGGTTTTATTATTTGGACTTTTTCCTGCCTTTTTTCGTGTTACTTCCTTCCTATTATTAAAAGCAATAAACAGGATCGAAACATTTTCATCCAAAAACTTCCTTATAAAACCAAATGTTGTTGGCCCGAAACAAGCTGTATATGCGTGCTTCAATTACACTGTAAAAAATGTGC
This sequence comes from Patiria pectinifera, assembly GCA_029964075.1. Lineage (NCBI taxonomy): Eukaryota > Metazoa > Echinodermata > Asteroidea > Valvatida > Asterinidae > Patiria > Patiria pectinifera. The sequence goes on from CM057140.1 coordinate 1,845,290, forward strand.
TTAGCTTTTAAACACTTGTACCCACTTGTGTTTACGTTATATGCCCAGTGTGGACATTCCTTTGTTTTCGTGTAGTTAAGAAAAACCTGTAAAAAAAACCTCATTTTAGGCACACTGTGAAAACCTTTTCAACCCAAATATTTTACTATGATTCCCTTGAATGTTTCCCTTTATTTTGCGACGGATAAACCTAACCACAAAATGCCTCTAAACCTGTTTTCCCAGAGAGGGTGAAACCTTGTGTGGACGTGGGCAAGTCCACACAACGTCTCTGAAAACTGGTTTATGTGGACATCTGTTGTTCGCAAGTCCACACAGTGAATATAATGCTTGGACACTTTCACGTTTAGTCTGAAACGTGTTTAGGATTTCGCAGAGTATGAAAGCCTGATAGTGCCATTTTTAATAACTAATAATTAATAAAATCAAATATATATATTTTAACGTTCGTTTTTCGTAGACGGATGATAATGAAAGTGTGACAAAAGTGTGCATTTGGCCTGTCATTTGACTTCAACTTGATAGGTCATTTATATTTACTTTTACAATTTATGCTAGATGGTACTTATAGGCTTCCGTACGTGCCCAAACTTGTCACAGACATCCACAAATCTAAACATGTCGTGGATTTGAACATGTTTAAAGAGTGGGTACAAAAAGTGTTTAGAGATGTTTTTAAACCCTAACACTGTTTTAACAGTATATAGGGTCGACAATACAATTTCAGAGACAAGGAAAATGCACATGATATACAAGGCATAACACTAGTAAAATCAAAGTCCAAGTAACATGTTTTTCGCGGCAAATTTTCCTCTCCTGATAAGTGCAGACTAATATGAAGGTATTCTTTCTCGGATTCCGCATATATGACCTAAAAGTTACAAAATCTACAACCAATCAAACTTTTCTCTGAGTTTCCTATGAAGGATATTGCTGTGAAGTTTGATCTTATAACAATGTTTTTGAAAATGAATTACTTTCAATTTTTCGTTCAGTGCAATCAAAAACATGTTCAAACCAACTCTCAATATGTTTGGCTCCTGTTGTATCTTTATATTTCAAGATAATTATTGCCTAGTTATTATTACCATTTCAACACGATTCATTTGTTCGGCTCTTCGTAGACGTGTTCATCTGTATCTGTCTCCTGTTTTGTCCCAGCTGGCTCATAACGAACTGCCCGTCCAGCTTTGTCTGTGGACACAGATTTCTCGTCACCTTGATCCTGAGCAGTGGTGGCATAGCCCTGACGACTTGAGGAACGTCCACTCTCCATCGGCTTCAAATCCATGTACGTGTATGCCATCTTACCGTCGTCCGGGCTTGTACCCTCGTCTCCAGTCGCACGTTGTTCACAGCCCGATGTGCATCTTCCCTCCGTTGGGAGCAGATCCATGTACGTATCCCCTGCCCTGCCGGCAGTGGAACCCGTATCCTTGTCTCCAGTATGGCGCCCACGGCTTAGGCGTGGAATTTGCTGATACCGGCCTCTGAAACCGAAGAGGTATACGATGACTGCTATAAAGACCAACAAGATGTTGACAGCCCATCCTGATATGGATAGGATTAAGCAGGTTGCGTTTCCATACTCGGGGCATGCAGGACAAACAGAGGAAACGTAGGTATAGTCAGGATCTGGTGGTTGAGATGTGGACAGTCCAGCCTCACCGACCGGGGAGATTCTTGGTTCGCTGCCGTCTTGTCGATCATGATGAATTTGAGTAACTCCGTCTGCGATTGGTGATTTTGTACTGAGTGAAGTTGTGGTACTTTCCTCTCTGGGGTCAACTACGAGCAAGGCAGTTTGTCTCTGCCTTGTTAACGAAGATGACCCCCGCAAAACCTCGCAGGCAATCTGACTGCCGTTATGTTTCATCCTTAACCGAAGAATGGTGAGGGTGGCATTGTTCCCGAAGAGTTTGAAGTTGAGTGCGTTTGTATGTATGTCATTCCATATCCTGTTCTTAGTTATAAACCAAGTACAAGAGTCATGCTCTTGTAGAACTGCAATGCATCTGAAAGAAGCTGATTGACCTTCTTGTCCCCTCAGTCGGGACGGTCGGACCTCCGTATTCGCTGGATCTACTACATCAAGAGTCGCAAATGGAGATGTACGAACCCTCCCTCCCGCAGAAACGTATGGATAGATGTAACACTGGTACATCCCGGCAGCTGTAGGTTGTACGTCTCTTATATGCAATGTCCACTCGTACACATCTGATGAGACCACACTGTATCTTTCCTCATACTCTTGATATGTTGCTAAGCAATATGTGATTACCTGCAACCCGGTTCCATGCTTACGTTGCCAATGAAACCTATAATCTGGGTTCCCATTAGGATATGGAAAATCACACGCCCTAACACTGAGTGTGCAACTCAATGTCACATTGTCTCCCACTACGGCTAAGGTCTTCTTTGGGATGTCCGTGAAGAAATTCCCCAAACTTCTTCCAAATATAGATGCTATAAGGAGCAAAGTCTTAAGCGGGAACATCGCAATTGGTAATGCGTCACGTAAAACACGCTGACAACTTTAAATAGAGTTACCCTTCGTACCTCAAACTCGTAATGCCCTCACAGTGTGTGCTTGAGAACAATCAACCAAGTTGCCGCTGAAAAAGCAATGTTGAAAATGACATATAGATTCCAATAGTTTTCTTAACTGACTTAGGCAAAATTGATTCAGCCGACTCAGCAAGTCGCATCTCAAAGACTGCCGTCTGAATAATTCACTCGTTATGATCAGACAACAATGGTATTATTTTTTGGACTTTTTTCTGTTTTTTTTCGTATTACTTCCTCTCTCTTATTAAGATCAATAAAACAGCATTAAACCATTTTCACCCAAAACTTCCTTGTAAAAAGTCGCTGTTTACACGAAATGGGTACAGTATACGGAAATGCACACAAAGGCAATTAGTGCATACATTGCAAGTTTTCGCGATTAATATATATGAGCATACAGGTAATCCTTTTCTGATTTCGAATAATGACCTTAATAAACATGGACCAATTGATCAGACAACACTGGTATTTTGGACTTTTCCCAGTTTTTTCGTATAATTTCCTTCCTCTAAGTAAGCACAATGAACATGATTGAAACATTTTCATCCAAAAACTTCCTTAGAAAAGCAAATGTTGTTGGCCCGAAATAAGCAGTATTGGCCTAGGCGTGCTTCAATTACACTGTTAAAATTGTGCTTAGCTTTTAAACACTTGTACCCACTTGTGTTTACGTTACATACCAAGTGTGGACATTCCTTTGTTTTCGTGTAGTTAAGAAAAACCTGTAAAAAAACCCTCATTTTACGCACACTGTGAAAATCCTTTCAACCCAAATATTTTACTATGATTCCCTTGAGTATTTCTCTTCATTTTGCGACGGATAAAACTAACCCCAAAACACCTCTTAACCTGTTTTCCAGAGAGGAGAAACCTTGTGTGGACGTTGGCAAGTCCACACAGCGTATCTGAAAACTGGTTTATGTGGACATCTGTTGTTCGCAAGTCCACACAGTGAATGTAATGCTTGTACACTCTTTTTCACGTTTTGTCTGAGACGTGTTGAGGATTTCGCAGAGTATGAAAGCCTGATAGTGTCATTTTTAATGACTAATAATTAATAAAATAAAATATATATATTTTAAAGATATAGTCCCTCATTTGTAATTTGTGCATTTTGTTCGTTTGAGGCAACAAAAGTTTTCAAATTCTAATGAAGGATACTGAACAACTAATCTGATGAAGTTTCAGCTCAGCTTCAGCTGTATATTCCGAGAAAAACAACATTCTAGGATCTCCATTTCAAATCAGTCAAAAGTTGCTGAATCATGTTTTGAATTGTTTTGAATTGCAGCCATACGCGATGTCGCGCACTGATCCGACGAATTATAGCAACCGAGGGCGCCTGTGCGTCGTGCCAATGCTTGCGCTCGCTGCGCCGAATAACAAAACGAACTACTAATTTAAATTTTCCTACGGTGCGTCTTAAGACGCACCGTTGGAAAGGCCTTCTTTCGTTGATTACTTCATAATGATAGCTTGCCAGAAAGATTAATTTTACAGGGAGTTTAGTCCACTTTCAACCAAGTATGTTTTTCAACAATAATACGTCAGTTACTTTTTCGGATGGCTATGATCGACTATGCCTTTAACGTTAGTTTTTCGTAGACGGATGATAATGAAAGTGTGACAAAAGTGTGCATTTGGCCTGTCATGTGACTTCAACTCGATGAGTCATTCATATTTACTTTTACAATTTATGCTAGATGGTATTTATGGGCTTTCGTACGTGCCCAAACATGTCCCAGACATCCACCAATCTAAACACGTCGTGGATTTGAACATGTTAAAAATGTGGGTACAAAAAGTGTTTAGAACTGTTTTAAACTCTAACACTGTTTTAACAGTATATAGGGTCAACAATACAATATCTAAGTTAAAACTTCATTTCTTTGCGTTTTGTTATAAAAAATACATTCAACAAAAGGTTGAAGCGGAGATTTCAGAGACAAAGAAAATGCACATGAAATACAAGGCATATAACACTAGTAAAATCAAAGTCCATTAATAACATGTTTTTTCGCGAAAAACATTCGCCTCCAGATAAGTGCAGACTAATATCATAGAGCAAGGACCCAAGGAGTCAGAACTCTTGGGCGATTTACATTTTGACCATTAACATACCAATCCCTCGGGAATGTCTATAGCTACAGCACTGTGACCGCAAGCCTCGACCATTCAAAGCGTGAACGCCAGCGGCATTTGAACACGATGATCGTCGCCGCCTTTTTAGTTGGTAACCAACAACCTCCCTATATGCTGCATAATAAATCATGTCACGTCACTGCTCTTTTTTGAAAAATACATTTTACGACAAGATAGGTTTTTACAACTGCGCAGTTGTTAGGTGTGAGTTATGAACTCAAGTTAGCAATGTGCAGTTGTTGGTGCTTAAAAGCGTTATCTGTCCCTGTAATTTGGAGATAAATTGGATTTCTTTCAGATAATTTTTCATATATTTTCAGACATTTTAATTGGCAATATATCATTGATGAAATGTGTTTTTTGGGAAAATTTCACAAGTTTTTACACTAAAGGTACAGAGCATTTTGTTCTTCATGAAATGATTGTTCCAGTAATGTTGACCACATTTATATAAAGTATCATCCAACTGCGAACAAACACTTCAAAATCATTCATTTTTAGCGATGTATGACAACTGCGCATGCGTATTTACCATGGTACTGTCTACGAAGCCATGCAAACTCCTTTTTTGGCATTAGTGAGCGCGGATCTCTATTGTGTCGAGATTAGCGTAGTGAGCAACTGAGCAAGCTGGCGCCAGGTGCTTTCTATTGTAGCTTTCGAGCGCGGCGACCATCATTTTACTTTTGAAGTCTTGGAGTACGAACTCCTTGGGTCCTTGCTCTACGCTAATATGAAGGTATTTTTTTCTCGGATTCCGCATATATGACCTAAAAATTACAAAATCTACAACCAGTTAAACTTTTCTCTGGGTTTCCTACGAAGGCTATTGCTGTGAAGTTTTATCTTATGAGTTTGATTTTCTGTTTTTGAAAATGAACTACTTTCAATGTTTCGTTCTGTGCAATCAAAAATATGTTCAAACCAACTCTCAATATGTTTGGCTCCTGTTGTATCTTTATATTTCAAGATAATTATTGCCTAGTTATTATTACCGTTTCAACACGATTCATTTGTTCGGCTCTTCGTAGACGTGTTCATCTGTATCTGTCTCCTGTTTTGTTCCAGCTTGCTTATAACGAACTGCCTGTCCGGCTTCGTCTATGGATACGGCTTTCTCGTCACCTCGACCCTGCGAAAGGGTGGCCCGTCCCTGACGACTTGAGGAACGTCCACTCTCCATCGGCTTCAAATCCATGTACGTGTGTGCCAACTTACCGTCGTCCGGACCTGTAGCCTCGTCTCCAGTCGCACGTTGTTCACAGCCCGATGTGCATCTTCCCTCCGTTGGCAGCAGATCCATGTACGTATCCCTTGCCCTGCCGGCAGTGGAACCCGTATCCTTGTCTCCAGTATGGCGCCCACGGCTTGGGCGTGGAATTTGCTGATACCGACCTCTGAAACCGAAGAGGTATGCGATGACTGCTATAAAGACCAACAAGATGTTGACAGCGCAACTTGATATGAATAGGATTAAGAAGGTTGCGTTTCCATACTCGGGGCATGCAGGAGTACAGTCAGGATCAGGTGGTTGAGATGTGGACAGTCCAGCCTCACCGTCTGGGGGGATACTGGGTTCGCCGCCGTCTTTAGGTGGTGGCTCGACGGCAATTCCGTTTTGTCGATCTTGATGAATTTGAGTAACTCCGTCTGAGATTGGTGGTTCTGTACTTAGTGCAGTTGTGGTACTTTCCTCTCCGGGGTCAACTATCAGCAAGGCAGTTTGTCTCTGCCTTGTTAACGAAGATGACTCTCGGAAAACCTCGCATGCGATCTGACTGCCGTTATGTTTCATCCTTAACCACAGAATGGTGAGGGTGGCGTTGTTCCCGGAGAGTTTGAAGTTGGCGTTGTTTGGTACATCATCCCATGTCCCGTTCTTGGTTATAAACCAAGCACAAGAGTCATGCTGCTGTAGAACTGCAACGCAGCGGAAAGAAGCTGCTTGGCCTTCTTGTCTCCTCAGACGAGACGGGCGGACCTGCGTGTTTATTGAATGCACCACATCAAGAGTAGCAGATGAAGATGTAAGAACCCTCCCTCCCGCAGAAACGTATGGAAAGATGTAACACTGGTACATCCCGGCATCTGTAGGTTGTACGTCACTTATATGCAATGTCCACTCGTAGACATCTAATGAGACCACGCTGTATCTATCCTCGTACTCTGGATATGTTGCTAAGCAATTTGTGATAATCTTCACCCCGGTTCCATGCCTACGTTGCCAATAAAAGTTATAATCTGGGTTCCCATGAGGATTTGAAAAATCGCACGCTCTGACACTGAGTGTGCAACTCAATGTAACATTGTCTCCCACTACAGCAAGGGTATTTGCTGGGTACTTTGTGAAGAAACTTCCACTGCCTCTTCCCCATATCGGTGTAATCACGATAAGAGCAAACAGACCAAACATCGTTGCAGAGATGGACTTTATCAGAACTTAAAACCGACAACTTCGCTCAGTGCTAAGAAAAAGCAGGGCATTTCACTCTGGCTGTTATGCGTTCAGGAAGCAAACCAGGGATTGTGAATGATTTTTTTTAGCTTAGGCGAATGCACAACACAATGCCGAAATCTTGAACATTATCTAAAGTTATGACGCCTGCGGTTTCTAATTAGCCAAGTATTTTTTTGACGTTCTTCCTCTTTGAAAACAATGAAAATACTGTTATCCAGATAAAATCAGTGATGAGACTTTACGCACTGGAGACACACCCGTCATGTAATTGTCGGCAAGAGAGACTAGAGGCCTATATAGAGCGCCAACTAGTGTCAGAATGTGCCCAGTCCCATCCAGGTTGAACGGCAACCCATGGTGAATTTCAGGGGAAAAGATCCTCTCACGTTTAAACCTGCCGAGGTTTGTCGGTAATGTTGTGTCTTCCCCTCCCATAAACAAAAATACATACAAATTAGTCTGGCGACGCCGATGACTTGGAAACCGTTCTTACATGAGATTGAGAAAGTTATTTGGACATTAAAGGAGGCTTTCATTTATAAATGAAATTTCTACGCAGTAGATTTTTCGTCTATTTTCCAGAAATCAATAATAAAATCCTCCCCCAAAAAGTTGCCTTTCAAATTAAAACAACCTTTACGCTTGTCAATTAGCCATTCGTGTTATTCTTGTTAAAATTTGAGTGTATTTGTTTTACCAGCCAAGATTATTGATTTTTGTAAGGATCTTCCTCTTTCTTGCTTTCAATCCAGTGAAACCAGAGTAAACAATGGCTCTGACTCTTTCTCATATGAGGAAATTGAAGAACAAAAGAAACTAGTACTTGGCAACCTACAAAAAAGAAGGAGAATTCTGTACCAACAGATGAATCCAAAACGCCCATATTTGATTTAAATGATTTTATTCAACACTGCCAATATTTACACATTTGCAACTGAGTAATATACTAAAAACAGAAGACTCTATCCCACAGGTGTTAAAAGAGTGTAGACAGGGCCGGGATTTCTTTTTACTTAATCGTATGAATTTAAATTGTTAAATCACTTCGCATTTTGATGCACACTTGAAGTCGCGTATATCACAAGTCAATCAAAAGTTACGTCACATATCAAATCTTAGCATGGTAAAATTACACATGTAGAACAGTGACAAAGGAGTGTCTTTTTGACAGTTAATTTTGATGGCTTGTCACTTGACTTGAGACTGGAAGGACCTAACGACAACTTGCCCCGCAACTTATCGCTTTATGCCCCGCCTCCTGGCCGCCCCTACTTTCTCTCAAGTACATGAACCCGGAAGTGTGTACATGCAATATGGTAAACTCATCATAGTAAAATTGCATATCTACGTACATTACAAATAGCTTCATTTCAGATCAGTCATGGGCCTACATATTCCATTTCCCGAAGCAATACACTTTTGAACGAATGAGGGCGCTTTACGAGGCCATTTTGGGGTTACAAAAAGACCCAAGTTATTGATGTAGAATCAAAAGTTGCTTTCATTTCAAAATTACATTTTAGCAATGTTTGATTTAAGATTGATGTAAGCCTAAAGTTGCTAAATTGTTTCAATAGAAGCGAGAGCACTGTTTGTACACTGAAAATGGCGTCGTTGCAGCGCCCTCTTTCGCTCAAAAGTATGACGTATTCAAAACGCGCTCAAAATCAGTTATGTACAGCATTATCAGTTAAATCCGATTTTATAATTTAAACAATGTTACAAAAAGATCTTTGTTGGAAATCTGCGTATTTAAAGCACATGCACAAAACAGGCATTATGAATGATCTGTGTATCACATGAAACACATCGAAAAAATATAAACTACTTTATGACAACTCCATGTCTTGAATTACATTCAACATTCCGCGCAAGTATACTTCAAGTGATGAAAGCTCTGGGTTACAAGTTGTCAAAATATTCAATGATTATTAATGTTAACTCATCTCATTACATTGATTATAATGCGGGTGTGCATGCAGAAACCTTATATCAAAGTCAAGTCATCAAAATGTTAAAATCTACTAAACTTCATTTCAAACTTTTAACAATATTGCAGACTCTGCAAGTTTACTAATATTTCGCACCAATCTAATAATTCATGAAATTTTAGATATTGCGCCATAACACGAGACATCTGCGAATAAATATGCAAAGCAACATGACCAATCTGCATATTAAACAAAAATTCATAAACGTATAATCATGAAATGTAAAAAATCCTAGTATTGTCATAGCTCCGTGTATCGTTACCAGTAAAAATTTCTTCCTTCCACTAAACTGCAATATTGTGTAATTATAATAAAACATCCGCTATTTATGAGCAAAACAACATGTCTAGCCTGTTGTATTAACACAAAAACTATAAACACAACGACTCATAATATTCCATGTATAACTTGTGTAATTTCAGTCTGTGTAAGTCTGAAAAGCAACTCATTCATTACACACAAGTCACATTAACAAGTAAGCCATCCGGCCAAACTCAAACTTTCCTTTTTTTAATTACACAAAATTACACTCGTTGCCATAGCAACCCCAGTAAGGCCCCCCAAAAATAGTCGGTCTCTGGTCAGACCGAAGTTCCGGAATCGATGCTGGAATTGATGCTGCGACGCGGTTTTTTGTGTGTGTGTGTGGTGTTTTTTTCAAGCTTGTATTGTACAGACAAGGTGGGTACTATTTTGTCTTGTTGTGTCCTCATTATACATTGGTGTCCTCCATAATTTGCCTTGGTGCCCTTTATCATTTGCCTTGGTGCAAAATCCCCATTCCTTGGTGCTCCTTGGTACAAAAATTTGAGGAGGCGCGGCAATAGAGGGCGCTGTTGTAGCTTCCGTATTAATTTGGAAAAAAAAAGGTTGACGCGCATGATTACTGGGGCCGGGGGGGGGGGGGTAATCCGCCCCCCCCCCTCAACATTTTCCGTGATAGCCTCTAAAAAGAATTTTTAGAGGCTTTTTTAGAATCCGCCCCCCCCCCCCGGCTGAGAGATGGTCAAAATAACCCGGCCCCTTTAGGGTTAAAATCGACGCGCGCGCTGACCTGAGACCGAGTATTTTTTTTTGGCCTAATAATAAAGCAACTCAATCTTACCAAGCACTGTCATTTTTAACGATAACATCTACTTCCTTGTTTTGTACATCATGTTGTATTTACAACAGAAATTTAAATGTCCTTGGTTTCATTACCAGAAATAATTAATATTAATAATAATTACAATGAAAAATATAAATCAAATTACAATCTAAAAGAAAAGATTATACGAATGTTTATAAAAGTTTTTTTTTTGTTAATAAAAGGGAACATTTAGATGTTTACAACACGGGCCAACTCAACTATTTTCGTTTTAAATAACACGAATTTCTCCCCTCTATCTGTAGATCCATGACGAGACAACCCGTCGCCATAGCAACCATAAATAACAAACCAAATACTTCCGTTATTTTTAAACGATAACATCTACTTCCTTGTATGTACATTTGATGCATCCTTAAATATCAAAACATCTGTCTGGGTAAATATATTGATGTTACTTCCGTGATGGATTTTTCCTCATTAAGATGATTAAATTGAAAAACGCAATAGAAAGAAATTCTGTCGCTTTACTTGAGTTGCTACCAACTACCTTGACATTTTTTCAAAAAGTTTTTGTCATCAAATATAATCACGTTATCAATTAGTACAGATCCATTGAATCATATCACCGTAAGAAACTATAGTACACATGTAGCCGAAGCTTGCTCGTGCGGCAACCCAACGTAAAGGGTCCACTATGTTTAATAAGAGGGATTCAAAGCACGAAAGTTCCAAATAAAAACGATCATTCGGTACATTTTGCATAGATCAGTAAACTCTGCTCCGCTATTATATTATATTTGTTTGTGACTTAAAATTATAGAACGAATCCAAAATATCGAACGCGTTCAAGCCTCTTCGTAAATTACTCAAATGGTCAACAATTATGCTAAATGATTCTATAGTCTTAAGGTATGAAATTTACCAAATCGTCGATTTCCAAGATTATGCCACAGGTATGCATGATTAAGAAATCATTAATATTTCTAGCTTTGACCGATCGGATATAGCCTAATTTTGTAAGCAGCATGATTCCTTGGGGATTGCTAAAGGCTTTCATCAACAATGCAACTTCTAATTTCCTATCTACATCACTTCTTTGACGGATCGTTGTGCCTCGTCGGGGCGTTGCCTTATTTTCTCTACCTCAACTTACCCAGCGTGTCCTTGTTGACGATATCGGCGTACAGTGCCTCTTCCTCGGTGTGAATGATGCTCGTTCCCGCGTCCTCTCTACCGCCTCTCCCTCGCAGATCCAAGTCGGCGTAGATAAGACCCTCAACGTTCTTCTGTCTCGGGTCATCAACCGTCGCCTCCTCGTCGCGGTCATCCGCTGGCTCTGGAGCGGCTCGGGAGGTCGAACGCGCCCGTGCTTTGGAGAGGTGATACGGTACAACTTTGGGCGGCTTGACACCGGTGGATGGTTGTGCGTCCTGCGTCACACATTCCGCGTCTTGAGACTCGCGTCCCGCGTCCTGCGTTGCGCGTCCTGCGTCCAGCGTCCTGCCTCCAGCGCCGGTGTACGGTTTGACGAGAACGGTCGGTTTCTTGGACTCCGGTTGATTTCGGATGCCATCTTTTGAAACCTTGGATGATGCTTGCTTCAGGTCCATGGGCTGTTTTGTACGTTGTCCACCAACTTTCTGGGACGAATCTTGAGCGCGGACGGCACCTAGTGTCTTAGTTTTGATGAACGGTTTGTCGGGCGTGGCGTACAGGGCCTCAGCAATACTCCCTCCAATTGTCTGACTCTTCTTTGTCGCCTCTGCTGGTGTGATTATAGTGTTCAGTTTAGCTGCGTCTTTGGTTGGGGATTCGTCGTCGATGCTTGGTTGCAGATTGAGTTCCGCAGCCACTTCCACAGTTGTCGATGGTTTGGACATCTCAACCGACTTTGTGTCGGGAGAGATCGGTTGTGAAATTGCAGAAGTAGCACCAACATTCAGTTGTGTCTCTGCGGTGTCATGTTCGTCGGAGGGTGTTCCGTTATCTTGAGTTTCGGGTGATGACTGGCTGGTCGGTTGGGTGTCTGGTTTGCCGCGGCCTTTGAAGAGCAGGAAGTACAGGAGGAACGCGATGATGAGTAGCAAGACGACAGCGGCAGTGATTCCCGATTAAGATGCCGTCTGGTTTGTTACGATCTTCGTTTTCGAGCTTAGGTTGACGGGTCATGGGTAGGATCTTAGGTTTTCCTTTGTCGATTACCGATGCCTCTGTCGGTAATGGTTCGTCGTTATCCCCTTTCTGTCGATCTTGTGGCGTTGGAATGATTCTGTCCGAGGTTGGTGATTCTGTAGTAAGTGCAGTTGTGGTAGGCTCCTCGTTGGGCTCAACTATCAGCAAAGCAGTCTGCCTCTGCCTTGTTAACGAAGTTGTTCCCCTGATAACCTCGCATGCAATCCGGCTGCCGTTACGATTCATCCTTAACCACATAATGTTGAGGGTGGCGTTGTTCCCGGAGAGTTTGAAGTTGCGTGCGTTTGGTATGTTATTCCATATCCTGTTCTTAGTTATAAACCAAGTACAAGAGTCATGCTCTTGTAGAACTGCAATGCATCTGAAAGAAGCTGATTGACCTTCTTGTCCCCTCAGACAAGAAGGGCGGACCTGCGTGTTTACTGGATCTACTATATCAAGAGTAGCAAATGGAGATTCACGAGCCCTCCCTCCCGCAGAAACGTATGGAAAGATGTAACACTGGTACATCCTGGCATCTGTAGTTTGTACGTCTCTTATATGCAATGTCCACTCGTAGACATCTGATGAGACCACACTGTATCTATCCTCGTACTCTTGGTATGTTGCTAAGCAATATGTGATTCCCTGCACCCCGGCTCCATGCTTACGTTGCCAATAAAACATAAAATCTGGATTCCCATTAGGATATGGACGTTCACACGCCCTGACACTGAGTGTGCAACTCAATGTCACATTGTCTCCCACTACGGCCAGAGTATTCTTTTGGTTCTTCGTGAAGAAACTCCCCCAACCTCTTCCACATGTTGATGCTATGAGGAGCAACGTCTTAAACAGGAACATCATTATTGGTAAGGCGACACATAAAACACGCTATAACACTTTCAAACAGAGTCAACTTTGTACACCAAACTCGTAATTCCATCACAGTGTATGCTTGAGAACGATCAACCAAGTTGCCGCTGAAAAAGCAATGTTGAAGATGACATATAGATTCAAATAGTTTTCTTAACTGACTTAGGCAAAATTGGTTCAGCCGACTCAGCAAGCTCGCATCTCAACGACTGCCGTCTGAATAATGCACTCGTTATGATCAGACAACACTGGTATTATTATTTGGACTTTGTCCTGCTTTTTTTCTTATTACTTCCTTCCTCCTTCCTCTTATTAAGAGCAATAAAACAGCATTTAAACCATTTTCACCCAAAACTTCCTTGTTGAGTCGCTGTTTACACGAAATAGGTACTGTATACGAAAATGCACACAACAAGTTATAGAGGCATACAACACAAGTAAAACAAAGACCATTAGTGCACTCACTGCAAGTATTCGCGTGAAATGTAGGTCTCTCGATTAGTATATACCAGCATAAAGGTAATCTTTCTCTGATTCCGAATAATGACCTTAATAAACGTGGACCAACTGATCAGACAACACTGGTTTTCTCATTTGGACCTTTTCCTGCTTTTTTTCGTATTATTTCCTTCCTCTTATTAAGAGCAATAAACAGGATTGAAACATTTTCATCCACAAACTTCCTTAAAACCAAATGATGTTGGCCCAAAATAACCAATATATACGTGCGTCAATTACACTGTACAAATTGTGCTCAGCTTTTAAACACTTGTACCCACTTGTGTTTACGTTACATACTTAGTGTAGACATTCCTTTGTTTTTGTGTAGTTAAGAAAAACCTGTAAAAAAAACTCATTTTACGCACACTGTGAAAACCTTTTCAACCCAAATATTTTACTATGATTCCCTTGAGCACTTTTCTTCATTTTGCGACGGATAAACCTAACCCCAAAATGCCTCTAAACCTGTTTTCCCAGAGAGGGAGAAACCTTATGTGGACGTTGGCAAGTCCACACAGCGTATCTGAAAACTGGTTTATGTGGACATCTGTTGTTCGCAAGTCCAGACATTGAATGTAATGTTTGTACACTTTTTTCACGTTTAGTCTGAGACGTGTTGAGGATTTCGCAGAGTATGAAAGCCTGATAGTGCCATTTTTAATAACTAATGATTAATCAAATCAAATATATATATATATATATATATATATTAACGTTCGTTTTTCGTAGACGGATGATAATGAAAGTGTGACAAAAGCAGGCATTTAGCCTGTAATTAGACTTCAACCCGATAAGTCATTTATATTTACTCTTAAAATTTATGCTAGATGATACTAATGGGCTTTGGCAAGTCCACACAGCGTATCTGAAAACTGGTTTATGTGGACATCTGTTGTTCGCAAGTCCACACAGTGAATGTAATGCTTGTACACTCTTTTTCACGTTTCGTCTGAGACGTGTTGAGGATTTCGCAGAGTATGAAAGCCTGATAGTGTCATTTTTAATGACTAATAATTAATAAAATCAAATATATATATTTTAAAGATATAGTCCATCATTTGTAATTTGTGCATTTTGTTCGTTTGAGGCAACAAAAGTTTTCAAATTCTAATGAAGGATACTGAACAACTAATCTGATGAAGTTTCAGCTCAGCTTCAGCTGTATATTCCGAGAAAAACAACATTCTAGGATCTCCATTTCAAATCAGTCAAAAGTTGCTGAATCATGTTTTGAATTGTTTTGAATTGCAGCCATACGCGATGTCGCGCACTGATCCGACGAATTATAGCAACCGAGGGCGCCTGTGCGTCGTGCCAATGCTTGCGCGCGCTGCGCCGAATAACAAAACGAACTACTAATTTAAATTTTCCTACGGTGCGTCTTAAGACGCACCGTTGGAAAGGCCTTCTTTCGTTGATTACTTCAAACTGATAGCTTGCCAGAAAGATTAATTTCACAGGGAGTTTAGTCCACTTTCAACCAAGTATGTTTTTCAACAATAATACGCCAGTTACTTTTTCGGATGGCTATGATCGACTATGCCTTTAACGTTAGTTTTTCGTAGACGGATGATAATGAAAGTGTGACAAAAGTGTGCATTTGGCCTGTCATGTGACTTCAACTCGATGAGTCATTCATATTTACTTTTACAATTTATGCTAGATGGTATTTATGGGCTTTCGTACGTGCCCAAACATGTCACAGACATCCAGAAATCTAAACATATCGTGGATTTGAACATGTTAAAAATGTGGGTACAAAAAGTGTTTAGAACTGTTTTAAACTCTAACACTGTTTTAACAGTATATAGGGTCCACAATACAATATCTAAGTTAAAACTTCATTTCTTTGCGTTTTGTTATAAAAAATACATTCAACAAAAGGTTGAAGCGGAGATTTCAGAGACAAAGAAAAATGCACATGATATACAAGGCATATAACACTAGTAAAATCAAAGTCCATTAATAACATGTTTTTTTCGCGACAAACATTCGCCTCCAGATAAGTGCAGACTAATATCATAGAGCAAGGACCCAAGGAGTCAGGACTCTTGGGCGATTTACATTTTGACCATTAACATACCAATCCCTCGGGAATGTCTAAAGCTACAGCACTGTGACCGCAAGCCTCGACCATTCAAAGCGTGAATGCCAGCGGCATTTGAACACGATGATCGTCGCCGCCTTTTTAGTTGGTAACCAACAACCTCCCTATATGCTGCATAATAAGTCATGTCACGTCGCTGCTCTTTTTTGAAAAATACATTTTACGACAAGATAGGTTTTTACAACTGCGCAGTTGTTAGGTGTGAGTTATGAACTCAAGTTAGCAATGTGCAGTTGTTGGTGCTTAAAAGCGTTATCTGTCCCTGTAATTTGGAGATAAATTGGATTTCTTTCAGATAATTTTTCATGTATTTTCAGACATTTTAATTGGCAATATATCATTGATGAAATCTGTTTTTTGGAAAATTTCACAAGTTTTTACACTAAAGGTACAGAGCATTTTCTTCTTCATGAAATGATTGTTCCAGTAATGTTGACCACATTTATATACAGTATCATCCAACTGCGAACAAACACTTCAAAATCATTAATTTTTAGCGATGTATGACAACTGCGCATGCGTATTTACCATGGTACTGTCTACGAAGCCATGCAAACTCCTTTTTTGGCATTAGTGAGCGCGGATCTCTATTGTGTCGAGATTAGCGTAGTGAGCAACTGAGCAAGCTAGCGCCAGGTGCTTTCTATTGTAGCTTTCGAGCGCGGCGACCATCATTTTACTTTTGAAGTCTTGGAGTACGAACTCCTTGGGTCCTAGCTCTACGCTAATATGAAGGTATTTTTTTCTCGGATTCCGCATATATGACCTAAAACTTACAAAATCTACAACCAGTTAAACTTTTCTCTGGGTTTCCTACGAAGGCTATTGCTGTGAAGTTTTATCTTATAAGTTTGATTTTCTGTTTTTGAAAATGAATTACTTTCAATGTTTCGTTCTGTGCAATCAAAAATATGTTCAAACCAACTCTCAATATGTTTGGCTCCTGTTGTATCTTTATATTTCAAGATAATTATTGCCTAGTTATTATTACCGTTTCAACACGATTCATTTGTTTGGCTCTTCGTAGACGTGTTCATCTGTATCTGTCTCCTGTTTTGTCCCAGCTTGCTTATAACGAACTGCCTGTCCGGCTTCGTCTATGGATACGGCTTTCTCGTCACCTCGACCCTGCGAAAGGGTGGCCCGTCCCTGACGACTTGAGGAACGTCCACTCTCCATCGGCTTCAAATCCATGTACGTGTGTGCCAACTTACCGTCGTCCGGACCTGTAGCCTCGTCTCCAGTCGCACGTTGTTCATAACCCGATGTGCATCTTCCCTCCGTTGGCAGCAGATCCATGTACGTATCCCTTGCCCTGCCGGCAGTGGAACCCGTATCCTTGTCTCCAGTATGGCGCCCACGGCTTGGGCGTGGAATTTGCTGATACCGGCCTCTGAAACCGAAGAGGTATGCGATGACTGCTATAAAGACCAACACGATGTTGACAGCCCATCCTGATATAGACAGGATTAAGCAGGTTGCGTTTCCATACTCGGGGCATGCAGGACAAACAGAGGGAACGTAGGTATAGTCAGGATTAGGTGGTTGAGATGTGGACAGTCCAGCCTCACCGACCGTGGAGATTCTTGGTGCGCTGCCGTCTTGTCGATCATGATGAATTTGAGTAACTCCGTCTGCGATTGGTGGTTCTGTACTTAGTGCAGTTGTGGTACTTTCCTCTCCGGGGTCAACTATCAGCAAGGCAGTTTGTCTCTGCCTTGTTAACGAAGTTGTTCCCCTGATAACCTCGCATGCAATCCGGCTGCCGTTAAGATTCATCCTCAACCATCTAATGGTGAGGGTGGCGTTGTTCCTGGAGAGTTTGAAGTTGGCGTTGTTTGGTATTTCATTCCATGTCCCGTTCTTGGTTATAAACCAAGTACAAGAGTCATGCTGCTGTAGAACTGCATCGCAGCGGAAAGAAGCTGCTTGGCCTTCTTGCTTCCTCAAGCGAGAAGGGCGGACCTCCGTGTTTAGTGAATGCACCACATCGAGAGTTGCAAATGGAGATGTACGAACTATCCCTCCCGCATCAGCGTATGGAAAGATGTAACACTGGTACATCCCGGCATCTGTAGGTTGTACGTCTCTTATATGCAATGTCCACTCGTTGACATCTGATGAGACCACGCTGTACCTTTCCTCGTACTCTTCATATGCTGCTAAGCAATTTGTGATTACCAGCACCCTGGCTCTATGCTTACGTTGCCAATGAACCGTATAATCTGGGTTCCCATTAGGATATGAACGTTCACACGCCCTGACACTGAGTGTACAGCTCAA
The DNA here is from genome assembly GCA_029964075.1 of Patiria pectinifera. Lineage (NCBI taxonomy): Eukaryota > Metazoa > Echinodermata > Asteroidea > Valvatida > Asterinidae > Patiria > Patiria pectinifera. Next base: position 1,863,478 of record CM057140.1, read on the forward strand.
TGTCACATTGTCTCCCACTACGGCAAGGGTATTTGCTGGGTTCTTTGTGAAGAAAATTCCACTGCCTCGTCCACATATTGATGCAATCACGATAAGAGCAAACAGACCGAACATTGTTGCAGAGATGGACTTTATCAGAACTTAAAACCGGCAGCTTCGCTCAGTGCTTAGAAAAAGCAGGGTATTTCACTCTGGCTGTCATGCGTTCAGGAAGCAAACCAGGGATTGTTAATGATTTTTAGCTTAGGCGAATGCACAACACAATGCCGAAATCTTGAACATTATCCAAAGTTATGACGCCTGCGGTTTCTAATTAGCCAAGTATTTGACGTCCTTCCTCTTTGAAAACAATGAAATACTGTTATCCAGATAAAACCAGTGGTTAGACTTTACGCACTAGAGAGACACCCGTCATGTAACTGTCGACAAGAGAGGCTAGAGGCCAATTTAGAGCGCCACCTAGTGTCAGAATGTGCTCAGTCCAATCCGATTGAACAGCAACCCATGGTAAAATTCTGGGAGAAAAGATCCTCTCGCGTTAAAACCTGCCGTGATTTGTCAGTTATTTTGTGTTTCCCCTCCCACAAACAAAATACCTACAAATTAGTCTGGCGACTCCGTTGACTGAAAAACCGCGCTGACATGAGATTGAGAAACTTATTAGGACATTAAAGTAGGCCTAAATTTATAAATGAAATTGCCACGTAGTAGATTTTTCGTCTATTTTCCGGAAATCAATAATAAAATCCTCTCCCAAAAAAATAGCCTTTCAATTTAAAACAGCCTTTACGCTTGTCAATTAGCCATTCGTGTTATTTTTGTTAAAATTTGAGTGTATTTGTTTTACCAGCCAGGATTATTGATTTTTGTAAGGATCTTCCTCTTTCTTGCTTTCAATCCAGTGAATACAGAGTAAACAATGGCTCTGACTCTTTCTCATTTGAGGAAATTGAAGAACAAAAGAAACTAGTACTTGGCAACCTACAAAAAAGAAGGAGGATTCTGTACCAACAGATGAATCAAAAACACCCATATTTGATATAAATAATTTTATTGAACACTGCCAATTTTATACATTTGCAACTGAGTAATATACTTAAACAGAAGACTCTATCCCACAGGTGTTAAGAGAGTGTAGACAGGGCCGGGATTTCTTTTTACTTAATAGTACGAATTCATTTGTTCAACCACTCCACATTTTAATGATGCATGTCCAGCAGACTTGAGGTCGCGTATATCACAAGTCAATCAAAAGTTACTTCACAGATCAAATCTTAGCACTGTAAACAATTTCACATGAAGAACAGTGACAAAGGAGTGTCTTTTTGACAAATGATTTTGATGGCTTGTCACTGGACTTGAGACTGGAAAGACCTAACGACAACTTACCCCCCCCCAACTAATCGCTTTATGCCCCGCCTCCTGGCCGCCTCTACTTTCTCTCAAGAGAACCCGGAAGTGTGAACATGCAATATGGTAAAGTCATCATAGTAAAATTGCATATTTTACATTATAAATAGCTTCATTTCTGATCAGTCACACATATTCCATTTCCCGAAGCAATACGCCATACTTCTGAACGAATGAGGGCGCTTTACGACGCCATTTGGGGGTTACAAATAGACCCAAGTTATTGATGTAGAATCAAATGATATTTTCGCTTCCAAATTACATTTTAATAATGTTTAATTTGCGATTGATGTTCAAGTTGCTAAATTGTTACAATGAAAGCGAGAGCGCTGTTTGTGCACATAAAATGTTGTCGTTGCAGCGCCCTCTTTCGCTCAAAAGTATGACGTATTCAAAACGCGCTCAAAATCAGTTATGTACAGCATAATCAGTTAAAACCGATTTCAAAACTTAAACAATGTTACAAAAAGATCTTTGTTAGAAATCTGCGTATTTAAAGCACATGCACAAAGCAGGCATTATGAACGATCTGTGTATCACATGAAACTCATCGAAAAAGATAAACTACTTCATGACAATTCCATGTCTTAAATTACATTAAACATTCTGCGCAAGTATACTTCAAGTAACATGAAAGCTCTGAGTTACAAGTTGTCAAAATATTCCATGAATATTACTGTTAACTCGTCTCATTACATTGATTATATGTAAGTGTTCATGCAGAAACCGTACATCAAAGTAATTATCAAAATGTTAAAAACTTCATTTCAACTTTAATAATATTGCAGACGCTTGAAGTTTATTTGATATATCGCAAAAAATTAATAATCCATGAACACCAGACATCTGCGAATAAATATGCAAGCAACATGAACAATCTGCATATTATACACAAATTCATAAACGTATAATCAAGAAAGGTAAATAATCCCAAACTTTGTGTAAAGAAATCTGAGTCACTTTGCGCAAAGGATTGTCACAGCTCCGTGTATTGTTATTAGTAAACTTTTCTTCCACTAAACTGAGATTATAATAAAACATCTGCTATTTATAAGCAAAACTGTATTATCACAAAAACTATAAACACAGCAATTCATTATAATTGATACAAGTAACTTTGTCATTACAGTCTGTGTAAGTGTTCAAAGTAACTCATTGATTAGGCAAAAAAAATTAAGTCGGTCTCTGGTCAGCGCGCACGTCGATTTTAATCATGCGCGTCAATCTTTTTTTTTTTCAAAATGTTCCGCGGTAGCTCCAACAGCGCCCTCTATTGCCGCACCTCCTCAATTTTTTTTTACCAAAGAGCACCAAGGATGGGAAGTTGCACCAAGGCAAATGATTTTTTTTTTGGCCTTACACACATGTCACATTCACACGTGTACCATACGGCCCAACTCAAACTGCCTCTTTTGCAATAACACACAAACAGGGCCCATTCGTTGCCATAGCAAGCCCAGTAATAATAAAACACCTCAATCTTGCCAAGCGCTGTCGCTCTCTAACGATAACATATACTTCCTTGTTTTGTACATTATTTTTTTTACAACATAATCATGACATGTAATATACATTCATAAAATAATTTTAAAAAATATTACAATCTAAAAACGTATTCTGCGAATGTATATAATATGATATTTCGGAAATAAGAGGCACATTTAGAATTTTACAACACGGACCAACTCAACTATTTTCTTTTTAAATAACACACATTTCTCTATCTGTAGAATCCATATGACGAGACAACCCGTCGCCATATCAACCATAAATAACAACTTAAGTGTGCCAAATACTTCCGTTATTTTTTTGATAACATCTACTTCCTTGTTTGTACATTTGATTCATCCTTAAAAATCAAAACATCTGTCTGGGTAAATGTATTGATGTTACTTCCGTGATTGAATTGAAATGCGCAATTGAAAGAAATTCTGTCGTTTTACTCGAGTCTCTACCAACTACCTTGACATTTTTTTTTAAAAGTTTTTATTATCAAATAAAATCACGTTATCAATTACATTTGCAGATCCATTTAATCATATCACCGTATGAGAAACCATAGTACACGTGTAGCCGAAGCTTGCACGTGCGGAAACCCAACGTTAAGGGTACATTGAGTTTAACAAGAGGGATTCAAAGCACGATAGTTCTAAATTGAATATTTTGTATATCGTACGTGTATCAGTTTAGTAAACTCTGCTTTGCTATTATTACTTCTTTTTTTTTTGTAATTCAAAATTATAGGATATACCTCAAAATATCGAACGCGTTCATGCTCTTTCGCAAATTACTCAAAAAGGTCAACAGTTGTGTTCAATGATTCGAAAGTCTTAAGGATGAAATTTACGCAATCGTCAATTTACAAGATTATGCCACAGGTAAAGATGGTTTGATGCATGATTAAGACGTCATTGACAATTCCAGCTTGGACCACTCGGGTTTAGCCCAATTTTGTGAGCAACATGATTCCTTGGGGGTTGCTATAGGCTTTTATCAACAATCCAACTTCTTTTTCCTATCCACATCACATCTTTGATGGGTCGTCTACCTCGTAAGGGCGTTGTCACTTTCTCTATCTCAACTTACCCAGCGTGTCCTTGTTGACGATATCGGCGTACAGTGCCTCTTCCTCGGTGTGAATGATGTTCGTTCCCGCGTCCTCTCGACCGCCTCTCCCTCGCAGATCCAAGTCGGCGTAGATCAGACCCTCAACGTTCTTCAGTCTCGGGTCATCAACCCTTGCCTCCTCGTCGCGGTCATCCGCAGACTCTGGAGCGGCTCGGGAGGTCGGACGCGCCCGTGCTTTGGAGAGGTGAAACGGTACAACTTTGGGTGGCTTGACACCGGTGGATGGGTGGGCGTCCTGCGTCGCGCGTTCTGCGTCTTGAGTCGCGCGTCCCGCGTCCTGCGTTGCGCGTCCTGCGTCCAGCGTTACGCGCCCAGCGCCGGTGAACGGTTTGACGAGAATGGTCGGCTTTTTGGACTCCGGTTGATTTCGGATGCCATCTTTTGAAACATTCGATGATGCTTGCTTTGAGTCCATGGGTTGTTTTGTGGCCTGTCCGCTAACCTTCTGCGAGGAATTTTTAGCGAGGACGGCACTGAGTGTCTTAGTTTTGATGAATGGTTTATCGGGCGTGGCGTACAGAGCCTCAGCAATATTCCCTCCAATAATTTGACTCTTCTTTTTCTTCTCTGCTGGTGTGATTATAGTGTTCGGTTTAGCTACATCTTTGGTTGCGGATTTTTCGGCCTTACCTTGGTCTTGGTCGGTGTTTTGCAGAGAGAGATTCACTGCCACTTCTACAGTTGTCGATGGTTTAGAAATCGCAACCGACTTTGTGTTCGGAGAGATCGGTTGTGAAATTGCAGAAGACACACCAACATTCAGTTGTGTCTCTGCGGTGTCATCTTCGTCGGAGTGTGTTTCGCTATCCTGGGTCTCAGGTGTCTGAGTGTCTGGTTTGCCGCGGCCTTTGAAGAGCAGGAAGTACAGGAGGAACGCGATGATGAGTAATAAGACGACAGCGGCGCCGATCCCTCCTATTAAGATGGTGGACAAGCCATCATATTTAGAGGGCTTGGAATTGTCTTGGTCTTTGTTCGTGTGTTCAGGACGATGGGTCGGTGGCAATATCGTGGGAGAACCTCCTTCGTCGACCATGGATGCCTCAGTCGGTGATGGTTCGATGATATCCCCGTTCTTTCGATCTTGTGGAGTTGGAGTTATTCCGTCTGAGATCAGTAAACCCGTAGTTAGTGCAGATGTGGTAGAATCCTTTCTTGGGTCAACAATCAGCAAGGCAACTTTTTGCTGCCTGGTTATTGAAGTTGATTGCCTGATTACGTTGCATGCAATCTGACTTCCATTATGTTGCATCTGTAACGGCTGAAAAGTAAGATTACCCCCGTTGTTGGAGAGCTGGAAGTTGCCGGAGGTTGCTATTTTGTCCCATTTACCGTTCATGTGCATGAACCAAGCGAACGAGTCATTCATCTGAAGGTGCGCTGTGCAAAGGAATGAAGCTGTTTTGCCTTCTTCATTCCTCATGCGAGACGGTTGGACGACCGTGCTTATTGGATCTACTACTTTGAGTTTCGCGAACGGACTGTCGTGTGAGGCACTTGAATATGTATGACACCGGTATTTCCCATTGTCACTTTGTTGAACATTTCTTATATGCAAAGTCCATTCGTAACCATTGACTGAGACCACATTAAATTTGTGTTCGTGGTGACTATATGTTTCAAAGCAACTATTCACATAATCCATCGATGCCCCATCGCGCTTAAATTGCCAATAAAATATAAGATTTGAGTATGGTTGAGGTTCACACGCCCTGCTGCTAAGAGTACAACTCAGCGTCACATTGTCTCCCACTACGGCCAGAGTACTTTCTGGGTTCTTCGTGTAAAAATCTCCCCTTCCTCCTTCGCATATCAACACCACGAGTAAAGTTCCAATTAAAAACATGGTGACCGGTGAAGTCCGAAACACGTTTACGGTAACCTAGAATCTATGTAGTTTTTCACTCCAAACTCAGTATCTCCTTTGACATCACAGCGTAATGCTTGAGAACGATCAACCAAGTTGCCACTGATCATGACGGTCGATTCAAATGGTTTTGTTATAACTGATCAATTGTAATAGCAAGTTTGATTCAGGTCGACACAGCAAGCTCTCATCTCAACGACAGCAGTCGGAAAGACTCACACGTCATGACTAGACACTAGTGGATTTATTATGTGGATTTGTCAATGCCCTTTTCCTGTTAATTACTTCCTCTTATTAAGAGAAATAAGAAAGGGTTCAAACATTTTCATCAATATACTTCCTTGTAAAACTTCCTTGTTGGCACGAAATAAGCAGCACAAGTGCGTGTTTCAGATAAGGTTAAAGTTAAACAATACATTATCTTCAGTTCAAATTTTCATTTCTTCAGTTTTTTCCATTCTCTTAAGGTCAGAGAATCAGTCTAGCTGGCTTGTACCCCTTCACAGGTGTGTAATCAATTGCAAAGAAAAAGCGGAATAACTAAATAATTTGAAAAAAAACAACTAGTTTTCTCCAACGTTGGTCTGCCGACCAGCGTTGGAAATTGATACAAAAATACCACTTTACTTTAAAATATTCAGCACACAAGGAGCAATGATTGTACGGGATGCTATAATCCCGGTTCATACTCTGCGCTAAAGCGAAAGCGAACGCGAATTTTGACGTCGTGGCAAGTATTCGCGCTGCGAATTCGTAAAAGTTGAACATATTTCAACTCGGGCGAATTTCGCAGCGAATGTTTCATGACGTAAAATTCGCTTTGCATTCGCATTCGTATTAAGTATGAACCGGGCTTTAGACTGTCATTCCCTAACAGTCCAGTAAAGAATTTCGTGGTAATTTGATCATTTCGTTTTATGATGTTTGCAAATGTTGTATCTTCCCTTCAAGAGAAAAAAGAATGGGCTAAAACATTTTCATCCATAAACTTCCTTGTAAAATTCGTTGTTGGCATGAAATAAGGAGCATAACTGCGCGTTTCACAATAGGTTAAAGTTAGACAATACATTATCTTCAGTTCAAATTTTCATTTCTCCGCCCGGTTAAAACTCAATGCGAATTCAAATGCGATGCGAAATTGACGTCATAAAACATTTGCTGCGAAATTCGCCGGAGTTGGAATGTGTGCTCAACTTTTGAAAAGTCGCAGAGCGAAACTCTCGCCCTTACGTCGCGCCGAATATGAACCGGCCTTTTCTCATTCCAAAATAAACATTCTTAAAAGCTAAAATAGATTAATCAGATTCAAATAAAAGTGCACAGCACAAGTTAAATCAAATGCAATGCATGCAACCATCGCACGTTTGGTTATAACATTTTCGAGTCCGGATTAATTTTTAAATTAACATTAAAGTATTTTTGTTCGTATTTCCCATAAATTAACTTAACGTTTGAACCAAGCAAATGACAATGTATAAAATACAAAAACCTATAACTGTACTTTTTAAAGCCATTTCAACAGATTCATTTGTTTGGCTCTTCGTAGACGTGTTCATCTGCATCACTCTCCTGTTTTATCACAACTTGCTTGTAACACTCTGCCTGTCTAGGTGCGTGTATGGACACGGCTTTCCCGCCACCTTGATCCTGCCCAGGGGTGGCCAATCCTGGACGGCTTGAGCAGCGTCCACTCATGGGCTTCAGATCCATGTACGTGTGTGCCAATTTACTGTCATCCCGACCTGTAGCCTCGTCTTCAATCGCACGGCGTTCAGTGTTCGAGGTGCATCTTCCCTCCGTTGGCAGCAGATCCATGTAGGTTTCTCCTACCTTGCCGTCAGTGGAAGTTGTAGCCTCGTCTCCTGTCCCACGGTGCTCGCGGCTTGGCTGTGGAATTACCTGATAACGGCCTTTGAAAACCGAGAAGTACACGAGGACCTCGATAAAGACCAACAAGATGCTGACAGACCATCCCGATACAGACAAGATGAACGAGGATGTGTCCCAAGACTCGGGGCATGCAGGACAAACAAAGGGAACGTTGGAATAGTCAAAATCAGGTTGGGCAGTCGACTGGGGGATGGGTGGATCGGATGGTGGTTGAGATGTGGACATTCCAGCCTCACCGTCATTGGAGATACTCGGTTCGAGGCCGTCCGCAGGAGTAGACGTCGATTTTTCATCGTCTGTGGTTACAAGATCCTCTCTGGGGTCAACTATCAATGAGGCCGTTTGCCTCTGCCTCGTTATTGAAGTTGTACCCCTGATCACTTCGCATGCAATTCGACTGCCGTTGTATTTAGTCTGTAACGGCTGCATCGTGAGGTCTCCTCCATTGTCTGAGAGTTGGAGGTTATCAGAGTTCTGTATCTCGTTCCAAGTGCCGTTCGTGTTCAGAAACCATACGTATACGTCATTCCTCTCTGGGTGCGCAAGACAGCTGAATGAGGCTGTTTGGCCCGCCTCATTCCTCATACGAGTCGGCTGGACGACCGTGCTTATTGGATCTACTACTTTGAGTGTCGCGAACGGAGTGTCGTGTGAGGCACTTGAATACGTATGGCACCGGTATTTTCCATTGTCACTTTGTTGAACATTTCTTATATGCAAAGTCCATTCGTAACCATTGACTGAGACCACATTAAATTTGTGTTCGTAGCGACTATACGTTTCAAAGCAATTATTTACAAATTGCACCGTTGCTCTATCACGCGCAAATTGCCAATAAAAAAACCGATTTGGATTTGCTTGAGGTTCACACGCCCTGACTCTAAGAGTACAACTCAGCGTCACATTGTCTCCCAGTACGGCCAGAGTACTTTCTGGGTTCTTCGTGTAAAAATCCCCCCTTCCTCCTTCGCACATCAACACCATGAGTAAAGTTCCAATTAAAAACATGGCGGCCGGTGAAGTCCGAAACACTTTTACTGTAACCTAGAATCTATGTAGTTTTTCACTCCAAACTAAGTATCTCCTTTAACATCACATCGTAACTATGCTTGAGAAGTATCAACCAAGTTGCCACTAATCATGACGGTCGATTCAAATGGTTTTGTTAACAGATAAATTGTAATAGCAAGTTTGATTCAGGTCGACACAGCAAGTCGGAAAGACTCACACGTCATGACTATACACTAGTGGATTTATTATGGGGATTTGTCAATGCCTTTTTCTTGTTAATTACTTCCTCTTATTTAGAGAAACAAGAATGACGGAGTTAAAACATTTTCAGCCATAAACTTCCTCGTAAAATTTCATTGTTGGCACGAAATAAGCAGCAAAAGTGCGTGTTTCACATTAGGTTAAAGTTAAACGAGACATTATCTTCAGTGCAAATTTTCATTTTTTTTCCACGTTAAGCCCGGTTCATACTCAATGCAAATGCGATGCGAATTTTGACTCCAGAAAACATTTGCTGCTAAATTCGATGGAGTTGGATTATGTGCACAACTTTTGCGAATTCGCAGCGCGAAAATCTCGCCCTTAGGGCCTATGTTGCGCCGAGTATGAACAGGTCTTTTCTCATTCCAAAATAAACATCCTTACACGGATGAACATTACGCATAATTATGTTTCAAAATCTACAACCATTTTACGGCCAACCATTTTATGGATTCGTTTGTTCGGCTTCTCGTAGGTGTGTTCATCTGCATCGGTGTCTTGTTTTATCCCAGCTTTCTTGTAGCACACTGCCGGTCCAGCAGCGTCTATCGACACGGCGTTCTTGCCACGTCGACCTTGCACAGTGCTCGGTTGCCCAAACTGGCTTGAAGAGCGTCCACACTCCACCGGCTTCACATTCATGTACATGTGAGCCAACGTACCGTCGTCCCGATATGCAGCCTTGTCTCCAGTCGCACGACGATCGCAGCTCGAGGTGCATCTTCCCTCCGTTGTTGGCAGCAGATCCATGTAGGTTTCTCCTACCTTGCCTTTGGTAGAACCTGTAGCCTCGTCTCCAGGCCTACGGCGTTCACGGTTTGGGCGTGGAATGCGCTGATAGCGGCCTTTAAAAACCAAGAAGTACACGAGGAATGCGATTAAGACCAACAAAATGCTGACAGCCCAGCCCGATATGGCTAGGTTGAACGAGGATGAGTTCCTAAACTCAGGACATGCAGAGGGAATGTCGGTATGGTCAGGATCGGGTTGGACAGTCGACGCTGAGTTTTCATCGTCTGCGTTTACAAGATTCTCTCTGGGGTTAACTATCAGCAAGGCAGTTCGCCTCTGCCTCGTTATTGAAGTCGTTCCCCTGATGACCTCGCATGCAATCTGACTGCCGTTTTGTCTCGCCCTTAATGGCTGAATGGTGAGGCTGGTTTTATCCTCGGAGAGTTGGAATCTGTCAGAGTTTGGTATCTCTTTCCATTTGCCGTTTATTTTCAGAAACCAAGCGTAAGAGTCAGTCGGCCGTGCGTGAGCAAGGCAGTGGAAAGAAGCTGATTGGCCTTCTTGGCTCCTTTGAAGAGACGGTTGGACCACTGTGTTTATCGGGTTTACAACAGTGAGTGTCGCAATCGAAGAATTACCAGCCTCCAACGATGAGTTACGCGAATAGATATGACATTGATATTTTCCCGCATCACTGGTATCAACGTTTATGAATTGTAAGTTCCACTCGTAGCCGTCTGACGAACTTACAGTCAAGTTTTTACCAGCATACTCTCGATAAACTGACCTGCAAACCGAGATGTATCCCAAGTTTTGCATTCCATTCTTATCTTGCCAATACAAAATATAATATGAACTTTGATGCGCGTCACATGCCCGAACATTTACTGCGCACCTCAATGACACATTGTCTCCCACTACGGCCAGAGTACTTTCAGGGTTTTTTGTGATGAAACTCTGTCCCCGACCTCCTCTGCAGATCGTTGTCGTCATAAGTAATATACCGAGCAAAAGCATCGTGACTGTTAATGTGGCGGCCGACATACACGTATAACACGGTAACAGAGAATCAATATTGCTAACTTGCATTTGTAAGATGACAGTGTATTTCAATAGTTTAACAACTGAAGCAGTATATTACCCCGTTTTGGTCAGGTTAACACAGCAACCTTGCATCTCAACAACTACCGTCAGAAAGACTCATTCGTTATGATAAGAGACCAAAGATTTTTTTATTTTTTTACTTTTCCTGCTTTTTGTGTTACTTCTTTCCTCTTTTTAAGAGCACTAAAACATGACTGTAATATTTTTGTCCGGAAATGTCCTTGCAAAACTTCGTTGTTGGCACAAAATGGGTAAAATTGTAGAATAACAAAACAATGACAGAAACGGATCTATTGGAGAGAAATGAAAATAATATAAAGGCATACAACACAAATAAAACCAAAGGCAAATTGAGCACGCGTAGGCCCTACCAAAATTGGATATTATCAAATGTTCGCATCATGATAAGTGTAGTAGCACGCCGGTATTCTTTCTCGAATTCCGCATAATATACATTTAACGTTTGAACCAAGTGAACTTTCTGCATAAAATTACACAATCTACAACGGAGGACGCCAATGGACGTGGAAGTGCAACCACTAACACTTTTCAAATTATCTGTAATTCTTGCGGTTTCAACATGATTCTTTTGTTAGTCTCTTCGTAGGCGTGTTCGTCTGCATCAGTGACTTGTTTTATCCAGCTTGCATGTAACAAATTGCCTGTCTAGCTGCGTCTATGGACACAGATTTCTAGCCACCTTGATCCTGCTCAGCGCTGGCCTTTCTTGGACGGCTTGAGGAGCGTCCACTATCCATCGGCTTCGGGCCCATGTACGTGTGTGCCAACATACCGCCATCCCGACAAGTAGCCTCCTCTCCAGTCGCAAGGCGTTCAATGCTTGAAGTGCATCTTCGCTCCGTTGGCAGCAGATCCGTGTACGTGTCTACTACCCTGACGTCAGTGGAGCCTGTACCCTTGTTTCCAGTCCTACGGCGTTCACAGTTTGCGGATAACAGCCTTTGAACTGCGATAAAGATCAACAAGATGCTGATAGCCCATCCCGATATAGATGGAATGAATAAGGATGACATCCTGAGCTCAGGGCATGCAGAACAAACACAGGGAAAGTTGGTTTGGCCAAAATTGGGTTGGGCGGTCGACCGGTGGATGGGTGGATAGGACGATGGTTGAGATGTGGACAGTTCAGCCTCACCGTCCGGGGAGAAATTGGGTTCGCTGCCGTCTGTCGGTGATGGCTCAAAGACATTCTCGTCCTGTCGATCTTGTTGAGTTGGAGTAATTCCGTCTGAGGTTGGTGATTCTGTGTGAGGTCCAGTTGTAGTAGGTTCCTTGCTGGGGTCCACTATCAACAAGGCAGTTTGTCTTTGCCTCGTTAGTGAAGTTGTTTCCCTGATGACCTTGCATGCAATCTGACTCCCGTTATGTTTCATATGTAACCGCTTAATAGTGAGATTCCTTCCACTGTCGCAGAGTTGAAAGTTGTCAGAGTTCGGCATCTCATTCCATTGGCCGTTTATGTAAAAAAAAACATACGTATGTGTCAGTCAGACGTGCGTGAGCAAGGCAGCGGAAAGAAGATGCTTGGCCTTTTCTGCTCGTTTGAAGAGACGGCTGGACCACTGTGCTAATTGGGTCCACAACAGTGAGTGTCGTAATCGCAGAATTATCGACCAACAATGCCTCAAATGCAAAGACACAACATCTATACTCCCTGGCATCCCTGTTATCAACGTCTACGATTTTTAAGTTCCATTCATAGCCGTTTGAAGAACTTACTATCCAGTTTCTACTTTAGCGTGCTCTTGGTAAACTGACATGCAATCAGAGATGTAGCCAAAGTTTGTATTCCAAGCTTCCGTTGCTAATAGAAAATAATAATATGGACTCCGGTCATGTTCGCATGCCTGACCATTCACTGCACAACTCAATGTCACAATGGCTCCCACTACGGCCAAAGTATCTTCTTGGTTCTTTGTGAAGAAACTGCCCCGACCTCCACCACACATCAGTGCAATCACGATAAGAGCGAAAAGCCTAAACATCGTTTGAGCATTCAACTTTATGAGAAGTGAAAAAAATCGACAACTTCAGTCAGATCTTAGACAAACAGCAGGCCAGTTTTACTTTGGATGTCATAATGTTCAATAAATAAAACAGGTAATGTGCTGAAATTGTCCACACAGCTGAGCCGAATGAACGACACGTGTGCCGAAATTTTGAGAGCTTTTATTTGACTCGCTTCCTCTTTGTATTCTTGTGATAAGTGTAAACAAGTGATAAGACCTACGTATGATTTTCATGTATTGGAGGAGCACAAATTTTTTTTTTTTGGGGGGGGGGGCAAAGTAAGAAGATCATTTAACGGTCGGCAAATGTTAACGATTAACAGCGCCACCTATTGTTAGAGTGTGTCCATTCCCATCCTGACTGATGATAAAGAAATCACATCCGGTATGGACTGTATGCATTTTTAAGGCACACTTTTCGGATAGCATATGCGCGCTTTGGCTAACCGCGGTCTGAAACAGCTGCAGCTGGATGTTTTTATATAAGTCACCGTCATGATAAGTTGCCCAGAATGCCATCCCCACTTCCTCCACAAGATTATGTGAAGCTCAGCCCTTCCCAGTGCCCAGTCTGCAGGGCGGGGGAGGGGGGGGGGACGAGCGAAAAAAAGTACCCATGATCATACCAAGGGAAAAGGTCCTCTCACGTTTATACCCGCCATCGTTTGGCGGTAATATTGTGTTTGTCCCCGAAGCTGATGGGTGGGAAACTTTGTTTTCGTTTGATTGAGAATTTTATGGACACCAAAGTAGGCCTACATATTACAAGTGTATATATGGTCTAGGGGCTAGACGTTGTTAAATGGTTTGATACGCGATAACCCGCGACCGAGAGGGCGCTATCACAACCAACCAATATCACACCATCGCACACGGACTTTAGGGAAACTGCTGAAATCCCCCCCCCCCCCGAAAAATGGGAAACACTGGTGCGCATGCGCGACATTTTCAGCCCTACACATACTTCACATAACAAAAGAGCTGACCAGTGAAGTTGCACAAAGGTCTTGCTGCATTTTTTATATTACGTTGGAAGAAATTGAGAGTTTGCTTCGAAACTACTATAGTATTTTTGAATTGCACGCTTCATATATTAGGCCAAACAGGTGCGCGCGCATTACAAAACCGATACAAGTTTCCCTAGACGTTGTTCTGACAAGTCCATGGGCGATATTAGTTGGTCGTGATAGCGCCCTCTCGCAGCGGTTGGTTATTAAACCATTAACAACGTTTAGCCCTTAGACTAGTGTATACTAATGCTACGAATGGGAGGACTGAAAATGCAACAAAATTTAAAATGTTTTTGGTTTCAATTCTTCACCTGATGTGCTTAGTTACAACAGTTTCCATCTGTTCGATCTTGCACTTGTCTTTCATTTTTCCCAAATATCAATTATTTTCCCATTATAAAGAATAATAAAATCGATTGAACTCATCCCTCAAAACGACAACCTTTTTTGCTCGTCATTTAGCCATTCGTGCTATTTTTGCTTAATTTGTGTGCATTATTTTTTTAATAGTCAAGATTATTTTTTTTGTAAAAAACTTCCGCCTTCGAGATTCAACACTGATTAAGCCAGACTAAACAAAATAAAAGCTCTGACCCATTCTCCTAAGAGGAAATTCTAGAGAGAAAAACAACTTCATAAGATAAATCTACATTTTGGCAACTTTCAAATATGAGGACAATTCTGCACCAACATATGGACTAAAATATAAAGGTTTTCACGAAAATAATTTTATTAAACGCTGCCAATATTTATACATTTGCAACTGGGTAATATACTCAAGACAAACGATATAATCACATATAGCTTTTAAAAGAATGTGGAAAAGGTCAGTATTATTACTGAATCGTATGAAATAACATGTTCATCCACCTCGCATTTTTGATACTGAACGCCCAGCAGACTTATAGTCCAGTCCATCACAAGTCAATCAAACGTTAAATCACAAATCAATTCTAAACATGGTAGAAAATTACACAGGATGAACATCGACAAAGGAGTGTATTTTTACAGTTAAAGCTGTAGTCCATCATTTGCAGCCATCCGAAAAAGTAACTGGGGTATCAATGTTGAAAAACATACTTGGTTGAAAGATAGTAAGTGGACTAAACTCCCTGTGAAATTAATCTTTCTGGCAAGCTATCATTTTGAAGTAATCAACGAAAGACGGCCTTTCCAACGGTGCGTCTTAAGACGCACCGTAGGAAAATTTAAATTAGTAGTTCGTTTTGTTATTCGGCGCAGCGCGCGCAAGCATTGGCACGACGCACAGGCGCGCGCGGTTGCTATAATTCGTCGGATCAGTGCCCGACGTCGTGTATAGCTGCAATTCAAAACAATTCAAAACATGATTCAGCAACTCTTGATTTGAAATCGAGATCCTAGAATGCTGTTTTTCTCGGAATATACAGCTGAAGGTGAGCTGAAACTTCATCAGGTTAGTTGTTCAGTATCCTTCATTTGATTTTGAACACTTTTGTTGCTTTAAACGAACAAAATGCACAAATAACAAATGATGGACTATACCTTTAATTTTGATAACTTGTCACTTGACTTGAGAATGGGAGACCAAACGACAACTTGCCCCCCCCCCCACTAATCACTTTATGCCCCGCCTCCTGACCGCCCTGCTTTTTCCCCAGTACATGAACCCGGAAGTTCGTACACGGTAACATGGTAAAGTCATCATGATAGTGAAATTGCATGTTCTACATTACAAATACATGTAGCTTCCATTCTGATCAGTCATACATATTGCATTTCCCGAAGCAATATACCACACTTCTGAACGAATGAGGGCGCTTTACGACGCCATTTTGGGGTTACAAAGAGACCCAGATTATTGATGTCAAATCACATGTTGCTCTAATTTCAAAACAACATTTTAACAATTGTTAATGCAATATTGATGTCAAAGTGCTGAATTGTTTCAAATCAATAAAACTGATGGTGGTTTGTACCCGGAAAACGTCGTGGTTATAGCACCCACTTTCGTTCAAAAGTATGACGTATTCAACACACACTCAAAATCACAAAGATATACCTTGTCTATCAGGCGTAGTTCTGTTATGTACATCATTATCAGTTAAGCGATTACATACCTTTAAACAATGTAACCAAAATGTATGGAATTTAACATCGATAAATTAAGGTGTTTTGTATATCCATCTTATACGATCTTTGCAAGTTTACCAAAGGTATCTGTGTATTAAGAACGCAATTAAGCATGCATCATGAACGCTCTGTGTATCACATCAAACACATCGAAATGCATACACTAATTTATGACAATTCCATGTTTTAAATCATTACAATAAACATTCTGCGCAACAGTACCTCAAGCAACATGAAGGCTCTGAGTTACAAGTTGTCAAATTATTCCATGATTATTAATGTTAACTCGTCTCATTACATAAATAATGCGTGCAAAAACCTTACATCACAGTTATCATCAAAATATTTAAAATCTATTTCACCTCATTTCAAAATTTAAAAATATTTGCGTTAGATAAAGCAGCACCATGCATACTCTGTTTGTTTACTAAATACATCGCAAAAATCTAATAATCCATGAAATTCTGCATATTGCGCCATAACACGAGACATCTGCGAATAAAATTATGCAAGCAACATGAACCATCTGCATATTATACAAACATTCATAAACGTATAATCATGAAATGTAAATAATCCTAAATCTTGTGTAAAGAATTCTAAGTTACTTTGCACAAAGTATTTTCATAGCTCCATGTATCATTACCAGTAAAAATATCTTCCACTTAACTGCAATATTGTGTAATTATAATAAAACATCTGCTATTTATGAGCAAAACAACATGCTTGTTGTATTATCACAAAAACTATAAACACAGCAATTCATGATAATTGTTACATGTAACATTTATCATTACAGTCCGTGTAAGTGTGCAAAGTAACTCATTGGTTACACACACGTCACATTAACACGTGTACCATCCGGCCCAACCCAAACTGCCTTCTTGTATAATAACAGATAAAACCGGGCCCATTCGTTGCCATAGCAAGCCCAGTAATAATAAAGCTCCTCAATCTTGCCAAACACTGTCGTTTTTTTAACATATACTTCCTTGTTTTGTACATTATTCTTTTCAAAACAGAAATATAAACACGGACAATCATGACATTCCATGTTACATTCGTCATTACAATCTGTGTAAGTGTGCATGGTAATATACATTCATAAATTAATTTAAAAAATATTACAATCTAAAAACGTATTCTGCGAATGTATATAATATGATATTTTGGAAATAAGAGGCACATGAATTGTAGATGTTTACAACACGGACCAACTCAACTATTTTCGTTTGAAATAACACGAATTTCTCCCCTCTATCTGTAGAATCCATAAGACGAGACAACCCGTCGCCAAAGCAACCATAAATAACAAACCAAAGTTTGCCAAATACTTCCGTTATTTTTAAACGATAACATCTACTTCCTTGTATGTACATTTGATGCATCCTTAAATATCAAAACATCTGTCTGGATAAATCTATTGATTTTACTTCCGTAATGGATATTTCCTCATTAAGTTGATTAAATTGAAATGCGCAATTGAAAGAAATTCTGTCGTTTTACTCGAGTCGCTACCAACTACCTTGACATTTTTTTTTTTAAGTTTTTGTCATCAAATAAAATCACGTTTTCAATTAGTACAGATCCATTGAATCATATCACCGTGAGAAACTATAGTACACATAGCCGAAGCTTGCTCGTGCGGCAACCCAACGTGAAGGGTCCATTATGTTTAATAAGAGGGATTCAAAGCACGAAAGTTCCAAATAAAAACGATCATTCGGTACATCGTACGTAGATCAGTAAACTCTGCTCCGCTATTATAATTATATCTGTTTGTAATTTAAAATTATAGAACACACCTCAAAATATTGTACGCGTTCATGCCCCTTCGTACTAGTCCGAGTAACTAGGACTCTACGGATCACCTTTTTAACATTTGGACATGGTCGGGCGATAGTACTATCGCCCGACCATATCCAAATGTTAAAAATAAGATCCGTAGAGTCCTAGTTACTCGGACTACCTTCATACATGATTCAAAATGATAAGCAATTGTGTTAAATGATTCGAAAAATCTGTATTTACAAGCTTATATGCCACAGGTATCATGGTTTAGATGCATGATTAAGACGTCATTGACATTTTCAGCTTGGACTATCCGGGTTTAGCCCAATGTTTTACACAGCATGATTCCTTGGGGATTGTTATAAGCTTTCATCAACAATGCAACCTCTATTTTCCTATCTACATTACGTCTTTAATGGATCGTTGTACCTCGTCGGGGCGTTGTCAGGTTCTCTACCTCAACTTACCCAGCGTGTCCTTGTTGACGATATCGGCGTACAGTGAATCTTCCTCGGTGTGAATGATGCTCGTTCCCGCGTCCTGTCTACCGCCTCTCCCTCGCAGATCCAAGTCAGCGTAGATAAGACCCTCAACGTTCTTCTGTCTCGGGTCATCAACCGTTGCCTCCTCGTCGCGGTCATCCGCCGGCTCCGAAGCAGCTTGGGAGGCCGAACGCGCCCTTGCTTTGGAGAGGTGATACGGTACAACTTGGGGCGGCTTGACACCGGTGGATGGTTGGGTGTCCTGCGTCGCACGTTCCGCGTCTTGAGTTGCGCGTCCCGCGTCCTGCGTAGCGTGTCCAGTGCCGGTGTACGGTTTGACGAGAATGGTCGGCTTTTTGGACGGTTGATTTCGGATGCCATCTTTTGAAACCTTCGATGATGCTTGCTTCGAGTCCATGGGTTGTTTTGTAGTCAGTCCACTAACTTTTTGGGATGAATCTTTAGCGCGGACGGCACCTAGTGTCTTAGTTTTTATGAACGATTTATCGGGCGTGGCGTACACAGCCTCAGCAATATTCCCTCCAATTGTCTGACTCTTCTTTTTCGCCTCTGCTGGTGTGATTACAGTGTTCAGTTTAGCTGCGTCTTTGGTTGGGGATTTGTCGGCCTTACCTTGGTCCTGGTAGGTGCTTGATTGCTGAGTGAGATTCACAGCCACTGCCAAAGTTGTCGATGGTTCGGACATCTCAGCCGACTTTGTGTCGGGAGAGATCGGTTGTAAAATTGCAGAAGTAACACCAACATTCAGTTGTGTCTCAGCGGTGTCATTGTCGTCGGAGCGTGGTCCGCTATCTTGAGTCTCAGGTGACTGGCTAGTCGGGCGGGTGTCTGGTTTGCCGCGGCCTTTGAAGAGCAGGAAGTACAGGAGGAACGCGATGATGAGTAGTAAGACGACAGCGGCAGCGATCCCTCCTATTAAGATAGGAGACAAGCCGTCTGGTTTAGGAGGGGGATTTAAGTTGTCATGATCTTTGGTTTTAGGTAAAATTGTGGGTTTATTCTCATCTGAAGAAGGACCTACTTTGTCGATCACGGATGCCTCTGTAGGTGATGAATGGACTACGTTTCCGTTCAGTCCATGCTTTGGAGTTGGAGTAATTCCGTCTGGGAAAGGTGATTCCGTAGTTAGAAAAGTCGTAGTAGTTTCCTCTCTGGGGTCAACTATCAGCAAGGCCGTTTGTCTCTGCCTCGTTATTGAAGTCGTTTCCCTTATCACCTCGCATGCAATCTGACTGCCGTTGTGTTTCGATTTTAACCGCTGAATGGTGAGGCTGGCTTTATCCTCGGAGAGTTGGAAGTTGTCAAAGTTCGGTATCTCATTCCATTGGCCGTTTATATTCAGAAACCAAGCATATACGTCATTCCTCCATGGGTGCGCTAGGCAATTGAAGGAAGCTGCTTTGCCTGCCTCATTCCTCATACGAGTTGGTTGGACGACCGTGTTTATTGGATCTACTACTGTGAGTCTCGCGTCTGGACTGTCCTTTGAGACTGTTGAATAGGTATGACACCGGTAACTTCCATTGTCACTTTGTTGAACATTTCTTATATGCAAAGTCCATTCATAACCGTCGGGTGAGACGACATTATATTTGTAATTATGGGGGCTAGATATTTTAAAGCAATTATTTATATAGTTCCCTGGTTGTCTATTACGCTGAAAGAAGAGCCAATAAAATATAAGATTTGGGTGTGGTTGAGGTTCACACGCCCTGACACTAAGAGTACAACTCAGCGTCACATTGTCTCCCACTACGGCCAGAGTACTTTCTGGGTTCTTCGTGTAAAAATCTCCCCTTCCTCCTTCGCATATCAACACCACGAGTAAAGTTCCAATTAAAAACATGGCGGCCGGTGAAGTCCGAACACTTTATATGGTAAACTAGCATCTATGAAGTTTTTCACTCCAAACTAAGTATCTCCTTTGACATCACAGCGTAACTATGCTTGAGAACTATCAACCAAGTTGCCACTAATCATGACGGTCGATTCAAATGGTTTTGTTATAACTGATCAATTGTAATAGCAAGTTTGATTCAGGTCGACACAGCAAGCTCTCATCTCAACGACTGCAGTCGGAAAGACTCACACGTCATGACTAGACACCAGTGGATTTATTATGTGGAGTTGTCAATGCCTTTTTCCTGTTAATTACTTCCTCTTATTAAGAGAAATAAGAAAGGGTTCAAACATTTCCATCAATATACTTCCTTGTAAAATTTCGTTGTTGGCACGAAATACGCAGCACAAGTGCGTGTTTCATATAAGGTTAAAGTTAAACGATACTTTATCTTCAGTTCAAATTTTCATTTCTTCGTTTTTTTTCATTCGCTTAAAGTCAGAGAATCAGTGTAGCTGGCTTGTACCCCTTCACGGGTGTCAATTGCAAAGAAAAGGCGGAATAACTAAATATGAAAAATTAGGAGTAGTTTTTGAGAAAAAAAACTAGTTTTCTCCAACGTTGGTCGGCCGACTAGCGTTGGAAATTGATACAAAAATACCACTTTACTTAAAAATGTCAGCACACAAGGAGCAATGATTGTACGGGATGCTTTAAGCCCGGTTCATACTCTGCGCTCAAGCGAAAGTAAACGCGAATTTGTGACGTCGTGGCAAGTATTTGCGCTGCGAATTTGTAAAAGTTGAACATATTTCAACTCGGGGCGAATTTCGCAGAGAATGTTTCATGACGTAAAATTCGCTTTGCATTCGCATTCGCATGAAGTATGAACCGGGCTTTAGACTGTCATTCCCTAACAGACCAGTAAAGAATTTCGTGGTAATTTGATCATTTTGTTTTTTGATGTTTGCGAATGTTGTATCTTCCCTTTAAGAGAAATAAGAATGGGCTTAAACATTTTCATCCATAAACTTCCTTGCGTATTTATGGATAGTGCGTGTTTCACAATAGGTTAAAGTTACAATACATTATCTTCAGTTCAAATTTTCATTTCTTTGTGTTAAGCCCGGTTCAAACTCAATGCGAATGCAAAATGCGATGCAAAATTGACGTCATAAAACATTTGCTGCGAAATTCGCCGGAGTTGGTATGTGTGCTCAACTTTTGCGAATTCGCAGAGCGAAAATCTCGCCCTTACGTCGCGCCGAATATGAACCGGCCTTTTCTCATTCCAAAATAAACATTCTTTAAAGCTCAAATAGATTAATCAGATTTAAATAAAAGTGCACAACACAAGTTAAATCAAATGCAATGCATGCAACCATCGCACGTTTGGTTATAACATTTTCGAGTCCGGATTAATTTTTATATTAACATTAAAGTATTTTTGTTCGTATTTCCCATAAATGAATTTAACGTTTGAACCAAGCAAATGACAATGTATAAAATACAAAAATCTATACTGTACTTTTTAAAGCCATTTCAACAGATTCATTTGTTTGGCTCTTCGTAGGCGTGTTCATCTGCATCACTCTCCTGTTTTATCACAACTTGCTTGTAACACTCTGCCTGTCTAGCTGCGTGTATGGACACGGCTTTCCCGCCACCTTGATCCTGCCCAGGGGTGGCCAATCCTGGACGGCTTGAGCAGCGTCCACTCATGGGCTTCAGATCCATGTACGTGTGTGCTAATTTACCGTCATCCCGACCTGTAGCCTCGTCTTCAGTCGCACGGCGAGCAGTGTTCGATGTGCATCTTCCCTCCGTTGGCAGCAGATCCATGTAGGTTTCTCCTACCTTGCCGTCAGTGGAAGTTGTAGCCTCGTCTCCTGTCCCACGGTGCTCGCGGCTTGGCCGTGGAATTACCTGATAACGGCCTTTGAAAACCGAGAAGTACACGAGGACCTCGATAAACACCAACAAGATGCTGAAAGACCATCCCGATATAGACATGATGAACGAGGATGAGTCCCCAGACTTGGGGCATGCAGGACAAACAAGGGGAACGTTGGAATAGTCAAAATCGGGTAGGGCAGTCGACCGGGGGATGGGTGGATCGGATGGTGGTTGAGATGTGGACATTCCAGCCTCACCGTCCTTGGAGATACTGGGTTCGTGGCCGTCCGCAGGAGTAGACGCCGAGGTTTCATCGTCTTTGGTTGTAAGATCTTCTCTGGGGTCAACTATCAGTAAGGCAGCTTGGCTCTGCCTCGTTATTGAAGTTGATCCCCTGATGACCTCGCATGCAATCCGACTGCCGTTGTGTTTAGTCCGTAACGGCTGCATCGTGAGGTTTCTTCCATTGTCTGAGAGTTTGAGGTTATCAGAGTTCTGTATCTCGTTCCAAGTGCCGTTCGTGTTCAGAAACCATACGTATACGTCATTCCTCTCTGGGTGCGCAAGACAGCTGAATGAGGCTGTTTGGCCCGCCTCATTCCTCATACGAGTTGGTTGGACGACCGTGTTTATTGGATCTACTACTTTGAGTGTCGCGAACGGACTATCGTGTGAGCCTGTTGAATATGTATGGCAACGGTATTTTCCATTGTCACTTTGTTGAGCATTTCTTATATGCAAAGTCCATTCGTAACCATTGACTGAGACCACATCAAATTTGTGTTCGTAGCGACTATACGTTTCAAAGCAATTATTTACAAATTGCACCGTTGCTCTATCACGCGCAAATTGCCAATAAAAAAACCGATTTGGATTTGCTTGAGGTTCACACGCCCTGACGCTAAGAGTACAACTCAGCGTCACATTGTCTCCCAGTACGGCCAGAGTACTTTCTGGGTTCTTCGTGTAAAAATCCCCCTTCCTCCTTCGCACATCAACACCATGAGTAAAGTTCCAATTAAAAACATGGCGGCCGGTGAAGTCCGAAACACTTTTACTGTAACCTAGAATCTATGTAGTTTTTCACTCCAAATTAAGTATCTCCTTTAACATCACATCGTAACTATGCTTGAGAAGTATCAACCAAGTTGCCACTAATCATGACGGTCGATTCAAATGGTTTTGTTAACAGATAAATTGTAATAGCAAGTTTGATTCAGGTCGACACAGCAAGTCGGAAAGACTCACACGTCATGACTAGACACTAGTGGATTTATTATGGGGATTTGTCAATGCCTTTTTCTTGTTAATTACTTCCTCTTATTTAGAGAAACAAGAATGACGGAGTTAAAACATTTTCAGCCATAAACTTCCTCGTAAAATTTCATTGTTGGCACGAAATAAGCAGCAAAAGTGCGTGTTTCACATTAGGTTAAAGTTAAACGAGACATTATCTTCAGTGCAAATTTTCATTTTTTTTCCACGTTAAGCCCGGTTCATACTCAATGCAAATGCGATGCGAATTTTGACTCCAGAAAACATTTGCTGCTAAATTCGATGGAGTTGGATTATGTGCTCAACTTTTGCGAATTCGCAGCGCGAAAATCTCGCCCTTAGGGCCTATGTTGCGCCGAGTATGAACAGGTCTTTTCTCATTCCAAAATAAACATCCTTACACGGATGAACATTACGCATAATTATGTTTCAAAATCTACAACCATTTTACGGCCAACCATTTTATGGATTCGTTTGTTCGGCTTCTCGTAGGTGTGTTCATCTGCATCGGTGTCTTGTTTTATCCCAGCTTTCTTGTAGCACACTGCCGGTCCAGCAGCGTCTATCGACACGGCGTTCTTGCCACGTCGACCTTGCACAGTGCTCGGTTGCCCAAACTGGCTTGAAGAGCGTCCACACTCCACCGGCTTCACATTCATGTACATGTGAGCCAACGTACCGTCGTCCCGATATGCAGCCTTGTCTCCAGTCGCACGACGATCGCAGCTCGAGGTGCATCTTCCCTCCGTTGTTGGCAGCAGATCCATGTAGGTTTCTCCTACCTTGCCTTTGGTAGAACCTGTAGCCTCGTCTCCAGGCCTACGGCGTTCACGGTTTGGGCGTGGAATGCGCTGATAGCGGCCTTTAAAAACCAAGAAGTACACGAGGACTGCGATAAAGACCAACAGGATGCTGACACCCCATCCCGATGCGGATAAGATAAACTGGTTCCCAGGCTCAGGACATGCAGAGGCAACGTCGGTGTGGTCAGGATCGGGTTGGACAGTCGACCAGCGGATGGGTGGACTGAACGTTGCGAACACTCCATCCTCACCGTCAGGGGAGATACTCGGTTCGTTGGCGTCCGCAGGAGTAGACACCGAGTTGTCATCGTCTGTAGTTACAACGAGATCCTCTCTGGGGTCAACTATCAACAAGGCAGTTTGCCTCTGCCTCGTTATTGAAGTTGTTCCCCTGATCACCTCGCATGCAATCTGACTGCCGTTATGTCTCGCCTTTAACCGCTGAATGGTGAGGCTGGCTTTATCCTCGGAGAGTTGGAATCTGTCAGAGTTTGGTATCCCATTCCATTTGCCATTTATGTTCATAAACCAAGCGTAAGAGTCAGTCGGCTGTACGTGAGCAAGGCAGCGGAAAGAAGCTGCTGGGCCTGCTTTGCTTCGTTGAAGAGGCGGTTGGACCACTGTGTTTATCAGGTTTACAACAGTGAGTGTCGCAATTGAAGAATGACCGGCCTCCAACGATGAGTTACGCGTATAGATATGACATTGATATTTTGCATGTCACATGCCCGAACATTTACTGCACAACTCAATGTCACATTGTCTCCCACAACGGCCAGAGTACTTTCTGGGTTCTTCGTGAAGAAACTCTGCCCCCCACCTCCTCTACACATCGACGTCATAAGTAACATACCAAGCAAAAACATCGTGGCTGTTAATGTGGCGACATAACTTTGATTCAATGTACTTTTGCACTCCAAACTCAGTTTTTACTGTCGCGGAAGATGCTGGAGCACGACAAGCAAAGTTGCCACCTGAGTTGCAAAGTTTGATTGAAGATGACAATTTATGTCAATAGTTTTGTCAACAGAATCAGCTATCATAGCAAGTTTGATTCAGGCCGACACAGCAAGCTCGCATCTCAACGATTGCAGTTGGAAAGACTCACTCGTTATGATGAGTCAGCGGTGTTATTATTTGGCCTTTTCCTGCTTTTCTTTGTTTTTCTTCCTCTTTTATGCAGAGCAAGTACAACAGAATAAAGCAATTTTCAGCTAAAGACTTCCTTGTAAAACTTCGCTGTTCGCACGAAGCGGGTGCTGCACTTATAGGTTAAACAAATCAGTCTCTAAAGTTCGTTGTTTCCTTTGTTTGCGTTTCTCATTAAAATAATGCATTTGAATCTGACCGATATATTGGAGACAAATGAAAATGCAAATAATATAAATGCATATAACACATTTTCGACCCCGGATTAATGTTTAAGGGCATGAAAGTACATTTCAACCTTATTCTCATAAATGACCTTAAAAATTTCCACCAAGCGAAAGCCATGTATCAAAAATCTACAAACATGTATGTCCTCTTGTTTTCATGATTTTCAGAGTTCCTTTCCTTACCAAATGTAACTGCCATGAATTCAAACCACTTCAGAAATTAAACTTTCGTCTTTGAAACATTGCTTGGGAAGTTCAAATGTTGTTTAACAGGTTTATTACACGATTCATTTGTTTGGCTCTTCGTAGACGCGTTCATCTGTATCTGTCTCCTGTTACAACTTAAAACAAACTTAATGAGAGAAATCTAGTACCTGGCAACCTACAAAAGGAGGAGGATTCTGTACCAACGGATGAATCCAAAACACCCATATTTGATATAACTAAGTTTATTGAACACTGCCAATATTTATACATTTGCAACTGAGTAATATACTTAAAACAGAAGACTCTATCCCACAGGTGTTCAGAAGGTGTAGACAGGGCCGGTATTTCTTTTAACTTGAGTGTAAGAATTCATTTGTTCAACCACTCCGCATTTCAATGATGCATGTCCAGCAGACTTAAAGTCGTGTATATCACAAGTCAATCAAACGTTACATCACAAATCAAATCTAAACATGGTAAGCATTTTCACACGAAGAACAATGACAAAGGAGTGCCTTTTTTACAATAGATTTGTATGGCTTTTCACTTGACTTGAGACTGGAAGGACCTAACGACATTTTGTCCCCCCCCCCACCCACTAACCGCTTTATGCCCCGCCTCCTGACTGCCCCTCCTTTCTCTCAAGTAAATGGACCCCGGAAGTGTGAACATGCCAAATGGTTAAGTCATTATAGTAAAATTGCATATCTGCATTACAAATAGCTTCATTTCAGATCAGTCATGGGCCTACATATTCCATTTCCCGAAGCAATACACTTTTGAACGAATGAGGGCGCTTTACGAGGCCATTTTGGGGTTACAAAAAGACCCAAGTTATTGATGCAGAATCAAAAGTTGCTTTCATTTCAAAATTACATCCAAGCAATGTTTGATTTAAGATTGATGTAAAGTTGCTAAATTGTTTCAATAGAAGCGAGCACACTGTTTGTACACAGAAAATGGCGTCGTTGCAGCGCCCTCTTTCGCTCAAAAGTATGACGTATTCAAAACGCGCTCAAAATAATGTACAGCATTATTAGTTAAATCCGATTTCATAATTTAAACAATGTTACAAAAAGATCTTTGTTAGAAATCTGCGTATTTAAAGCATATGCACAAAGCAGGCATTATGAACGATCTGTGTATCACATGAAACACATCGAAAAACATAAACTACTTCATGACAATTCCATGTCTTAAATTACATTAAACATTCTGCGCAAGTATACTTCAAGTAACATGAAAGCTCTGGGTTACAAGTTGTCAAATTATTCCATGATTATTAATGTTAACTCGTCTCATTACATTGATTATAACGCGAGTGTGCATGCAGAAACCTTACATCAAAGTTATCATCAAAATGTTAAAATCTATTAAACTTCATTTCAAACTTTTAACAATATTGTTAAAAGACTCTGTAAGTTTACTAATATTTCGCACCAATCTAATAATTCATGATATTCTAGCTATTGCGCCATAACACGAGACATCTGCGAATAAATATGCAAAGCAACATGAACAATCTGCATATTAAACAAAAATTCATAAACGGATAATCATGGAATGTAAATTATCCTAAATTTTGTGTAAAGAATTCTGAGTAACTATGCACAAAGTATTATCATAGCTCCGTGTATCATTACCAGTACAAATTTCTTCCACTAAACTGCAATATTGTGTGATTATAATAAAACATCAGCTATTTATGAGCAAAACAACATGTCTAGCCTGTTGTATTAACACAAAAACTATAAACACAATGACTCTATAATATTCCATGTATAACTTGTGTAATTTCAGTCTGTGTAAGTCTGAAAAGCAACTCATTCATTACACACAAGTCACATTAACAAGTAAGCCATCCGGCCAAACTCAAACTTTCCTTTTTTTAATTACACAAAATTACACTCGTTGCCATAGCAACCCCAGTAAGGCCCCCCAAAAATAGTCGGTCTCTGGTCAGACCGAAGTTCCGGAATCGATGCTGGAATTGATGCTGCGACGCGGTTTTTTGTGTGTGTGTGTGGTGTTTTTTTCAAGCTTGTATTGTACAGACAAGGTGGGTACTATTTTGTCTTGTTGTGTCCTCATTATACATTGGTGTCCTCCATAATTTGCCTTGGTGCCCTTTATCATTTGCCTTGGTGCAAAATCCCCATTCCTTGGTGCTCCTTGGTACAAAAATTTGAGGAGGCGCGGCAATAGAGGGCGCTGTTGTAGCTTCCGTATTAATTTGGAAAAAAAAAGGTTGACGCGCATGATTACTGGGGCCGGGGCTTAATCCGCCCCCCCCCCTCAACATTTTCCGTGATAGCCTCTAAAAAGAATTTTTAGAGGCTTTTTTAGAATCCGCCCTCCCCCCCCGGCTGAGAGATGGTCAAAATAACCCGGCCCCTTTAGGGTTAAAATCGACGCGCGCGCTGACCTGAGACCGAGTATTTTTTTTTGGCCTAATAATAAAGCAACTCAATCTTACCAAGCACTGTCATTTTTAACGATAACATCTACTTCCTTGTTTTGTACATCATGTTGTATTTACAACAGAAATTTAAATGTGTCATTACAGTCTGTGTTAGATTGCAAGGTAAAACATTCATTTTGAGGAATCCTTGGTTTCATTACCAGAAATAATTAATATTAATAATAATTACAATGAAAAATATAAATCAAATTACAATCTAAAAGAAAAGATTATACGAATGTTTATAAAAGTTTTTTTTTTTGTTAATAAAAGGGAACATTTAGATGTTTACAACACGGGCCAACTCAACTATTTTCGTTTTAAATAACACGAATTTCTCCCCTCTATCTGTAGATCCATGACGAGACAACCCGTCGCCATAGCAACCATAAATAACAAACCAAATACTTCCGTTATTTTTAAACGATAACATCTACTTCCTTGTATGTACATTTGATGCATCCTTAAATATCAAAACATCTGTCTGGGTAAATATATTGATGTTACTTCCGTGATGGATTTTTCCTCATTAAGATGATTAAATTAAAATGCGCAATTGAAAGAAATTATGTCGTTTTACTCGAGTTGCTACCAACTACCTTGACATTTTTTTGAAGTGTTTGTCATCAAATAAAATCACGTTATCAATTAGTACAGATCCATTGAATCATATCACCGTAAGAAACTATAGTACACATGTAGCTGAAGCTTGCTCGTGCGGCAACCCAACATGAAGGGTCCATTATGTTTAATAAGAGGGATTCAAAGCACTAAAGTTCCAAATAAAAACGATCATTCGGTACATTTTGCATAGATCAGTAAACTCTGCTCCGTTATTATATTATATTTGTTTGTGACTTAAAATTATAGAACGAATCCAAAATATCGAACGCGTTCAAGCCTCTTCGTAAATTACTCAAATGGTCAACAATTATGCTAAATGATTCTATAGTCTTAAGGTATGAAATTTACCAAATCGTCGATTTCCAAGATTATGCCACAGGTATGCATGATTAAGAAATCATTAATATTTCTAGCTTTGACCGATCGGATATAGCCTAATTTTGTAAGCAGCATGATTCCTTGGGGATTGCTAAAGGCTTTCATCAACAATGCAACTTCTAATTTCCTATCTACATCACTTCTTTGACGGATCGTTGTGCCTCGTCGGGGCGTTGCCTTATTTTCTCTACCTCAACTTACCCAGCGTGTCCTTGTTGACGATATCGGCGTACAGTGCCTCTTCCTCGGTGTGAATGATGCTCGCTCCCGCGTCCTCTCTACCGCCTCTCCCTCGCAGATCCAAGTCGGCGTAGATAAGACCCTCAACGTTCTTCTGTCTCGGGTCATCAACCGTCGCCTCCTCGTCGCGGTCATCCGCAGACTCTGGAGCGGCTCGGGAGGTCGAACGCGCCCTTGCTTTGGAGAGGTGATACGGTACAACTTTGGGCGGCTTGACACCGGTGGATGGTTGGGCGTCCTGCGTCACGCGTTCCGCGTCTTGAGTCGCGCGTTCCACGTCCTGCGTTGCGCGTCCCGCGTCCTGCGTTGCGCGTCCAGTGCCGGTGTACGGTTTGACGAGAATGGTCGGCTTTTTGGACTCCGGTTGATGTCGGATGCCATCCTTTGAAACCTTGGAAGATGATTGTTTCAGGTCCATAGGCTGTTTTGTGCGTTGTCCACCAACATTCTGGGATGAATCTTGAGCGCGGACGGCACCTAGTGTCTTAGTTTTGATGAACGGTTTATCGGGCGTGGCGTACAGGGCCTCAGCAATACTCCCTCCAATTGTCTGACTCTTCTTTTTCGCCTCTGCTGGTGTGATAATAGTGTTCAGTTTAGCTGCGTCTTTGGTTGGGTATTCGTCGTCCTTACCTTGGGCTTGGTCGGTGCTTGGTTGCAGATTGAGTTCCGCAGTCACTTCCACAGTTGTCGATGGTTCGGACATTTCAGCCGACTTTGTGTCGGGAGAGATCGGTTGCGAAATTGCAGAAGTAACACCATCATTCAGTTGTGTCTCTGTGGTGTCATGTTCGTCTGAGCGTGGTCCGCTATCTTGAGTTTCAGGTGACTGGCTGGTCGGGCGGGTGTCTGGTTTGCCGCGGCCTTTGAAGAGCAGGAAGTACAGGAGGAACGCGATGATGAGTAGTAAGACGACAGCAGCAGTAATTCCCCCGATTAAGATGCCGTCTGGTTTGTTACGATCTTCGTTTTCGAGCTTAGGTTGACGGGTCATGGGTAGGATCTTAGGTTTTCCTTTGTCGATTACCGATGCCTCTGTCGGTAATGGTTCGTCGTTATCCCCTTTCTGTCGATCTTGTGGCGTTGGAATGATTCTGTCCGAGGTTGGTGATTCTGTAGTAAGTGCAGTTGTGGTAGGCTCCTCGTTGGGCTCAACTATCAGCAAAGCAGTCTGCCTCTGCCTTGTTAACGAAGTTGTTCCCCTGATAACCTCGCATGCAATCCGGCTGCCGTTACGATTCATCCTTAACCACATAATGTTGAGGGTGGCGTTGTTCCCGGAGAGTTTGAAGTTGCGTGCGTTTGGTATGTTATTCCATATCCTGTTCTTAGTTATAAACCAAGTACAAGAGTCATGCTCTTGTAGAACTGCAATGCATCTGAAAGAAGCTGATTGACCTTCTTGTCCCCTCAGACAAGAAGGGCGGACCTGCGTGTTTACTGGATCTACTATATCAAGAGTAGCAAATGGAGATTCACGAGCCCTCCCTCCCGCAGAAACGTATGGAAAGATGTAACACTGGTACATCCTGGCATCTGTAGTTTGTACGTCTCTTATATGCAATGTCCACTCGTAGACATCTGATGAGACCACACTGTATCTATCCTCGTACTCTTGGTATGTTGCTAAGCAATATGTGATTCCCTGCACCCCGGCTCCATGCTTACGTTGCCAATAAAACATAAAATCTGGATTCCCATTAGGATATGGACGTTCACACGCCCTGACACTGAGTGTGCAACTCAATGTCACATTGTCTCCCACTACGGCCAGAGTATTCTTTTGGTTCTTCGTGAAGAAACTCCCCCAACCTCTTCCACATGTTGATGCTATGAGGAGCAACGTCTTAAACAGGAACATCATTATTGGTAAGGCGACACATAAAACACGCTATAACACTTTCAAACAGAGTCAACTTTGTACACCAAACTCGTAATTCCATCACAGTGTATGCCTTAGAACGATCAACCAAGTTGCCGCTGAAAAAGCATCGTTGAAGATGTCATATAGATTCAAATAGTTTTCTTAACTGACCTAGGCAAAATTGGTTCAGCCGACTCAGCAAGCTCGCATCTCAACGACTGCCGTCTGAAAGAATCACTCGTTATGATCAGACAACACTGGTTTATATTATTTGGACTTTGTCCTGATTTTTTTCTTATTACTTCCTTCCTCCTTCCTCTTATTAAGAGCAATAAAACAGCATTTAAACATTTTCACCCAAAACTTCCTTGTTGAGTCGCTGTTTACACGAAATAGGTACTGTATACGTAAATGCACACAACAAATTATAGAGGCATACAACACAAGTAAAACAAAGACCATTAGTGCACTCACTGCAAGTATTCGCGTGAAATCTCTCGATTAATATATACTAGCATAAAGGTAATCTTTCTCTGATTCCGAATAATGAACTTTATAAACTTGGACCAACTGATCAAACAACATTCGTTTTATTATTTGGACGTTTTCCTGTTTTTTTCGTATTATTTCCTTCCTCTTATTAAGAGCAATAAACAGGATTGAAACATTTTCATCCACAAACTTCCTTAAAACCAAATGATGTTGGCCCAAAATAACCAATATATACGTGCGTCAATTACACTGTACAAATTGTGCTCAGCTTTTAAACACTTGTACCCACTTGTGTTTACGTTACATACTTAGTGTAGACATTCCTTTGTTTTTGTGTAGTTAAGAAAAACCTGTAAAAAAAACTCATTTTACGCACACTGTGAAAACCTTTTCAACCCAAATATTTTACTATGATTCCCTTGAGCACTTTTCTTCATTTTGCGACGGATAAACCTAACCCCAAAATGCCTCTAAACCTGTTTTCCCAGAGAGGGAGAAACCTTATGTGGACGTTGGCAAGTCCACACAGCGTATCTGAAAACTGGTTTATGTGGACATCTGTTGTTCGCAAGTCCACACAGTGAATGTAATGCTTGTACACTCTTTTTCACGTTTCGTCTGAGACGTGTTGAGGATTTCGCAGAGTATGAAAGCCTGATAGTGTCATTTTTAATGACTAATAATTAATAAAATCAAATATATATATTTTAAAGATATAGTCCATCATTTGTAATTTGTGCATTTTGTTCGTTTGAGGCAACAAAAGTTTTCAAATTCTAATGAAGGATACTGAACAACTAATCTGATGAAGTTTCAGCTCAGCTTCAGCTGTATATTCCGAGAAAAACAACATTCTAGGATCTCCATTGAATCTCCTGAATCATGTTTTGAATTGTTTTGAATTGCAGCCATACGCGATGTCGCGCACTGATCCGACGAATTATAGCAACCGAGGGCGCCTGTGCGTCGTGCCAATGCTTGCGCGCGCTGCGCCGAATAACAAAACGAACTACTAATTTAAATTTTCCTACGGTGCGTCTTAAGACGCACCGTTGGAAAGGCCTTCTTTCGTTGATTACTTCAAACTGATAGCTTGCCAGAAAGATTAATTTCACAGGGAGTTTAGTCCACTTTCAACCAAGTATGTTTTTCAACAATAATACGCCAGTTACTTTTTCGGATGGCTATGATCGACTATGCCTTTAACGTTAGTTTTTCGTAGACGGATGATAATGAAAGTGTGACAAAAGTGTGCATTTGGCCTGTCATGTGACTTCAACTCGATGAGTCATTCATATTTACTTTTACAATTTATGCTAGATGGTATTTATGGGCTTTCGTACGTGCCCAAACATGTCACAGACATCCAGAAATCTAAACATATCGTGGATTTGAACATGTTAAAAATGTGGGTACAAAAAGTGTTTAGAACTGTTTTAAACTCTAACACTGTTTTAACAGTATATAGGGTCCACAATACAATATCTAAGTTAAAACTTCATTTCTTTGCGTTTTGTTATAAAAAATACATTCAACAAAAGGTTGAAGCGGAGATTTCAGAGACAAAGAAAAATGCACATGATATACAAGGCATATAACACTAGTAAAATCAAAGTCCATTAATAACATGTTTTTTTCGCGACAAACATTCGCCTCCAGATAAGTGCAGACTAATATCATAGAGCAAGGACCCAAGGAGTCAGGACTCTTGGGCGATTTACATTTTGACCATTAACATACCAATCCCTCGGGAATGTCTAAAGCTACAGCACTGTGACCGCAAGCCTCGACCATTCAAAGCGTGAATGCCAGCGGCATTTGAACACGATGATCGTCGCCGCCTTTTTAGTTGGTAACCAACAACCTCCCTATATGCTGCATAATAAGTCATGTCACGTCGCTGCTCTTTTTTGAAAAATACATTTTACGACAAGATAGGTTTTTACAACTGCGCAGTTGTTAGGTGTGAGTTATGAACTCAAGTTAGCAATGTGCAGTTGTTGGTGCTTAAAAGCGTTATCTGTCCCTGTAATTTGGAGATAAATTGGATTTCTTTCAGATAATTTTTCATGTATTTTCAGACATTTTAATTGGCAATATATCATTGATGAAATCTGTTTTTTGGAAAATTTCACAAGTTTTTACACTAAAGGTACAGAGCATTTTCTTCTTCATGAAATGATTGTTCCAGTAATGTTGACCACATTTATATACAGTATCATCCAACTGCGAACAAACACTTCAAAATCATTAATTTTTAGCGATGTATGACAACTGCGCATGCGTATTTACCATGGTACTGTCTACGAAGCCATGCAAACTCCTTTTTTGGCATTAGTGAGCGCGGATCTCTATTGTGTCGAGATTAGCGTAGTGAGCAACTGAGCAAGCTAGCGCCAGGTGCTTTCTATTGTAGCTTTCGAGCGCGGCGACCATCATTTTACTTTTGAAGTCTTGGAGTACGAACTCCTTGGGTCCTAGCTCTACGCTAATATGAAGGTATTTTTTTCTCGGATTCCGCATATATGACCTAAAACTTACAAAATCTACAACCAGTTAAACTTTTCTCTGGGTTTCCTACGAAGGCTATTGCTGTGAAGTTTTATCTTATAAGTTTGATTTTCTGTTTTTGAAAATGAATTACTTTCAATGTTTCGTTCTGTGCAATCAAAAATATGTTCAAACCAACTCTCAATATGTTTGGCTCCTGTTGTATCTTTATATTTCAAGATAATTATTGCCTAGTTATTATTACCGTTTCAACACGATTCATTTGTTTGGCTCTTCGTAGACGTGTTCATCTGTATCTGTCTCCTGTTTTGTCCCAGCTTGCTTATAACGAACTGCCTGTCCGGCTTCGTCTATGGATACGGCTTTCTCGTCACCTCGACCCTGCGAAAGGGTGGCCCGTCCCTGACGACTTGAGGAACGTCCACTCTCCATCGGCTTCAAATCCATGTACGTGTGTGCCAACTTACCGTCGTCCGGACCTGTAGCCTCGTCTCCAGTCGCACGTTGTTCATAACCCGATGTGCATCTTCCCTCCGTTGGCAGCAGATCCATGTACGTATCCCTTGCCCTGCCGGCAGTGGAACCCGTATCCTTGTCTCCAGTATGGCGCCCACGGCTTGGGCGTGGAATTTGCTGATACCGGCCCCTGAAACCGAAGAGGTATGCGATGACTGCTATAAGGACCAACACGATGTTGACAGCCCATCCTGATATAGACAGGATTAAGCAGGTTGCGTTTCCATACTCGGGGCATGCAGGACAAACAGAGGGAACGTAGGTATAGTCAGGATTAGGTGGTTGAGATGTGGACAGTCCAGCCTCACCGACCGTGGAGATTCTTGGTGCGCTGCCGTCTTGTCGATCATGATGAATTTGAGTAACTCCGTCTGCGATTGGTGGTTCTGTACTTAGTGCAGTTGTGGTACTTTCCTCTCCGGGGTCAACTATCAGCAAGGCAGTTTGTCTCTGCCTTGTTAACGAAGTTGTTCCCCTGATAACCTCGCATGCAATCCGGCTGCCGTTAAGATTCATCCTCAACCATCTAATGGTGAGGGTGGCGTTGTTCCTGGAGAGTTTGAAGTTGGCGTTGTTTGGTATTTCATTCCATGTCCCGTTCTTGGTTATAAACCAAGTACAAGAGTCATGCTGCTGTAGAACTGCATCGCAGCGGAAAGAAGCTGCTTGGCCTTCTTGCTTCCTCAAGTGAGAAGGGCGGACCTCCGTGTTTAGTGAATGCACCACATCGAGAGTTGCAAATGGAGATGTACGAACTATCCCTCCCGCATCAGCGTATGGAAAGATGTAACACTGGTACATCCCGGCATCTGTAGGTTGTACGTCTCTTATATGCAATGTCCACTCGTTGACATCTGATGAGACCACGCTGTACCTTTCCTCGTACTCTTCATATGCTGCTAAGCAATTTGTGATTACCAGCACCCTGGCTCTATGCTTACGTTGCCAATGAACCGTATAATCTGGGTTCCCATTAGGATATGAACGTTCACACGCCCTGACACTGAGTGTACAGCTCAATGTCACATTGTCTCCCACTACGGCAAGGGTATTTGCTGGGTTCTTTGTGAAGAAAATTCCACTGCCTCGTCCACATATTGATGCAATCACGATAAGAGCAAACAGACCGAACATTGTTGCAGAGATGGACTTTATCAGAACTTAAAACCGGCAGCTTCGCTCAGTGCTTAGAAAAAGCAGGGTATTTCACTCTGGCTGTCATGCGTTCAGGAAGCAAACCAGGGATTGTTAATGATTTTTTTAGCTTAGGCGAATGCACAACACAATGCCGAAATCTTGAACATTATCCAAAGTTATGACGCCTGCGGTTTCTAATTAGCCAAGTATTTGACGTCCTTCCTCTTTGAAAACAATGAAATACTGTTATCCAGATAAAACCAGTGGTTAGACTTTACGCACTAGAGAGACACCCGTCATGTAACTGTCGACAAGAGAGGCTAGAGGCCAATTTAGAGCGCCACCTAGTGTCAGAATGTGCTCAGTCCAATCCGATTGAACAGCAACCCATGGTAAAATTCTGGGAGAAAAGATCCTCTCGCGTTAAAACCTGCCGTGATTTGTCAGTTATTTTGTGTTTCCCCTCCCACAAACAAAATACCTACAAATTAGTCTGGCGACTCCGTTGACTGAAAAACCGCGCTGACATGAGATTGAGAAACTTATTAGGACATTAAAGTAGGCCTAAATTTATAAATGAAATTGCCACGTAGTAGATTTTTCGTCTATTTTCCGGAAATCAATAATAAAATCCTCTCCCAAAAAAATAGCCTTTCAATTTAAAACAGCCTTTACGCTTGTCAATTAGCCATTCGTGTTATTTTTGTTAAAATTTGAGTGTATTTGTTTTACCAGCCAGGATTATTGATTTTTGTAAGGATCTTCCCCTTTCTTGCTTTCAATCCAGGGAAACCAGAGTAAACAGTGGCTCTGACTCTTTCTCATTTGAGGAAATTGAAGAACAAAAGAAACTAGTACTTGGCAACCTACAAAAAAGAAGGAGGATTCTGTACCAACAGATGAATCCAAAACACCCATATTTGATATAAATAATTTTATTGAACACTGCCAATTTTATACATATGCAACTGGGTAATATACTAAAAACAGAAGACTCTATCCCACAGGTGTTAAGAGACTGTAGACAGGGCCGGGATTTCTTTTTACTTAATCGTATGAATTTAAATTGTTAAATCACTTCGCATTTTGATGCACACTTGAAGTCGCGTATATCACAAGTCAATCAAAAGTTACGTCACATATCAAATCTTAGCATGGTAAAATTACACATGTAGAACAGTGACAAAGGAGTGTCTTTTTTACAGTTAATTTTGATGGCTTGTCACTTGACTTGAGACTGGAAAGACCTAACGACAGCTTGCCACCCCCAACCTAATCGCTTTATGCCCCGCCTCCTGACCGCCCCTACTTTCTCTCAAGTACATGAACCCGGAAGTGTGTGCATGCAATATGGTAAACTCATCATAGTAAAATTGCATATCTACATTACAAATGGCTTCATTTCAGATCAGTCAAAGGCCTATATATTCCATTTCCCAAAGCAATACACTTTTGAACGAATGAGGGCGCTTTACGACGCCATTTTGGGGTTACAAAAAGACCCAAGTTATTGACGTAGAATCAAATGTTGCTTCATTTCAAAATTACATTTTAGCAATGCTTGATTTAAGATGCGAGAGCACTGTTTGTACACAAAAAATGGCGTCGTTGTAGCGCCCTCTTTCGCTCAAAAGTATGACGTATTCAACACACGCTCAAAATCACAACGATATACTTTGTTTACAGCTGAAGTTCTGTTCTGTATATAGATTATTATCAGTTAACCGATTACATTACTTAAAACAATGTAGGTAGAAAACTAAATCGATTAAGGTATTTCGTATATCCTTCACACGATCTTTGTTAGAAATCTGCGTATTTAGTGCGCAAAGCAGGCATTATGAACGCTCTGTGTATCACATTCAACAAATCGAAAAATATAAATTACTTTATAACAATTCCATGTCTTAAATCACATTAAACATTCCGCGCAAGTAAACTTCAAGTACCATGTAAGCTCTGGGTTACAAGTTGTCAAAATATTCCATGATTATTAATGTTTACTCATCTCATTACATTGATTATAATGCGAGTGTGCATGCAGAAACCTTACATCTAGGTCAAGTCATCACAATGTTAAAATCTACTAAACTTCATTTCAAACTTTTAACAATATTGTTAAAAGACTCTGTTAGTTTACTAATATTTCGCACCAATCTAATAATTCATGATATTCTAGCTTTTGCGCCATAACACGAGACATCTGCGAATATATATGCAAGCAATATGAACAATCTTCATATTATACAAAAACATATAAACGTGTAATCATGAAAGGTAAATAATCCCAAACCTAGTGTAAAGAAATCTGAGTCACTTTGCGCAAAGTATTGTCTTAGCTCCGTGTATCGTTATTAGTAAACATTTCTTCCACTAAACTGAGATTATAATAAAACATCTGCTATTTATGAGCAAAACTGTTGTATTATCACAAAAACTATAAACATAGCAATTCATGATAATTGTTACAAGTAACTTTGTCATTACAGT
This sequence comes from Patiria pectinifera, assembly GCA_029964075.1. Lineage (NCBI taxonomy): Eukaryota > Metazoa > Echinodermata > Asteroidea > Valvatida > Asterinidae > Patiria > Patiria pectinifera. The sequence continues at coordinate 1,901,937 of CM057140.1, forward strand.
CTGTGTAAGTGTGCAAAGTAACTCATTGATTAGGCCCAAAAAAAATAAGTCGGTCTCCGGTCAGCACGCGCGTCGATTTTAATCATGCGCGTCACTTTTTTTTCAAAAATGTTCCGTGGTAGCTCCAACAGCGCCCTCTATTGCCGCACCTCCTCATTTATTTTTACCAAAGAGCACCAAGGATGGGAAGTTGCACCAAGGCAAATTATTGAGGACACCAATGTACATGAGAACACCAAAAAAGCAAACTAGTACCCCACCTTGTCTGTACAATTCAAGCTTGAAGAAAAAGAAAAAAGAAGAAAAAAAAGCCGCGTCCCGCGTCAATTCCGGAACTTTGGTCTGACCAGAGACCGATTTTTTTTTTTCCTTACACACACGTCACATTCACACGTGTACCATCCGGCCCAACTCAAACTGCCTCTTTTGCAATAACACAAAAAACCGGGCCCATTTGTTGCCATAGCAACCCCAGTAATAATAAAGCTCCTCAATCTTGCCAAGCACTGTCGTTTTTAACGATAACATATACTTCCTTGTTTTGTACATTATTTTTTTTACAACAGAAAAATAAACACGGAAAATCATGACATTCCACGTTACATTCGTCATTACAATCTGTGTAAGTGTGCATGGTAATATACATTCATAAATCAATAAAAAATATTACAATCTAAAAACGTATTCTGCGATGTATATAATATGATATTTCGGAAATAAGAAGCACATGAATTGTAGATGTTTACAACACGGACCAACTCAACTATTTTCGTTTTAAATAACACGAATTTCTCCCCTCTATCTGTAGAATTCATAAGACGAGACAACCCGTCGCAATAGCAACCATAAATAACAAACCAAATTTTGCCAAATACTTCCGTTATTTTAAACGATAGCATCTACTTCCTTGTATGTACATTTGATGCATCCTTAAAAATCAAAACATCTGTCTGGGTAAATATATTGATGTTACTTCCGTAATGGATATTTCCTCATTAAGTTGATTAAATTGAAATGCGCAATTAAAAGAACTTCTGTCGTTTTACTCGAGTCGCTACCAACTACCTTGACATTTTTTTAAAAAGTTTTTGTCATCAAATAAAATCATGTTATCAATTAATACAAATCCATTTAATCATATTTCCGTAAGAAACTATAGTACACATGTAGCCGAAGTTTGTTCGTGCGGCAACCCAACGTGAAGGGTCCATTATGTTTAATAAGAGGGATTCAAAGCACGAAAGTTCCAAATAAAAACGATCATTCGGTACATCGTACATAGATCAGTAAACTCTGCTCCGCTATTATAATTATATTTGTTTGTAACTTAAAATTATAGAACATACCTCAACATATCGAACGCGTTCATGCCCCTTCGTACATGATTCAAAATGATAAAATGATTCGAAAATCTGTATGAGGTATGAAATTACGCAATCGTTAATTTACAAGCTCATATGCCACAGGTATGAATGGTTTAGATGCATGATTAAGACGTCATTGACATTTTCAGCTTGGACTATCCGGGTTTAGCCCAATGTTTTACACAGCATGATTCCTTGGGGATTGCTATAGGCTTTCATCAACAATGCAACCTCTATTTTCCTATCTACATCACGTCTTTGATGTGTCGTTTTTACCTCGTAAGGGCGTTGTCAGTTTCTCTACCTCAACTTACCCAGCGTGTCCTTGTTGACGATATCGGCGTACAGTGCCTCTTCCTCGGTGTGAATGATGCTCGTTCCCGCGTCCTGTCTACCGCCTCTCCCTCGCAGATCCAAGTCGGCGTAGATAAGACCCTCAACGTTCTTCAGTCTCGGGTCATCAACCCTTGCCTCCTCGTCGCGGTCATCCGCAGACTCTGGAGGGGCTTGGGAGGTCGAACGCGCCCTTGCTTTAGAGAGGTGATACGGTACAACTTTGGGCGGCTTGACACCGGTGGATGGTTGGGCGTCCTGCGTCACGCGTTCCGCGTCTTGAGTCGCGCGTTCCACGTCCTGCGTTGCGCGTCCCGCGTCCTGCGTTGCGCGTCCAGTGCCGGTGTACGGTTTGACGAGAATGGTCGGCTTTGTGGACTCCGGTTGATTTCGAATGCCATCTTTTGAAACCTTCGATGATGCTTGCTTCGAGTCCATGGGTTGTTTTGTAGTCAGTCCACTAACTTTTTGGGACAAATCTTTAGCGCGGTCGGCACCTAGAGTCTTAGTTTTTACGAACGGTTTATGGGGCGTTGCGTACAGAGCCTCAGCAATACTCCCTCCAATTGTCTGACTCTTCTTTTTCGCCTCTGCTGGTGTGATTATAGTGTTCAGTTTAGCTGCGTCTTTGTTTGGAGATTCGTCGTCCTTACCTTGGTCTTTGTCGGTGCTTGGTTGCAGATTGAGTTCCGCAGCCACTTCCACAGTTGTCGATGGTTCGGATTTCTCAACCGACTTTGTGTCTGGAGAGATCGGTTGTGAAATTGCAGCAGTAGCACCAACATTCAGTTGTGTCTCTGCTGTGTCATGTTCGTCGGCGCGTGGTCCGCTATCTCGAGTTTCAGGTGACTGGCTGGTTGGGCGGGTGTCTGGTTTGCTGCGGCCTTTGAAGAGCAGGAAGTACAGGAGGAAAGCGATGACGAGTAGTAAGACGACAGCGGCGCCGATCCCTCCTATTAAGATGGGAGACAAGCCGTCTGGTTTACGAGGGGGGTTGAAGTTGTCATGATCTTTGGTTTTAGGAAAGATTGTGGGTTTACTCTCATCTGAAGAAGGACCTGCTTCGTCGTTCGTGGATGCCTCTGTGGGTGATGGCTGGACTACATTCCCGTTTTGCCGATCTTGGGGAGTTGGAGCAATTCCGTCTGGGAATGGTGATTCCGTAGTTAGAAAGGTCGTAGTAGTTTCCTCTCTGGGGTCAACTATCAGCAAGGCAGTTAGCCTCTGCCTCGTAATTGAAGTTGCTCCCCTGATCACCTCGCATGCAATCCGACTGCCGTTGTGTTTCGCCTTTAACCGCTGAATGGTGAGGCTGGAATTATCCTCGGAGAGTTTGAATCTGTCAGAGTTCGGTATCTCATTCCATTGGCCGTTTATGTTGAGAAACCAAGCGTATGTGTCAGTCAACCGTGCGTGAGCAAGGCAGCCGAAAGAAGCTGCTTGGCCTTCTCGGCTCCTTTGAAGAGACGGTTTGATCGCTGTGTTTATCGGGTCCACAACAGTGAGTGTCACAAACGGAGTGCTATCGGCCGCTGAGTCTCGTGTAGCGATAAGACATTGATACTTTTTGGCATCACTGTTATCAACGTTTATGAAATGTAAGTTCCACTCATAGCCGTCTGATGAACTTACAATCCAGTTTTTACTAGTATAGTCTGGATAAAATGACCTGCAATTAGAAATGTATCCCAATTGCATTTCAAGTTTCTGTTGCCAATGAATATAATAATAATTTGGGCTTTGAGGATCATCACATGCCTGAACATTTACTGCACAACTCAATGTCACATTGTCTCCCACTACAGCCAGAGTACTTTCGGGGTTCTTCGTAAATAAACTCTGTCCTCTACCTTCTCCCCACATCGATGTCGTAATAAGTAACATACCAAGCAAAAACATCGTGGCTGTTAATATGACGATATACTACACGGTAACTTTGATTCCATGTACTTCTGCACTCCAAACTCAATATTTACTTCGGCAGATGGTGCTGGAACACAACCAACTAAGTTACCACTCGAGATGCGAAGTTTGATTTAAGTTGACAGTTGGTGTCAATAGTTTTGTAAACTGAATCAGTTATTATATAGCAAGTGTGATTGAGGCCGACATCTCAGCCACTACCATCGTTAAACTCACTGGTTATGATCAGATACCAGTGGTTTTATTATATAAAACCTCTCCCTGTCTTTTGCGTGCTACTTCCTTCCTCTAATTAAGATCAATAAAGCAGCACTAGAACATTTTCATCCAAACACTTCCTTGTATAACGTCGCTGTTTAGACGAAAGGGGTACTGTATACGGAAATGCATCCGATGTAGAGGTATACAACACAAGTAACACAAAGGCCATTTGTGCGTGCATTGCAATTTTTCGCTTCAAATTTTCACCTCTGGATTAATGTACACTAGGATAAAGGTATACTTTCTCTGATTCCGCATATATGACCTTAATAAATTTGGACCAAGTGAACATTCCGCAAAATTATGTTAGAGAATCTACAACCACTTTATGTCCAATTTAAAATTCTCTGTAATTATTGCCGTTTGAACACGATTCATTTGTTCGGCTCTTCGTAGGTGTGTTCATCTTCATCAGTGTCTTGTTTTATCACAGCTTGCTTGTAGCACACTGCCAGTCCAGCAACGTCTGTCGACACGGCGTTCTGGCCACGTCGACCTTGCACAGTGGTCGGTTGTCCAAACTGGCTTGAAGAGCGTCCACACTCCAACGGCTTCACATCCATGTACATGTGAGCCAAGGTACCATCGTCCCGATCTGCAACCTCGTCTCCAGTCGCACGACGGTCACAGCTCGAGGTGCATCTTCCCTCCGTTGGCAGCAGATCCATGTAGGTTTCTCCTACCTTGCCATCGGTAGAACCTGTAGCCTCGTCTCCAGGCCTACGGCGTTCACGGTTTGGGCGTGGAAATCGCTGATATCGGCCTTTAAAAACCAAGAAGTACGCGAGGACTGCGATTAAGACCAACAAGATGTTGACAGCCCAGCCCGATATGGCTAGGATGAACGAGGATGAGTTCCCGGACTCAGGACATGCAGAGGGAACGTCGGTGTGGTCAGGGTCGGGTTGGAAAGTCGACCGGCGGATGGGCGGACTGGACGTTGCGAACAGTCCATCCTCACCGTCAGGGGAGATACTCGGTTCGTTGCCGTCCGCAGGAGTAGACACCGAGTTGTCATCGTCTGTAGTTACAACGAGATCTTCTCTGGGGTCAACTTTGAACAAGGCAGTTTGCCTCTGCCTCGTTATTGAAGTTGTTTCCCTGATCACCTCGCATGCAATCTGACTGCCGTTGTGTCTCGCCCTTAACCGCTGAATGGTGAGGCTGGCTTTGTCCTCGGAGAGTTGAAAGTTGTCAGAGTTCGGTATCTCATTCCATTGGCCGTTTATGTTGAGAAACCAAGCGTATGAGTCAGTCGGCTGTACGTGAGCAAGGCAGCGGAAAGAAGCTGCTTGGCCTTCTTGGCTCCTTTGAAGAGACGGTTGGACCGCTGTGTTTATCGGGTCCACAATAGTGAGTGTCGCAATCGGAGAATTATCGGCCAATGACAAAACATCATAGATAAGACATTTATACTTTCCAGCGTCACTCTTATCAACATTTATGAACTGTAAGTTCCACTCATAGCCATTGGACGAACTTTCAATCCAGTTTCCACTAGTATAGCCTGGATAAAGTGACCTGCAACGAGAGATGAATCCACCATGCTGAGTTTGCCAAATAAGACTATATCGACTTTGAAAATTTACACATGCCTGAACATTAACTGCACAAGTCAATGTCACATTGTCTCCTACTACGGCCAGAGCACTTTCTGGGTTCTTCGTAAATAAACTCTGTCCTCTACCTTCTCTACACACCCATGTCGCAATAAGTAACATACCAAGTAAAAACATCGTGGCTGTTAATGTGACGATATACTGCACGGTAACTTTGATTCCATGTAAGTTTTGCACTCCAAACTCAATATCTACTTCGGCAGATGGTGATGGAACACGACCAACTAAGTTGCCACTCGAGATGCGAAGTTTGATTTAAGTTTGACAGTTGATGTCAATAGTTATGTAAACTGAATCAGTTATTATATAGCAAGTGTGATTGAGGTCGGCATAGCAAGATTGCATCTCAGCCACTGCCATCGTTAAAACTCGGCTGGTTATGATCAGACACCAGTGGTTTTATTAGTTGGACCTCTCCCTTCCTTTTAAGTGCTACTTCCTTCCTCAATTATTAAGAGCAATAAAGCAGCACTATAACATTTTCATCCAAACACTTCCTTGTATAACGTCGCTGATTAGACGAAATGGGTACTGTATACGGAAATGCACTAGATGTAGAGGAGGACAACACAAGTAACAAAAAGTCCATTTGTGTATGCATTGCTAGTTTTTGCGTCAAATTTTCACCTCTGGATTAATGTACACTAGAATAAAGGTATACTTTCTCTGATTCCGCATATATGACCTTAAAGGGAAGATACAACATTTGCAAGCATCAAAAAACGAGATGAGCAAATTATCACGAAATATCCTACTGGACGTCAGGGAATGACAGTCCACAGCATGCTGTAAAATCGTAGCTCGTGGTGTGCTGACATTTTCAAGAAAACTTGTATTTTTCCAATGCTGGTCGGCCGACCAGCGTTGGAGAAAACTGGCTGTTTTCAAAAACTGCTCCTAATTTTTCATATTGAGTTATTCGGCATTTTCTTTGCAATTGTTTCTTGACCTGCGAAATGGTAAAAGCCAGCTAGACTGATTCTCTAACCTAATTCCCCAAAGTCTATAAAATGCTCCGTTTCATCTTAAGTGGGGTCAGGGAACCAGACTACAAGAACATGGAATTGGTTTTCTTGGATTTTCCAGCACCTCCGAACCCAAAACGTGAAGCAAGTCAGTTTGACAATATTTTCTATAACTTACTAATCATCCAAATCTAATATTTTTGAAAATTGCAGCAAAAGCAAATGTTGTACATTCCCTTTAATAAATGTGGACCAAGTGAACATTCCGCATAATTATGTTACAAAATCTACAACCACTTAACATCCAGTTTTAAAATTCTCTGTAATTATTGCCGTTTGAAATCGATTCATTTGTTCGGCTCTTCGTAGGTGTGTTCATCTGCATCGGTGTCTTGTTTTATCCCAGCTTGCTTGTAGCGCACTGCCGGTCCAGCTGCGTCTATCGACACGGCGTTTTTGCCACCTCGACCTTGCACAGTGGTCGGTTGTCCAAACTGGCTTGAAGAGCGTCCACACTCCACCGACGTCAGATCCATGTACGTGTGTTTCAACATACCGTCGTCCCGATCTGTAGCCTCGTCTCCAGTCGCACGACGGTCACAGCTCGAAGTGCATCTTCCCTCCGTAGTTGGCAGCAGATCCATGTAGGTTTCTCCTACCTTGTCGTCAGTAGAACCTGTAGCCTCGTCTCCAGGCCTACGGCGTTCACGGTTTGGGCGTGGAATGCGCTGATAGCGGCCTTTAAAAACCAAAAAGGACACGAGGACTACGATAAAGACCAACATGATGCTGACAGCCCAGCCCGATATAGCTAGGATGAATGAGGATGAGTTCCCAGACTCGATGCATGCAGAGGGAAAGTCGGTATGGTCAGGATCGGGTTGGACAGTCGACCGGGGGATGGGTGGACTGGATGTTGCGAACGGTCCATCCTCATCGTCAGAAGAGATACTCGGTTCGTTGCCGTCCGCAGGAGTAGACACCGAGTTTTCATCGTCTGTGGTTACAACGAGATCCTCTCTGGGGTCAACTATCAACAAGGCAGTTTGCCTCTGCCTCGTTATTGAAGTTGTTCTCCTGATCACCTCGCACGCAATCTGACTGCCGTTGTGTCTCGCCCTTAACCGCTGAATGGTGAGGCTGACCTTATCATCGGAGAGTTGGAAGTTGTCAGAATTCGGTATCTCATTCCATTTGCCGTTTATATTCAGAAACCAAGCGTATGAGTCAGTCGACTGTACGTGAGCAAGACAGCCGAAAGAAGCTGCTTGGCCTTCTTGGCTCCTTTGAAGAGACGGTTGGACCACTGTGTTTATCGGGTCCACAACAGTGAGTGTCGCAATCACAGAATCACCGGCCAATGACATATCCTCATAGATAAGACATTGATAATTTCCGGCATCACTGTAGTCAACGTTTATGATTTGTAAGTTCCACTTGTACCCGTCTGACGAAGTTACAGTCCATGTTTTACTAGTGTACTCTGGAAAAACTGACGTGCAATGAGAGATGTATCCAAAGGGTCGTATTCCAAGCGTCCGTTGCCAGAAGAGATAATATAATGGCATTTGATGATCTTCGCATACCTGAACATTTACTGCACAACTCAATGTCACATTGTCTCTCACTACGGCTAGAGTACTTTCCGGATTCTTGGTGAATAATCTCTGTCCCTTAATTCCTCTACACATCGATGTCATAACAAGCAACAAACCAAGAAGAAACATCGCGGCTTTTAATGTGAACACCGACACCACAACACGGCAACTCAGAATCAATGTTAAGTTTTCACTTCAAAGCAAGTTTCCACTCCAGATGCAAAGTTTGATTAAAGATGACAGTTGATGTCAATAGTTAAAACTAGATTTGAAACTTTGCATGGTGGTAGTATGAACTAGTGACAGTTTGCGGTAACACCATGTAGAAATCTCTTTTGGAAAGATGTTGGTTCTGAAAAGAACCAGTGGGTTCGACGTTCCGATCAGTATGCTCTGATCGTCTTCTAGTTTTGTCAATTGAATCAGTTATAATAGCAAGTTTGATTAAGGAAGAAACATCAAGCTCGCATCTCAACGACTGCATTTGGAAAGACTCACTCGTTATGATGAGTCAGCGGTGTTATTATTTTGACTTTTTCCTGCTTTTATTTTTCGTGTTTCTTCCTCTTATGCAGAGCAAGAACAACAGAATAAAGCAATTTTCAGCTAAAGACTTCCTTGTAAAACTTCGCTGTTTGCACGAAGCGGGTGCTCCACTTATAGGTTAAACAATTCAGTGTCTTAAGTTCGAAGTTTCCTTTGTTTGCGTTTCTCATTAAAATAATGCATTTGAATCTGACTGAAACGGATATATTGGAGACAAATGAAAATGCACATATTTAAATGCAGATAACACATTTTCAACCCCGGATTAATGTATATTAGCATGCAAGTACATTTCAACCTTATTCTCATAAATGACCTTAAAAAAATCCACCAAGCGAAAGCCAGTGCATAACATCACAAAATCTACAAACTTGTATGTCCTCTTGTTTTCATGATTTTCAGAGTTCCTTACGAAATGTAATTGCTATGAATTCAAACCACTTTAGAAATTAAACTTTCGTCTTTGAAACATTGCTTGGGAAGTTCAAAGGTTGTTTAACAGGTTTATTAGACGATCATATTTGGCTCTCGTAGACGCGTTCATCTGTATTTGTCTCCGTTACAACTAACAGAAATTCCTTAGCAATCCCGCTACACTCTTTGTTTGGCCCCAAATAGTGATAATGTGCACGATTTTATGCAATTTATGACAAAATGGTATACCAAAACAAAAAGTTGCACTTTTGTACACGTGCAAGGTGAGTGTGAACCACAACTTGCACGTATTCAAAAGTGCAGCTGTTTTCGGTACCATTTGTCGTAAAATTGCATAAATTCCTACACATTATCACTGTTTTGGGCCAAATAAAGAGTATGGCTGGATCGCTAAGGAATTTCTGCACTGATTAGTTGTTATTTGAGTGAGAGGTGCTCAGTATTTTTGAGTTGCACAAAAAAAGTCTTGGAAGGGTGGGGGTCTTTCTTTTTTGGTCGAGTGTACATACAGATTAGTCTGGCGACGCCGATGGCTTGAAAACAGTGCTAACATGGGATTGAGAAACATTTGGGACATTACAGTAGGCCTTAATTTATATATGAAATTGCTAAATAATAACATCCAACCACAAAACTTGCCTTTCAAATTAAAAAAACCTTTACGCTTGTCAATTATCTATTCGTGTTATTTTTGTTAAATTTTGAGTGTATTTGTTTTACCAGTCAAGATTATGAATTTTTGTAAGGAACTTCCCCTTTCTTGCTTTTCGATTCACACTAGAGCAACCAGAGTAAACAGCGGCTTCGACTCTTTCTCATATGAGGAAATTGAAGAACAAAAGAAACTTAAAGAGAGAAATCTAGTACCTGGCAACCTACAAAAGGAGGAGGATTCTGTACCAACAGATGAATCCAAAACACCCATATTTGATATAAATAAGTTTATTGAACACTGCCAATATTTATACATTTGCAACTGAGTAATATACTTAAAACAGAACACTCTATCCCACAGGTGTTAAGAGAGTGTAGACAGGGCCGGGATTTCTTTTTACTTAATCGTATGAATGAATTTGTTCAATCACTACGCATTTTGATGCTGCATGTCCAGCAGACTTGAAGTCGCGTATATCACAAGTCAATCAAAAGTTACATCACAGATCAAATCTTAGCATAGTAAACAATTTCACATGAAGAACAGTGACAAAGGAGTTATTTTTTGACAGTTAATTTTGATGGCTTGTCACTTGACTTAAGACTGAAAGGACCTAACGACAACTTGCCCCCCACTAACTGCTTTATGCCCCGCCTCCTGACCGCCCCTACTTTCTCTCAAGAGCATGAATCCGGAAGTGTATACATGCAATATGATAAAGTCATCACAGTAAAATTGCATATTCTACATTACAAATAGCTTCATTTCAGATCAGTCATGGGCCTACATATTCCATTTCCCGAAGCAATACACTTTTGAACGAATGAGGGCGCTTTACGACGCCATTTTGGGGTTACAAAAAGACCCAAGTTATTGATGTAGAATCAAAAGTTGCTTTCATTTCAAAATTACATTCTAGCAATGTTTGATTTAAGATTGATGTAAGCCTAAAGTTGCTAAATTGTTTCAATAGAAGCGAGAGCACTGTTTTTACACTGAAAATGGCGTCGTTGCAGCGCCCTCTTTCGCTCAAAAGTATGACGTATTCAAAACGTGCTCAAAATAATGTACAGCATTATCAGTTAAATCCGATTTTATAATTTAAACAATGTTACAAAAAGATCTTTGTTGGAAATCTGCGTATTTAAAGCACATGCACAAAACAGGCATTATGAATGATCTGTGTATCACATGAAACACATCGAAAAAATATAAACTACTTTATGACAACTCCATGTCTTGAATTACATTCAACATTCCGCGCAAGTATACTTCAAGTGATGAAAGCTCTGGGTTACAAGTTGTCAAAATATTCAATGATTATTAATGTTAACTCATCTCATTACATTGATTATAATGCGGGTGTGCATGCAGAAACCTTATATCAAAGTCAAGTCATCAAAATGTTAAAATCTACTAAACTTCATTTCAAACTTTTAACAATATTGCAGACTCTGCAAGTTTACTAATATTTCGCACCAATCTAATAATTCATGAAATTTTAGATATTGCGCCATAACACGAGACATCTGCGAATAAATATGCAAAGCAACATGAACAATCTGCATATTAAACAAAAATTCATAAACGTATAATCATGAAATGTAAATAATCCTAGTATTGTCATAGCTCCGTGTATCGTTACCAGTAAAAATTTCTTCCTTCCACTAAACTGCAATATTGTGTAATTATAATAAAACATCCGCTATTTATGAGCAAAACAACATGTCTAGCCTGTTGTATTAACACAAAAACTATAAACACAACGACTCATAATATTCCATGTATAACTTGTGTAATTTCAGTCTGTGTAAGTCTGAAAAGCAACTCATTCATTACACACAAGTCACATTAACAAGTAAGCCATCCGGCCAAACTCAAACTTTCCTTTTTTTAATTACACAAAAACCGGGCCCACTCGTTGCCATAGCAACCCCAGTAAGGCCCCCCCAAAAATAGTCGGTCTCTGGTCAGACCGAAGTTCCGGAATCGATGCTGGAATTGATGCTGCGACGCGGTTTTTTGTGTGTGTGTGGTGTTTTTTTCAAGCTTGTAGTGTACAGACAAGGTGGGTACTATTTTGTTTTTGTGTGTCCTCATTATACATTGGTGTCCTCCATAATTTGCCTTGGTGCCCTTTATCATTTGCCTTGGTGCAAAATCCCCATTCCTTGGTGCTCCTTGGTACAAAAATTTGAGGAGGCGCGGCAATAGAGGGCGCTGTTGTAGCTTCCGTATTAATTTGGGAAAAAAAGGTTGACGCGCATGATTACTGGGGCCGGGGGGGGGGGCTTAATCCGCCCCCCCCCTCAACATTTTCCGTGATAGCCTCTAAAAAGAATTTTTAGAGGCTTTTTTAGAATCCGCCCCCCCCCCCGGCTGAGAGATGGTCAAAATAACCCGGCCCCTTTAGGGTTAAAATCGACGCGCGCGCTGACCTGAGACCGAGTATTTTTTTTTGGCCTAATAATAAAGCGCCTCAATCTTGCCAAGCACTGTCATTTTTAACGATAACATCTACTTCCTTGTTTTGTACATCATGTTGTATTTACAACAGAAATTTAAATGTGTCATTACAGTCTGTGTTAGATTGCAAGGTAAAACATTCATTTTGAGGAATCCTTGGTTTCATTACCAGAAATAATTAATATTAATAATAATTACAATGAAAAATATAATCAAATTACAATCTAAAAGAAAAGATTATACGAATGTTTATAAAAGTTTTTTTTTGTTTTTAATAAAAGGGAACATTTAGATGTTTACAACACGGGCCAACTCAACTATTTTCGTTTTAAATAACACGAATTTCTCCCCTCTATCTGTAGATCCATGACGAGACAACCCGTCGCCATAGCAACCATAAATAACAAACCAAATACTTCCGTTATTTTTAAACGATAACATCTACTTCCTTGTATGTACATTTGATGCATCCTTAAATATCAAAACATCTGTCTGGGTAAATATATTGATGTTACTTCCGTGATGGATTTTTCCTCATTAAGATGATTAAATTGAAATGCGCAATTAAAAGAAATTCTGTCGTTTTACTCGAGTTGCTACCAACTACCTTGACATTTTTTTGAAGTGTTTGTCATCAAATAAAATCACGTTATCAACTAAGTACAGATCCATTGAATCATATCGACGTAAGAAACTATAGTACACATAGCCGAAGCTTGCTCGTGCGGCAACCCAACGTGAAGGGTCCATTATGTTTAATAAGAGGGATCAAAGCACGAAAGTTCCAAATAAAAACGATCATTCGGTACATCGTACGTAGATCAGTAAACTCTGCTCCGCTATTATAATTATATTTGTTTGTAATTTAAAATTATAGAACATACCTCAAAATATTGTACGCGTTCATGCCCCTTCGTACTAGTCCGAGTAACTAGGACTCTACGGATCACCTTTTTAACATTTGGACATGGTCGGGCGATAGTACTATCGCCCGACCATATCCAAATGTTAAAAATAAGATCCGTAGAGTCCTAGTTACTCGGACTACCTTCATACATGATTCAAAATGATAAGCAATTGTGTTAAATGATTCGAAAAATCTGTATTTACAAGCTTATATGCCACAGGTATCATGGTTTAGATGCATGATTAAGACGTCATTGACATTTTCAGCTTGGACTATCCGGGTTTAGCCCAATGTTTTACACAGCATGATTCCTTGGGGATTGTTATAAGCTTTCATCAACAATGCAACCTCTATTTTCCTATCTACATTACGTCTTTAATGGATCGTTGTACCTCGTCGGGGCGTTGTCAGGTTCAGTCTACCTCAACTTACCCAGCGTGTCCTTGTTGACGATATCGGCGTACAGTGCCTCTTCCTCGGTGTGAATGATGCTCGTTCCCGCGTCCTCTCTACCGCCTCTCCCTCGCAGATCCAAGTCAGCGTAGATAAGACCCTCAACGTTCTTCTGTCTCGGGTCATCAACCGTTGCCTCCTCGTCGCGGTCATCCGCCGGCTCCGAAGCAGCTTGGGAGGCCGAACGCGCCTGTGCTTTGGAGAGGTGGTACGGTACAACTTTGGGCGGCTTGACACCGGTGGATGGTTGGGTGTCCTGCGTCGCGCGTTCCGCGTCTTGAGTTGCGCGTCCCGCGTCCTGCGTTGCGCGTCCTGCGTCCTGCGTAGCGTGTCCAGTGCCGGTGTACGGTTTGACGAGAATGGTCGGCTTTTTGGACGGTTGATTTCGGATGCCATCTTTTGAAACCTTCGATGATGCTTGCTTCGAGTCCATGGGTTGTTTAGTGGCCTGTCCACTTTCTTTTTGGGACGAACCTTTAGCGTGGACGGCACCTAGTGTCTTAGTTTTGATGAACGGTTTATCAGGCGTGGCGTACAGAGCCTCAGCAATATTACCTCCTATTGTCTGACTCTTCTTTTTCGCCTCTGCTGGTGTGATTATAGTGTTCAGTTTAATTGGATCTTTGGTTGTTGATTTGTCGGCCTTACCTTGGTTCTGGTCAGTGCTTAGTTGCACATTGAGTTCCGCAGCCACTTCCACAGTTGTCGATGGTTCGGACATTTCAACCGACTTTGTGTCGGAAGTGATCAGTCGTGAAATGGCAGAAGTAACACCAACATTGAGTTGTGTCTCTGCCATGTCATGTTCGTTGGAGCGTGGTCCGCTATCTTGAGTCTCAGGTGACTGGCTGGTCGGGCGGGTGTCTGGTTTGCCTCGGTCTTTGAAGAGAAGGAAGTACAGGAGGAACGCGATGATGAGTAGTAAGACGACAGCAGCAGCAATTCCCCCGATTAAGATGCCGTCTGGTTTGTTACGATCTTCGTTTTCGAGCTTAGGTTGACGGGTCATGGGTAAGATCTTAGGTTTTCCTTTGTCGATTACCGATGCCTCTGTCGGTAATGGTTTGTCGTTATCCCCTTTCTGTCGATCTTGTGGCGTTGGGATGATTCTGTCCGAGGTTGGTGATTCTGTAGTAAGTGCAGTTGTGGTAGGCTCCTCGTTGGGGTCAACTATCAGCAAAGCAGTCTGCCTCTCCCTTGTTAACGAAGTTGTTCCCCTGATAACCTCGCATGCAATCCGACTGCCGTTACGATTCATCCTCAACCGCATAATGTTGAGGGTGGCATTGTTCCCAGAGAGTTTGAAGTTGGCGTTATTTGGTATACCATCCCATTTCCTGTTCTTTTTTATAAACCAAGCACAAGAGTCATGCTGCTGTAGAACTGCAATGCAGCGGAAAGAAGCTGCTTGGCCTTCTTGTCCCCTCAGACGAGTCGGACGGACCTCCGTGTTTACTGGATCTACTACATCAAGTGTAGCGTATGGAGACCCAGAAACCCTCCCTTCCGCAGGAACGTATGGAAAGATAAAGCACCTATACATTCCGACATCTTTTGTTCGCACGTTTCTTATATGCAATTTCCATATGTTCAAATCTGATGAGACCACGTTATATCTGTCCTTGTACTCCAGGTATGTTGCTGAGCAACCTGTGATATGTTTCACCCCAGTTCCATGCTTACGTTGCCAATAAAACATATAATCTGGGTTCCTATTAGGATGTGGAAGGTCACACGCCCTGACACTGAGTGTGCAACTCAATGTCACATTGTCTCCCACTACGGCCAAAGTATTCTCTGGGTTCTTCGTGAAGAAACTCCCCCAACTTCTTCCACAAATTGATGCTATGAGCAGCAAAGTCTTAAACAAGAACATCATAATTGGTAATGCGACACATAAAACACGCTATCACACTTTCAAACAGAGTCAACTTTCGTACATCAAACTCGTACTTCCATCACAGTGTATGCTTGAGAACGATCAACCAAGTTGCCGCTGAAAAAGCAAAGTTGAAGATGACATATAGATTCAAATAGTTTTCTTAACTGATTTAGGCAAATTTGATTCAGCCAACTCAGCAAGCTCGCATCTCAAAGATTGCCGTCTGAATAATTCACTCGTTATGAACAGACAACACTGGTATTATTATTTGGACTTTTTCCTGTTTTTTTTTTCGAATTACTTCCTCTTTCTTATTAAGAGCAATAAGACAGCATTAAAACATTTTCACCCAAAACTTCCTTGCAAAAAGTCGCTGTTTACACGAAATGGGTACTGTATACGGAAATGCACACAATAAATTATAGAGGCACACAAGTAAAACAAAGGCCATTAGTGCATACATTGCAAATTTTCGCGTGAAATGTATGTCTCTCGATTAATATGTACCAGCATAAAGGTAATTTTTCTCTGGTTCCGAATAATGAACTTTATAAACTTGGACCAACTGATCAGACAACACTGGTATTTTGGACTTTTTCCTGCTTTTTTTCGTGTTACTTCCTTCCTCTTATTACGAGCAATAAACATGATTGAAACATTTTCATCCAAAAACTTCCTTATAAAACCAAATGTTGTACCCACTTGTGTTTACGTTACATACATGGTGTGGACTTTCCTTTGTTTTCGTGTAGTTAAGAAAAACCTGTAAAAAAAACACTCATTTTACGCACACTGTGAAAACCCTTTCAACCCAAATATTTTACTATGATTCCCTTGAGTATTTCTCATCATTTTGCAACGAAAAAAACTAACCCTAAAACGTCTCTAAACCTGTTTTCCAGAAAGGGTGAAACCTTGTGTGGACGTGAGCAAGTCCACACAACGTCTCTGAAAACTGGTTTATGTGGACATCTGTTGTTCGCAAGTCCACACAGTGAATGTAATGCTTGTTCACTTTTTCCACGTTTAGTCTGAGACGTGTTGAGGATTTCGCACAGTATGAAAGCCTGATAGTGCCATTTTTAATAACTAATAATTAATAAATCAAATATATATTTATATATTAATGTTCTTTTTTTGTAGACGGATGATAACAAAAGTGTGACAAAAATGTATATTTAGCCTGTCATTGAACTTCAACCCGATAAGTCATTTATATTTAATTTTACAACTTATGCTAGATGGTACTAATGGGCTTTCGTACGTGCCTAAACATGTCACAGACATCCATGAAATCTAAACATGTCGTGAATTTGAACATGTTTTAAAAAGTGGTTACAAAAAGTGTTTAGAAATGTTTTTAAACTCTAACACTGTTTTAACAGTGTATAGGGTAACAATACAATATCTAAGTTCAAAACTTCATTTCTTTGCGTTTCATATAAAAATATATATTCAACAAATGTTGAAGCAGAGATTTCAGAGACAAAGAAAATGCACATGATATAGAGGCAAACAACACTAGTAACATCAAAGTCCACTAATAACATGTTTTTCGTGGCAAACATTCGCCTCCAGATAAGTGCACAGAAGTATGAAGGTATTCTTTTTCGGATTCGGCATACATTATGACCGAAAAATTACAAAATCTACAACCAGTTAAACTTTTAACTGAGTTTCTTGTGAAGGTTTTTGCTGTGATCTTATAACAATGTTTTTGAAAATGTAATGAATTATTTTAAATTTTTCGTTCTGTGCCATTTATAACAAAAAAAAATCTGTTCAAACCAATTCTCAATAATGTTTGGCTCCTGTTGTATCTTTATATTTCAAGATAATTATTGCCTAGTTATTAATATCGTTTTAACATGATTCATTTGTTTGGCTCTTCGTAGACGTGTTCATCTGTATCTGTTTCCTGTTTTATCTCAGCTTGCTCATAACTAACTGCTTGTCTAGCTGCGTCTATGGACACGGCTTTCTCGTCACCTTGACCCTGCGCAGTGGTGGCCTGTCCTTGACGACTTGAGGAACGTCCACTTTCCATCGGCCTTAAATCCATGTACGTGTGTGCCAACTTACCGTCGTCTGCACCTGTAGCCTCGTCTCCAGTCGCACGTTGTTCACAGCCCGATGTGCATCTTCCCTCCGTTGGGAGCAGATCCATGTAAGTATCTCCTGCCCTGCCGGCAGTGGAACCCGTATCCTTGTCTCCAGTATGGCGCCCACGGCTTGGGCGTGGAATTTGCTGATACCGGCCTCTGAAAACGAAGAGGTATGCGATGACTGCTATAAAGACCAACACGATGTTGACAGCCCATCCTGTTATAGATAGGATTAAGCAGGTTGCGTTTCCATATTCGGGGCATGCAGGAGTATAGTCACGATCCGGTGGTTGAGATGTGGACAGTCTAGCCTTACCGTCCGGGGGGATCTGGGGTTCGCTACCGTCTGAAGGTGACGGCTCGACGGCATTTCCGTCTTGTCGATCTTGATCAATTTGAGTAATTAAGTCTGAGATTGGTGATTCTGTACTTTGTGCAGTTGTGGAAGGTTCCTCGCTTGGGGCAACTATCAACAAAGCAGTCTGCATCTGCCTTGTTAACGAAGTTGTTCCCCTGATAACCTCGCATGCAATCTGACTGCCGTTATGTTTTATCCGTAACTTAATGGTGAGGGTGGCGTTGTTCCTGGAGAGTTTGAAGTTGGCGTTGTTTGGTACATCATTCCATGTCCCGTTCTTGGTTATAAACCAAGCACAAGAGTCATGCTGCCGTAGAACTGCATTGCATCTGAAAGTAGCTGTTCGGCCTTCTTGCCTCGTCAAGCGAGACGGTCGGACCTGCGTGTCTATTGAATGCACCACATCAAGAGTAGCAAATGGAGATGTACGAACTATCCCTCCCGCGGCAGGAACGTATGGATAGATGTAACACTGGTACATCCCGGCATCTGTAGGTTGTACGTTTCTTATATGCAATTTCCACTCGTAGATATCTGATGAGACCACGCTGTATCTATCCTCGAACTCTTGGTATGTTGCTAAGCAATTTGTGATTACCTGCACCCCGGCTCCATGCTTACGTTGCCAAAAAACCGTATAATCTGGGTTCCCATTAGGATATGGAAAATCACACGCCCTTACACTGAGTGTACAGCTCAATGTCACATTGTCCCCCACTACGGCAAGGGTATTTGCTGGGTACCTTGTGAAGAAACTTCCACTGCCTCTTCCCAATATCAATGTAATCACGATAAGAGCAAACAGAGCGAACATTGTTGCAGAGATGAACTTTATCAGAACTTAAAACCGGCAACTTCGCTCAGTGCTAAGAAAAAGCAGGGTATTTCACTCTGGCTGTTATGCATTTAGTTAGCAAACCAGGGATTGTGAATGATTTTTTTTTAGCTTAGATGAATGAACAACACAATGCTGAAATCTTGAACATTATCCAAAGTTATGACGCCTGCGGTTTCTAATTAGCCAAGTATTTTTTTGACGTTCTTCCTCTTTGAAAACAATGAAAATACTGCTATCCAGATAAAACCAGTGATGAGACTTTACGCACTGGAGACACACCCGTCATGTAACTGTCGACAAGAGAGGCTAGAGGCCCATTTAGAGCGCCAACTAGTGTCAGGATGTGCCCAGTCCCATCCGATTGAACAGAAACCCATGGTAAAATTCTGGGGGAAAAGATCCTCTCGCATTAAAACCTGCCGTGGTTTGTCAGTTATTTTGTGTTTCCCCTCCCACAAACAAAGTACCTACAAATTAGTCTGGCAACGCCGTTGACTGGAAAACCGCGTTGACATGAGATTGAGAAACTTATTAAGACATTAAAGTAGGCCTAAATTTATAAAGAAAATTCCCACGTAGTAGTTTTTTCGTCTATTTTCCGGAAATCAATAATAAAATCCTCTCCCAAAAAAATAGCCTTTCAATTTAAAACAGCCTTTACGCTTGTCAATTTGCCATTCGTGTTATTTTTGTTAAAATTTGAGTGTATTTGTTTTACCAGCCAGGATTATTGATTTTTGTAAGGATCTTCCCCTTTCTTGCTTTCAATCCAGTGAAACAAGAGTAAACAATGGCTCTGACTCTTTCTCATTTGAGGAAATTGAAGAACTAAAGAAACTAGTACTTGGCAACCTACAAAAAGAAGGAGGATTCTGTACCAACAGATGAATCGAAAATACCCATATTTGATATAGATAATTTTATTGAACACTGCCAATATTTATACATTTGCAACTGAGTAATATACTTCAACAGAAGACTCTATCACACGGGTGTTAAAAGACTGTAGGCAGGGCCGGTATTTCTTTTTACTTAATCGTACGAATTAATTTGTTCAACCACTCCGCATTTTAATGATGCATGTCCAGCAGACTTGAGGTCGCGTATCATTAGAGTCAATCAAAAGTCACATCACAAATCAAATGTAAGCATGATAAACAATTTCGTACGAAGAACAGTGACAAAGGAGTGACTTTTTTACAGTTAATTTTGATGGCTTGTCACTTGACTTGAGACTGGAAGGACCTAACGACAACTTGCCCCCCACTAACTGCTTTATGCCCCGCCTCCTGACCGCCCCTACTTTCTCTCAAGTGCATGAATCCGGAAGTGTATACAATGTCATGCAATATGATAAAGTCATCACAGTAAAATTGCATATTCTACATTACAAATAGCTTCATTTCAGATCAGTCATAGACATAGTCAAGAGTTATATTATAAAAAACTAGAGTGCGCATTCACTATACCGCACGCACAATGCAGACGTGCCACCCTGTAGACCTCGCCGCCATTTTGTAAGTGGGCAAAAAATACTCGGATGTGTACACTTCAGCATTGACTGCAATGCGTATCTTGTTGTTTTACTGTTGGTTTCACTTATAAATCCCCCCGACGATGCCTTGTTTTACCGTGCTGTTTTGCCCAACGTTATGTGTTGTGCGCATGTGCTTTGCCCACTTACAAAATGTCCTTGCCAGCACGGGGTCACGTGATGAGTGCGCTCTCTAGTTTTTTTAAATATAACTTTATGGTCATAGGCCTCTATATTCCATTTCCCGAAGCAATACACTTTTGAACGAATGAGGGCGCTTTACGACGCCATTTTGGGGTTACAAATAGACCCAAGCTATTGATGTAGAATCAAAAGTTGCTTTCATTTCAAAATTACATTCTAGCAATGTTTGATGTAACATTGATGTAAAGTTGCTAAATTGTTTCAATAGAAGCGAGAGCACTGTTTGTACCCACAAAATGGTGTCGTTTTAGCGCCCTCTATCGCTCAAAAGTTTAACGTATTCAAAACGCGCTCAAAATCAGTTATGTACAGCATTATCAGTTAAATCCGATTTTATAATTTAAACAATGTTACAAAAAGATCTTTGTTGGAAATCTGCGTATTTAAAGCACATGCACAAAACAGGCATTATGAATGATTTGTGTATCACATGAAACACATCGAAAAAATATAAACTACTTTATGACAACTCCATGTCTTGAACTACATTAAACATTCCGCGCAAGTATACTTCAAGTAACATGAGAACTCTGAGTTACAAGTTGTCAAATTATTCCATGATTATTACTGTTAACTCGTCTCACTACATTGATTATAATGTGAGTGTGCATGCAGAATCATTACATCAAAGTAATTATCAAAATGTTAAACAACTTCATTTCAAACTTTAAACATAATTGCAGACTCTGTAAGTTTACTTGATATATCGCAAAAATCTAATAATCCATGAACACCAGACATCTGCGAATAAATATGCAAGCAACATGAACAATCTGCATATTATACAAAACACATAAACGTATAATCATGAAAGGTAAATAATCCCAAACCTTGTGTAAAGAAATCTGAGTCACTTTGCTCAAAGTATTGTCATAGCTCCGTGTATCGTTATTAGTAAACATTTCTTCCATTAAACTGAGATTATAATCTGCTATTTATGAGCTAAACTGTTATCACAAAAACTATAAACACAGCAATTCATAACTGTTACAAGTAACTTTGTCATTACAGTCTGTGTAAGTGTGCAAAGTAACTCATTGATTAGGCAAAAAAACTTGAGTCGGTCTCTGGTCAGCGCGCGCGTCGATTTTAATCATGCGCGTCAATCTTTCTTTTT
This sequence comes from Patiria pectinifera, assembly GCA_029964075.1. NCBI lineage: Eukaryota > Metazoa > Echinodermata > Asteroidea > Valvatida > Asterinidae > Patiria > Patiria pectinifera. Next base: position 1,923,500 of record CM057140.1, read on the forward strand.
TTCTAAAATGTTCCGCGGTAGCTCCAACAGCGCCCTCTATTGCCACACCTCCTCAATTTTTTTTACCAAAGAGCACCAAGGAATGGGAAGTTGCACCAAGGCAAATTATTGAGGACACCAATGTACATGAGAACACCAAAAAAGCAAAATAGTACCCCACCTTGTCTGTACAATTCAAGCTTGAAGAAAAAGAAAAGAAAAGAAAAAAAAAAAAAAAGCCGCGTCCCCGCGTCAATTCCGGAACTTTGGTCTGACCAGAGACCGAATTTTTTTTTTGCCTTACACACACGTCACATTCACACGTGTACCATACGGCCCAACTCAAACTGCCTCTTTTGCAATAACACAAAAACAGGGCCCATTCGTTGCCATAGCAAGCCCAGTAATAATAAAGCTCCACAATCATACCAAGCACTGTCGTTTTTGACGATAACATCTACTTCCTTGTTTTGTACATAATTTGTTTTACAACAGAAATATAAACACGGAAAATCATGACATTACACGTTACATTCGTCATTACAATCTGTGTAAGTGTGCATGGTAATATACATTCATAATAATTAAAAGTAATACAATCTAAAAACGTATTCTGCCAATGTATATATGATATGATATTTCGGAAATAAGAGGCACATTTAGATGTTTACAACACGGACCAACTCAATTTTCTTTTTAAATAACACACATTTCTCTTTCTGTAGAATCCATAAGACGAGACAAACCGTCGCCATATCAACCATAAATAACAACTCAAGTTTGCAAAATACTTCCGTTATTTTTAAACGATAACATCTACTTCCTTGTTTGTACATTTGATACATCCTTGAAAATCAAAACATCTGTCTGGGTAAATATATTGATGTTAAGCTATTTCCTCATTAAGTTGATTAAATTGAAATCCGCAATTGAAAGAAATGATGTCGTTTTACTCGAGTTGCTACCAACTACCTTGACATTTTTTTTGAAGTTTTTATTATCAAATAAAATCACGTTTTTAATTACAATTGCAGATCTATTGAATCATATCACCGTATGATAAACCATAGTACACGTGTAGCCGAAGCTTGCGAGTGCGGCAACCCAACGTAAAGGGTACATTGAGTTTAGTAAGAGGGATTTAAAGCACGAAAGTTATAAATCATTCTGTATATCGTACGTGTATGAGTTCAGTAAACTTTGCTTTTCTATTATTATTTTTGTTTGTAACTTAAAATTATAGAACCTACCTCAAAAAATCGAACGCGCTCATGCCCCTTCGTAAATTACTCAAAAAGGTCAACAGTTATGCTCAATGATTCAAAAGTCTTAAGGATGAAATTTACGCAATCGTCAATTTACAAGATTATGCCACAGATATGAATGGTTAGATGCATGATTAAGACGTCATTGACATTTCCAGCTTGGACCACTCGGGTTAGCCCAATGTTTTAAGAAACATGATTCCTTGGGGGTTGCTAAAGGCTTTCATCAACAATCCAACTTCTAATTTCCTATCTACATCACTTCTTTGATGGGTCGTTGTATCTCGTCGGGGCGTTGTCAGTTTCTCTACCTCAACTTACCCAGCGTGTCCTTGTTGACGATATCGGCGTACAGTGCCTCTTCCTCGGTGTGAATGATGCTCGTTCCTGCGTCCTGTCTACCGCCTCTCCCTCGCAGATCCAAGTCGGCGTAGATCAGACCCTCGACGTTCTTCTGTCTCGGGTCATCAACCCTTGCCTCCTCGTCGCGGTCATCCGCAGACTCTGAAGCGGCTCGGGAGGTCGAACGCGAACGTGCTTTGGAGAGGTGATATGGCACAACTTTGGGCGGCTTGACACTGGTGGATGGTTGGGCGTCCTGCGTCGCGCGTTCCGCGTCTTGAGTCGCGCGTCCTGCGTCCTGCGTTGCGCGTCCTGCGTCCAGCGTTTCGCGTCCAGCGCCTGTGTACGGTTTGACGAGAATGGTCGGTTTCTTGGACTCCGGTTGATTTCGGATGCCATCTTTTGAAACCTTCGATGATGCTTGCTTAGAGTCCACGGGTTGTTTTGTAGTCAGTCCACTAACTTTTTGGGATGAATCTTTAGCGCGGACGGCACCTAGTGTCTTAGTTTTGATGAACAATTTATCGGGCGTGGCGTACAGCGCCTCAGGAATATTCCCTCCCATTGTCTGACTCTTCTTTTTCGCCTCTGCTGGTGTGATTACAGTGTTCAGTTTAGCTGCATCTTTGGTTGGTGATTTGTCGGCCTTACCTTGGTCCTGGTCGGCGCTGGATCGCCGAGTGAGGTCCGCAGCCACTTTCACAGTTGTCGATGGTTCGGAGATCTCAACCGACTTTGTGTCGGGTGTGATCGGTTGTGAAGTTTCTGAGGTAACACCAACATTCAGTTGTGTCTCTGCTGTGTCACTGTCTTCGGAAAGTGGTCCGCTATCTTGAGTTTCAGGTAGCCGGCTGGTCGGGTGGGTGTCTTGTTTGCCGCGGCCTTTGAGGAGCAGGAAGTACAGGAGGAACGCGATGACGATTATTAAGACGACAGCAGCGGCAATCCCCCCTATTAAGATGGGAGACAAGCCACCTGGTTTGGGAGGGGGATTGGAGCTGTCATGATCTTTGGTTGTAGGTAGGATTGTAGGTTTTCTCTCATCTGAAGAAGGACCGACGTTGTCGATCTTAGATGTCTCTGTGGGTGATGGCTGGACTGCATTCCCTTGCTGTCCATCTTGTGCAGTTGAAGCTATTCCGTCTGGGTTTGGTAATTCTGTAGTTAGAGAAGTCGTAGTAGATTCCTTGCTGGGGTCAACTATCAGTAAAGCAGTCTGCCTCTGTCTCGTTATTGAAGTCGCTCCCCTGATAACCTCGCATGCAATCTGACTGCCGTTGTGCTTCATCGTCACCGGCTGAATGGTGAGTTTCCCACCTTCGTTGGAGAGTTGAAAGTTGTCAGATTTTGGTATCTCATTCCATGTGCCATTCATGTTCATAAACCAAGCGAACGACTCATTTGGCTGTAAGTGCGCATTAAGGCAGCGGAAAGAAGCTGCTTGTTTGTCTGCCCTCCTTCGAATATGTGGTCGTACCTCTGGTTTTTTTTGATCTACCACGGTTATTTTCGCTGAAGGACCAACACTCCCTCCCAGGGGAGGGACATATGAAAACACGTAGCACTGGTACCCAGTGCCATCACTTTTAAGAATATCTAGTATTCTCAAATTCCACTCATAACCGTCTGGTGAGGATATGCTATATCTGTCCTCATTGACTTGCGAGGTTATACTCTTACAAGTTGAGACGTATGATCCAGGTCTCCGTTGCCAGTGCAGAAGATTTGCCTGAGGATTTCGATCGTCACACGCCCTGACACTGAGTGTACAACTCAGTGTCACATTGTCTCCCACTACGGCCAGAGTACTTTCTGGGTTCTTCGTGAATAAACTCTGTGACCTACCTCCTCTACACATCGATGTCATAATAAGTACCATACCAAGCAAAAACATCGTGGCTGTTAATGTGACGACTACACGGTAAACTTTGATTCCATGTACTTTTTCACTCTAAATTCATTATCTACTTTAGCGGATGGTGCTGAAACACGACGAACTGATTTACCTCTAATGCAGAGTTTAAGACGACAGTGGGTGTCAATAGTTTGTTAACCGAATCAGTTTAATAGAAAGTTTGATTCAGGCCGCACATCTAGCTGGTATCTCAACGATTGCAGTCGGAAAGACTCAATCGTCATGACCACACACCAGTGGTTTTATTAGTTGGACCTCTCCCTTCCTTTTTCCCCGTGTTACTTCCTTCCTCTTATTGAGAGCAATACAATAGCATTAAAACATTTTCACTCAAAATTTCCTTGTAAAAAGTCGCTGTTTACACGAAATCGGTACTGTATACAAAAATGTAGACGATATACAACACAAGTAAAACGAAGGCCATTAGTGCATACATTGCAAATTTTGCGTGAAATGTAGGATTAATACATACTAGTATAAAGGTAATCTTTCTCTGATTCCGAATATTAATAATGACCCTAATGAAATTTGACTAACTGAACACTCCTCATAATTATGTTACAAAATCTACAACCATTTTACGTCCAATTTTGAAATTCTATGTAATTATCGCCGTTTTGATACGATTCGTTTGTTCAGCTCTTCGTAAGTGCGTTCGTAGGCATCAGTGTTTTGTTTTATCCCTGCTTGCTTACAACACACTGCCGGTCAAGCTACGTCTGTCGACACGGCGTTCTTGTAAAACTCTGTTAATTGTCGGGACGAAATGAAAGAAGAACGCGCTTTTGTTATTTCAGGGACGAGTACTGAATTTCTTATGCGTGATATTTACTCCATTTGTTTTTTTTTTATGTCTTCACTTTTCACTTGACGCATTTATAAAGTAAACACATTGATACGAGTTTACACAGAAGAGTGAGTTTTCCTAAACATCATAATGAAGAGGCACGAGCTAGTATGCGCCTTCTGTCGTTCAGATATCAAACTATATCAAGGCGGAGGAAGGAAAATTATCATCACTTCAAAAAACCGTGCCTGAAATTATTTCTTGCTTTCGTATTTACATTGAAAAGTTAGTGAGTGCATGGTTAAGGCCATAAGTGTTTAAAATAAATACAAGTTTTAAACAAACGTGGTTATAACAAAGTTGGGAGGTTACCGTCTGGGTAAATATTGGCAGGTTTTTCTCCTTTAGGCCTACTCCCCCCCAAAAAATTGAAAAGCTGAATTTTTTCCCTCTTGTACATTTTTCTGCTTGGATTTTCTCTGTCGTGTAGCAACAACAAATACGTTTCTTTGAATAGGATTTACACCTCCTGATTTTATCACCCGTTAGCTTTATCTGCAGATATCGGCGTAGAGTGTCTCCTCTTCCTCCTTGATGACGACTGTCCCTCCTCCCCGTAGATCCAAGTCAGCGTAGATCAGTCCTTCCACGTTCCTCTGCCTCGGGTCGTCCTCGGGGTCTTGCGGGTCGTCTGGCGGCTCAGGAGCGTGCTGCAATTCGGTGCCTGCCCGTGATTTGGACTCATGATACGGCGTGACGGGAGGCGGTTTCACGCTAGACGGTTGGATCTCAACGGGCCCCGGATCCGGACCAATCTTCGGCTTCGCAGCAACGGCTGGTTTCTGGATTTTGAAATTCTAGGTGTTGTCGTTTTGGACGTTTGAAGATTCAGCTCCTTCATGTTGCCTCATCGCACCATCTCGGGTTGATGTCTTCGGCGTAGCTTTTGTCAGCACAGTATCAAGTATCTTGGATTTCGAGACGCGTTCGTCCGGTATGGCATATACGACCTCGACAGTGGTTGATGTCTTTAAAATCTTCACTGCCTCCGCGCTAGATTGGCTTGGGTGTGTAGCGTCAGGGATGCAGTCCTTTGTGGGCGGAGCTGCCTCTTCCAGATCCAGCTGAGTCTCCCCCTTCCTGTCCGTTTCGGAACCTGCTTCATCGGCCCCAGCAGCTTGAGCTCCACTCTGTGAATTGGATTTTGGTTTAGTTCGAGATTTGTAGAGGAGAAAATACAGCATAAATGCGATGACAAGGATTAGGACGAATGCAACGAGACCTCCGCCCACTACGATGGGGATCGTGTTTACAGTTTTAGGGGGAGGATCGAAGACGTCACTGGTGTCAAAATGGCCATCATCCTTCTCAAGGGCGGGATGAAGAAATGGAGTGACGGGCGTTGGTTCGTTGCCCGTTTCGGGGGGACGGATGGTGAAAGAAGGGTTGTTGTCTGCAAACGGTGCTTCGATTGTTAATGAAGGGGTGGGCTGATCGCACTCTGTAGTCTGAAGAACTACACTTCCGTGGGTTACCACTTGGGATCTTGTAGTTGGTTTATCAGTAACTACAGGTACTCTTGTAGTTGCTGTAGGCTCGCTTGATGGACGAATAATCAACAAGTAATCGCTGCTCCTCTTTATCGGCATGTCTTGTCTCGCAATAGCCTTACATGACAGGTTCGTGTTGTTGAATGTCACATCCAACTGGATAGTAAGGTTTTTCCCAGAATCGTCAAAATTGTATCTCATATCAATTTGCTTGACTTTTGTGCCATTTATGCGCCACTCGTATGTCAGATGTGCATTATTCAGTGGCTTTACTTTGCAAACGAACTGAGCCTTTGTACCTTCCTTTAGTTGACTAGGTGCAGGTGTTTCAACATTGACATCGGTGGCGGATCTTACGAAAAGATTCGCAGGGAAAGAATTTTGTGAATTTCCCGTTCTAGCGTTGTAAACGCGACATCTATATTGTCCAGCGTCCCTTTTTTGAACTCTGACAATACTCAAACGCCAATTGTTGTTTTCACGAATCCAATTGACTGAGAATCGGTCCAAGTCTTCAACGGTAACATTTTCACACCTTGAAAATGATTTAAAGTTATCTGCTCGTTTCCGTACTTGCCAACGGACAGCACACTCATTGTCTTCACAACTTGCCGAGTTTATGCAGCTGAAAGTCACATTTTTTTCCTTTGTCGGCGACGACGTCTTCAGGATGTCCTGTGATACTACATGCAAGAGTTCTCAAAGACATCACAGACACCATCAAAAGAAATGGCAACAGGCACATCTTGAACCTGTGCGGCATTTCGAAATGCAGATTTTTAAAGTTTGTACAAGTTCATGGATCAACGTTTTAACCGGGCAGTCTCAGCGTTTTATCTGTTAGCTGTAAAATGTTCCGCATTATTTCTTTTAACTCTGGTCTTCACGCTAGTCTGTATAATACACTGCGAAGGGTTGATACCAGCAGATAAACAAATGTCACAATTTCCTTCTATACATGGTGTTATCATTTCGCCTAAAGCAATATTCATGTAAGCAGAGTTCAATCCGCATTAGGGTTTGACCTTAATTTTTTTTCACTAGCCAGCCGGGCTACTGAAACAGACTTTTAACTAGCTCGCGGGCATTTTCACTAGCCCGCATGTTTTTCTTTTTGAGTGTCTCATAAACAACAATGTGCATACATCTAAAACGTGTATCCTGAGGCAATCGTGTCAGTATTTTTAATAAACAGATCTAATAATTTAACCCAAAACATGTCACAAAATTAGACACAAATGGATACAGGTTTACTTTTAATTAATTATTTTTTCCTGTCCTTTCATCTTTGCCATAGCCCAATAAATGCCAGCCAGGTTATTTAAGTAATAGTTTGACTAGCCCACCGCTGTTTTGACTAGCATATGGCTAGCGGGCTACCACTAAAAGTCGAGTCCTGCGCATTGTACATTTCGTTACAAAAAAAAAACCTTTGCCTAAACGTGCAAAGACAATTAAAAAAAAAACTCATTGTGTTTTAGACCTTAAAAGTATTAATATGCAAAACAGACCATTTCATAAACGCACCGCATTTTCTTGTTTTCAAATTGAGACCACACTTTCTCGGTTCGTGTTTTTGTAATAACGAAAAATGGGAAAGTGCCCACTTATAAGATCGTTAACTTCTATGTAGGACTATCTATATCGCACATCGCTACAATAGCATTGGACACAGTGTTTTCTTAGAAAATAATCTAACCTGAACCCCACTCCCCCAGCCCACCTCGAAATAATCATAAAAAATACGCTTTGGTCATTCAAAGCTGTCTTTTTTTGTGTTTGGCCTTTCCGATTTCTTCCATTCGGTATAACGTATAAAAAAATCCCTACTATTTTCTATAATAAAAATACCATGAGAAACAAACATCAGATCAGTTAATTTAGGAATTCGGCCAGTAAAATCGACTTTCGTTATTCTAACAACTTCTTGTTCCAATCAATTAAGAAAAAACCTAGGACAACTGATAACATCTTCACAAAACAGGAAACATTCTACAAAATTTCACAAAATATTAAAGAACATTGGCAGCCTGAACGCGTTTCCTGTTAGGTTTAGACGTTGGCCAAAGAAGTGGCGTAGCCATGGTTGTTTTGCATTCGGGTGACCTTGTTCTTAAAAGACTTCCTTCGCGGCCTTCATAAAAAAAAATTGTAGACATATTGCAAAAAATTAATAATAAAATAAAAGTTTTCCTTCTGGTCAATCTGATTTTCAGGTGCCCTGGGGCTCTAAACTAGGCGGCATTTGACACCTGGTGGCGCTTTTTATGATAAAACTGCTGGGTGCAGACCAGTAAATATTAAAACTGCCACATACCCCAATGATAAATGCCCCCACTTCAGAAATTCAGAAAAAAATACTCACAACTCCCCAAGGTGTTCGAGACACACATCAAATTAAAGCTAATTTCACCATCTTTCATCTTCTTCTCAATTTTTTTTTGAAGTAATCTGATGACTTTCGGGAGAAATTGCCATCCGAAGAAGATCACCCCTTAATGTAGTCCTGAAGCCCATCGCCATTTTGAAAAACGATGCCTACACTCCATTGCAAAACAGAGCCCCAATTTCATAAAAAATTCACAGAAATACAAGCTCACGGTCCTGTGCACGGCTTCCACCCTTTGTTGTTTACAAGCCCAAGTTCATGGCCCACAATATGTCAAATACTGAAGATTTTGAAGGCATGCAAACCTTGATTTGGCCGGCGTAGGCAATTTCGGACCGATTTACTGGCCTGCACCTTGCTAATTCACTATGATATAAGCACCAGGTATTAACTCGAAATTAATCTTTCAATTAAGAGTGACCTGTGTGATAATTTTCCCTTTTGTCGGAACAAAAAAATGGAAGGAGGATTATACTTGACCATCCCCCGGTCTAATTTCGTCCCGGATGATCTATGCTCCTAAAACATTCTCTCCGCATGTTAATTCCAAACAAAACATTCGTAGACCTTCTACTGTTCAATCAAAGGTGACTGTTCGTGATATTATGTCCGTAACCGAACGAAATGAAAACCTAGTGCAATTAAATTGTTGAAAAAGAAGTGTAGGTCGATTGAACAGCTAATTCGTTAAAGGTTTTAAATATCGAAGTGGCAATTTTAACTTGACAGACTTAATAGCATAAAAAAGGACTATAGTAAATTAATAATTTGGGGCCCAGATTTACGGAGCTGCTAAGCTAAGTGTTTCCGTTTATCATACTGTGAAATCTACGTATAGATACATGATCTTGCATTTAAAAGCCCATCTTTTTCAGAGGCATTTCGTTGACTCCTAATACTTTCTTAATAACAGAAACAGTTTAAATTAAAAATTTCAACAAATATAAAGTTGGTGACATGCTTTGAAAAAGCGATCTCATCGTATGGACAACCTTTCTAGCTTTGGAGAACTTGGGTAGTACGTTACGATACTTATTACAGATGTAAAAATACATTCCTTTCCCTTAGGGGGAGCGGCCTGTCCCCCCATTTTAGCTTACCCAGGAGCTCTATCTGACGATATCGGCGTAAAGTGTCTCCTCTTCCTCCTTGATGACGACTGTCTCTCCTCCTGGTAGATCCAAGTCAGCGTAGATCAGTCCTTCCACGTTCCTCTGCCTTGGGTCGTCCTCTGCACTATCATGGTCTTGCTGGCCATCTGTCGGTTCAGAAGCGTGCTGCGACTCGATGCCTACCCGTGACTTCGACAGATGATACGGCGTGACGCAAGGCGGTTTCACGCTAGACGATTGGATCTCGACGGGCCCCGGATCCGGACTAATCTTCGACTTCGCAGCAACGGCTGGTTTCTGGCTTTTAAGTTCCTGGATGTTTTCGTATAGGACGTTTGAAGATTCAGCTCCTTCATGTTGCCTCATCGCACCATTTCGGGTTGATGTCGTCGGCGTGGCTTTTGTCAGCACAGTATCAAGTGTCTTGGATTTCGAGACGCGTTCGTCCGGTATGGCATACACGACCTCAACAGCGGTTGATGTCTTTACAATCTCGACTGCCTCTGTGCTAGAATGGCTTGGGTGTGCACCGTCAGGGATACACTCCTTTGAGGGCGGAGCCGCCTCTTCCAGATCCAGCTGAGTCTCCGCTTTCCTGTCCGTATCGGAACCTGCTTCATCGGCCCCAGCAGCTTGAGCTCCACTCTGTGAATTGGATTTTGGTTGAGTTCGAGATTTGTAGAGGAGAAAGTACAGCATGAATGCGATGACGAGGATCAGGACGAAAGCAGCGAGGCCTCCGCCCACAGTGACGGGGATCGTGTCTTGAGATTTCGGGGGAGGGTCCAAGACATCAACAGGATCGGGATGTAGGGGCATGGGTTGAGTCAATGGAGGCTGGGGTACAGGTGTTGGGTTGGAGGGCTCACGTAGGATGCCATCCGAGATAGATTCTACGGTGATGGGCGCGTTTGGTTCGGTGTGTCCTGGAGTTGGTGCCTCGGTGGGTAAAATGGTGGTGTTAATGGGTACCTCAAAATCTGGCGGATAAGGGTTGGCAAGGGTAACCGCTTCAGTCACTGAAGGCTCTTCTGTGGTGGCTGTAGCGGGTTTGTCCCTCGGTAAAACCCGCAAAGTATAGTTTTGGCTTCTTTTTATGAGTACGTCTGTTCGAGTGAGAGCCTCACAAGCCAACTGGGTGTTGTTGAATGTCATGTCCGTTCTCAAAATAGTCAAAATTTTTCCACCGTCTTCCAAATTTATATCACTGGATTGGCTTTCGCGTGTATTTTGTACGAACCATCTGTAAGTCAAAACGGCTTTATTCCTTGGTTCAACTTTACAAACAAAGGAAGCGTTATCTCCCTCCATGATTCTGCTTGAATGAAGCCGGACCCTGACACTGGTGGCCGATGGTAGGAAGAGATTGGCAGAAGACGTCGACGGGGTGTTTGTTTCTTGATTAAGAACGTGGCATCGATATTGGCCAGCATCATTCGCTTGAATATTGACAATTTTCAAAATCCATTTTTTACCTCCGCGACGATTAAAAACCGCATATTTGTTTGTGTCCTGATTTTCTTGCAGTATGGAACAAGTTGAAATTGGAGTAACGTTCTTGGTAAAAAATAGCCAGTGAATGCTACATTTGTTGTCGCTACAGCCTGCACTTGTCGTGCACTTGAAGGTCGCATTACCTCCGATGTCAGCGAGGACGTCTTCAGGATTCTCCGTTATCTCACATGCAAGAATGCCACAGGGCATCGCAGACACCAACACAACAAATGGCAACAGGTACATCCTGAACCTCTGCGGCATTTCGAAATGCAGACTTTTCAAGTTCGTGCAAATTCACGGATCAATGTTTTTACCAGGCAATCTCGGCGTTTAATTTCTTAGCTATAAAATGTTCCGCATCATTTTTAACTCTGGTCTTCATGTTAGTCTGTATATACACTGCGTACTGTTGATGCCAACAGATTAACAAATGTCACAATTTCCTGCTCGAGATTTTAATCTGTTCATGGTGGTGTGATCTTTGCGTAAAGCAATATTTAAGCAGAGTTAGATCCGCATTGTGTATTTTGCACCAAAACAATTTCCACAAACGGGCAAAGACACTTAGAGAACCCACCATAATGTTTTAGGCACTAACAACTTTTATACGCAAAACAAAAAAACCAAACCATCTAAGAAAATGCGACTCATTTTCTCTTGTTTGGACACATAGTACCGCAGTCTACTTTGTGTTAAAGGAAAGATACAACATTTGCAAACATCAAAAAACGAAATGATCAAATTATCACGAAATATCTCACTGGATTGTTAGGGAATGACAGTCTAATGCATCCTGTAAAATCATGGTCCTGGTGTGCTGACATTTTCAAGAAAAAGTGTATTTTTCCAACACTGGTCGGCCGACCAGCGTTGGAGAAAACTGGCTTTTTTTCAAAAAAGTGCTCCTAATTTTTCACATTAAGTTCGTCTGCATTTTCTTGGCAATTGATTACGAAGACTACGAGCCTGCTAGACTGATTCTATGATCTTACAATTTTCCAAAGTCTATAAATTGCTCCGTTTCATCTTAAGTGGGGTCAGGGAACCAGACTACAAGAATATTATTGGTTTTCTTGGTTTTTCCAGCATCTACAGCAAACGTGTCAGTGTAACAATTTTCGCTATAACATACTAATTCTCCAAATCCATTTATTCTGAAAATTGCAGCAAAAGCAAATGTTGTACATTCCCTTTAATGTATGTGTAATATAGAATGGGAACCAGAAAGGCGCCGGGTTATCTAAATCTTGCACTGCTACATTTTTTTCTTGGAAAAATATATAAAAAGATCTATCTCATCCCGTCCGGCCCCTCAAAAATGATAACGCATTATTCGAAACGTACTGAAGTAATGATACGAATTATTTATTTAAAACATTAATTTATTTGACATTCTTTCCGAATTTCTTTCTTTAAACACATCAAAAATCTCTTACTGATAAAAGAATACTGAAAACAAACGATGTCTTTTTGTGATCAATCAATTTAGCAAATCGGCCAGTACAGTCGACTGTCGTCATTCTAACAGCTTCTTTTTCGATTATGGAAAAAAAATCAGACAACTGATTAGATCTTCACAAACAGGAACAATTCTACAAAAATATAAAATATTATGAGCAATGTGACCTTCCTGAACGTGTTTCCTGTCTGAGGTTTAGACGTTGGCCAAAAGCAGTGGCGTAGCCAGGGTGTTTGGATCCGGGTGGCCTTAAAAGAATTTCTTTTAATTTCTGGGCTTTCGGTTAAATATTGCAGACAAACAGATGGATTATTAGGAATCGAAAAAACTGTTCCTTCTGGGATAATTTAGATGCAGGGGCCTAGGACTTCACCCGTTGCATTATCTGTCGCTAGGTAACGATGTTCACGATAAACAAAATTGAATGGTTGCATACGTATTACCTAATGCACATAGTGCGATCTTGACACTCATTTGAACTTGGTAATAACTTTTAAAGTTCACTTTAATTTTAGAATGGCTTGCGTACGTTTTTCTCTTCTTTTCTCCCTTTTCGACAACTAGTTTAACTTTTGTGGTCCAAACAAAAAAATAAGGATGGTTATCAAAGTCGATCCCTTATCATAAAGTTGGGGAATACAATGCCTATCCCACAGCATACCTACCCCCTGGAAACACACCTTCCCACATTTGATTTGAAAACAATATGTATTCGCTAAGCATGTCTTTCATAGATGAAATTGACATCTGAAAAATGGGATTTACTTTGAACGAACCAAAAACACAACGCAACTCAAATGTTAAAAAAGAAGTACAATGATCCATTTTTACAAGAATTAGCCAAATTGAGGTAATTTCATACCAGTGTTTGGTATTAAAATTACATTGCCTTTCAACAGTCCTTAACCTACTTGTTTTTACAATGTATACGTGCATTTTATTAAAGATTTTGTATGTCGATATGAGAATATTAAATTTGCAGACTTTAAAGGCCGGAACAAGACAAGCGTTCTGGGCCAAATTTCGCAAGGCTGCTGAGGACAGAAACTAAATTGGAGAATTTATTTTGCAAAACTAGCAAACAATTCATACAAGGCATAGACCAATCCAGACAGGGACCTTCAGTGAAGAAGAACATGCAAAACAAGATCACACCAACTTTACTCCCTCTTTAGCCAAACGAAATTCACCAAAATATTTTATGGGGCAAAGACAAGATCCTCATTATTTCACCAGCCAAGTTTGAGGCTAAAGAGTAGACTGTGACATATCCAACTTTTTGCAAAGATTGGTCCTTCAGAAGTCTGGTAGCATGACGATTGAACATGTGTAGAAATAGAGCTGGGTACCAGACGATTCTTTTGACACTGTTGATTGATGCAGTACTGAAGGGTTATTGGACTGGTTGTTTCATGTGCCGTCTATTTTCTTGTATTGCATGTTTTCAATACCACAAGTTTTGGGACTCTCATACACAGTATTCAGAGTCCCAAATTTTCGGACCATGACCAAACCTTCTAAAAACACGGAGGCCCCTTTTAATGGAGAAAGGTTGAAGATAACTGTCACGTGGCAGTTTCTTTGTAGGCCTATTCATTAACATTATTTTAGGGGGAACAGTTAATCGTTTGGCCATTGACGGGGGCGTACCGCAAGTACAGTAATCATAATTTTGACCTATACGCTTGTGATACAGTCGGGCAGATATGTTACATAAAAACATATAAAGGTAAAATAACAAGCAATTGAGACCATTTTGAAAATGACCGCCATGCTTGTTATTGTACCAATATTTTTTTCACATGACAAATCCGGCGATACCTATAGCCATCTTACTTAGGACATACTTTCACTGCGTGCCAATACCATGCTTGTATCATCGAAGGCACAATTCCTACATCTATATCTGCAGTACTACTAGAAAAAACTAATTTTTAGACTTACCTCATTAACTTGCAGTAAACCGTTTGACCTTTGACACTGGCTGAGACACACTAGTGCTATGTATCCAGCATGCACTCCTTCCCTTCAATACTTCCGCGTTGAGACGACCTAGGATCCAGTTTTCTAAAATCAAAATGTTCCTCATGTTCAGTTCAAGATTTCATGTTTTCCAGGTCAAACAAGTGCACCACGAACACAGCACGTCTACAACGCTGTCCCAGGCTATTTCCAGTTAATTAAGTTCCCGTCGCCAACAGTCCTCGTAAAAATTCCTTGAAAAATTGTAAACACTGGGCAGTTCCAAGCATGTAAAGATGAAGAACAATCTACCATGGGTCAAACTATTTCCATTTTTTATCAGAGGACAACTCTGGAGCCACGATCATACAGGGAGATATCTCCACCACAGGGAATTACATGTCATATTCAAAGTTCGAAGCAGGAACAACAACTTCCTTTGGGGAAGCGATCTAACACTCAGTTCCGAATAACGTCGGCAGAGCACTACAAAATTGTTGTGCACGGATTTCTTTAGTTGCCGGAACTAATACAGTGTTCCTCATCACTATTGAGGGTAGGCTCTCGTATGGGAGGAATTTCAGTGACTGGTCAGACCAGAATCTCTTAAAGGTTGTAATTGAATGGATTAACTCAGTTGACCTAATTACCGGAGCAGGGGAATGGAATGTCAATTAATGAATAGTATGTTATTAGTTGACTGGTCTGAAGACTTTCAGACGCGTAATACTGCCTGACTCTTTTGTGCTTATTTTGTGGTTGCGCCTTTGACCTGAATTTGTAGAATATTTTTAGGGTGCCGACTGGCAAACAGTGGTGTGTCTGAGGGGGTGGGGGAGGTTGGGGGTTGGCAACTCCCCCCACCCCCTCGTTCAGCCGCTGACCAATGTTATACCGGTACAATGGTGTCAATGCAGGGTGAGTCAATAAAAAGCGGAACCCAAACCCCCCAAAAATATATTTCATATTTTAGAAAAAATATGGAGCACCAAACATAATAATGACCGAAAAGCCAATTTCAGAAGCTCCTTTTAGATGAAAAAAAAATACTGAAATTGCTCAATCCGTTCAAAGAATATCATCGTTTAAACGCAATGACCATAAAACCTGTTTCGTCCAAAAAAAACCAAAAAAAAAAACAGTTTCGTGTGTACTCAAACTGTTTTGAACAACAAAGAAAATGTCACAGAATACTTGTTTAAACAACTGTAATACACAATTTCTTTACCAACAACCCTGGCTAGGCAGACAATATGATTTATAAAATCCACTTTTTTTTAGACGGGCCTTCAAAAGAACTTTGTTGAATATTTTTAACTTTGAAATTGAGGTTTTATCGCTGGTGAGGTTTGAAGACAATTGTGACGATTCTTGAAATCGCATTTTTTTGACGAAAGAGGTTTTAAGGTCATTGTGTTTAAATGGTGATATTCTTTGAACGGATTGAGTAATCTCAGTAATTTTTTTCATCTAAAAGTAGCTTATGAAATTGGCTTTCCAGTCATTATTATGTTTGGTGCAATGGTGCTACATATCTTTTTTTTAAATATGAAATATAATTTTTGGGGTTTGGGTTCCGTTGTTTTGTACTCACCCTGTGGTAATACAAGTAATAATTGTAATGCGAAAGGTCAATGTATTCTCAAATTGCCTTACAATCCGGGAGAAAACATCGTAGATCAATTCAAAATTTTCTGGGGGTGCCCCCTGACCCCCTAGTAGGGCATCCCTCTGCCAGCCTTCACTTAAGATAAACTGTCTGGGGATACTTAATATCTTAGACAAGCCAAGCAAAGTTATCCGGGGGAACAGAATCTCTGGATGGTAGAATCTCTGTCCACGCTTGCATTCTGCTAACAGTGTGGAATTCAAGAAAGCTAAGTTTACGGGCTAAAAAAAACTTAATTTCTAAGATTAAATTAGTAACCATTGTATCCGGCAATTCCGTGATAAACTGTTAAACATGAGGCAGGGTCACCTGACCATTTCGGCTGATTTGGCTGCATCAATGCACCTGTGGTACTTAGCAGGTACCCCGACTCGTCGCAGTCTGGTCTGTTGTTACTGTTTTTTTCTAAACCCCCCCCTCCCCCAAAAAAGGGGGAAATAATGAAAAAAATAAAATGGCGCCGTATTAGCGCCCTTTTTAGCAGGAAAATATTTAATGGAGTGTCATGGCCAAGCGGTTAAGAGCACCGGACTCATGCTCTTGTGTTTCAGAGGCAACAGTGACGTGGGTTCGAGCCCGCCAGGTGGACACTTGTGCCCTTCAGCAAGGCACTTAGCCATTATTGCTTCGTCCTTCGGATGGCACGTAAAGTTGTAGGTCCCGTGTCCCGTGTGTTGTGTAATGCTCGTTAAAGAACCCAGTAACACTTCTCGCTAAGAGAAGGGGTTTGCCCCGGTGTTTCCGGCAGTGGCTGCAATATGCGCCACAGCACCTTGTAAACCCATATAGGGTCCTTCATAATGGGTCTCATATTTCTCATATTGAGGGCCTCCATGGAAAGCAGTGCCCTGCACTGATCGGAGTTAACCCTCATTAAAGATGACGTAAACAAAAATACGAAGTTCGAAAATTGGAGGTTGGGCGATAGGTGACAGTGAATAGCAGTATTTCTTATCTCCACTATCCTTTACAAGGGAACAAAGTCTACAATCAAGCCCTATGGCAACCAGCAAATATCGCCTAAGTTTAATGTCAAATTTGGTTTGGCAAACAGAACTTCTATGGTGGGTCGAGTTTACACAAGAGAGTCCAGAATAAAAATATCAGTGTACCGAAAGTAGGCCCATATTGCCTCTCAAAGTCCAGCCACAACGGCCACACGGGCTCACGAAAACCTGGTAAGCTTAAAGCTATAGGGTAGATCATTAATTTTGATGTCATTTTGTACATTTATTTCTTTTCATTTGAAGCAACAAAAGTGCTACAAATCGAAAGACGGGTGCTTAACAGCTGCTTAACCCTAACCTGATAAAGTTTTAGTTCTGAGAATGCTGTATATTCCGAGAAAACAATATTCTCAGGATCTCAGTTTCAATTCAAAAGTCGCAGTGTCATGTTTTCAATTGCGCCCGATATCAGCGTCTGGGACAAGTTCTCATTCAGCCGATTGCAGCTACGCGATGTCACGCACTGAACCAACGTATAAAGAGCAACTGCGCGCGTGCGTCGTGTCATCGCTTGCGCGCACCCATGCACGGATTCGCCAAGTTGCAACTAACTACTACCGGAAATTTCCAAAAATGCGTCACCTGACTCAACTTTTGATAGGGCCTTCTTTATTGCTTCCCTCAAAATGACAGTATACCAGAAAGACTACACTCACAGTGGGTTAAGTGTCATTACTATCTTTAAAGAAGGTAAGTTTTTCAACATTAATTTCGTTAGCTATTTTTTTGATAGCTGTAATCCTAATAAGTCAGACTCACTGATATTCCTATGAAACATTGATTGTTTACACTGCGGCCATCAAAATGATATCTTAGTCACAAAAACGCAGGAGAAATGAAAAGTGAACGGTACTTTTTCTCATCCAAATTCTGAAGGGCAGATACATCGAAGACTTTCAGAATGGCGAACCAGAATGGACAGGACCAACCTGCGTCCCCTGGCCTCGTGAAGCTGTACGGGGTGACTTGGCCGTGGATGGTCACCAAGGAGGCCTTGGATGCGCTGAAAGTCTACGACGTATGGGAAGATGATGTGTGGATTAAGTCGTATCCCAAATCAGGTAGGCCTATGACAATACGGCATCATCAGTCTTTTAGAAGAAAAAGATGACAAATTAGATGTGTGGTAATTTAAAGAGGTTGTGGAATGCTCAAAGACATTTCCGTCATTTTTCGGGTATATGTAGCCCAAGGTGTGATGAAATAAAAACAACTATTGTTTCTGTCATAAAATGAGTACAAAAGGTACTTTTGAGAGCTGTTTTTCAAGTCCTGTCATGCCTGTTTCGACCCGAACGTGCAATTTGTGTAAAAGTCGTCGTTGCGGGCAGCAAACAAAACACAGTAAATCGTGACGTAATAAACAGGACTCCCGATGCAGAGTAGCATAAATGAGTCCTGTTTATTACGTCACGATTTACTGTGTTTTGTTTGCTGCCCGCAACGACGACTTTTACACAAATTGCACGTTCGGGTCGAAACAGGACCTGAAAAATAGCTCTCAAAAGTACCCTTTGTACTCATTTCATGACAGAAACAATAGTCGTTTTTATTTCATCACACCTTAGGCTACATATACCCAAAAAATGAAGGAAATGTCTTCGAGCATTCCACAACCTCTTTAATTACAAACTGAAGGCTTGTCTTGCCAGCTAGTGAAGCTTTAGTACCCGAAAGTCTCATTCTAGGGCATCATTATAGGACTCAGTAACGGTATCAGGGGAGTCGGTCAGTCGGTCAGTCAGTCAGTAGGCCAGTCGGCCTGTCGGCCAGTCGGCCTGTCGGCCAGTCGGCCAGTCGGCCTGTCGATCAGTCGGTCACTCCGGCATAAAGTTTCAAAGCAGCAACTACGTCATAATCGAGTGGCATTACTTCAGAGCAAGAACAGATACCGGTAACTGCTCAGTCACGTTTAAACAGCGCATTTATCGGAGACTGTTAATGTTGATGGTGTTTCTGAGACTTCCGCTCCGGTCCGACCTTGGCCATTCTAGATTTTGAGGACACAATCTTAATGTAGGCCCATGTTCTGTAAGGTACATTGAATCCCATATAGTAAGCCGAGAGTTGGAATCCAAACTTAAAACTTAATCATGTTTTTGAAGGAAAAAATCAAAAGGAAGCCTTACTATTGCACCACTTTCCTCGCGTTACAATGCAACCACTGCTTCGAATAAACGACACACACAGTATTTTTTTCAGCATGACTATGCACTTTGAATTTTGACACATATTTTTTTGTTATTGGTTGACCAAAGGTTGGCTTTTGATGACTTACAAAATCCTTTCATATTATTAAGCAGCGAAAAGGTCGTTACCAGGTTACAGCCATTGATATCTTGAGTACCATGAAAGGCTCATGAGATCTTCAAAAGTAACTTTTCTAAACATTTGACACACTGCCGACGACGGAATACGGAAAACTGAAAATGCAAATTGTATCTAATGTAGCGGGATCCTACTGGGCTCTTGTCCGGAAAAGGGGACAGACAGACGGGATTTCTAACTCTGAAGGAAGATCTCATTTATTTCGCCAAGCGGACTCTGCGGGCAACTTGCCGCACCGCTACCAAAACTGCAACTGATCAATTCCCAGCATAGACATACACACAATCTGAACAAATGTATACAAATGTATACAAATGTAGCAACTTTACCCAACCCTGGAATCCAGCCAAGTTCTTCCCGCGCAATTGAACAAAAGAACCCCACTTAAGCAACCTATTTTGTAGAGCCTATTTCCGGAGCGCCCTCCAGCAAGACCCAAAACCAGGTCAGGTGCGCGCCGCCGGAGCCCCTCCGCCGGAGCACCAGTGCTAGAAAGTAATGACAACAAAAGTGTGCATAAGACTGTCCTGAAGACGGTCAGAGCATACTGACCGGAACGTCGAGTTTATACCTCTGGTTCTCTTCAGAACCATTCTCTTAGTTGAGAAACTATTCGCACATGGTGTTTCCGCAAACCCTTCATTATTTAGTATCTCCACCATGCAAAGCCTCAAATCTTACTTATAAGACTGTCCGTTACAGTAATAAAAAAAAATCACGAAGGGCAATAGTACATGATAAGAATATTTCGATCTTTTGTGATGTTAGCACAATCCAAAACTTTGAAGTGCCCTTCGGCTTTATTGTGATGTCCGTTTACCTTTTGAATGCAGAATGTGGAGGCCATTATTTTCACCAGCGGCGGCGGAACGGGTTTGAAACTGGGGGAGCACGACACGTATTTTTCACCGGACACTTGGCCTCCGTAAAATCAAATGGAGGAGGGGGGGGGGGTCTGGTACTATCTTCCGACATAGGGGGCGCTCTTCACAACCGAGCATTATAGGGTCATTACGCATTATGTGCCCATTTTCAGGCCCCATTGTATGGGTTTTGGGGCTTGGTTTTCATATTTCCTCCTTTATAGCAAAACTATCCATACCATTTGGGGAAATCGTTACTTACAATTAATAGTAAGATACCTTTAGGGACTTTTTTTCATCTTGAGGGGGCTCTTTTTTCGCTCGTACCCCCCGCCCTACAAACAGGACGCTGGGATACTCTGATGAATTCACGCACTGATTACATGGACGCGGAACGCGCAAAATCTGAGACAAACAAAACTTAGTGTACAAAAACTCCGGCGCAGGGTTGTCTAAGGGGCATGGCTAACTCGCAAACGGCGATAGGTCAATTATTGTTACCAGTTGAAAACATCGACGAGTTCAAGAAAACTGACAAAGTTTTATGATTCAGGTTTCAATTTCAACAGATCAACAGAGGATAAAATGTAGAATTTGGGCAAAGAGAAGAATGTGTGTTCAAAATTAAAACTAGCATAGGATTACCAACAAAAATACCGAACTAGGCCTGTATCAATATTATTATCTGACCCTTAATAAAATGGAAAAGAACTCGGCCTACTGCTACGAAAGTGTGGGGAAAAACACTCACGGTGAGGTGATTTGATAAAACGTCTTTTTCTGTCTATTTCAAGTGACGTTTGGGTCGTGGTTTACTCACGTGTTGAACTTCTGGAAGAAGCATCGTCATGACAAGAACTTCCTGTTCCTGAAATATGAGGACATGAAAACAGTAAGTCGTGATACCAATTTATATGGCTTCCTTGTTTCTTCAAAGCCCGTGAGCAAACAACACGTGTGCCTCTCCTCCATTGCCACACGGCATGATGTTCCAGCTGCGTGCGCGTCACGCGCGCGTGCACGCGTTCCTGGCTTTGGTGCACGCTGGTTGGACCTTAATCACGGCTGTGATTGGTCAACATACCAATCGGGCGGGGCTTAATGTATCGGCCTAGTGTGATTGTATACTTGACAATCGTTACGATTCCTGCTGAGGAATCGTCAGTCTCCTGACGATGGGCAAAGCATAGGCCTACTGTGCATCCAAAACGTCGAGTTTATCCCGGTTCTCTTCAGAACCACACAAATTCACAAATCAAATTTGTTGTCACATTGCGCAAGTGCGAACACATGCTTATTATTGAAGAATTATGAAAAAATGTGCATACAAAATTGAAGAAGAAGAAAAAGACACACTTTGCACTACATTTGTCTTTCAAAACTAATATTCTAATTTTGTTTACTCCACGCGAAAAAAGGAACAAATTAATTAATCCTTGGTTATCTTTCATTTAACAAGGCAAGCTATTAAAGCTAGCAAAAATGAACACGGCTTTCAGGCTGACGTGAACAAGTACGGACATGTACACATTTAAATACCTGTAATTATTTTTGTAAAATGTTGATTTATTTATTATTTTTTTAAAGGACCTGAAGGGAGCCGTCATACAGATTTCCGATTTCCTTGGGAAGAATCTCTCGGATGAAGCAATCGATCGGGTGGTCAAGTTTAGCACATTGAAAAGCATGAAAACCCGCTTCAATCAGGTTAAAGAAGCCAACAAAACAAACGAGGCGGCATCACAATCGCCACCAACCGACAAAGCGAGTGCGCCCCCTAGCGACGAGGCAAAAGCAGCTCCCAGTAAGATGAAGATTGGGGCGCCCTCGTTGATCAGAAAAGGTGAGTTGCCAGTAATTAAAGTTGGGAAATTTTCACATTGCACAGTTTCACGTTTGCAATTTTTCCCACAGAAGTTATGGAAGCCCATGTTGTGTGGCAGCGCAGCATGGGGAAACTTAATTCGAGCAGGGACCAGTGGTTAACAGTGGTTGGTTCGTGACGTACCTAGCGCATGCGCACTGAAGTTGAAGTGCGAAAGACTCTAGTCGAACTATTGTCATGTCAACAACCGTCATGACGGTCGCACAGTTATTATTCAACTCTTGGTGTTTCTCTTTATTTACACAATAATAGTGATTGTGTTTAGCTTAGGACATCTTACATTATCGCCAATATCATTGTACAGTGGTGAAAAAAGGGACATAATCGTAAACTGTAACATGGGAAAACTGTGCAATGAAAAAGAAACTTAGCGCTCACAGTTTCCTTTTCGGCCATTTTTGTTGATAGTTGGTCCCCTCTGCACTATGCTATGGAAATTGATATTGATAACCAGCGTTAAATGGTTGGGCGACAAGCCGCGGTAGGCTGGTTCCAAATAGTCGACTAGCGTAGTCAACCATCGTTGACTAGACAGAGTTCGGGCAAGCGTTAGTCGAACTATTGCTAACCAATTTTGTCAACAATAGTTCTAGCGCGAACTTGGCCCGCTATGCTAGATATCAAAAGCGCTATAATAATAAGTAATATTATTAACAGAAAAACGGTATTTTTGTGCAGTTTCATTGTTTCACGTTGTGCGCATTTTGTTCTTTGGGTTTGTTTAATGGTCCCTAATTCTATGCTCTCGACTCTTAGGAATCGTGGGCGACTGGAAGACGACGTTCACCGTAGCACAGAACGAGGAATTCGACGCCCTCTATCGAGAGAAAATGGCAGGGTCTGGGCTGACGATCCAATTTGAATGAAATATGCAGTCTGAGGAAGAACCGATTGGCTCATTGCACTCGCCGCTCTGTCTAATTTGCATATTTCGAGCAAATTACTTAATTGAATTTTGATTTCAATGATTAATCATACGTCGGGGCACAAGGGGATGAAAGAGGTGTAGACTGCGTATTTGACCTCGGTTTTTTTGTAGAGGATCATGATCCTCGATCCTCATCAAGGATCATATCGGTGACCCCGACGAGGATCACGAGAAGGGATGTGGTTATGGAGTGGTGACGTCACGGGTCGATAGACCAATCGATAATGAGGTTGGGATTAGGGCTGATTGAGGATTACAGCTTTCGAAGATAATACTGCAGCAAAAGCATAATAACATGGTATTCGGAGGATAGCTTATCGAGACAACACATACGGACTTGTGTGAGTGTTGTTGTTTTCGTGACTTGAGCCATCAATGTAGTCCGAAAGGTCATTTAACCCAAATTGTGGATGAAGGCGAATAACTTTAAATAAAATTGTTCAACCATCCTAAATCGAGGATATTTTCGTGTTTTGTTTTGTTCTGTGTTGTTTTGGTTTATAGTTTATAAACCAGACGTCCAGACTCCTAGCTGTGCACGCCTTCTCTCGACCCCCCCCCCCCTTCCTAAAAAGCTAGGTCCGTCCCTGGGCATGAACACTCTAGGGATGGGCATGCACTGTGCACACTGTATGGAATCCAAGAAAGCTTCGTTTATGGGCTAAAAAAATACAATACATTTTAATTTCTAAGATTGAAGTAGTAATCACTATATCCAAAATATTAATGATAAATTTGTAACTTGTTTTTAATAATAAATAAATAAACAAAATGGCGTCAAATAGGCGCCCTCTTTAGCAAGAAAATGTTACGGATTCGAAACTTAAATGCTGTTGGGCGATAGTTGCCACTAAAATGTAGCAGTAGTATTTATCTCCACAACAAGAGAACAAAGTCTATACTCCTGCCCTGCACCAGCAAACATCGTCTAATTCTAGTGAGAATTTTCTATGGCGGGTCAGGTTTGCTTGCACGAGAAGGTACAGCATGGAATTATCAGTTTGCCGAAAGTAGGCCGATATTGCTTCTCAAAGTCCAGTACGAACAGGACACACGGGCTCACGAAAACCTGGTAAGCTTAAACCTAGGGTAGATCATTATTTTGTCACTTATTTTGTGCATTTATTTTTCGTTTGAAGCAACAAAAATGCTTACTATCTAAAGACGGGTGCTTAACAATCAACCTGATGAAGTTTTAGCTCTGTGTATGCTGTAGATTCTGAGAAAACAATATTCGAAGATCTCAGCTGCAAGTCAAAAGTTGCAGTGTCATGTTTTGAATCGCGCCCGAAATCAGCATAAGGCCGAATGTCAATACCCTCTTCGACAGTGGGTATTAAATTAAATGTCCACCCAGTCATTGGTACCTACGTGTGACTAAACTTCATCTCAGGTCGCGAATGAGGTCACGGTGAATGGGCAGACGTGTGCGCGGACTCCGGAGGTGAAAAACTAACAAAATCTACCGAACAACCGACTTTATATTGTCTATTGTGGACCTGCACTTGACACGTAGGCTATACGCAGCGCATTTGTTTGCATTATGTGCAATGTATGTCACAGTCATAATAACGCAGAAGTGAGGTGTGAACGGTACTTTGTCTGATCCAAATTCTAAACGGCAGATATACATCGAAGACTTTCAGAATGGCGAACCAGAACGGACAGGAAAAACCTTCGCCTCCTGGCCTCGTGAAGCTGTACGGGGTGACTTGGCCGGGGATGGTAACGAAAGAGGCCTTGGATGCGCTGAAAGCCTACGATGTATGGGATGATGATGTGTGGGTGGTGACGTATCCCAAATCAGGTAGGCCTATGAGTAACAATATCCCACCATCGTTCTCGCATCGTTCTGTTCCCCAAACTCGCCTGGCAAGCTACACGTGGACCGGGCCTTTTCCAGCTGTGCACCGCGTCTCTGGAACTCCTTGCCAGACGAGTTAAGGGACACAACTGATCTGTCATCATTCAACAGCCATCTTAAGACTCTTCTTTTCAATCTTTTATTTGATCCACAGTGATTTGCTAGTGACCGGCGCCTTTGAATGGTCCTCCAGATACTGTGTGCCTAATATACATTCTCTGTCATTACTCTACTTATAATTAGAAGAAAACGACCTTTAAAATTTCGAGGTTGATAATCGTGAAAATGAAAGATGCCAACAATGCTTCCTTAAAAACATTTTTAGTCCACGATTTTTTGTTATTATTTCTTTTAAATAATGTAGTAGACATATCAAAGATTATACAAATATGAATAAATCTGAAAATCGAAAAACAATCACCCCATTCATTTTTTTTCTTCACTATGGCCCGTGTCCAGCTCCGACTCATTCTGCCAGAACGACTCACATTTTCTTTTTTATTGTGGGCATAGTTTAAAAAGATCTGGAGCCGAAGCTGGAAAAGGAGCCGAGATTTTGAAACTCCTTGTAATAATTGCATCATTTTTAGGGAAGCCTTATTGTTGCATCACTCTCCTCTCGATGCAATGCAGCCACTATCGCGATTTAACGATACACAACGTATTTGTTAAGCATGACTAGGCACTTTGAGTGCTAAAAATAACTTTTATGAATGAGTGGCCAAAGGTGGTTTCTGTGTGACTTGCAGAAACCTTTTGATTGTATTCAACTAACCACAAGGTTGTTTCAAGGTTACAGATGATTGCTTGAATATCGTGAAAAGCTGATCAGATCTTCCATTCTTTCTTTTCCAATTTATTTGCTACACTGCCGAGTGCCGACGACGCAGAACGTAACATTGGAAAAGCAAATTGTATGCAATCAGCAAGATCATGGAGGGCCTGGGACAACATTAAATTAACACTTCGCGGGCCAATTTTTGTTGGCGGTATGATATCAGACGCCTGCTGGGAATCAATCCATGACACCATGTAATTTGAGCTACCCGGCCCTCAAAGTCCACCATTCACCCCAGATTAACCCCTGGTATCCCTCAGGCCCTAAACAGTCAATAAAACCAGACACTTACCTCCTCAAGCGAGAGTTTGGTGATGTTCAAACAAACTTGTAAAACTTTGAAGTGTACTTCGGTTGAATTGTGATGTCCATTTACTTTTTGACTGCATAATGTGTAGGCCTTTTTTTTTTAAACCTATTTAACGTAGAACTTTATTTTAATTAAGTTAAACATTAACATTCGTTGTGAGGCGCATGCGCAATTGAAGACCAAACTTACTGTTACTGACAGCTAATTATAAAGTTGAGATGGAAATGCAAAAGTAGTCATTGTAACTTTGTAACGACGACATTTCGAGCGTTTCCCAATACAGAAAATTGCTGCCGTTGGTGGCGCAAATCAGGCTGATCCTGCAGTGCATCGTGGGGAAAAAGTCTATTTTCATTTATAGACTGCTTGTATTAGCCGGTGTCCTGTCACGGAGGACGTTTTTTGTTTGGTTATTTAAATTCATTGACAATTAAACTAAGTATCTACTCATCACAAAAGAACAAAGACCCACCGTCATATGTGACGTCATATTCAGATCTTTCCATTCGCAGTAGGGGTCAGGTCTTAGTGATCTAATTATTGATCTTAGTGGTAATTTTTGATTCAGGTACGCATTGGGCGATGGAGGTAGTGAATCTCATCCTCGTGGACGGTCACGAAGATAAAGTCAACCGGGCCCAGCAGTCCCACCCAGTGGAGTTCCACATGAAACGACCGAACGCTCCCCCAGCACAATATGAGGCGATGAAGGACTGGAAGGCTCCGCGGGTCATCATGACGCATCTGACGGAGGAGCTCATGCCGAGCCAGATTTACCAAGGAAAGGGCAAGGTAACAACACCGACAAACAAATTGTTGATAATCTAAAGACATTTTCAAATCAATGGATCGGTCAAATTAGGCCCCGCCCACTGCGCGCGTGGGTAGTAGAAGTGCGCGCCTCTCCCATGCAATATACAAACACAGTTATTCTTCTGATATCTATGGCAACACACCGCGCGTTCAAGATGCGCGCATCATGTAATGCACGCACATAGGACATACATCACGACTGTGATCTGCCAAAGTCGGTCAATTCCTTGTCATTATTAACCCTTCCCTGCAAATAAAAAGCAAACATTTAACTTACGTTGGAAAACGTTAAAGCCTACTGCAATTTGTAGTAGGAGTTGAAACAACTTTACACACGTCGTCACGCCCCCACACGGAACCTAAAAAACATGTATGTTATGAGGGGGCACCAAGGGCGGACCCAACTACAACATTTTCCCCAAATTTCCTGGCCATAGTACTGCAAATTTGCAAATGACGGGGGGGGGGCAGGCTTGGGGGGGGGGCTGAACCTATATGACGCTAGAGGACACTCTTTTTACTTACCAATTCATCCACAAAGTCGTACGGTTGAGGAAGTCAAAATAATCATCTCAAAAAAGTATTTTCAAAAGACACTTCCTCGGCAAGCGGCAAATTTCAGATTTTTGGTGGGGGAGGCGGCACCTGGGGGCACCGTACCTGGCGCACTGGGAATTTGTGGGGGGCACGTGCCCCCCTCCCTCCCCCACCCAGCCCCCCTCTCTCCCCTCACCCACCGTGCTTCAGTAGATTGTGGATAATAATAAATATTATTGTATTGTCTCCGTAATTGAAGGTTGTGTATGTCATCAGAAATCCCAAGGATACCACTGTGTCGAATTGGAACTTTGTCGGTAAGATGAAGTTCGACCCGAAATTTGATAAATGGGACGACTTCGTCAGAGAGTCCTTTTCCGAAGACAGTAAGTTTTTGAGCTTCGATTTGAAAAGACAAAACCATTCAAAACGGAGGAACTTTTAAACCAACTATTATTCATTGAGTTTGGACATCAATGTCAGTTTATCTCAATTGTAGTAAATATTACAGGGGACGCAAAAGTAATGAATTTTTTACCAGTTGAAAATAACGACGAAGAAAACCGACTTAATTTTACGATTCAGGCTTCAATTTCATCAGAACAACAGGGGGGGATGTAGAATTTTGGCAAAGAGAATTACACATTCCGTTTAAAAATGCGTTTACAAAATAAACCTGGCTGAGGATTGCCAACAAAAAATACCGAACTAGGCCTGTATCAATATCTGCTAGCCCTTAATAACATGAACAACAAAATACATTGTGCTGCTGTAAAAGTGTAGGGAAAGCTGCACGCACAGTGAGGTAATTTTTCTCACACTTCTTTTTCTGTCCATTTCAAGTGATGTATGGAACATGGTTCGCTTACGTGTTGAAGTTCTGGAAGAAGCATCGTCACGACAAAAACTTCCTGTTCCTGAAATATGAGGACATGAAAACAGTAAGTCGTGATTCCAGTTTCTTAACTTTCCTTTCTTTCTTAATCTTCACAATACATCGATCCATTAGCCACGCCCACTGAGCAGGTGGCCAAACAAAACGTGTGCCTCCCTAATGCCACCATAGATATAGAATAAAAAGACACATCGCATGTTCCAGCTGCGCGCGTCATGCGCGCGTCATGCGCGCGTGCACGCATGACGGGCTTTCATACACGCAGGTTGGACCACAATCACGGCTGTGATTGGTCAAGTTACCATATTGGGCGGGGCTTATTAATGGATCGGCCTATTGTGATTGTATACTTGACAATCTGTACCTCTGTACCTCCAAAACGTCGACTTTCCCCTGGTTTTTTTTCAGAACCACATAAACTCACAAATCAGATTTGTTGTCACATTGTGCATGCAACCGCAAACTCAATCTTATTACTAAGGAATTGTAAAAAACATTGTACATATAAATGTGAAGAAAAATATATATACAATTTCCACAATATTTCTCTTTCAAAACTATGTTTTCCACTCATTTATTTTACCCCACGCGAAAAAAAGGAACAAAAGGTTATCTTTGGTAGATTTTCATTTAACAAGGCAAGCTATCAAAGCTTGCAAAAAAGAACATCGACTTTGCCGCAGCCAAAAATACGGACATGTGAACTTTTAAATACGTGTAATTATTTTTGTATTTTTTAAAATGTATTTATAATTTTTTAAAGGACCCCAAGGGAGCGGTCATACAGATTTCAGATTTCCTTGGAAAAAATCTCTCCGAGGAGGCAATTGAACGGGTGGTTGAGTTTAGCAGCTTGAAAAGCATGAAGGCCCGCTTCAGTCAAGCTAAGCAAGGAAAAGAGGCGCCACCACAATCGCCTCCAGCAGACAAAGCGAGTGCGCCCTCTAGCGACGAGGCAAAGGCAGGTCCAAGTAAGACGAAGTTTGGGGCGCCCTCTATAATCCGGAAAGGTGAGTTTCCTTTCGGTGTTTTGTGGCGTGAGAGCGACCAGGAAACTTGGGCAATAATGCACAGCTTAACAGTGGCATGTTTTAACCACAAAAATTTAGGAAGTCCGTTATTGATACAAGTGTTGTTGTTGCGTTTTGAGTCCCGCCATGTGGGGTTGCAGTTCATGTGTCCTTGGGCAAGGCACTTTATAACTAATTGTTTCTCCCCACCAAGGAGTGAAATGGACACCTGCTAGAGCATATGGTTACTGAGTTTGAATTAGCTATGTATCGGTGTGGCAGCATGGCATGATCTTAAAAGCGCTATATATCATAAGTATTATTCAGAGAAAAATGGTCTCGTTGTGCACTTTGATTGTTTCACATTGTTCGCATTTGTTCAATGTGTACGTTTACAATTCCCTTGTATGCTCTCTCTTTTAGGAATTGTGGGCGACTGGAAGACTGTGTTCACCGTAGCACAGAACGAGGAACTCGACGCCCTCTATCGAGAGAAAATGGCAGGGTCTGGGCTGACGATTCAATTTGAATGAAATATGCAGACTGAGGAAGAACCCATTGGCTCACTACCTCGCCGCTCTGTCTAATTTGTTTATTTTTTCTTCATAGAAAAGCGGTGTTTCTAGCAAGTTACTTAATTTTTTCGAGCATGTTACTTAATTGATTTAAATTGAATTTTGATTTGAATGATTAATCATAAGCCAGGTCACAAAGGGATAAAAAAGGAAAACAACTTTCTAACTTTGTGACTTAAGACCGGATGATTTGTGTTTGACAGTTGTGAATATTTACTTATGACTACTAGTGATGACTAATGGTAACTAGATTCTGGCACATGCGCTGTTGGATGGATTCTGTCTGAAATAAATAAATAAATAGATCCCAACTCTTGTCCTTATCAGCGTCATCGTAAGCTTGTTAGCTAGAGCTTTGCCAATTTGTACGGCTAAAACAGGATCAGCGTTTTCTTGAAGGCATGATTTTAATTTGCAAAATGTAAAGGTAATTCGGTGCAATGCAGTTTTACTTTCCACAAAAGGCGTTTGGTTTAAAGAAGACAATTTATAGAGTGTTGCAGCTGGTTTTACATTCAGAAGATTTTTATTTTCATAACGTAAGTTGGCGTTTTGAGAAACAGTGGTTAGAAATGTCAAACACTAAGAGTTGCATTGTGGTCACTGTTATGATGTTGACGTGTGCATGACGAATGAGTCTGTTTAAAGTTTAAAGTAATCCTTTAAAATTAGTGATTAATTTGTATTATTGATTTTACTGGGTTTTTTTCATTTGTCACTCTCTGCCAAAGTAAGACATTTTTATAAAATGTCATATTCGACTGTACTTTTTAATAAATATAAAATAATCAATGATGTAAAATATTATCTGAGTTCATATTGCGAGAGAGGTTCATTGTCACTTTTCATTTCGGTATATCGTTACAATTATGAAATGTGAAGCGCTTCAACCACTCGCCTCAGCCATGGACCAGCCTGTTGAAGTCACGGAGAAGTTCAAATATCTCGGCTGCGACATCAGCTCCTCGGGCTGCTCATCGCCCGACATCTCCTCCGACGAATAGGCTTCACTTCATCCACCTTTGGCCAACTGGACCGGGTGTGGTGGAACAAACGCCTTAACTTTCAACCAAGCTGAGGACTTTTGTCCTCCCCGTACTACTATAGGCCTATGGGTCGGAGACCTGGACGCTCCTAACCGAGGACAGGGGTAGGCTTCAAGCCTTCAATATGAGGTACCAACGGTGCAGCCTCGGTGTCCGGTGGTCTGACTTTGTCACCAACACCACTGTCATACCACCGGTCTCGAGGATATCCGTGCAACCATCTTCATTCCATTTTCGGAGGCTTCATTCACTTTTAGGCCACGTCCGACGGTTACCAGATGGCACGCCATCCCATGCCGCCCTTATTAAGTCGACGTACAAGGGGGACTCCACCCTGACACTGCCTGGGGGAGACCCAGGGGCCGCCCCCGCGAAACCTGGATGCGCCAGCTAGATGTTGACCACAAGGCACGAGCACAACAGCTGTGGCAGTCTGCATCCGATCGCTTGGACTGGGCGGCTCAACGTCCCCCATGATGGATTAGGAGAATGATGATGATGATGATGAAAATGATGAAGTGCTTCGATCCGTACAGCTGAAAATATGGCGATGTAACATAAAAAAATATCCTCCTCTAGCCATTATGGTCAGTGTTTTCCATATTCCCTCTTAAAAATATCCTCCTAGCCTTGATGGTTTAGTGTTCTCCATATCCCTACAAAATATCCTCCTTCATCGATGGTTAACGTCCTCCATATTTCCTCTAAGAAATTTCATCCTACAACGATGATTAGTGTTTCTCTATAATTGATTAGCTTTAAAAAAAAAAAAATCTCCATACTCCTCCCCCCCCAAAAAAACCCCAATACAAATCATAACACTCCTATACAGCAATGGTTAATATTCCCTTAAAAAAAAAACCGCCTACAACGATAGTTATTGTTCTCCATATTCCCCCCATAAAACTTCCCCTAGCGAATATGGTTAGTATACCTCAAGATGCAAGCACATCAGAGATCTGTCTTTCCTCACGTCCATGACACCGCACGATGTCTCCTCGGCCAGGCCATTTTGTCTCCGATAGCAAGACTCTGTTGTTAACGCAGAAAGCTATTGTCCTCCTCCTGAAAGCTAGTTGAATGAAAAATTGTAATATTAAAAAAAAAACTTTAAAAAAACCCTAAAAATGTACTCAAAGATGCAGATCTGTAAATAGGCCCAGAACTGCACGCGAGCCAAATCACAATTTGTATGCCCTCAAATTCTAAGAAAAGTTGCCGATTTGTCAGCTTGTTGGCCGATTCATCCGCTATTTAACAAGCTATAGTTTGTCAAAATCCATCCATGTTAAGGTACCTTTAGACCGCGACACATGAGAGCCATGTCGGCTGGCGCTGACAGCCCTTGCTCATGAGAGCCATGTCGGCTGGCGCTGACAGCCCTTGCTATGGGACTTACTGCACAAAAACGAAACTGGTGGCATCATGTACATACGTCTGGGGCTCACTCCAAAAGTTTCAAATCTGAAGACTTGCCGATTTGTCAGCTTGTTGGCCTATTCATCCGCTATCCAACAAGCTATAGTTTGTCAAAATCCATCCATGTTAAGGTACCTTTAGACCGCGACACATGAGAGCCATGTCAAGGTACCTTTAGACCGTGACACATGAGAGCCATGTCGGCTGGCGCTGACAGCCCTTGCTATGGGACTTACTGCACAAAAACGAAACTGGGGGCATCATGTACCTACGTCTGGGGCTCACTCCAAAAGTTTCAAGTCTGAAGCCTTGCCGATTTATAGTTTGTCAAAATCCATCTATGGTAAGGTACCTTTAGACCGCGACACATGAGAGCCATGTCGGCTGGCGCTGACAGCCCTTGCTATGGGACTTACTGCAAAAAAACGAAACGAAACTGGGAGCATTATGTACCTACGTCTGGGGCTCACTCCAAAAGTTTCAAGTCAAAAGTGAGCCCCGCTGATTTGCCAGCCTGTGTTGGCATCCGCATCCTATCCAACAAGCTATAGCTTTGTCAAAATCCATCCATGTTACCTTTAGACCGCGACATACACAAGAGCCACATGTCGGCTGGCGCTGACAGCCCTTGCTATGGGCTGACTGCACAAAAACGAAACCGGGAGCATTATGTACCTACGTACTGGGCTCACTCCAAAAGTTTCAAGTGTGCTGCCACGATTTGTCAGTGTGTTGGCCTATTTATATCCATCAAGTCAAGCTATAGTTTGACAAAAATCCATCCATGTTAAGGTACCTTTAGACCGCGACATGAGGAGCCATGTCGGCTGGACCTGCAGCCCCTTGCTATGAGACTTACTGCACAAAAAACCTGGGCTAAACATGAATTTGCTACGTCTCCGAACTCAAACTCAGTGCAAGTCTGAAGCCAAGGCCTTGCTCACTTTTAAGTTTCAAATTTATGCTATATCTAAAGCACAATTGGCCCAAAAGTCAATCCCGTTATCCAACAAGCAGTTAGATGTCAAAATTCCATGTCGTTAAGGTACCTTTAGACCGCGACACATGAGAGCCATGTCGGCTGGCGCTGACAGTCTTGCTGGGTCTACTGCCATCAAACGAAAAAATCTATTAGTTTCTCCAACTTGAGGCTTAAGCTTGTTGGCCTATTTGTCCGCTTGTGAAGCCCATCAGTTTGTCTAAAATCATATCCATTAAGCTACAGTTTAGATTAATGAGGCCATGTTAAGGTACCTCCATCCATGACACATGAGAGCTAGACCGCATGGCGCTGAAGACACATATGGGGCTATGTTTAGCTTACTGCAAAAACTCTTACTATGGGGAAAAAAAAACGAAACTGGGGGGTTCCAAGTCTAATGCTCTTGCCGATTGTTCAAGAAGGGTGGAAGCCGTGCAGAGGAGTGCAAACCGGTATTTCTATGAAATTTGGATGAAATTTGGCCCATAAATGGCTCCATTTTGCAATGGAGCGTAGGCGCCCATTTTCAAAATTGCGATGGGCTTTTATAGGACTGCTTTTAGGGGTGATCATCTTTGGATGGAATTTTTTACCAAAAGTCATTAGTTAACCCCCACAAGATGAACACAACATAAAAGATGATGAAATAAGCTTTAATTTGATGGGTGTTTCAAACACCTTGGAGAGTTGTGAGTATTCTAAATAATTTTTGGAATTATACGCGTAATTACCATTGGGGTCTATGGGAGTCGATTTGCAGGTTTGCACCCTTAACTCACCCGTTATCTATAACCAGTTTTGCATTTTACAAACACCCTTTATTGGGGCGATAGCTAGGTGCCAGTAAAAGAGGCGCTATTATTTATATCCAGTATAAGGGAACAAAGTCTATACTCGGGTCCTATCTATAACAACCAGCAAATATCGCCTAACCTAATCTCAGTGTATAAATCAGTTGGATAAACAGATTTTCTAAGGCGATCGAGTTTACGCAAGAATACAGTATTATCGGTTTGCCGAAAGTACTTGGCGTCTCAAAGTCCAGTCGCTAAAGGAACAGGACAGACGGGCTCACGAAAACTCGGTAAGCTGATGCCTGTACAATTCGCTGATTTTCATGTCAAGCATAAATCGTTTGCTTTGGAGCCATATCGGAGGTGTGTGCATTTGTCCGTCAATAAGAAGAGCCATGGGGTTTTCATTGCTCATTAATTAACATAATAAAACACATATCGAAGATGGTTGATGAATGCAATCAATCTATTACTGATCAAAAGAGCGAGTGAAATTTACCGTGTTAAAATTTTGGTTATGGGGGTGACACTTTGGAACTTCTTCGTTAATTTTACGGATATTGTTCCATACCGTACCAGGTGTATTAACGCTTCATACATGCACTTGCAGTACCAGTTGATTTCACTCCGCATTTCGATTGAATGATACACGGCCAGTAATGCATACACACAATTTAAACCCTGTACATGTTATTTGTTTTCAACAGTCTAACTTTTCTAGGGGGTGGCATTTTTTTATTGATTTCTGAGCAGGTTTTCGTTAGGGAAAAATGGAGGGCGCTCACGAGAAGCTCAAAATAAAATTTCGTTGGCCAAAAAAAGGTTCGCGGATGGGCGGGCACTTTCAACCGATTGGTGTGGCATGCAAATTGCCACGTACCAAATGTCAATAATACCCTATGTCAATACCCTCTCCGATAATGGGTATTATACTTTGACCACACTGGGCACCTATAGACTGTACCTCAAGTCGCAAATGAGACCGTGGTGATGGGCAAACTTGTGCGGCGGTGACAAACTAACAAAATCTACCCAACCCAAACCGTAACGACTTGAAATCAGGTCTATTGTGTGACCTGCTCTCGAGCCGTATATAGGCAATGGTGTTATTTACATTGCAAACGGGGGTACATGTATTAGGCTCAATCGATCTATCATACAAACGCAGGAAAATTGAAGAGTGGACGGTCCTTTTTTTTCCTTATCCACATTCTAAAAGGCAGATAAATTGAAGACTTTCAGAATGGCGAACCAGAGTGGAGAAGCAAAACCGCCAATTGGCATCGTGGAGCTGCACGGCGTGACTTGGCCGAAGTTTGTTACGAAGGATTCTCTGGACACGCTAAAAGCCTACGATGTATGGGAGGATGATGTGTGGGTGGTGACGTATCCAAAAGCAGGTAAGCCTATGATGAAACTGTATTATTAATTGCTAGAAGAAAAGAAGAAGAAAAGAAGAAAAACTAGAGGTGCGGTAATTCTGTTAGAAACTGAAGACCTGGATTGTTTCGTAGAGCTGGTTCCAAAGTTCTCATGACATCGTTTGTATTCCAGCAAAAATAAAACTGAATTGCAAAGCAACAATGATGAGATAATAACAGATAACTGGTGAGTCATGTTAATACAGTGTTCTGTATTAGAGCTTGGAGGCTCTTAATGTTGATGTGTGCTTCTCAAACATCGACTTCGTTCAGACTTCGGCTTTGAGATTCCAACACTCTGTTCCTTGCTCTGTTGTTTCAGCATGGAGTGTTTTATAGCTCCATGGTTTCAGGTACATTACGCTATATCCTATAATAAGTTAGAGTATTTTTGATTTTGTTGTGGACATTGAAGATCTGAAGCCAGAGTTGAGGCCGAAGCTGGTGAAGAAACTGAGATTTGGAAACACCTGTTTAATAATTGCAACATTTGTTTGTAAAACAAAATGAAAAGGGATGTCTTATTACTGCATATCTCCCCGCAACGCCCTGCAGGTGCACCTGATCCAAACACCCACCGTCGTTAATAAACCGAGTCTTTTTCACGTCACAAAATCATATTATGGTAGCACGGGTATTCTAATTACCCCTCCATAATAAGCGAGGATGTAGTGGCAATATAAGTCGCTTGTGCCCACCAGATAGTCACATGTACATGTATATACTGTTCGTGCTTGTTACGTAATACATTCGGAGTGTATACCTGCACATGCGTAACGTGGCATGTTGACATAAAAGCTATGCTTATTAACGACAGTGGCAGAGTGCACGACGCAACAACTGTATGTCCGTATGGCATATGGCATGACTAGGCATTTTGAGAGCTAAAGTTAACTTTCTTTGTTGGTTGGCGAAAGGTTTTGTTGGATGACGAACAAAAACCTTTCATCGTATTCAACAACCACAACGTTGATGCAAGGTTTCATTTGTTCCCTGAATACGTGAAAGCCTAACTGATCTTTGAAATATTTACTTTCCCAAAAGTTGATCTGCTCATGGACGGATCTATTCCTGCCTCCATGCTCTGCTGACGACGACGGAATACGCGGGAAAAAACCCCGAATTATTCATAAAAAAAAATTATGGAGGACAACTTTGAATGAAGACACAATTTTGTGATAACGAAATGAAAATAAATAAATAATGTAAACACTTTGAACTGTACCTCTGTCTTACACATTGTGATGCCCATTTACTATATAGGCCTAGCTTATTCAACTGCAGTGCTACATAAATTAACATGCTGTGTGGCGCATGCGCAGTTGAAGAACAAACTTGCTAATCGACAAAATATAACACACAAAGGTTAATATTGCAATGGTAATGAATGATGGCATTTTGAGCTATTCTCAATGTATTTCAAAAAACAAACTACTTACTCTATACTCTAAGGATATTTACGCACAGAAACAAACTCGGGCAAAATATTCTTGCTTATGTCCCAT
The DNA here is from genome assembly GCA_029964075.1 of Patiria pectinifera. Taxonomy (NCBI): domain Eukaryota; kingdom Metazoa; phylum Echinodermata; class Asteroidea; order Valvatida; family Asterinidae; genus Patiria; species Patiria pectinifera. Next base: position 1,960,446 of record CM057140.1, read on the forward strand.
TTTCTCCACGAGTATTGGGTCTACGGACTTCAAACTTGCTGGACGTTGTAGCCTGTCTAACTAGCTCTCCATACAGGTAAAAAAAAAATAGGAATTTGTCATAATATACCGTCAAGACGAGATATAGCAAGTAAACACACCACAGAGTGAAGACCGCTGACAGACTACTCTATGGCGATTTACACACAGAAAAAAACTCGGAAAAAATATTCTTACTTATGTCCCATTTTCTCCACGAGTATTGAGTCTACAGACTTCAAACTTGTTGGACGTTGTAGCCAGACTAACTAGCTTTCCATACATGTCAAAAAATTAGAAATTTTTCATAACAAGATACCGTCAAGACGAGATATATCAAGTAAACACACCACGGAGTGAAGCCCGCTGAAAGCCTACTCTATTTCAATTTACGCACAGAAACCAACTCGGGCAAAATTTTCTTGCCTATGTCACATTTTCTCCACGAGTATTGGGTCTACGGACTTCAAACTTGTTGGACGTTGTAGCCTGAATAATACTAGCTCTCCATACAGGTGAAAAAAAATCAGGAATTTGTCCTAATATACCGTCAAGAAGAGATATAGCAAGTAAACACACCACGCAGTGAAGCTTGCTGACAGCCTACTCTATGGCAATTTACACACAGAAACAAACTCGGGCACAATGTTCTTGCTTATGTCCCATTTTCTCCACGAATATTGGGTTTACGGACTTCAAACTTGTTGGACATTGTAGTCTGACTAACTAGCTCTCGATACATGTCATAAAAATTAGGAATTTGTCTTAACAAGATACCCTCAAGACGAGATATAGCAAGTAAACACACCACGGAGTAAAGCTTGCTGACAGCCTACTCTATGGCAATTTACACACAGAAACAAACTCGGGCACAATTTTCTTGCTTATGTCACATTTTCTCCACGAATATTGGGTCTACAGACTTCAAACTTGTTGGACGTTGTAGCCAGACTAACTAGCTCTCGATACATGTCATACAAATTAGGAATTTTTCTTAACAAGATACCGTCAAGACGAGATATAGCAAGTAAACACACCACGGAGTAAAGCTTGCTGAAAGCCTACTCTATGGCAATTTACACACAGAAACAAACTCGGGCATAAAATTTTCTTGCGTATGTCCCATTTTCGCCACGAATATTGGGTCTACAGACTTCAAACTTGTTGGACGTTGTAGCCAGACTAACTAGCTCTCCATACATGTCAAAAAATTTAGGAATTTTCATAACAAGATACCCTCAAGACGAGATATAGCAAGTAAACACACCACGGAGTGAAGCCCGCTGACAGCCTACTCTATGGCAATTTACACACAGAAACAAACTCGGGCAAAATATTCTTGCTGATGTCCCATTTTCTCCACGAGTATTGGGTCTACGAACTTTAAACGTGTTGGGCGTTGTAGCCTGACTAACTAGCTCTCGATACATGTCATAAAACATAGGAATTTTTCTTAACAAGATACCGTCAAGACGAGATATAGCAAGTAAACACACCACGGAGTGAAGCTCGCTGACAGCCTACTCTAAGGCAATTTACACACAGAAACAAACTAGGGCACAATTTTCTTGCTGATGTCACATTTTCTCCATGAGTATTGGGTCTACAGACTTCAAACTTGTTGGACGTTGTAGCCTGACTAACTAGCTCTCTATACATGTCAAAAAAATCAGGAATAGTTTCATTACAAGAAACCGTCAAGACGAGATTTAGCAAGTAAACCACCACGGAGTGAAGCCCGCTGACAGCCTATAATAATGGTGCCCTGTCACTGGCCATAGTTTTTTTGGCATTTAAATTGACTGATTATGGAAGTACGCGTACTAAGGTCCCAGACCAGTGAACTGACTGTCATATACCTTTGTGGTAATTACGCGCACTTGCCAAGAATCAGTAAAAAAAATACTCACAACTCTTCAAGGTGTTTGAGACACACATCAAATTAAAGCCTATTTCATCTTTCATTTTCCGTTCAATTTTGTTGGTGGTTAACCAATTACTTTTGGGAGAAGATAATCACTCCTCAACGCAATCCTGAAACGGCCGTTTTGAAAATGAATGCATATGCTCCATTGCAAAATCTGAGAGCCATTTTACATCCAAATAAATTCATCCAAATATCACAGAAATACGAGCTCGCAGTCATTTGCACGGCTTCCACCCTTCTTTTGTTTTTTTACAAATCCCTCACACCAAATTCACTAACACCTGAAAATTTAAGGGCATGCAAATCGTGATTTGGCTCGCGTAGGCATTCCTGGGCCTATTTATCTAATCATAAAGGAACATAGACCCACCGCAGATGTGACATCATAAATGGGTCTTTTCATTTCGCAATATGGCTCATGTTTAATTGCTGCGATTTTGTTGTATTCAGGTACGCACTGGGCGATGGAGGTAGTGAATCTCATCCTCGTGGACGGTCACGAAGATAAAATCAACCGGGCCCAGCAGTCCTACCCTGTGGAGTTCCACATACAACGACCGAACGCACCCCCACCACAATATAAGACGATGACGGAGTGGAAGGCACCGCGGGTCATCATGACGCATCTGACGGAGGAGCTCATGCCAAGCCAGATTTACCAAGGAAAGGGCAAGGTAACAACACCGACAAACAAATTGTTAGTTTGCAATTCAACCGATCGATCAGGCTGGCATCAGCTGGCGTATAGCGGTACTTTTCTCGCCTTCCACCGCTGTGACCCGGGCTCGAATCCCGCCGCCCGGGTCAATAAAGTGGATTGGGTTCTCAGCCCCTACCTGATTCCGTGTGTCTTCTTCAGAATATTCCTCTAGGCTTTACCTCCCACCTTTAAAACTGTAATTTCTTCTCATTGTCTTCTTTCTATAGGTTTCTTCGGGCTATTGAGCTACAGAGCCTAGGTCACTTTTGAGGAATCCTTGGTGTCATTACCAGAAAGAAATAAAACAAAAAAAGCAATCAACCCCACAATGCTTTGCGAAGCCGGTATTTCCTTCAGAAGTTTGCATGAAAAGGGATTAGCGGTTACCGACCAACGGTCTTGGATTGGTCGGGGCAGTCGTTAAATTCCTGTAGCAATTCAAATGTTAATTGCATTTTCTCCCGCAATCATAGGTTGTGTATGTCATCAGAAATCCCAAGGATACCACTGTGTCGAATTGGAAGTTTATCGGACCGATGAACTTCGACCCCAAATATGAGAAATGGGATGACTTCGTCAGAGAGTCCTTCTCAGAAGACAGTAAGTTTGTGGAGCTTCGTTTTAAGAAGACAAAATATCAAAATATCAAAATGGACAAAATACGTGGATCCAATACAAATGTGTTGACCTGACGTAGTACGTCAATGTATCTCCAAAATACAGGAATATTACGTGGATACAAAACTAATTTCACGAGCTGAAAAATAAATCGACGAAATCAAGAATAAGGACGAAATTGTGCGATCCATGTTTAATCCCAACCGAACTGAAGAACAAATCCTACAAGTTTTGTAAAGAGAACAACACATTCCGTTTAAATATGTGTTAAAAAAGTGGCTTAGGATTGCTAGCGAAAAATGTCGAACTCAATATAATTATGCTCACCCTTTATAATACGGAAAACAATTACTACCGCGAAAATGTAAAGAACGAGAACACCCACAGATTGGTAATTTTCTCAAACTTCTTTTTCTTTCAATTCAAGTGGTGTTTGGGTCGTGGTTTACTCACGTGTTGAACTTCTGGAAGAAGCATCGTCACGACAAGAACTTCTTGTTCCTAAAATATGAGGACATGAAAACAGTAAGTCGTGATTCCAGTTTCTTTTCTCTTCTTTCCTTAAAAAAAGTTTCTTCAAAATGAGCGATCTATTTAGAGACCAAACCCACTGAGCCTGCACGCAACAACATGTGTGCATCTCCATTCGCTTGTTGCCAGTAGCGCGCGTGGGATGCCCGTGCACGCGCGCGTGTCGGATGCGCGTGCACGCGCGCGTGTCGGTGTTTCGTGCAGGAATGTCGGACCTTAATCACGGCTGTGATTGGTCTTTATTTCACTGGGCAGGGCTTCATGGATCGGTGTACTGTGCATGTTATTACATAGGCTACTTACACACAATGATTCCTGTTTAGGAATCGTCAGTCTAATGACGATGGGCAAAGCCTATAATAATGTACTGTCTATTCGAAACGTTGAGTTTTCCTGATTCATTTCAGGACCTTACAAACTCAGTAAGGAGATTTCGTGTGACATTTCTCAACCGGAAACTCATTGGAAAAAAATATAAACTTTACACTAAATTTGTCTTTCAAAACGTTTTTTCTTATTCATTTTCACTCTATGCGAAAAAGTAGCAAATTTAAGGACTGAATAGCTAAACTCCTTGATTATCTTCGGTAGACTTTCCTTCGAGTTATTATTTTAACGAGACACGGCACCCTCATTTGAGTTGTGCAAAATCGTATTAAAATTGGTTGATTCAGGACTGATATGGCTTGCAAAAACGTGCAAATCAGGAAGTGGTATTTGAAAAAATATATATATATTGCTGCAACTAACAGACATGCAAACAATGAAAAAATATGTTTTTGTTAAATTTTGTTGGAAAAAAAGGACCTCAAGGGAGCCGTCATACAGATTTCCGATTTCCTTGGGAAAAATCTCTCGGATGAAGCAATCGAACGGGTGGTCGAGTTTAGCAGCTTGAAAAGCATGAAGGCCCGCTTCAATCAAGCTAAGGAAGCCAAAGATACTAAAGAAGAGACACCACAATCTGCACCGAGTGCGCCCTCTGGCGACGGGGCAAAGGCAGCTACCAGTAAGAAGATTGGGGCGCCCTCGATTATCCGGAAAGGTGAGTTTCTTTCCGGTGGTTTCGGAAAGGGGAATGAGAAGCAAACTTGGGAAATTATTAATAAAAGGGGTGTTGTTGCGTTTTTGGTATGGATTGTGGGTTCGAGTCGAGGAGGTTATGTTTTCATCGGATTTGGTTAGCCTGTTGGTTGGTTGGTTGGTTTGTCTGTTAACAAGAAAACTCGAAGTTCGAAGTAAGCCGGGATTTGGGTCTGGATCCAGGATATTTTTCTTTAAGGATTCTTCACCAAATTTTAAAAAAAAATCGACCCGATTTTGAACAGGAAAGGTTGCCACTCTGAGTACGTGTGTGGGTAACGCAGCGTGCAGTCAATGAGCGCATAGCGCAAACACCATTGAAACCAAAAGGTCAATGGACTCGACCATTTGATACTTTGGGGGAGTGGAGAGTGTGCAATAAAATATGGAATATGCCAGTTCTTCTCTTGGGTGTACTGACAATATGGCGGGGTAATTGTTCAGCCATCGCGGAGCTTTGCGCTGCCTGAGTGCTTTCTAGCTACTAATAGCTTCACCCACCAAGGAGTGAATTGTGAGAGCAGAGGCGGTTACTGTGTTTGAATTTATGTGCCAAAATAACAGCAAAGATTAAGTTTGATCTGAAAAGTCCTATAAATCGGTTCAATACAGTTTTGTGGTTTCACATTTTGTGCCAATGTACATGTTTCAAGCTGTCTTGTAATCGTTTCTTGTATTCTCTGAAATCTTAGGAATTGTTGGCGACTGGAAGACGATGTTCACCGTTGCACAGAACGAGCAAGTAGACGCCCTCTACCGAGAGAAAATGGCAGGGTCTGGATTGACGATACAATTTGAATAAAATCGGAAAACAGGGAGAGGCCCGATAGGCTTTTTGCACTTTTTGCGGCTTTTCTCTTATTTGCATATTGTTCCTTAACGGGTTACTAATATTTTTTATATATAATGAAAAGCGTTGTCTTGAGGAATTTACTTAGCTTTTAAGCGTGTTTAACTCATTTAATATAATTTTGATTAATGATTGATCAACCACAAGTAAAGCTTTACACTGGTTAACTAAGGAAATACTTTCACACTTTGTGACTAGAGACTGGTGCCTTGTGTTTTTTGTTCGATGAACTTATGACTATTAGCCATGACTTGTGACTCCTTGCGATGACGTATGACGACTTGCGATGACTTATGACGACTTGCGATGACTTGTGATCACAACTCTTCTCCTCGTGTTAAATAAGGAGAATAGTTGTGATCACAAGTCATCGCAAGTCGTCATAAGTCATCGCAAGACGTCATAAGTCTTAGCAAGTAGTCGTAAGTCATCATCGTAAGCTTGTTTAAGCGAGTGAGCTAGGCTTTCCGTCAATTAATAATGATCAGCGTTTTATTTTCTGCATGCCAGATTTTAAATGGTAAAATATTAGGGTAATTCTGTGCATTGCAATTTTTACTTTGTACGAAAGGCATTTGAAAACGACGATTTGTTTTTGAATTTTTGTAGCATCTAGTTTAACAGAGATTGTTTCAAGTACGTACGTTGGCGTCTTGAAAAATTGTAGTTGTAGAAACGTCAAAACACCAAGGTTTACACTATGCCCTCCTATTCTGGTGTTGACGTGTGCATGACGAATAAATCTTGGTGAGTTTTTGATCATAAAGTAATGCTCCATTTTTATTATTAATGTTACTATTATTACAAAGACACTCTTTGCCAACGCAAAAACATAATTATAAAACGTCAAATTCGATTATGCTTTTTCATAAATAAAATAATCAAGGACGTACATCTTAAGTGAGTTCATTTTGTTGAGAGCCGTTTATTATCATGAATCAAATTCACTGTATCATTTTAATTATGAAACGTGAAGTACTTTAACCCGTACAGCTGAAAATATGGCGATGCAACATGGTTAAAAAGTCAAGGTCGTGACGGTTGCCTAGATATTTTACTTGATACTCAATAATTGTACTTTAGAAAGGCGTCGTCGTGGAGATGTTACATGGTTCTTCAGACCGTCTCGTTTAAGTTTCTATAACTAGCGTTTCGAATTCTCGTAAGAGATTGAATTGCGCCATTATCGCAAACGGTTTGAACTGCTTTGTGCTCTTATCTGTGCCGGCCAATCGTCTGAAGGGTAATTTTCCTAAATCAAGTTCATAAAATTAACCCCGGTCAAAATGGTTTGTGTTTGCTCGGCTCGTTCAATTCACATTCGGTTCCTGTTCACAGGATATCGCCAGTTTGCCGAGCACTTGAGAAGCCAAATGCTGCGGTCTATAGTTATGCGCTGTAGTCAGGATACGGGGTTTTTGAACAAACAGACTCAATAAAGGATGGCAATATTTTGATGGCGAGGTGACCCTGAAAGTCATTCTGATCGACAGCTTTGCTAAAATATAGTGTACAAGTACTAAACATCACAACCGGAGTTAAAAAGAGAAGATGTCGTACATTGAAGTCAGTTTACCATGAACCCTTTTTCATACACTTTTCCCAAAAAAGACCATTTTGAAGTACTATGGCACTTTTTTTATAAGGAAGTTTCAGTACATGAGGAATACATTTACAATGTGTGCCGAACAGATTTCAAAAATGGATACGAGCACGTTGCAGGATGGATATAATTAACCAAGATCCGTTACTGAACTTTGGAGGGATATCTTAAGTTGTCAAACTTCTAACCATCATTCGTTGCCATGGATGTCGGAAACAAGACACGAAGGAGGAAAATCTCCTTCGAGACCAGTCGCACGGTTTTCACAGAGAAGGCCAACAAGGTGGAATCTCATCGGCTCGAGAAGCAACTCGCGACGATGGAGGCCGCGGCCCACAAGAACATGGTGCACCTGTTCCGTCGCAGGCTGAGCACCCAAGAGATGCTGGCGTGCCTTCAGCGGCAGGAAGGGGACAGCTGCCTGGCGGACCGGGAGAACCGACCGCGGCGGCCCGCTAAAAGTTCCACCGAAGACCGTGAAATCAGCACCGACGGAAACACCGAGAAAATCACGGTACGGGAAAGATCTAGATCCATGGGTAGTGCGGACAACAGGGTGGAGCGCCATGATGCATCCATGACATTTGTTACCTCTCTAGGAGTTGAGGGACTAGATGATATAAAATCAAGCGATGATGTCTTTGAAGACTGCCTGCAAAATTTGAAGATCACCCCGGCAAAGCCGAGTGACGTCGACCCTAGTGTACCCACCAAAACCCCCCAGATTTCAAAACGTGCTTCTCTACCAGCGCGGCCAAAATCAGCTCCTTTGCGATGGAGGCATCGCATAGAGAAGACCACGATAAGCGCACCTGACTCCACCATTTCGAGCAACGAGAGCTCTTCTGTCGTCGTTCACAAGAATGAAACAGCTTCACAGAAGGATCAGACCAAAACCTCTCCCTTACTTCCCGTCAATATTTCTCAATACCAAGAGCCATCGGTGCGAGTCCCGCGCGGAACGAGACGACCGGTTCGACCCATCGAAGCACCCAAACCATCTCAGGAAGATACTGAGAATGCACCAGGGAGTCCTCGCAGTGAAGTACCTCAAGCAGATCATGAGACAAAAGAGGATTCTCCAAGACAGCCACACAAGCCCCGGCTTTTGACCCGCGCGGAGAAGCTTGGAATGAAGCCAGTCCTCTTACTCAGTCCGGGAGTCCCTCAACAGAGACGCCAGCGGTCCAGTAGTACCGTCACCGGCCGACCTCCTGCCGATGCGATCGGCCCTTGCTCCGCGTCCACCCCGGACAAACTCCTTCGACCCAACTCTGTGGTCCCGCGCGTGAGGAAGATCTCAGCGATGAGCCACACAGAGTTTATGAACGATGCCATAAGATCCAAAGCCTACGGCATAAGCGATCTTGACACGCCTTCAATCGGTGAGGAGGTTTCAGTGCTGCTGCCGTTGCGGCCCCACACTGCGGGTGGGGCACGAAAGTTGCACCGAGCTCTCGCCATCACGGATCAAAAACTGGATGTGAGAATGCAGGCTTTCTTGAAGCGACCGTTACCGGGAGAAACAAAACACAACTAGGTCATGTGCGAACTGTACACAGCCACAAGTTAAGTGATTCTAATGCCTTATCGACCTGGATTCAAAAGTCTCACTTTATGGCATTATTTATAAATCACGATTACTCAGTGACTCTGTCAGTGACTCAATCAGTCAGTCAGTCAGTCAGTCTAAGAGTCAGACACTCAGGACGGAAAGCTGGCCCTTTTGGGTCATGCAAAAAACTTGATAACAATACCCATTTGGAGGGATAATGTCACACCCTAAAATAAGAACCTTTCATATTTTTTTCGAGCATTATCTTTTCAATGAGACATCGAATGCTAAATTTGGTCTATGACAAACGACCGATTGAGTCATATTCAGATTATGAATTTATAGGATTAATAGAGGCATGCGACTATAAATAATTTATAAAAGTTTCAAAATTTATCTCAACAGACTGTCTCTATTCACGAGTCGGCCATATCGAATTAAGGTAAACTCTTCATTTATTGAACTTGCGAGTAGAAACGAAAGCATTGAAATAAAAGTAAGTTTCAAATTAAAACCGATCTGCTCTGGTGAATAATTAAAAATTGGTGATAAAACATATAATACTTTAAGCCACATTGAAAAAAAAAAAAGAAAGTGAGGCTTGAAATGCACTCCAATCACGAAACAGTCTGGTACCGTCCCATTCAACAGTATACAATTTATAAAATGGATTCAGGGAACACGATCCAAAATGGCTTCCTCGCGAATAAGGTCTATACATGTAATTGTATTTTAGTATTCGAGTGTATTTCATACTTGATAGTAAACGGTAGTGTGAAGAAGGCTGGGTTTTTTTTTCAAAAGCAAAAATATAATAATTCTCTCCCTTTTGGTCGGAGATTAATATGTTTTCCCCATAAAATCATATATTGCATGCCTTTGATTTCTATGGAATGTTGTAGAAAGGTGCATTATAATGCATTATAATGACGGAAATTATAGAACCATCGAATACATTGTACTGTAGTTTTTTTGTTTTTTTTTACCACGAATTCAATTCCTTGCGTATATCTTTGTTAGTTTATTAGTGCATGAAAATGAGTCTATGACCAACCACTACAACAATGTTTTCATAAATACCTAAGACAGTTTACCCATTCCTATTGGTGAAGAGCCAGTCACGTGGCTGGTTTTAAAAGGTGGATAAAGACCGGCTGATTGGTCTTAAACACTTTATTAGTGTCACATAAAATTTGGACTCCTATGAAATCCGGTGCCTTTAACCGTTGCATTGGTTAAACATTCACAATCCTCACGTAGGCATGTCCAATACTATCAGTTTGTATTTCATATTCCGAATTCAAACTACACCGGCTCAGCTGCGTTCTGCGCCACATCGCCCAGTACGAGCGACGTGTGTGCCAATCTTAATACAAGGTATTTTGTATAGGGACATACCACAATATAGAAAGAGTGGTGTTTTGAAAAATATGAAGTAAAATTTTTAAACAAAATCGTTGGAAATGTATAATTTTTGACTTATTTTGACTTTTGGACCGAAACCTTTTGATATTTTCACCGGCTCGGGTAAATACCAGCATCAAGACTCCAAATGGTCTTGATTATAGTGTTTAAAACCGGCCAAGCACACATTTATTCCCTTATTAACATTTCAAGGAGATGACGTGACAAAAAAAAAAATGAAAAGAAAACTTTTCAATTTAATCGATGAGCTACTCTTTAAAAGCTCCATGATTTAATTGAAACCAGAACAAGTGACTCATTACTGCCGAAAAATTAAGGGGATGAATATTTGCACAAAAATTATGTGTAATTTAATGGCCCCTTTTGTTGTATAATTGCGCATGAGAATAATAGACCTACTGGAGTAATCAAGCGCAAACAGCCGATCAATTATTTCTTGTTGTCTCGGGAATTATCTTAACGACCCTGGCAATTACCCGTTACTGGCGCGCATGGCCATTGGCCGGTGCGTGTAAATAAACCAACGACGACTGTAAACGGGTTCAACCTTGGCCTTGAACGTGCCAATGGCAAACCGACGAAGTGAGTCTGAAAGACATAAAAGCGTCTTGCATTTATCCAAAAATTAACCTTCGGAATTATTATCAAAAAGCTTCCTTGGATTGAAGATAGGTACTGGTTCTAAACACCCAGTGTAATTCATCCGTCTGGTTTGATGTCATTTAAAAGAAATTAAGAAATGTAGGTGATTTCCAACGATCAGTCAATTGACTGATCGTTGGAAATAAAGAGTGTGATTGACGCCGAAAAAGCCTGTTTCTTGATCAAAAGGTTGCGCATGTTTTTTTCACTGTTTTTTTCCCAGAAAATTGTAATATCTACCGAGCTGATACTTCTACAGGTTAGGTTTTGAACGTTCTACAGTGGATTTTGAGTGGTGTTATTATTGGAAACGAACAAAAATGCATGAAAAGCAAATTATCCTGTAGGTGTCTTTAAGCGACGCTTCACCTTTTGATTTATAAGCATGTAATCATAGCACAATCGAAAGTCAACTTGTATTTTAAAAAAAGAAACATGGCGGTGCGTCACTCTTAATTTTGTTCCGCTGTCGCTCTTACCTGTATTTTTATTTGGTTTTCTTTTCTCTGCATGTTGTCCAAGCGATCTCGGCAACTTTCCCACTTACTATATTCTGCAGGATCGGTCCCCCATGCCCTCTATAATCTTCATGGTTTAATCTGCAAAACATCAGGTTGGAAATGGAGACTGATTGGTTTTGAAATGACTTAATTACACCGTCTTGATATGCTAATTTAATGAAATCAAATGCATCAAATAAATATATTGCCCATTAGAGCTGGCAGTTAAATACCTATTGTAACTTGATGGTCAGCGTGGGAAAAAATGACGCGCTTCGCCGCATGAAACAACCCTACCAACAAAAATTTAAAAAAATTCTTGGAGCATATACAAAGATACATAACAGTTGAGTGGGGTGACTTTTTTTTTTTACAAAGTGCATTGTGTAAAAATGACCTTTTACGTTCGGCTAACTATTAGTAGGCCTTGCAAGTAAATTATTTACAGTGATTACAAAGCATCTGATGTGTCTATTCCTATGACCATGACCCCTGGTATTTGAAAAGTCTGCTTATTAAAGGGGCTGTCTTGTCTTGCCTGTGTTTCGATGGAAACACAGGGGCTGTCTTGCCTGTTTTACGACAAGCCGAAGGATCCAGAACTCATATTTCATCAAACATAGCTTTTCAAGTTGGGACTGCCAACACAGTACACACATATTTTCAACAAATGACAATGATTTTTGACATTCTCCCTATTTGTGTCAGTTTTGATTATATAGAAATTTGTTCACTTGTTGTAGGTCACGTTTTGAATAAAAACAGATCCTTACAATTCGAAAATTTCCCTTCAAGATGGCTGCCTTGTAGGCCTACATGGTCCATAGTCCTGAATTTCGAGGTATGAGGGCGCTGTACTACCACGCCATTTTGTGTGTAGTGAATCCGAGGTCATTGACGCAGTTTACACTTTTGTACAATTCAAATGTTATATTTTTTGTCTTTATTTTAAAATTAAATTAAAAGTACTAAAAGGACTTTAATGAACGGAATTTTGCTAGTGTTTGCAACTACAAAATGGCGCCCACATTGGCCCCCCCCCCCAAAAAAAAACCCCAATTGCATGGCCAATTGCACTGCACCTACGTGGCAGAGACACCTCAGAAGTTATTGGTGCGGAACACTTTCCCACGTTCTCTAAACTTATAGACATTATGCGTGACGGCCATCTTAGAGGGCGACAATTGATATTTGAATTCAGTAACAGTGAATGCACGAAAGACTCACGCATGCGTATCCCAGCAAAGCAATGGCATTGCCCTCTAAGATGCCTGCCACACATGAGGTCGACGTCTGTATAATTCCCATCGCGGTCCACTGTTCAGCATCTCCTTGTAGAACACTCTACATCTTTTGTGTTAAGCCCCTTTCAAGGATGGGAGTAGTAGCTCATTCCTTTGTATGTGGGCATTAGTAATAGGGTAGCGTTCCTGCCGGTACGCACTAATCTGCCTAATATAGGCCCACTTAGTCTTGCGAGAGGTCCCAATGCGCCGTACCACTGAGCATTGCTAAATTGCTAATCATAAGCCAGGAATGAATATAACACAAAGGCCATGTCCGGCCCACACACTCCTCGACACTGAAGCCAGAATTCCTTTCACGAGTCCAGCCGCGAAGATATGCCGTTATGATAAAACGTCTGTTCCTTGCTCTATAATACAATGCAAATGTCAGATAAACCATTGCTGAACTCAATTATTCAGCACACAAAAGATTTATTAGTGCCGTGGCGTGTAGCGCACGTATTGTATTTGTAACCAACTTTTATTTACGGACATGGCTGCATTTTCGTATATTAGATATCTTGTATATATAATTGTATCCAAACAACTTTGTCTCTTATTTACTCCATCCGTCCGACTGAGACGATTCACAGTGAAATATTTTCATCTAAAATTAGAACGATTTTAATTCCAAATCTTCTGATCCTTTAAAAAAAATTCCATAAGGAAATTAGAGAGTACATATAAAATACAAAACTGTACCAGAACTTTAAGGCCCATGCAAAGAAAATGTGTGTTTAATGCAATCCTGGGGAATACACCTGTCTGTCCCATTTAACCTTATTTTAAATTTGTGTTTTAATACATTTGGTAATTTGGTGCCTTTTGGGTTTTTATGCTCATACGAATTTCAACATTCATGAGCAAAACTGTGATGTCATTCCGGGCAGAAACCTCAATGTTACAGCTATTTCAGTACAAAAAGTTGCTGGAATTGTGATATTTTGCTGGCGTAATTTTTGTTTTTCTTGATAATTTGTGTAGTACATGGCAGTAAGCCAATGAACCTTTTCTCACAAATATTTTTCAATGAGCTAATTTTGAGTTCACAATTTGAACAGAAAACCCCTAAACTCAAGTGTCTTCCTGGCGTGGCATCAGAGTAACAACGCCCTCAGTTGTCCGGAATTGGAAAGGCATGAACATTTTAAGACGAAGTGCAGTTTTCAATAAACTTTACCAAAAAGTGATGTCAAGTAGTTTTCACATATTTTAAGAGGAGTAGAAAGTTGCACGAAATGGGTTCCTAAGAAAAATGCATCGCTTGGACCACTTAAGAGTATAATGTACCTTAAAAAGCTTGTTCATTGTCAGAATTCATACAAAAAAATCCATATTGTGGAATTTTCTAACAGGTATGACTCAAGATGTGCACTTCTATCTTTCGAATGAAAAATGTACATCCTGTAAAAAAATTGGGGTCAACCGGAAACATTCAAGCCGCCTTTTTGGCGGTGCGTTCTATAGAGAACTGTGTCCTGGTTCCGCTGCGTGTTGTACGGTCTGGCCTTGAATAGTAAAAACCACCAGCACCAACGTCACGGGCACAGAAACGATACTATACATTCGACAATGCTGCGATTACCACCATTGTTGCGTTTTCGTTCGGTTACGCATGATCTTTACTAATATTGTATCGCCCCAGGGCAATTACTCTGCGTGCGAGGTGGAAAGGTCCACGGTCTTTTCATGTTGCTACGTCGGTCATAGGGTTGAAAACCATGCTTGGGGACAATTTTAGAATGGTTGTTCCCTGAAATTCGAGGGTGTTAAATGTGCATGTGTTGGGTGCATGACTAGCGAGAAGTAGAAGTGTCGACTTGGTTTTGGAATACATGTACACGTGTATACACTGTATACATTGTACACGTGTTGTGAGTCTGTCACACATGCTGTAGGTCTAATGTGGTTGCGACTGGATTTTTTCAAAGACCTTCTCGAGTGGTTACTGGCTGTGCTTTGGCAACAGTTAACTATTGAGTGGCTGGGAACGTTCTGAAGCTCGATCGGTTCCTGTTACTGCGCAAATACATCGTTATTTATACAGTGTGTATAGAACTCCAGGAAACACTTTGGTAAGTTTTGTTCCATGTCGACTTTCCATGACTGACTGAGTCATTGACCGACAGACTGACTCAGTGATCGAGTTACTGAGTATAAATGGAAGTTCTAAACTGAGTCTGCGCGGACTGGATTGTTCCAAAGACCCTCTCGGGTGATTAGTGGCTGTACTTTGTGGTATAGGAGTTAACGTTTGAGCGGATCATTCTTTCTGCAAATTCTGATTAAAGCGGTTTGCTATTGCGCAAATGCATCGTTTTTACAGTGTGTAAAGAGCTCCGTGTACGCTTTGGTAAGTTTGCTGTTTGCTGGACCCCGGCGAAGCTAAAGGGCCTGCTGAATTTTCTTGACTGACTGAGTCATTGACCGACGGACTCAGTGAGTTACTCACTATAAATGGAAGTTCTAAACTGAGTCTTTTGTCTTGCTGGCTGACTCACAGACTGACAGACTGACTGACTAACAGATGGCTAACTGTCGAGTCATCGACCGTCAATGTTCTAAACTGAGCCATCTAATATTAATTATTGACCACAATGTTGAATTTCAGGGCTATGTATCCCATCTCTTTAGGCTTTTAATACTCGATAACATTTTACTAGTTTACTGCCGCCTATCCCGAATTTAATGTAAAATGTGTATATGGCATTACGGGGGCAAAGTCGAAAGCTACTTGCGACCTAAAGCCTACTTTAATCTTTAAAGAGTTTGCATTCTTAGGGGAAGAGTGCAGCTGCAAAGTACTCAACATATGTACACAAATTGTTTACAGTCCCTATTTATCAATATAAATGCTTTAATCCATCCTGAGATGAGTTCCAATAATGTGTACATATCGGCCCACACACCACCACAAACAAAATCGACCGAATGGCGTTTAATGGCGTTTCATGACTTTTTTTAATACTAAAAGAACATTAAAATATAACTTCCTGTAGGCCTGCGGTTGTTAAGTCTGGTGTTGATAATGTATAATCTTAGACGCCCGCTCTGGCGTTGCCTTGTACTGTGGGAACCAGACGCAGGCATGGGTCAAAGGTCATATCCCCTTGAAAACAGCGACGCTGATTGGAGGAAGATGACACTGAAGTCGAGAGATAGAATACGGCCGGTCTGGTTACAATTTTTCCTGAAAACAATTTCCCAGACACGTAAGATTCTGTCAATACATTGTGCACTGATGACCTCTGTCATCCACCCAGCTTTTTTTCATCTGCTGAAAAATTATTTTCGCACAGAAATCGGATTATTGTTCTTTGCAAGGCAACTGCACTATATTCTACTACTCTCCATCCACGGCCAGATCTCTGTTTTGTGGAGACAAAGGCTTCCACAGGAACGACATAATATTTGTTAGGTTATAAACCATATAAATCTCATACAAACAAACGAAAGCGACAGTCGTATTCAATAGTGTGATTCTAATATACGTGTCGTTTCCCCCACAGTACATGTACGTTGCAAACCGAGTTAGTGGACATACATGATTGGGTTCACTGTGAAGTTTCATTTTCCCTGCATTATTACCAGGACAGTTGAACCGTACCATAACCACATGGATAGGCTACATGTGATGTGCAGGGTATAAATACAGTCGGCATATTAAGTTCATATCATATCACTTCCATATTCTTTTCCTGAGAGGGGGAAACACTGTGTGGACGTGGGCAAGTCCACTGACAACACAGCGTCGCTGCTACCTGGTTTATGTGGACCTAGCTCTTTTGTTAGGAAGTCCACACAGTGAATGTAATGCTTGCACATACATACACACACCCAAGTGTGTATGTACCTGCAATCGTGGAACCCCTATTGTCCCTCTTTTGTTTGTACTCAAACTTTTTTTAGGAACACCTTTCATATGTTTTGTACACAATCTTCAATTGTGGACCTTCGGGAATTGTGGACCCTATTGTCCTCTATTGTTCAACGTCCCCTATTGAATGCCAAAACGAGCTCAGGTTTGTTGATGGTGTAAATCGAGGATTTTCTATTGCTCCTCATCATCGATCTTTAGTTTAAACTTGTTTTGCAACAGCTCTCGTTGGTTTTGTACACGTTTTCGAATCAAGGTCGTCCTCGAGTTGGTTCCTGTCCTCAATTACTCGATGATGCTTCACTTAATCAGTGTCCTCGATTTACACCATAAACACAGCACACACAGCTCGGAAAAGGTTGCAAAACTATGTGAGTCAAAATGAGAGTGACCGAGTTATAAAAAAATTAATATAATAAAACAAATATGTGGGTCGCACTATTTTCGCTTCATTAAATAAAAATGAGATAGGAATAGCGTATACATGTTATTAACTAGTAACTGTGAAAATTTCACGTATTTTGTGGCATACTCCAATAACAAGTTATTCATATTTTTATAGAAACACCATTAGCTTCAGCTGTCCACCACTGACCTAAATACCGATGCACATCGATGAATACCTTTTATAAATACAATGAAACATGGGGTTTTTCCTACCTCCATGAATTCACGAAAATTTGCAAAGAAAACCGACAAAAGATACCATCATTTCAGAAAAAAAAACTTGATCTATTCCTCGTACACAAAACACAACATCTAACATAAAACAAGGATGTTTCAGTCTTGACTCGAATTATTAAAATCTTATTAGTTTTGAATGCTTGTGCGTAATCTCTTGTTCTCACTCAGCTGAACAGCTTCAAAGATTTTTCATTCCATGGACAGTTGTAGAAATAGGTTCTTTCAGTAAATCATGCATAACTTCTGATAGCATGGATCAATTTCATGAATTTGTTTGTTCACATCAGTGACAGAACATGCTCGTTAAGTACGTATTTCTTTGGTCTAACAAGTGTAACTGCTTTTTTAAGGGGGGGGGGAATAATTAACCCGGGTCACATTCTGTTTGACTCACCCTGTACATTAATAATAAAGTTTCCTAGTCCAGAAATTGCAAATACTTCTATAGAAAAAAGGGAACACTGACGATATTGTAAAAGTGGCACTGGAGGACTGGGAAATCCATTATCTGTAGGGAGAAACCCTTATCTTCTTGACCTGCCGGTGCCACTGAGATTCCGTACGTGTGCCAAGGTCAGGATTTGCCGCGAGTTCGACCCACAAAAAATCCGACTACAGCGAGTTCAATGTTTGAGCGAGAACTTTAGTTAACCATAGTTCGACCATCTTCGATCGAACCCACGCTAGTACTATATGACGCACGGAGTCCATAGCGTACTGCGTTTAATTGATGGTCTGAATGCTGGTTCAAATCCTAGAGGGAATTTTACATTTTTTCCCTAAAGGTGAATTTTCTTCCCTAAATTCTGTTTAATCAAGTTCTGATGATCGATATAATGAAATTCAGCCTTTTCTTCTCATTCATGACTCTGGAGGTTTTTTTTTAAAGGGAAATTAAGTCCGAGAACCATTTCGTTACCAACTGACGCATGCGCATTACTTGGTTGCAGAAAAAGTAATTGCAGCCAGGATCACGGGAAGCCCCGTGATGACCGCATGTTGATACAGGAGACGTTCGCACGTTGCTCCTAGTGCGCAGGCGTAAGGTACGTCACGAGTCAACCACAGTTGTCGAACAAAAAACCCATTGTCCTTGATTGAGCCTGCTTCAAGGTTACGAGATCGGAAGATTGTCATTTTGACCAACAAAGTGATCCTTTTGTCGATACGTTCTATTGACCTCAGACGTCGGGCCGCGTGCACACTGTGCGGTTAACAATGTCAAGGTTAAAGTTGCGAAAAAAACACTCGGATACGGAGGCCGATGCAAGGACAGCAATCGGGGGGGACAACAAGTGTTCCCTAATTGTGTTCACGTCAATTGAATGTTGTCTGTGATGAAAAACAATACTGTTACCCTTTGACTTCAAAATCGTGAAATACCACTTTTCTTTCTCAAACAAAGACTGTTTTGATGATGGACCAAAGCGCGTATAGATAATATACTCTGGCGCCAACACTTGGCGTGCATATTTATCCATCCTGTTCGTTTCAAGGGATATACACCAGGGATTCAACATTATAATTTATTAACGACGGCTCTCGATGATAATTTTCAAGTCACGGTCGTAAACAAATAGGGAGCGTTTTTTAAAATGTGTCAATAACTTCAAGTGAGTCAGTCACCATGACTAGGTTTTTATTTGTTATTACACAGCTTCACATCAGTACGCGATTTCAATAAATTTGTTGAACCATGGAACCGTGGTCAGTAGCGTGTGTTTATTTGTGGGCGCTTTTCTTCAAAATGGTAATATGGATATACATGAAACTGTAACTAAATATGTCCAAAATACCAGCATATAACATACCTCATTTGCACTTGTTTTTATAATTGCTACATGTTTTTAATATTTTCTTTAGTTCTGACTCACCCTGTATATATATTACATGCATGATTAAAGGGAATATACATCATTTGCTTTTGCCGTAATTTTCAGAAATGGATGGAATTGGGGGGTTGGAAATATATAGCAAATATAGTTACACTGACTTTTTTGAGGTTTTGGGTTCAAAAATGCTATAAAAACCAAGAAAAACAATCATTTTCCTGTAGTCTGGTTCCCTGACTCCATTTAAGAAGAAACAGAGCAGTTTACATACATTGGGGAATTGTAAGGTCAGGGAACCAGTCTAGCTGGCTTGTACCCGTTCATAGGTGTGTAATCGATTGCAAACAAGTGCGATGGTCAATTGGGGCCAGTATTTGAAAAAAAGCCAGTTTTTTCCAACGCTGGTCGGCCGATCAGCGTTGGAAATTGATACAAAAATACCACTTTTCTTGAAAATGACAGTATACCAGGTGCCATGATTTTACAGGATGCTTTACACTGTCATTCACTAACAGTCCAGCAAGGTATTTCAAAATGATTTGGTAGTTTTATTTTTTGATGTTTGCAAATGTTGTATTTTCCCTTTAAAGGGGTCCATACAATCCTTGAAAATGCAATTAATTGTGTTCAATTTAACCTTATGTTCGATTTACGTTCTGCCATTTTCAAGGTCATTTTGGTGCTTTTGGTTTTTTTTATACTATTGTGAATTTTCATATTCATGAGCAAAAGTGGGATGCCATTTCATGCAGATACCTCCATGCATGTTAAAGCTATTTCAGCACCAATACTTGCCAGAATATTTGATATTTTGCTGTCGTGAATTTTCTTTTCTTTGGTGATTCGATGTTGCGTCAGTGCACGGTCGGAAGCAAATGAGCAACCTTTTCCCTCAACTGTTTTTGGTGGGGAAATTGTTGGTTTTGCAAACAGGAAACCCCTCAACTGAACAGTGTCTTCCTGAAATGACATTACAGCAACAGCGCCCTCAGTTTGTCCGAAAAAGCATGAGAATTTTTTTTTAATATTTAAAGAAGTGCAGTTTACAATAAAATTGACCAAAAAGGGATGTCAAATGGTTTTCATACATCTAAGAGGAGCAAAAGTTGCACACAGTGTCTTTCTAAGAAATATTAATATCATGGACGCTTTTAAACAGCGCCCCCTTTAGTCAGATTTGGTCCAGCAAATTTCCCGAAGCTGATGGTTCCCGCCCCCTCCCCAAGTTAACATCGAATCCATGAGCAGCGTGATACCCATAGCTATTCTTAACCCTACATTCGGGTTATTGTGTTTTCGTTGCGACCAGACGAGAATAAATATTCCGAACAATAAAAATGCATGGCCCCCAAAGTCCAATATATGGCCCAGTCCACATAATTCGGGTAAATGATATGCATTCATGAGTATTATGACAGTCCAATTTGTAGACCAAACAATGCACCAGATATATCATTGAAAGAAAATCGAGTGGAAAAATTGGCCAGCATTTTTTTAGCGTCGTGCCCGTAAATTGCGTAATGTGTTTCCCATATTAATTGCATTGTTGGACGCAATGGGCCGTACACAGCCATAACAGTGCCTAGCTTTTCCATTAGGCGATTAACTTGAGTTTGAGTATGTAAACACCGCCATTCTTGGACCTACAATCCTGGCCAAATCTCGCTGGGCCCCCAACCCCCTGTCCCCGCTCAATGTTGTCTCTCATTACGCGGTGTGTGCTCCATCAGCTGGAGAGAACAACGTTGACCGGGGGAGCAGGGGAGTGGGTGGCCGTGGGAGGCTAAGGTTATTTCCAAGTGTCCCAACCATTTTGGTCGGGATCGTTTGGTTGCGGGGAACAGTCTACGTGCCCTTTGGTTCATTGACTTTCCCCTTCTTCAACTTAAGAGATACAGTATTTGTCTTGTTTGCGAAGCAAGCTTCACGCTTTGTACAGCTAAGGCAAAAAGGGCAAATCGTAAATGAACTTAAAATGGGCATTCAACTATTGTTTCCAAATTGAATTGAGCTTGCGTGGAACTTAATAACGTCAAGTCAAACGCAGACACGCAGCTGCTTAATGCGCCGCGTCCTCTCGGGTTGGAATTTAATTCGTTCCGCTAATAGCGTCAACGCAATTCGCTTCGTAAAACCACCAAAAGCCTACACGATTATCAGATCCAATTATACTCCATTTTGTAATAGCACACGCAAGAAATTCCCCGGAGACCAAGCTTGGAGGAGACGTTCTCCAATTCCGTTTTCATCGAGATCAATAATTGATGGGAATAACCACTCGGCTGGGCGTGTTTCCAATGTAACGCGGTGTTTTGTGTTGAAGATTAGTGGCGGATACTGTGCTTAATATATCTTGACCGCCGGTGAATTTACCGGGACGGAGCACGTGCAAACGCGGCCAAGCACCGGTTGAACTTTCAATTAGCGTTTAAACCTGTTTGTACAGTACATAAAGGTTATTTTGATCTCTGTTGGCATAGGGCGTTGTTTTCTTAAAAAAATTGCAAAAAAAAAAAAGCGAATACGATGCGCAAACTGACACAAGTAGGGCTTACATGTACATTATTGTATTACTTTATTTGCACACTTAGTTTTGCACTTCACGAATGGGACTTCACGAAACTAACTAGTCAACACTCCACTTTTTGGAGAGACACGCCCTATTGGCGACAGTGTTTTGTTTCACTTTTGTTTCTACTCCTAGGCAGCCCTGCACTGTCCACGTTCTGTCTTTCGTGTGTAGTGTTTAATTGATTTCTTATTGTTTGTATTCTTTTGTTTTAATATCCAATTTTATGTATTTATTGAAATTTTGGGTATATAACCGAATAAATTATTATTATTATTAACAGAATATGTTTCTT
Source organism: Patiria pectinifera (assembly GCA_029964075.1). Taxonomy (NCBI): domain Eukaryota; kingdom Metazoa; phylum Echinodermata; class Asteroidea; order Valvatida; family Asterinidae; genus Patiria; species Patiria pectinifera. The sequence continues at coordinate 1,982,441 of CM057140.1, forward strand.
CTTCAAGATAAAGAAACTAAAGCGCACGTCACAATGGTCCAAAATAAAGTGTTTCACGTTAGAGTTACCCCGGTCACCACGCCATGAGTTATTATTGTTTTATTTTTGGTAATAAAAACCAAGGATTCCTCAAAAGTGCCCTAGGCGCTGCAGCTCGCAAGCCTGAAGAAACCTAGAGAAAAGACAATGCGAGTTTTAGAGGAGGGAGGAAAACCCCAGAATATTTGTGGGGAAACCCACGGGATCAGGAAGGGACTGAATAAACCCATTGCACATGTTGGCCCAGGCGTTGATTTTACTCTGCAGCAGCTCGCGATCTTCGCAAAAATCTAGTCTCGACCCCCCAGGTATATAAAGCGATTGCAGTTAAGTGCCTTGCCTAAGAACACAAGCACCATGTTTCCCGTCATGCCTCAAACCCACGTACCATCGCACATGGGTCGGACACCGTAACCGCTGTACCATGCGCTGAGTGGATAAACCTTTGTGGATAGAAAACGACATAAAATTAAAATCCTCCAGACAAATCCACGGAATCGGTCGGGAACCGAAAAATCAATGCACCATATGCCGGTGCGGCCCCGGGCGAGAATCGAGCCTGCGTCACAGGTGGAAGGTGAAGCCAGGCGCGGATACAGGTGGGGTATCGACCCCCCCCCCCCTGCTATGGCACTCCAAAGAAATAACAATCACTGCTCCGATAAAAAAAAATACAACATGGAAACTCTGACGGGCCTGACACCCCCTCCCCCTGCAAAAAATTCCTGGATCCGCCCATGGAGGGGTAACTCCATCCACACTGCACCCGGGCTGCATTGGCAGCAGATTAAATGCGTTCAGATGAAAATATTATTTTCCGACAAAATCGGGGGCAGGATCTGGATATGGCGGGAGTTCTTCGAGCGAAGATCGAGTGATTTCCCTGGGGTTCGAAATAGCACGCGAGTGCAACCGGCGAACCTCGCGTATAATTGTCGACGGTGCGTGTCGAGCGCAGGTTTGCGTGGGTTGTTTACGGCCAACACTCGTCCAGTTTGGACCGAAACGGGAGATAACATTCTCTTAAAGCTGTAAACTCATTAGATGAGGCATTGTTTGCGTACCCCTGGGGAGAAAAGGGGGAACAGTCATCTGGTGTTTTGTTGATGTTCTCCGTGCGTAGCAGTCTAATAGTAATGGCGAAATCAATCAATTTGGCTTGAATATTTTTGCATTTGTGACAACTGCCTTTATTTATTTTTCTTTGGACTTAATAACGTGTGAAATGGAGCAGAACTCGTTAATGCTGATTAGCTGTATTCGTCAAAAGCGAGAAGCACAACAGGTATATCTAAAGGGCTTGATATATGACAGCATTCGTTTCAATAATGGGTAAAATTAATTTGGGAGGTTTCAACTCAATTTTAGAAAGCACCTGTCCATATACTGTTAGTGTATTGTTATTTTGTACAGGGTGAGTAAAAAAAAAAAAGCGGAACCCAAACTCAAAGAAATATATTTCATATTTAATAAAATATGCAGCACCAAAAACAATTATGACTGGTAAGCCAATTTGATAACACTACTTTTAGATGAAAACAATTACATCAATTGCTCAATCCGTTTAAATTATATCACTATTGAAACGAAATGACCCTTAAATTAAAAAAAAAAAAAGCTATATATTGTGTGTTCTGACAGCTTGGAACAACAAAGAATATGACACAGAATATTTGTTTCAACAACTGTAGTAGGCCTACACAATATCTTTATTATCAGCTCTGATTTGGCTGACAATATGATTTATAAAATCCACTTTTCTTTTCTTTTTAAGACGGGCCTTCAAAAGGATTTTGTTAAATATTTTCAAATTTAAACTGAGGTTTTGTCGCTGGTGATGTTTGAAGACAATTGTAGCGACAATTCTTGATATCGCATTTTTGGATAGAGTTTAGGGTCATTTCGTTTAAATGGTGATAAAATGTAAAGGGATTTAGCAATTGAAGTATTTTTTTTTTCATCTAATAGTAGTATTTTGATTGGCTTTACCAGTCATAATTTTTGGTGCTAAATTTTTTTAATATGAAATGGATTTCTTTGGGTCTGGTTTCACTTTTTTTGTTCAACTCACCCTGTATGGTAAAAATTGCCTCCAGATCTTAATGGCTCATTTCTGTATGTAGGTTCTAGATTAACAGGAAAAGCTATATAAAAGCTCACATGCATTAGATATTAATAGCCTGTTCCCTATACGTAGCGACACCATTCCCCTATGATTGGAAAGAAAAACCCAGTTGCTATTTTTAATCAACGGGAGATCAAAACATTCTTTCTGGGAAAAAAAAAACCGCCAAAAAATGTCCGGGTAGTTGATGACAGCATTTTTGGAAGCACTTAACGGATAAAGCTATATGCACTCCACCGTGCAAATAGCCGGTGAATTACCCATGTCGGCAGTACGATTGGAAATTATTATTAAAATAAGCGTCGCGCCGCAGCTTCGTATACTAAAGACTTTTGTTTCATGATATGAGCCGACATGATATTCGGGTCAAAATCCTCTTCAGTGAAAAGTGAAAGCGAGTCAGCCATCGCACTAATTCATTAACTAGTTAATCATTTAACAAAATTGTTACAGCTGGGCATCTTTTTGTTTCTCCAATTATCTGCAAATTTACCATAGGTCATCCTGGTGATGTTATTATTATTACTTTTTTTTATGCTCAGTTTTCATAGACTCTTCAATCGGACAATGATTGATTAATTTTTAATTCGGCACAAACTTTATACGTCGAGCGAAAACGTTCTCCCCTCGTTAAAGGCAACTGTTCAGTGGGTAGATTGGTTTAAATTCGGGCTTAACAAAAGCAAAATCTTTTGAATTTTGCTGGGTTGTGCGTTTTGATGTTGTGTAACTGCACGCTGGTGTCCTATATAAAATGCACCTGCGTGATTGTCTATCTCTTTACCTTTGTTTGGATTGACGCATGTCTATTCTGTGGGTTCCTCGTTCTGAGACATGCGCAGTGTGGACACGAAGTCCACGAAGTCTAAATGCCATGATGCATCAATTTCTCAGTAGTAGTTAAAAGGAAACAATCAACGTTTCCTGTATTTTACGAACACAGTGAACAACATTTGGATAAAACACTGTTTTAAGCAATTGGTTTACCCAACGTTGATGTGAAGTTATACTTCATTTTTATTACATTTTTTTTCTGGAAATGAAACCAAAGATTCCTTAAGAGTGTCCTGGGCACTGTATAGCTCGAAAGCCTGAAGAAACTTAAGGAGGAGACAATGAGAAGAAATAACAGTTTTAAAGATGGGAGGAAAAACCTCAGAAGAACATTCTGGGGAAAAACCCACGGAATCAGGTAGGGACTGAAAAGCCAATCCACATATTGGCCCAGGCGGGATTCGAACCCGGGTCACAGCGGTGGAAGGCGAGGAAAGTACCGCTACGCCAACCTGACTCCCGGACCTTAATGTTTCAGTTTTAGTTGGAAAAAGCAGGGAACATTTCCTATATTTCACAAAAACTGCGAAAGAAAGGTTGGGTAAAACACTGTTGGGAAAAGTTATTATCCCACCATTGGTATGAAGTTACCTCATTGTTGGTTAATCCGGGATGAATATTGGCCGACTGTTCGGAAGAATATGCCCAAGATTGTACGCAGTTGGTATCATGATTAACCTTGGGCAAAATAGCAACCCATTTCCCTGACATTTGTAAGTTGAAGTGTTTGTGTCTGGCCCGCGTTTATCTCCAATGACAATCCAGTATGAAAAGATCCTACATTGTTTGTCGGTCTGATGTCTGTCTGTCTGTCTGTCTGTCAGATGGCTGTGTGCCGTTTTTATTGTAAAATGCCTATATAAGGAGCGTGTGGAAGCACAACATATAAGGGTGAATGGAGAGGCTTGGTGCTTCAATGGTATAAATATGCCCCGATTTCACTGTCCACTGAAGTCATGGTTGGCACGTGAAAATGATTTATTTGTTTTGTCTTGTTTGTTTGTTTTGGCAAATTTGTTTCTTTCCGACTGTAAATTGTTAAGCATTACAAAAAAATCTCTATGAAAACACTGCAAAACGTATCGCTATTACGCAAAACATAAAGTTGATGACGAAAATGTGACAAAATTGCCTAACTAAAGATTACCACGCGCTATACTCGGGGTCAACATGCAAATTGAGGTCACTGTACACCCAGCCGATGCCGCGCGTGACAAAGATGTTTTTGCCTTTTATTTGCAGATTGGTAGTGTCTTCTTGGTGCTCTTTAAAAAAAAAGTGCATTTCACCTCTGCTTAGGTAAAGTTCAATATCTAATCGCTCTGTAATTAGTAATATAATATCCCTGTTGGTAATCCAGACGTATCCCCATGCGGGTTGGGCACTGGCGCGGTGACGTGTCTTTACATTAATCCTTATATGTTTTGTCTTTTATTTGTTATTTTTACTTTAAGCGTAGTCATTTCAACGCAGACACTCTAATGCGCTTTTGAGCATTAGTGTGCAAAATGCGCATTATACATTTTTAAATGTTTTTTTATCATGATTTGTTCTTGTAAGCGCTGGCATTAGCTGGGGAGTAATCTGCGATGGACTAGCATCCCGTCCGGGGGAATAGAAATAATCTCTGTCGTTTCATGCTACTGAAACCGGATACAAACGCCGGCCTGACGGGCCACACTGACTCATGACAGACTTTACTTTTTTTACGAGCAAGCGCTAACAATCGTGCATTCATGTTTCTTTAACCCCACAGACGGATCGATCGGGATAAACGGCCAGGAAGTCAACCCTGACAATCAATATGCATTATTACATAGCGTGTGACCTTTATTGATCACCACACACGATGGAGTGGCAACTGTGACACTGGTACTCGGCGAAGGGATTAAAAACATCGATCATGACCGAGGGGCAAGAGTGGTAACCACTGCATCTACAGCTGTACGTCCATAGGACGTCATGAGCCGTCATCAGGACTCGCTCAAAACGGACCTGGCATCTATACTTGTACCTGCGCGTGAGCTAATTCGATCAACGCTCCTCTTCTAGTGATGGGTCAGTACTACGGACGCGCAGTGCGAGCACTTCGTGTGACACGAGTTGAACATCAGCCGCGGAGGAAAATTGATCTGTTTTGACGGGATTGAGGTGCGTGTGACTCCGTTAACTGGTTGAGTTATTCGAGCGGCAGTATCTCAAACTAAGGAGGACATAAAAAAGGTTCATCTTCTGACTTTATTTCAAGGTTAACGCGGACTTGTATTTGTGTGGTGAGGAAGTGTTAGACTTTCTGCGTGTGGCTTAAGTCTGTTTTAGAAAAAGAACTTGGTTTTCAAGGGAAACCGCCAATGCACCGAAGATGGATGCGGATTGTCTGTTCGACGAGTGGAAGTACCTCAGACTAGGCAGTGGATACTGAGAGAACATCTTCAGACTTGTAGTAAGGTTAACTTTTATTGGTGCTCTGTGGAGGTGCGGCACTTTACTGCGTCTGGGTTCGGAAAGAGAAATCGTCAAAATGCTCCAAAATGAATCTGAACTGTCCCACAAGATTCCCACATCCTCCACGGTTGATAACCTCGGTGATGTTTACGTTCTTTCTTCTGATTACCGAGAATCTCCTGTTTGTTCACGGAGCGAGCGGAGACCTACCGAACTCAACGCCGGGGAACCCGGCGTGGCAGGACCCGGAGCTCGCTGGACTCAGGCTCGGTAGCGACGCCGCTCCGTACGACCCCGCCCGGGCGAGCTTCAACAGAAAAGGAGACTTCTACCTCGGGGGTTTGTTCGACATGCACTCGGAGCGGTACGGGGAGTGCCAGAAGATCAACCCTAGGGGTGTGCAGTGGATGTACGCCATGGTGTACGCTATCGAGCGCATCAACGCCAGACAGGACCTGCTGCCCAACATCACCTTAGGTAAGTGTTACACGAACGAATCCTTTCTGAAATGTTGCTAAAGTTAGGGAGCATGGGGGACACTCCCCCCAGCTTGAGGTCATTGAACCCCCACCACTTTGCCCTCGCTGTAAAGAATTTGAACTCTTTATCGTCAAAACAAATTTGAGTGCGTTCACCAGAACCTTGATTTTTGATCAACCCCTCCCCCCCCCCCACACACACACACCCAGACTTACGTTACATACCTTGTGTGGACATTGCTTTGTTTTCGTGTGTAAGAAAGAAAACGGTAAAAAAAAAATAACTTTACTTAAACAAAAAAAACTCTTAAATTTTTTTTTTTTTTCTATGATTCTCAGTGTTTCTCTCTTCATTCTGCTACGGAAACCTAACCCCAAAATGCCTCTGTAAACCTTTTTTCAAAGAAAAAAACCTTATGTGCTTAGTCCACATGAGGTTAACACAACCTGCATTATGCATTCTGTGGACTGTTCACACACACACACACACACCCACTTGTTAGTGTTATAAAGTAAAAGAAAATGTTGATTTTGAGGTATTTTTCCAACTCCCCAACAACCAAAATGTATTCAATAGCATTGAAACGGAAAAAAAGATGTTTTAGGTGAAGGCTAATAAGCGTGCAAGTATGCATAACTTGTACATCTGTATCGTGAACAGCGCCCCTAGTGCAGTGTGGTGTCCAACATTTTTTTTCGTACTGAAGTCTCTGTGTTTGCTTATACATGTTCCTGAAACCTTTCATTTCGGTGTTGTTTTCCTTTTAGCGCACTTTTTTTAGTAACGTTATTTTACCGAGAGACTTGATTTGTTTTTGTTGCTGGCTTAATTTTATCTTTTCTTAGAGTTTGCGTTTGTGTTAAGTGCATATCATTTCATTGATTTTTTTTCCCCTTCTTTTTCTTTATTAAGCCTTCGATTTTGTAAAAATTATATTAGTTAATTTTAATGTAGGGCCCGAATGAAAACCAGCTTTTTGCTGTTTGGGTTTATCCTGGATAAATAAAGGTATAAATGAAAAAAGCCAGTAAATATAACAGGCAACCGTAAGCAGTTACGGGTGGTTTATTATTGCAACAACAATCAATGACATAAGAGATACGTAATTTTAATGCTTATTATGCCGAAGAGTTAAAAAATTCTATTGATTAGCTTCTTTGCTTTGCAATTTCATAGTTGTGATGCATCCATCGCCGACTAGGGTAACCAGCTAACCATTAACCGAGTGCCTGTCATTAAACAAACGGTCTCCTGCGCTTGATGCATCGCCATGCATCGCTGCTTTATTACTGACGAAACACAAGGGCACGGTTTTATTAAAATCCGAGGGGAAATTGATCCTCCTGGCTCGGCCGGTTCAAAATTGAAACAGTTAGAACAATAAATTCTGCAAATAAAAGCCATTTCAAAATCTTATCAAAATCCCTGACTTTGCGTAGGCCCCCTAAAACCTAAATAATAGGAAATGTCAATAGGTACAGTTCTTAACATTTCAATACAGTTTTTATGTGAAGGCTTGCTTTAAAAATATCTATACAGGATTATTTTTCAAGGACGTTTTGAAATCGAGTTCTAAATTAATATGTAGCGCGGATTCAAACTGTTCAGGTTGAGTCAAAAGAAAGTGACCTGGATTAATGCGTTTCGTTCTTAAAAAGCAATCCAATGTTATACACGAATGAAGAATACTTTTAAAAGAGCATTTTCTTCCAATCATCTGAAAAAAAGAATAACTGAAATGTATACATGCTATCAGAAATTATGCATGGTTATATTAAGGACGTGGGAAAACGTCCATGTTTCATTGTATTTAATGAATATTCATCAGTTCGTAGAACAGTAAATGATCAGTGGTGGATAGCTGAATTTGGTAATTTTTTTAATGAAAAAAAAGTCATAACTTGGGAAAAGAGTATGTAAATTGAGAGAAATTTGCGAATTTACTAGTCAATAACATGTACTTTATGACTATGTTTTTTACGAAATAGGGCAAGCCACCTTTTTTTAAATTTTGACTCGCCCTGTACTTTGCAAATCGTCTAAGAGAAATTTCCCTAAATTACTAAATAGATAAAATAAAAATACACTTTGTTCTTTGAAAAGTGGATCCAATTTCTTTTTTGACATGGCCTGTTATTAAAAACCACCGTTTGTTAGTGTCAGTTTATTTTAATAAAGCGTATAGCCGATTTGAAAAACCGTGCACTTAATTAATCAAGTACACGAATGCTGATCAAATCGGACAGAGGTTAATGTCAAAGAAGGAGTTATCAAACCGCGGCCACTCGTACATAGTCCCCTAGGGGCAGGGTCACAATCAACGTGAATAACAAATCTCGTTTATAAAGGAACCAGTCTAAATGTGACATCTTGTGCCAGTTTGAGAGGATTTTGTGTATTATGATAAGGATGGGCGCAGTTCGTGTCTCTTTATTGAAATTGATAAATGCCTTTAATGTAAATATTTGGCGTTCGACGAATTTCCTGTAACAATTTGAAGGATGTGAAAGAGGTTCATTCTTTGATGATTTGCATCCGATTCGCGGCCTTTTTGCCTCTAGTGTTCATCACTATTTTTTTTTCATTTTCACTACGTCGCTACTTCATCATATTCAACGAACATTTTAGTCGTTCTTGGTCAATTTAGTAGCAGCACTTTCTACGGAGAGCACGTTGCATCCTGACGCCACTTTTTTTATCATGCATTATCTCAATGAAGGTCAGTCATTGCAAAAATGTTGAAAAGACATGAATCGGGTGACTGAGAAACACTTCCAATTTTGTTAGAAAATTCTTTGAAAATGCAACCGACTCTCCGTAGACTTTGTACACAACCACAGAAGTGGCACCAGGATACTACATTCTTTCACGTTCCATGACCAGCTTTATAGGCCTGCCTTGACCCGTGTTTCGTTCGCCAAGGATCAGTGAGTCTTACAGCACCTGATGCTCATAATAAATTCTGTTTATTATCTTTTACGGGTAAAAAATTGTTTCCGATTTTACCAAGCAGCACTTAGGGTTATAAAGTATGTCTCGTCTTCCTCTTGAGACCACTACAGTCTCATCCCTCATCGCCTTCTAATGAACAAATCTTGTCGCCCTTGTCTCAACTTAATGATTAATGTTCCGTTAAGCATGTGGCGTCGCTTTCTGACTCGCCATGGCGCGCTTTGGCCACTAGCCGTGCCTAATGGGCTACGACGGCAAAAGCGCGTGACTTTTTTGAGTGCCCGTCCGCGCGGTATTCGAAGCTTCAAAAACGGTCCAAATTCCAATTCCTTTTCCCCTCCTACGTACTTCGGATGATTTCAGAAATCGCCTCTTACGGTTAATAAGGGAATAAATGTGTGCTTGGCCGGTTTTAAACACTACTTTAAAGACCGGTTTGGAGTCTGGATGCTGATAATGACCCCAGCCGAAGGCGAGGGTCATTATCAACTCCAAACCGGTCTTAGACATAAGGTTGAATACCGGCCAACCAAATATTCATTCCAATTCATAAATACTCAGTAAAAAAAAAAAAATTCGGTCCAAAAATCAAAACAAGTCGAAAAATATATATTTCCAACGATTTTATTCAACAATTTTACTTCTTTTTTTCGAAATACCGCTATGTTATGTTATGTCCCTCTCGCGAGTAGTCGTAAACAACTCCTTATGGAGATTTACGCGCGCGTCAAGCGTCGGGCGTACTGCGCGACGTGGCGCAGAACGCAGCTGTGCCGGTGGAGTGTGAATTAAGGACTATGAAATACTGCCTCACTTGTAGTTTTGCGCATGCTTAGGTGAGGACTGTGAACGTTCAACCAATAAAACGGTAAAAGGCACAGAATTTCATAGAGTCCAAATTCCATGTGACACCGATAAAGTGTTTAAGACCAGCCAGCCGGTGTTTTGTCAACCGTTTAAGACCGGCCACGTGACGGGCTCTCAACCTATAGGAAAGAGTAGACTGTCTTAGGTATTTATGAATTGGATTTAAAAGACGTAAGTATTTAAGTCGAGTTTGGTTGTCTGCCAGCTGTAATGGCTTGAAATTATTTACAACATTAGTAAAGAAATAACATATGGGAAACAAATGGACATGTTTTAAAAAAAAATGCAATAAAACTTACCGAATCCCATTGCAATATTGTCGTTTTGCTTGTGGATTTATCGTAATTTATTTGGGTTCCTCTTATTCTGTATTGGGGTTCAGTTGTCATCTTAGTTATGTGGGTAGTGTTGGTGTAGAGTGCATCACAACAATATTGGAATAAATAACCATAGAAACCCACAGCCAAATTGCATGGGTTTCTTGACAGAATCATAATGACCTTTTTGAAAAATTCATGACTTCCATTTTTTTTCACCGTGTTCCATCTTGCCCTTGTTATACTACTTCCTAAGTGCATAATGACTAGTCAACCATTTAATCTCCCGCACTTTAAACCAATGCCACATCATAAGCCGGTATAAATATTTAATCGCATATTAATTTCTAAATTTATCGGTGTTTACTCTACGGTCTCATCTGTGTTGATATGGCCGCCACGCGGCACGTGTCACTAGGAGAAAATTAACCACCGTCACATCCAAATGATAGCGATCAAAGCAATATCTCCTTTGTAAATATTTCATTTTGAGACAGGAAAAGCCTACCGGCCAGCTGGTGCCCGTTTGAGCTTGTAAATTTGCTACGGGTCCTTGGGTGTTGATAGCTTACGTATTTGGTCGATATTGAACTGCATGCTCCTCCCCCTATTAAAACATCATTTACTTCATTTCGACTGCGCATGCTCACATCAAGTGTTGAAGACTTTTCACTATTCTAAAGTAAAGTCTGTCACGAGCCAATGTGGCCCATCAAGCCGGCGTTTATCTTCGGTTTCAGTAGCATGAAACGACTGAGAATATTCCTATCCCCCTGGATGGGATGCTAGTCCACCGCAGGTTACTCCCCAGCTAGTGCCGGTTCCAATTTATATACTCCTGGGTGGGGAGAGGCAAGTTGGGGTGAAGTGGCTTGCCCAAGCACCTTGTAAACCATTATAATGTGCTACATAATGGGTCTCATATTTCTCATAAACTTTATTTACCTTTCTTTAATAATTGACATAATTTCCAGCGCCTTGAGTACCTAATTGTTGATAGATACGTGCGCTACATAAGACTCCGTTATTATTATTATTATTATTATTAACACTGTTATGTTTACTTCATATTTGTTTACTTCTTATTTTACCTGGGTAGACCATTCAGTGGAATCCACTGGTCTCCCATGGGGCCCAGGACAGAGAAGACCATGTGATGAACTTACAGGGTTTTTTTAGATTATGGAGGAATAACTCAGAATAATATTTCTGATGAAAACCCACGGAATCAGGTAGGGACTGAAAACCCAATCCACATAATATTGGCCCAGGCAGGAATCGAACCCGGGTCACAGCGGTGGAAGGCGAGGAAAGTACCACTACACCAACCCGACACCCCTCAGTTTTTGATTAACACGGAAAATATATGCTCCTTAGTCTATTGGATATGAAAATGAACCTGCTATTTTGCAGTAAGAAGGGTGATTGAGAATTAGAGATATTGGGTATAAAATAAAGACAAGGCAAACCTAGAGAAGATGGTCGCAGAGTGCACGAATTTGCGACGTGACAGAGTCCTTGTTTTAATAACAGGTGAAGTCTCGGCTTTGTTTCCATATGGCGGTTCTGTATAAACATTATGCGTAGCGGCCATCTATGTTTGTGCCTTCCACTTAGTTTGTCTATTGTGCCCAGGTATCCCACTCGACGCCATCAGCCTTTGTCCCTTAATAAGGCTTAAATGCAGCATGACATAATCAGTCTTTTCTTACTCTAATTTTTGTTTCAATAGGTCTATTGATGCTCCGTATTCAAATGATGTCTTTTCGCAAGCAGTGATTTTCGTTGATTAAGATGTTTATTTTGTTTTTCTTAAAAATCTGAGTTTTTAGGAATAAGGGAGACCTATGGAAGTGAAGCCAGCAATGTCTATTTTCCCGTCCAGGTGATAAATAGGGAGCTACATTTTTTTTATTCAAAATTATTGATTTGCTCTTTTGATCAGTATGATTCACGTTCAATTTTCATGGCAAAAAAGAAAGAATATTCCTTTTAAAAAAATGTAGCCCAGTTGATTATATGGTGAGTTTTATTGGAATCTTATTCTGAGTATATCTTTTCGGGGTATAACTTTGGGGAAACTCACATAATGAAAATTTTTGACATTTTATGCCATTATAGCGCCAGAATATGTTGGTAAAATGTCGCCAACATGCGAAGACTAGTGGATGTCTCACACTGCGCATGTGCAGCAAGTAACCCCCAAGTGACTACACCGGTGTAGCATGATTTTAGGTTTTATGAAATACGGACTCATTGGTGGTTTTTGCGCATGCCCATGCATAGATAATTAGGAGAGGGAGCGGTCACGTGAGAGGGTTTAACCAATAAAAGGGAAAAAGAGTCCGATTTTCATACGAGTCCGATTTTCATGTGACACCGGCAATAGGCTATAAACATACATGCTTAGAGGGCATCTTTTGTCATTTTAATTCAGTAACAGTGAATGCCCAAAGGGTTCACTCCTGCATATCCACGCAAAACAAAGGCATTGCCCTCTAAGGTGGCTGCCAGGCATAAGGTCTACAAGGAGGGGATGGTTTCACAGCGAACGGTTTATCCCAGTCACCGCTGGTTAATACGCATCCGCAGTTGTATGTATAAAACTTGCTATTACGATTTGGCCCATTGGAGCATGAAACTACACTACTTCGATGTTCTGCAGAGGCTCCTCAAAAATTGCTTAGAACCTCTCGTGGGATTGTATGGCCATCTTGAACAGATACGCACCGTGCGTTGGCCACCTGCTTGTCGCAACTGATCGAACTGCTATTTTATCAAAACAAAATACGGCCCGGTTTGATCTGGCAAGTGTAATAATAGTTGAGATGCAGAAGTTACGAGCGCAAGTCTTGAAACCATTATCTCTGCCGTCGATATCTAATTTCACGGGGGATAGCATGCGCAGTGGTGTGCAGCTTTAAGTCAGGCAAGATCTGAAAAACATGAAGTGGTTTTCAAATTCTCGGACAAAATCTGATAAGTCAGTAACAGCGCACCAACATTTAACTGGCCCGGGTTCAATTTTGGTAAAAGAATCGTGCGTTATTGAGACGGTACACTTGACATTTTGGCCACGCTGCTTCTCACTTCATTGCCGTACTCTAGTCTTTAAATGCTTCCCTCCGCAATTTCAAATGCCAATAAAAGTGGGCAGTAAAAAGTCAAGATCAATTTAAAGCAGAGCAAAGGACTATCAGGTTTGCACTTTGGGAGAGAAGTGTAGTGGACGCACAGCACTTTCCTGTCATTATTATTTAGCATTCTCTACCGAGATGTGTTGATCTGCGGTTAATCTCGATACGGTTTATGGTATTTTAAATTCTGCTGATAAACATCTTGTCGTTTTCGCGCTCCATATATGTCACTCGCATTCTGGAAACGGGAAATTACAAGATCAAATTGACGTTGTGACATTAGTGGTTTACTATACAGTACGGGCGTGGTGGACGTTTTACTGTACAGGGTGAGTCAGAACGATCTGGACCCAAATTAAAGACAAAAACAAAATATGTAGCAATGATCAAAACAAATGAAAATGAGATATGTCATAGGCTGGTATTTTGGACATATTTGGTGACAGTTTCATGTATATCCATTGTACCATTTTGAAGAAAAGCGCGAGCAAAGAACACACGCTAAAAACACTCTGACCACGGTTCCAGGGTTCAACAAATTTATTTAAATCGTGCACTGATGTGAAGTAGTGTGAAAAATAAAAACCTAGTCACGGTGACTGACTCACTTGAAGTTATTGACACATTTAAAAAAGGCAAAATCAATTCCGTGTGCAGACTGGATAATGAGCCACTTCAATGAAAATGGCATAACTCCTCACCATAGCAGCTAATTTGAAAAATTCAAAATTCCTGTGGAAGACAAGGTAATAACCATTCATATGAAACACTCCGTTTTTCCTCGATATACTCTATTTGCCACCAAAAATACCTTGGTCTAGATCCTTCTGACTTTCAATTTTAAGCCTAGGGGTCTGCTTATACGCAGGCGCAGACGTTTTGTGGAGACCAATTACCGTCGGTCACGATGCACGTTTCTCTTCCGGAATGCCATTTAGCAATTAAATTAAATTTTAACAACATTATATACACCCTTGGCGTTCTCGACCGTAAGCGTTTAAAGGATTTTTTTTTCGGTGGAGCGTTTTTCGCCAAGAAGGTTATGTTTTTTATAGGATGTTATTAGATTTTTGGTTGGTTGGTTTGTCTGTTAACAAGATAGCTCAAAAAGTTATGGACGGATTTGCGTGAACAATTTTTAGGGGTGGTCCTTGGTACAAGTACAAATCGATTAGATTTTGGAAGTGATCCGGATCTGGGTCTGGATCCAGGATTTTTTTTAAAGGATTCTTCACCATTTATGCGAGTATTTCTTTTGGTGAATTGTTTAGCCTTGGCGAAGGTTTGCGCTCTTTGAGTACTTACTAGTTTTTTATGGGTTCAATCTTTGCCGGAGATGAAAGTACAGATATTATCCTTGTGCCTTCATGTAAACAAAAATGGCAATTCGCTTTAGTTATACCACGTATATTGCCTCCTGTTGGTGACTATAGAAATATAACTCCTTTTGCCTTTGGCATGTGGACATGTTTTTTTCTGTACATGGAAAAAATATCTTCGCATTTTGTTTGCTCAAAATTTCAAAGAAAAGCCTTCAAAGTTGAATGCTATAGAGATCAGAATGATGTACGGGCTACGATAGTGGGGCAGATAGGGAAAATATTTGGGGAATTGTGCCTTTAATGATACAGGCTTGCGATGTGTACAGTCAGAGTATGTGCCTTAAGAAAGTCATTTGGCTACAGGGCCTTCGCAGATTTGTCCTTATATATGTAGACTAACAGGCAATTTTCAAATTTTTCAAAATTGCTGCCATTGCTTGTTATTCTATAAGTTCGTTTAGAACTTACAGCAGGACTGTTCTTATCAGAACATAAAACTACTTAGCAAAGTTGATAATAAGCAGGACAAGTTCTTTTCAGAACTAATATCTTCTAAGCAGTAGTTATTACCAAATGGTGTTACCGCAAACCGAAAAGATACCGATACCCCACCATTTAAAGCCTCAAATCTTATAGCTTGTTATTCTACTTATATTTTTTCAATATGCGATGGCCCTATAGCAAAATGTCTTTCTCATGACATACTCTGTGTGGAAAATGCCATGCTTGTATCATCAAAGGCACAACCCCATCACCTATCTGCCGTACTATATTCGAGGGTTCATTCAACCGTCATTCGGAATATCATTCCACACTCGTGGATCTTATTGAATTTCGACGGGCAAAGTGCGGACGCATTCTTAGAGTTAAATTACTGTGAACTGTTGAATTACTGTGAAACCTTAAACGAAACGTAATGTAATTCGATCGAGTGCGCTCTCCCTTTGCAAACCTCACATGTTTACACCAAGCACATTCACCTTTACACTTTTTTTATTCATTTATCATAATTTTTTATATCAAAAGTATTGCATTACAAAATCAATTACTGTGTGCATTGGCATACGTTCTTTGCTTTGTTCGGTTCGTCGTCACCCACGATATTTAAACCACAAAGGCTTTAAAGTAATTTAAGTTGCAATTTATTTTGTCATAAATCGTAAGTCCATATTTAACTATCATATTTAAGGTGACCTGTGTGGCATTTACGTCGGAAGTGGACTAAATTTAACCCGTACCGTAACACGCCCTCAGCGGTGGAAATGCAACACATTACTGTCCTTGAAGGACACGCTGAGTGCCATTTCGAGTTAAACTATTGCTCTCATCAAACTACTTGATATATTTTTGCAATCACATTCTATTTAGTCGTAAATCTGTGTTCATGCTCAAGTAGCATGTTCAGTTCAATCTATATTCAGAGCCTTTGCCTCTGTCCCGAAGCACGCTTCTTTACCATAATTGTTTGCCTCCGCTGCAATACTGCTAATACGCAACTACAAGAGGCTGCAGCAGTTTGTTAATTTCTGCACACACAAAAGCAACTTTATTTATTTAATTCCAATTTAACTGGGTGGCCTATTCATTTTGCACTGGTCTCCAATGGGGCCCAGAAAAGAGAAGACAATGTGAAGATATTACACAGTTTTAGAGATGGGAGGAAAAGCCCCGAAAAATGTTCTGAGGAAAACCCACGGAATCAGGTAGGGACTGATAACCCAATCCCGTGTTGGCCCAGGCAGGAATCGAACCCGGGTCACAGCGGTGGAAGGCGAGGAAAGTACCGCTACGCCAACCAGACTCCCCAGTCATTTTACTCGAAGTCATTTCACTTCAGTGGCTCGAGAGCGCCACCTGCTGTTCGTTCACCGAGTCCACGATGGAAGAAACTATTTTCATATCTTTATCACTTTTTTTGGCAGGATTCCAAATCAAGGACACGTGTGCCAACCCCAACGTGGCCGTGACGTCATCGCTAGACTTCATCACCAGCTCCTCCAATCTCGGCGCCTGTGACAACAAGTAAGTGTGACCGTGACAGAGAGGCGGGAAAAAAATCGCCAACTCGAGTGAAATAATAGTTGGCATTTATTGATTCAAGGGGTCCCTTCGGGTGGTGACAAGCTAATGTAACGTGCCTCTCAAAAAGCTGGGAAAATAACGCATAGAGTGCAGAACTCTCAGGTGTGCTTGTGCGGTGTTTTCTTTATTTTTGAAACGATACATTTCTCACTCTTTTGAGTGTTTATTTCAGTCCCTGCTGGATTTCGCCTGTTTTTCTGAGGAATTTCGACCAATCGTTTTCCTTTCAAAGCTGCATATTTCTCTGTCTTCCTCGCTATTGGGGATTTCAGGCTTCCGAATTACAGATAGTTGCAAACGTTTGACAATCCATGGTTTCATTTACAAGAAAGGAAGTTTTATGGAAAGGGGTGATGCATCGCACATAGGTGAACATGCACCTGTATACACAAAGCAAACGATGTCAGTCTGGCAGTTTGGTAGTTCGTTTGTGTTTGTACAACAAATTGGTGATAAGATTGTTCAGTTTGATGATAAAGGCATGGCATTTGGCACACAGTCAGAGTATGTCATGGGAAAGATATTTAGCTATAGGGCGATCGCAGATTTGTCCTTTGAAAAAATATCATAGAATAAAAAAAAATTCAAAAGTTTCAAAATGGCGGCCATTGCATGTTATTCTATAACATTTTTTTCAAAGGACAAATCTGCGATGGCCCTATAGCCAAATATCTTTTCCATGACATGATCTGACTGTGTGCCAAATGCCATGCTTTTATCATCAAATGAACAATTCCATATTGTGAACCAATCTGCCTGACTATGTGTTATGTGGTTATTTCTGAAACATCTGCTGGCAGTTGAAAAAACGAGCTGCTCATAATACACGGAATCATTAGTCTGAAGTGTTATTTTTACATTTGCTTTTTATATTTGCCTTTAAAATTTTTACCTAAGGGGCCTATTTCTGCAGCGGACTAATATAGCATGTTTTGAAAGTTTGCTATTTGAACATGACGCAGAAATCTGCGGGTAGATTATTTCCCTGTGTGAATTTAATTCCGGAATAAATAAATGCACGAGAAACAGCCGTTGATTTACAAGCCCAAATCAAACAGCCGTCGTTTGACGATAGACTCGCGCGCAGAAATTCCTAACGAAAGTCACTGAAATATCTATACTTTAAATTCTGGAGCGTAAAGTAACAAGTCCAAACTGGTACTCCGATTCCCAGGAAGACGCCACAGTTTACTGCGCGGTGGCAAGGCACAAAAGTTGACTTGTCACATGCTCTAAAAAGCCACAAATGACCTCCATCATTGCAGCTCTATGTCATTTAACGCCGTGGACAGCCTGGGACGCCTGGTGGCCGTCGTGGGCCCGGCGACAAGCAACGCTGCCGTGTCTGTGGCTAGTCTATTCCAGCTGTTCAAGCTACCGGAGATCAGCTACTCGGCCACCAGCGAACTCCTCAGCGAGACGCGTTACAGGTAGGCATGCAGGGTACCAGTGGTATAGGCTTAGCCTTTACAACTTAAACTCCTTACAGTGGCCTTTACTGAATATGTCATAGATGTGTCAGTGGTAGGAATTCCTTGAGTCTGTTTTTTGGTCATAACTTTATATGTTCAACCCGGAACTGTGTTGATGTTGTGTATATGCAATGGAATTTGGATAATTTTGGAGACGCAAACTGGAACCCCAATTTTGACAGTCAAGCGTGTTGCATACTCTTAGTAACAAGGTACCTGAAACACAGGACATTATTACGTTATTAAACTTTAAGAACTTGGTACACATTTGTGGATACACCATGCTCAAAAGACATGACAGTTAAGAAACATACGTTGTCTTGAAATTTTCCCCAACGACGATCTGAGTAGCGCATACATAATATTGAATTTCAGTCAACTTTAGTTATTCATCACAGAAGGATCCCTCTTTTTTTTAGAGTTCGTCTCTTGCACAAAGTTCTCCCAAGTTGTAATCACCACCAAAGCCTCACGTCACGTTTGAACCTCAATCGGTTAATTGCATTCCGTGCTCCACAGCTTCTTCACCCGGGTGGTACCCAGCGACAACCACCAAGCCGCCGCCCTGGCCGACATAGTAGATCATTTCGGCTGGTCCGTGGTAGCCACGCTCTACACGGACGACCTGGCCTACGGGGTGGCCGGGCAGGAGCGGTTCCTGCAACACGCTGCGGAGAAGGGCATCTGCGTGGCGTACGAGAACAAGATCACCAGCAGCAGCACGGTGGAAGATCTGCTTGAAATTCTGGAGGATTTGAGGTAAATGTGTTTTCTGAGTCACAAGTCTCCAGAGTTACCTTTGAGTAACATGCCTTTTCTCTTACCAGATCCTGCATAGTGGATATCAAAATGAAACAGTCAACTCGCATTAAAGATTTAGCACCAGTGATATATCGGTAATGAACAAGCTCGAAATGATCTCCGAAGCTGCGGGCCAATGAGTTTGTGTTCATGCATATGCCCTGTGATTGTGCCATGTAATTTAAAACTGCAAACTTTAGTGACCTCGATAATGCAACTCTGTCCTCCCTCACTGGATACCCATTAAAGTGACCCATGACCGGAGTTGGCCATGGTGATGTATAGTGCACAGGTGTCCATTCCAACGTATGTTTATACAAATGAACCAACTGACTAACGGGGAGACAGGACGATTGCAGAGCTGCCGCCAGCAATAAAAAACACCTTGCTTTCTACTGAAGATGAAAAGTTACAAGTGATGTCTCAAAGACTCATTTTGTAAGATCCGCCCGCAAAAGTCAATGCTTGAATGATGAAGGTGCTTGACACATGAGACGAAACAGCAGCGATGGAGTTTGAAGTGTGGCAGAATGGGTAGGTTTTGTGACGCGTGATTAGTTGGTGAGGGGTTCTAATCCAGCTGTTGGCCATAGTGTTGTGGCCTTAGACAAGCCAGTTTAACTGTATCTCATCTTCTCATCTCCTCACTAGAGTTTATAAATATCGGCAGTAGTTAGAGAGCAAGCTCTGATGGACTGGCATCCCATCCATGGGAATAGAAATAGTCTCAGTCATTCCATGCAAAGGGAACTAAAGTGGCTCCTTTTGTCCTTGTTCGTATAAACTTAACTTAATACATTTATGATAGTAAAATGATTTTTGGTTTGTTTTCAGAGGTTACCCAAACGTCAAAGTGATAGTGGCCTTCGCCAACGAGTCTCCAATGCTGAAGCTGCTCGAGGTCTTCGCTGAGCAAAACGTCACTGGGTACACGTGGATTGGCACGGACGCCTGGACTGCCTCGCCCACCCTCACCGCTGACCCAGGGATAGCCAAGGTCACGCAAGGCATGCTGGGACTGCGGTACAGCACCAGGGAAGTCGTGGGCTTCCTCGAGTATCTACAGAGTCTATCTCCGTGGGCGGGAACCAGTTACCAAGACCCGTTCCTACTCGAGTACTGGGAACAAGCTTTAGCGTGTCACGTGTTCGAAATCCCGCGTGAGTATCGAGCGTACAGCGAGCCTTGTGTCGCGAATGAGACATTAACCGAGAGCGACACCTTATTCGCGGGCAAATTCGTCTCCACCATTTTGGACGCGGTGGAAGTGGTCGCCATGGCCCTGCACGCGGCCCTTAAATGCGATGAGTCGCTGTGCGAGGGAAAATCTGATGAGGTCGACCGCGAGGAGATCTTGGCTCTCATGAAAAACGTCAGTTTTACCGGTGCGTCCGGTTACAACATCGAATTGACGGAGGGAGGAAATTTAGGATCTGGTGCCACTTACGATGTGTTCAATCTCAAGCTTTCGAACTCGTGCGCGAGTGAAATGATGGTAGAAAAGATCGGATTTTGGAACCAAAACGAGGGGTTCAGGATTCGTGACGACATAAGTTGGCACAGCAAAAACTCCTGTTACATAGGAACGATACCTTTGTCTTTCTGCAGCGCCTCCTGTCGGCCAGGACAGCGCCGAATTCCCAAAGGATTATCCGAGTGCTGCTGGGAGTGCGTGGACTGCCTGGAAGGTCACTACAGCGACCAGGAGGACGCCCTCACCTGTTCCAACTGCTCCGGTGAGGAGATAGTCAACACAGACCGGACCGGTTGCGTCAAGCTGCCCGATCTTTATTTCACACCGAGTAGTCCATTTGGTATAGCCGTCATAATACTATCCGTCCCGGGGATACTCTTGAGCGTAGCCATTGCCGCCATCTTTAGGCATAGACGTCACACGCAGGTCGTGGTGCGCGCATGTGCAGGACACAGCTACGTCATCTTGTCTTGCGCCATCTGCTGTTTCATCTTCTCCTGGCTGCCCTTTCTCCCTTCTAACAACATCGTTTGTGCAATTAAAGCCTGCCTGCAGCTTTTACCAGTCACACTTCTCCAAGGAATACTCCTCATAACCGCCTACATTACCAAAAAGGGACGAAGGTACGTCCAACTCCGGACCAAAGTCTTAATCGGGGCGGGAATCGTTGCCCTATTTTGTGTATTCACTGCCCTCTGGTTTGCAGTCGACCTACCAAAGTTGTCCAGGATACCTGACCCGGAGGCAAAAATTGTCTACGTGGACTGCCAAGATGGCGAGGTTTTTGCTCTCGCCTTGTCTTTCCTTTACAGCGTGTTTTTAGACGCTGTTGGCCTTTGCATGGCATATAGGACGCGGGCGAAAGAGGAGAATTTCAGGGAGGGGAAATTCGTCTTCTTCACCTTCATCGTCCACATCATGCTCTGGGTGGCGACTCTTGGAGTTTACTTGGCCCTCGGTGGAGGGAAACACTTCCAGTCGTTCATTCTTGCCGAAGGGGTGACGTTCACTGGCTACGTACCCCTGTTCATGCTCTTCGTGCCCAAACTTTACCTGATGAAGACCAAATCCTACGCGAATGAAAAGATGGACGCAAAAGCCAAGAGGAAGGTTAGGGGAAAACGCATCGCTAAGGTCAAAAGCAGAAAAGCTAGACTATCACCAGAGGTATGTTTGTCCATTTTTTATTACCACCTTCTCAACAAATTATTTTTGTGAACATTCTGATATATTTTTCCCAAGCAACTTTAAGGGAGCCAGGTGGGCGTAGCGGTACTTTCCTCGCCTTCCACCGCTGTGACCCAGGTTCGATTCCTGCCCTACACCACATGTGGATTGGGTTTTCAGTTCCTACCTCATTCCGTGGTAGTACCCATAATACTCGTCTGGGGTTTTATCCCATCTCAAAAAACTGTAATTTCTTCTCATTGTCTTTTCTTCAGGTTTGCGAGCTCCAGTGCCCATGACACTTTTGAGGAATCCTTGGTTTCTTTAACGGAAAGAAATACAGCCGATAAACCGCTAGATCAACTCCTCTGCGAGGTTTTGGAAATTCGATGAATATTAACATTGTTTCTTACAGTTTTAAATCCGCATAAACAAAAACAAATCGACCATTAACAACAAAATACGAGGGTCTACTGGAAAGCACGTTGGTTGTAAACAGCGAATCACACCTGTGCTCATATTACAGCACATGGTTTAATGTCTTGTAAAAAAATCTCCCTACTTGGCATGAAACGAAAAAGAGGGCGCACTTACCGAACACTTTTTCCCTGGACAGGTTCTCTCGTCGCGAAGGGCGTTGCTAGACAACTGTAACCGTGCTCTGGAGTCCATCAGAGGCGAAAGGACACAGAGCGTCCGATTTGTCAAGATCTGCTCGGAGAGATTAGAAGAAATGAAAGCAAGGTACGCGTGAGTGGGATTGAAAGTTGATTGAAATGTTTCAATATTACACTGACTGGATAGCACACGCGCCTATTGCCTGGCACTGAGCATTGAAGCAGCCGTCAACCGCTTTAGGGCCCCCAATATGGCCGTCGCTATGTGTGTCTGACATTGCATGAATACGCCGACTAAGATTATACACAAGCTTTGTATACGTTTTGGCTTTCCAAAATGGCGCACTATGACTACGGCATATTCTGTCGACGCGCTATGCATCAATTGAATTGGACAACAATGGGTAGTACTGCCCGACGTGTCTCATAAGATCGACAGTGGAGAGTAACAGCGCCCCCGTTAGGTGGTGTTTCGCAATTGTTCATTTGAACTAGATGCTTGATGGAGTGTGCATTCTCTCGCCATAAAGGATTAGCAACTCTACAATTTATTTAAACAAGTTTTCATCATTCAATTTAATGACGAAAGTATTCATGTTGTCTATACATGTAGACATAGTGTCCAAGATATTTTTCAGATTAAAAGGCAAACAAATCACTTAAGAACCGTTATTCTCCGTTGAAAAGCAGACACCAATTTTGGCTGAAATATATAAGATGAAAAATGAGAAAAAAACGTAAGACAAGAAGCGAGTACACAAATTTTACTTTCTAGTAAATCCAGAATATTCGACAGCTATTTTTTCCCTGTTTTCCCCCATCTTTTGCAGACATCGTAAGAGAGTGGACGCGAAGAAATCTCAACTGAGCGATTTTCTCAAGAGGAAGGTCCATCTGATCATTTCGTCCCCTACACTGCCCTCATCGTCTCTCTGAATACGTCTTATCTGAGCAGTAGAGTGCGCCCTCAAGCGTTTGCTTGGAAGAGACCACTTTTCAAGATGCTTCAGGATGATTTATGCGAGAAGTCTTCTTCCATAAATCATCCTGAACTTAATCATATCCGTCCTTTATTGTACACATGCGGTACACCACTTGGAAAAAAACAAAAAACAGAAATGAAAGCATCGGTGCATGGTGCATGGAGCGCAGGAAAAAGGGCTATGAGCGAAGTGAAACAGGAGATGCGCCTCCAACGACGGCATTTCTCTATTGAAAATCACTCTCGTTTCTGTATTTTTTTAAAATTCTTTTTAACTTATAACTTTCGATGTGCGGCCAAGCATACTTTACGAACACTGTTTTGTTAATCTGTGTTCCCGCAGAATCAAAATCAAAAGGTTCTTATGTTTGATCCTTTCGGAATTTTAAAGAAAATGTATCTTTAAATAACTTACTTTAAGTTTTCCAAAACGTTTTGTTATTTGCACATAGTAAAGCATTCCATTCTTAGTTTAATGATTGTTCGTAAGTTTTAGTCAGCACGTTATCCGTCCATATTGTCATACACGGTTTATGCGGTTTTGCATTGGCCGTTTACGTTGCGCTTTCGTGAACATTGCAACGATATTTGGCGTCAAACTGCGATTGCGAACAAAACTGTGTTCCAACCTGCAGAACATGTACTTAAGATTTGAGTTAATCTGCCCACTTGTATGAATCAGTCACACAAAAGTCAATACAGTTTGATTAAAAGAAAGTGATTAAGAGGATGAAATCACAACTGCTCAACCGTTTCAAATTTTTGGTGTTGTTACTGTTGTGTTTACCATTGTCCTTGTTTTGTCTCTTTCACAAAATTCCCCTGATTCCTTTGTCACCTTCATTTTTAAGCTCTGGCAGGAGCATCTACATGTCCTTTGGTGGTCGGTCGGTCGGTCGGTCTGTCTATCTATGTGTCTGTCCCCGAAAATTGACGAAAAATATTTGACCAAAAAAAATAAGCCAATGCCATGCTGTCGTCAGTTAATGTTTATATGGAAATTTTATGAAAATTTTGTAAACGAGGCAAGATATGGGCAGTAATGTTATCGTCACGTAGAAATGTTTGAAGTGGTTGGACGGTATCCAGAAGGAGGATATGAAATTGACCAAATGTATGGTGTTCTATATGTGCCATCGGCGTCGCATTGTTTTTCGCCAGAGCTTATTGTGCACTGGCGGTTGGTTTTTTTGTGGCAATTTAGGGGGGAAATGGAAATGACGTTTTCTAAAATAAACATCTGGTATTTTTTACCCTCACGACTATTTTCAGTTTTAGTTTTCGGTCGGACATATCGCTGCTCGCAGGATACAGCCCAGTGCGGTATAAATAGACTAAAATACTGTGTAAAGACTGTAAAAACGTTTTCCCTGCAGCAAAGCAAAACAAGGTTTGTATATTTGTTCTGCGAAACGCTTCGTGACTTCGACATCATCCCGGTGACGTCTTCGAAAGAACTTTTCCTGGAGAAGTTGGAATTTCACTGGTTTAGTCATACGAAGGGGTAGTTTTGATGATAAATGCCTATACTCGAAACGGACCCACAATATTTTATTTTCTTCTTTCATCTTGCATTGTTTGTGGTGCTTTTTAACAATCCTAGAGAGGCCTGACTCGACAGACTGACTCTACGGACTGACTGTCACTTGTGAATAAAACTAAGGCACAATGACGTCACACTTTGTTTACATGGGCGCTTTCCTATGGGAGACAGGTGGGGATGAGATCCACCAAGCCCCCTTAGCAAAGTGTACATGTAAACAAAGCGTGACGTCATTATGTCTTTGGTCTAGTAGAGTTGCTTAAGTCTTACTTTGCAGAAAAGTTTGAAATAGGATTACCGCGTTACATCAATGAGGAGGCTAAACCGGTCCCATTGTGTAGACCGCATGCATGAAAAGATTTCCGACCCTGCAGTGAACAGCCACTACGATTCGATTCGGGCGATTTACAATGCAGTGCGCCACTAAGAGTTTGCAATGGACAGTCCATTTTTTCAAGTTTACGGTCGACAAAACATGGCCCATTTGAATGAGTGTCATAAGACAACTAGGACTAATTTGCTATAGATCGGGGCATAGCGTTCTGCCGCCTTACAAAAAAAGCCATATTGATAAAAAGAGCAACCAGATACTCGAATCATTCGCTTACGAAACTACTGACCGAAAAAAAAATTCAAATGTCCCGC
Organism: Patiria pectinifera; assembly: GCA_029964075.1. Lineage (NCBI taxonomy): Eukaryota > Metazoa > Echinodermata > Asteroidea > Valvatida > Asterinidae > Patiria > Patiria pectinifera. Next base: position 2,007,742 of record CM057140.1, read on the forward strand.
GCTGCGAATTTGTCGACCATCTCCCACAATGCACTGGGAAGAATTAACTCTCCGTGACATACTCTTGATGGCGCACTGCATTGTGAATCGCCCGAATTGAATATATTGTTGGCACTCCGGGAGCAGCTTTACGAGGCTTGCCGTTGAAATACATTTGAAATTTTGGCACCAAGTACATCGTAGCGCTGAATTCTATGGAATGGTTGGTAGTCTACTCGTCAATTCAATCCATTTTGGGGGGAAACAAATCTCAAATTTTCAGACGCCTAAAATATTTTTTTTTTAAAGTCACTACAGGGAACGAGTCATTCGATATGAATAGCTTGTGATGGCTTGCAAAGTGGGTTTTTTTTATGGGGGGGGGGGTCAAGTCAACTTTACACCTATATCAAAACTAGACTTTGGCCCACAGAGGGCGCAGTGATTGAGATTGATCGATGTGTTCGTTAATTGGTCCACCTGTCATGGCGAAAATTAATGCATATGGCTGCGTTTTTGAAAACAAGAATGAATTTCCGAGAAATCATGCACCCTCTCTAAGAACTCATCAATTATTTTTAAGCATGTTTACCTAATTTACTTGACAAAGGCCTACTGTGCAATCCTCATTAAGAGATCGAAAGTTAAAAGTTTAATCAACGGTTTTGGTTTGTTAAAGGGAGCGAGGACTCAAATTTCTGGCAACTGCACGGAGATAAATCACATTGCAAAGTTTAATAAGTCTTCCTTCAAGCAGAGCGCGTGTATTCGAATCGGGGCGAAATTAATAATTTTTGGAGTTCTGCGAGATGGCGAACAGATTCCCTTAACCGGTGGGCAAAGTGCACTGACGTCAATCACTAATTGACCAATAACAATTTAGCGCTGGTTGCCGGGAACCGTTGCCGGGCAACTCTCCATCGGACAATTTCGGCCTGCAATTTTGTGCCGCGGAAATGTTCACAGCCGCGAAAATGAAATTGAGTCCGATAAATTAAGTGGAGCGAGCGGTACATTAAAACTCGGCCAGCGATCGAATGTGCTGCCCGGGATGGAACCAGAACTGCAGGAATTTGGAGTAATTGTCAATAAATTAAATCGGCGCCAAAATTGTGCAACCGTATAATTCCGACGGACGACACGAGGGAGAAAACCACTGTGGACTTTGAGATTATTTTGCTCAAACGGCTTCGCGAAAGATGCTGCTGAGCGACATTTCTTCAATTTGTGCTCTATTTTTGCAGGATCACCTAACGGGCATGCAACCTACACCCTGACTGACTGGGCCTATTCGCAGTTCTCGTGTTGAATGTACACGAGAACGGGGTTTCAAATGACCAGAACCAACACACATACTCCCAACTTACTGGAGAGCAGACGAAGAACGTGAAGAACAAAGATAGCGGACTCAGGCCGCTACCACAACCTGCGTATTTGTTGTGGATAAAACCAAAATCACTCATTCAGTGCAAAAGTACATGTATGAATGCTGTACGTGATCATAGAGTGGGCTTGTCTTTGCCGGGCAACCCTCCATCGGACAATTTCGGCTTGCATTTTTAATTTTCCCTTTTTTCGGCGTTTTTAATGTGGCGGGTCACTCAAGAACTGAGTCTCTGTGGGGGTCTCCACTCGACAAGCTTATGCTTTTTGGAGACCTCCATTCATCCGTACACAATAATTCAAATGTTAAGTAATATTATATGTACATGTATGTGTTGGGAAAAATTAAAGATTTGATTGATTGATTGAACTGACTTATTATTAATCACTGAGCATAAATAATTCCTAACCTGTCAATTTCTTTGAATCCAGCTCATGAAGCAAGCCTATAGTCTTTATTTTTAATTCGTCAAACATATTTGTTCAAAAAGTTCAAATAAACCACAGCGCGACAGAAGTTTTTTAAGGAATATACATTATAAACACTCTGGATACTTCACCATTCTACACTCCCTAAGGTCCCTGGTCAGATTTGACCCGAAATCCGGGTTCTATTTGGCCGGACACCTTTCCAGGTCAAAATGACACTTTTCCGGGTCAAAAAATGTGACACTATTCCGGATCGAACGGACATTTTTCCGGGTCAAAGTGCCACTTTTCCGGGTCAGAGTGCCACTTCTCTTCCGGGTCAAAATGACACTTTTCCGGGTCACAATGAAACTTTTCCGGGTCGAAATGACAAGTTCTCCGGGTCAGAATGAAACTTTTCCGGCTCAAAATGAAACTTTTCCGGGTCAATTGAAACCTTTCCGAGTCAGATGACACTTTTCCGGGTTCAAATGAAACTTCTCCTGTGTCAAAATGAAACTTTTCTGGGTCACAATCAAATTATTCCAGGTCAAAGTGACACTTTTCTGGCTCAAAATGACACTTCTCCACCTCAAAATAACACTTTCCAGTTTCCAGATCAAAGTGACACTTCTCAAACTCAATTTGGGTCGTTTTGGGTAAAAAGTGTCATTTTGACCTGGAAAAATGTCCGGGTCAAATCTGACTTTTCAGAGCGTAGGGCAACGGATGGGGTGTTTTCATTGATTGAATACCAAAAAAATAACTCAATTGAATCAAGTTCTATTTAGTCTGTCTCAGACAGGTGTACACACAATAACCCTAATAAGGATCGAAAGATCTCAGTGATAGGATTGGCCTTTGAAAACCCCAGTACTAGCGTGTTAAAAAAATTGAACCCCGTTTGTGTTTGCAGTCTCTGATAGGTAAACAACAGACAATCCTAAATTCATGTAAACATGGAATGTTGAAAATCCCTCGGTACATTTCGGGCCGGGTTCAGGTTGTCAGTTGCTCACCGACATGAGAACTGGTTGCTACTCAGCCAAAGAATTTTTACAACTCGATACACTATGTTTTACGACATTTAATTACAGGCGCCTGCAGACAAGATGTATGTGGGTTCGTGCATGTTAGTAGACAAATTCAAACGATTAAGCGAACTAAGGGTAAACAAACCAGACAATTAGGAACGGTTTGTGCTCCAAGTTTAGATCCAAAAGCTTAGTCAATTTAACCTTTGCTGTCTAGTCTATCACAAGATTTAAGAGGTGTTATCAATCAGTGTTTTGCTTGGTTGCAATTTTCAGTATTTCTCTCTGGTAAACTTTGTTCAATTTTCAAGATTCTTCTTGCATATACATTCTCAACTGTCTGAATGTGCTGAGTTTGTTTTCATGCCTGTTAATTATTTCTTACTGAACAAACCCAGAGCTTTAATTAAGTTGGCAAGCATCCGTGAACACAAAGACTCTGTGAACACGAATTAAGTGGGGAATTCAATGGCAATTCTGTGGAGCTGGAACGGTAAATGTATTCAGCTGTACGATACAAATAAACATCGGCATGATACTAGACAAAACCTTCATTAAATGGTCGAGAATAAACTTCAGACAAAAGGCAAATAACCCTCAACTCAATTCTTGGTTTAGGTCTATACTCCTTGGCCTGGGAGCTTTTTCCATGCCCCATTGGATGGAAAGAAGCAAAATCACGATAAAGTAACTTCCTTAGGGACACAAGCACAATGTTCTGACCTGAATTTTTACAGCTATTTCGTTAACTTTTTTTTGGTAATGCACATACAACTCCTACATCTTAGCCAAGAGCATTTCATAACTTCATGTTTCAGGTATTCAAATGCTAGGACCCTTTGCTCAGTTGGTTGAAAAAGAGGCTGCACATGCTTTGGTCAATTGAATATATTCCGACGTTTAGCTACCTACATAACGACGACGCGAAAGAGCCTTCTTTGAAAGCCTGGCCTCGTTTTGAAACCAATTTGGCAATTGTATTCAAAGGAAGAACAATCAAATCACAATAGTTTGTTTTTAGGATGAATTGAGACATTCAGAGCTAGGTTTCCCCCTTTTCAGTCTTGACCGACACATATCCGTTTATGTCTGAAAACGACTGGTGCCCGGACAGTGGCGTCTCATTAACTACAGTCCCTGGCACCTTAAAGTCAGGAGACCGATCAAAGATGGTGGAATTGAGTGAAATTGCAGCGTATCCACCTGTTTTAAGGCGTGCATGAGGGAGGGACAAAATTATTTACTGTATCAAGATATGAACCGTCTTAAAACCGTCTTCAAAATACTAGGATTTTGGTGGGTTTTTTTTACGACGCCATCAAGTGACACAGGGGGGCAAGTTGACACCCCGCTACCGCTGGAAGCACCATTGTGTGTGAAAATGACCCCTTAATGCGACACAACGATTGTACCAAAAGAAAATCAGTTTTCCCACTCAACTCGTCCCGTCAATATTATCACTCACCGGACAAATACTGCTTTGTGCCGATTTGTTTCTGAGTTGATAAGAAAGAATTCGCCCTGCCGGTACTACGGCGCAAATCACGAACGCGAGTGAGCGCAGGCCCGTCAACCGGGCCATCTATCATTCTTGAGGATAATTGCAAAACATCACTCGGTCATTTATAAAACGGTGCCATTTTAAAGGGACACCCCAAGCCGAGAGATCGCTGGCACCAAGCCTGTACCGTGGATATTTAAGTCAGTTTCATACACACAATTATTTCCATCGCAAATAGTGTGGCGTCACGGTATAGACCGTATGCGTTAGAGGACATCTTTTGTTATTTTAATTCAGTAACAATGAGTGCACAAAAGGTTCACTCAGGCATATATCAGCAAAATACAGTCACTGCCCTCGAACATGGCTGATACACATAAGGTGTATAGTTACCGCCGTATATCACATATGTGTCACTTATTTGGGTAAATGATGGTCCTGTTATGACGCCATTTTGGGTTATAAAGTGGCAGAGATTGAGGTGAATGACGTAAATTTGCATATTGTAGTGATTCGAAAATTACAATCTTGAAATTTTTAGGTTAAGTTGCTAAATAACTCAAATGAAAGTGAGGATTTCATTTCTATACCCAAAAAAGTCCTAGTTACAAGGATATTAGTCCGAAGAAACCTATATAGGCTTACTGAAGACTGAAGACGATGACGAAAAGGTTCATTATGAGGGGTAGGTAGAAAATTCCGGAACTCTTTAGGAGAAGAATCCTAAGGAATAGATAGGGACTGAAACCCCAATCGACTTGTCGGCATGGTGAGATCCGAACCTGGGCCTCAGAGCTGGAAAGTGAGGTGAGGACAACTATGTGAATCTGACTCAAATCAGAGTGGCCCGAAAAAAACCAAAGCCACCAGTTTGGCATGGGTGGGGAAGGGTTCGAACCGTTTTCCCATGCTGAACGGCTAGAAGAGTATTACCGTTCCAACCTCACTGCACGGAATCAGGAAGGAGCTGCTAAAAGGAGCTGCAAACCTGTTCCACATTTTGAGCTGGGTTGGTCTCGAACTGGGCTACAGAGGTTGAACGTATAGAAGGAAAGTACCGACGCCCTATTAAACAATGACTCCCATACTGAAGACAGTTTTCCATGTACGGAGAGACCAGGCACATCAAGCGTCACTGCCCCTTGAAGCTCCCCGAGAGCTGACGGCCTGTCACGGTGGTATTACAAAAACCCGACTCGGTACAATCAAAGCGGTATCATGTTGACCGTGCTCTCTGGCTGCGAGGAGCATCTGCCTGGATCATCCAACGGGGACTTGACGGCGAACCTCCGCGACCATGGCAACCGCATCATCCTCCATCGTCATCGTATATCTCGGGGAGGATGCTCCAAAGAAGATAAAGTATTAAAAGATTAGATTCGGAGGCAGCTTGTGTATTGGACTTCTGAGGCAGGTGGCTTAATGTAAACCAGTTTTGTTTATAGCTGCCGAAATATAAAGTAACCTGGGTGCACTCAAGTGCCCATAAGGCGCGGAGGTCAGTTTACACGGGTTTATAACGAGAAAGAGTGCACAGTTTGGCACTGCTTTTTTCTTGTAACGCCCCCCTGTCCCTTTCCCACCATCACACTCTATTGCTCAGATTTCCACTCCTCTTTCATCTTCATCTACATTGGTCTGTCCCCTCATTTCACCCTCGTGGTCTGTCCCTCATTTTACACGCCCTTTGTTCTTCCTCCCACTCCATTACCTGTGATCTCACCTACACTGGCCTGTCCCCTGTTTATCAATTCCTGGTGGTCTGTCCTCCCCTATTTAATTAGTCCTTTGTTAGTCCTTCCACTCCATCCTCTTTGATCTTCACCTACGCCCTACATCTTCACCTACACCCCACGTTTGTTTCTTGTAACTCTGTCAATTTGCCTCTCAAAAACAACTTGTAAAGTTCGCAACGTCAGGCCGTATTAATTCGAAAGAATACACCTCAGATATAAAATCGTTTGTGAAATTTTAGGTCTACGTAGTATGATTATATATATTTTAATTATTGCCGTTTATAATTCAAGGAGGCAGAAAACAGCACAAGTGCAATTTCAGCAGTTTACTTGACCCAACATCTTTTCTTGCCAGTTCGTGAACATGTTTTCAATGCGCAAGCAGCCATGTGAGTTGATTTGTTTTAAGGATGTCCCTTTATATTTCTATGGTTCTCAAATTTTATTGGCCTCTGAAGTAGGGTCGGTCGGTCAAAAAAAATCTGAAGATGACAAAAAATGCAGTCGCACATGCATAGATGGCTGAATTAAATGATGCCAAGTGCGTATTTGTCTGTACTTTTGTTTATTGCACTGAGTTTATCACGAGTTGGTATCAATGAATAAAATATTCAAACCATATTTGGCAAGATTTAGTTGACTTACATTATATCTACACCAATTAGCAGCTCACTAACGTTTTGGCGGTAGTGGCAGCCATGACATAGCAAAGTTATTCTATAGACACCTTAAAATTATTATGAGAAGCAACATCCTCTCATCTTCTGGGCTTCCACTGGTTGCTATGCGCCTTACTTCCCATAAATGTCTACAATATTCGTTTTTAGTAGCTTGTCAAAATAGCACAGTGTCTGAATTCCGTATTCATTTAGTTTTTCATTTTTTTAAATCTGTTTATGGGTATCCAGACAGGGTCGGCGGTAATTTTAAAAAAATGGTTGTTTTTTTTCTTAAATCGAGTACCCAAAATAGGATCGGTCTGAAACAGGTGTTTTTTGTTTCTTAAATCCAGAACCAAAAATAGGAGCGGTTGGAAAGAGAACCAAGGGATAGTGCATCTAAGCACTTCATGGACAACTAAGGCAATTTACTAAAGGTCATTTCCACTTCATGCGAGTCAAATGTAAGGTCAAAAGTTTGTGATATTCTCGAGTGAATTTTACCGACTCAACATGAACCAGAACCAGAACCAGAAGGAATAAACAGGGACGCCCTAAAGAACAGCACCCCACGCGTGTGCCTATTTTATAAGGAATATCTCCTTTTGCTGTCTACTACAACTTTTTAAACAAAGTTCTTCGAAACCCAAATTCTTCGAATTACAATTGAAGAGCGCGATGAGAACTCAGTGTAAACTGTGTTCGACCGCAGAGTCACCACTGCCTTAAAAGTGTAAATATAGGCCCATACAAGCGATTGCCCCATCAGTTACACGCACTCTGTCTACAACAGATCACTACAGGCGCACCACGGAGTTCAATAGTGTTCTCGTCGCCTACTGCTTAAGCTGTCAGCCAGTGTGCAAGACAGACAGTTCGTAGCCAGCCACCGACGGTGATCACACGTTGCGGAAACTCATTAATACCTCATATTATTTCGAGAGCTCGTGCTGCCATCAGACGCGCAGATTGACCACACGAGTCGCTGGCAAATTGCGGATGCGTAATCGCACGGGCCGCATGATTAGCCCGCATCGCTCCTTGTTGCCACAAAAATGTTAGAACGCTTAAGTGCTAGGATTCGGCCCATAACGTGAAGGATCTGGCGAACAGTGACGCATCGTGAAAATGCTGTCTTGAGTAGTGATACGTCCATGGTCTATAATTACGAAGTGACAATATATGTACATCAATAATGTGTTACACCTGCAGTTCCACGTAGACGGGACAAGATATAAGGACACCGACTATCCCAGGACGACGAGTCTCTGCTCGGGGCAACTGGAACTAATAAAAATACGATACAAGAGCCGTATATTGTACAACCTATAACTACTTTGTGACAACCTGCGTACATGTTCTGCTCGATGTAGACTGAAGAAAAAATACACCATCACATTCTAAGCTATCACGTCTGCATATTTCTTATCAGCCAAAACCAACTTGTATGTTGTTTATTGTGTTGATCATCCATCAATGTTTTGCGGATCTAATGAGCCAAAACCAACTAAGAATGATAGCAGTTTGTATATTTTGTTGATCGTCCATTAACGGTTTGCGGCACATCACTAACACGAGTGCTACATGACTTGCCGCATCTGATGTGGGAATGATTTCATTATATCTTTGATTTGTACTTGTTAGGTTTCGTGGTTTCATTCGGTGTATTTGAAGGTGCCAATAAACATCATGTTCGCTTGTTTCTTTACGGTGATTGTATCGACTTTCCTCACCGTCGCTCGAACGCAGACAGCTGTTGAAGTCTACGAAGAGACAGGGGACTACATCATCGGTGGACTGTTACCAGTCTTCGAGGAAGGAGGATGCGACTTTTCTCTCCGGGAGCTGGAGACCCTCCACCGGCTGGAGGCCATGGCCTGGGCCGTGAGGGGGATCAACAACCGGTCCGACATCCTGCCGGGGATCCGCCTGGGGTTCCGGATTTACGACACCTGCTCGTACGAGCCCACCACGGTTGCCAGAGCCACCCTGTTTGTGCCTGATGCCAGCATCAACCTGGGCGCACCGGCCTCGTGCAAGGACCCACCCGAGGACTGGAAGCCGGTTATCGGTAAGAATTTGAACCTGGTTATACATTGGGCCTTATTTTGTTCTTGTTTTTACAAATTTATCTTCTTATTTTTTAATTGATATTGCCTAAACGCAAGGTCAAGGCCACTGAAAATGGTGCGCTGAAAACTAGAAAACGAACTGAAGACGTTACAGTGACAGAGGGTAACAGCTCACATTTCGTTTGAATTGTGAAAGATTATAGGCAGAAGGGAAACAGAATTCGGGTAGGGAGTTTCAAATAGAGCTTGAGGCAGTATGAGAGGAAAACCCTTGATTAGCTTTTTTAGACCTCGCATAATTATCAGATAGAACGAAATCGTCACAAAAGGGCACCAGCAAGTGTTCTAAAATAAATCATCTTAAAATAATATATATTTTTTGTTTCACTGAGCGAAACAGAGGAGAAACAATGACACTGAAATGGCTGTCAGTGATCATATAGTGCCCCATTTTACACATGCTGATCATACCTCGTATTTCACACGCTAAAACTACTCTGTAGACTTTAATATCCGTCGATCACAATTGAAGCAATTACTGGTGCCACGATAGTACCGAGGGTGTACGTCCCTCCCAATGCTTTTGCGACATTAAGATGGGTGCACCCTCCTTTTCTGTTCTCTCATTGTTGTTTTTGTATTTTGTAGGTGTCGTCGGAGCAGAGATGAGTTCAACCACCAAAGCCGCAGCGCAGCTATTCGGTGTCTACAAAATCCCCTTGATTAGCTTCTTCGCCACTACGGAGGAGCTGAGCGATATCGCCCGCTACCCTTACTTTCTGAGAATGATCCCCACGGATGACCTGCAGGTGAAAGCCATAATAGCCCTCATGGAGTATTTTGAATTTCACTACGTCTCCATCATTTACTCCGGCGACAGCTATGGCCGGAACGCCCTCAACAACTTCCGAAATAATCTCGCCTTATCGGGTAATCTGTGCATCGGGGTGGAGTTCGAGATCAGCAAATTCACGCTCGACTTTGTCCTGAACTTGGTGGTTCAGACCATCATAGACCAGGCAGACACAGCCAAAGTGTTGATCATGTTCACCCAGACCAACCACGCTAACAGGATCTTGGCGACCATGACAAAGTTGGGGGCACACGGTAAGCTCCAGATAATCGGCAGCGATGGCTGGGGGATGAGCATCGGGGAGATCAAGCCGGGGAACCGAGAGATGGCCCGGGGAGCCATCAAGACCCAACTACCCGACGAGGAGGTTCCGGAGTTCGAAGACTACTTCAAGACGTTGATTAATGCGAGCAACAACAGCCTTCCTGGGCACAATAACCCTTGGCTGTGGAGGTACGTCCTCAGGTACAAACTCTACTGTATCCTCGATCAAGGCTGCGACACGGCGTACGGAAAAGGGTTCAGTGAATCCAGTGGTGTATCTCGGGTCATTGATGCTGTGAAGACATACGCCTATGCTTTGAATGAGATGGTTATAGAATATTGCCTGAAGACCACCAATTCAAGCCCGCCGTGTAACGTCAGCGAAATGATCGTCGAAGGGGATACGCTCTTTACGCAGATGAAATCGGTGATTCAGCCGGAATCTCCCTACAGTTCGATGTTCACTCACGCCTCCGGACAGGTTATGCAGGAGCAGTACGAGCTGGAAGTTATTAAAGTCGGTGCCGAGAAGGAATTCGAACTGAAGCGAATCGGGGTGTACAAGTATAAAGAGAGAAACCTGACAATCACTGAACCAAATATCCCCTGGGGCGTGCCGGGGGACGCGGGTGAGTACAGCCCCCCGCCTTCATATTGCAGCCGGCCCTGTGAACCTGGCTTTATCAAGACGGGGATAGGGAGCCGCGAGTGCTGCTGGAAGTGCACGCCCTGCGCCGTTCGCGATGTTGTGGTGAACGAGACTGTGTGTATCACGTGCGAAAACCGAGAAAACCCAGATGATGCTCGGTTGAATTGCGAGGCGGCGAAGCCTCTCTACATCCACTGGGAGGACCCTGTCGCCATCGTCCTGATGGTCGTCACCTCGCTGGGCATTCTCTCCACCGGTCTGGCCTTCTTTGGATACTTCCGGAACAACAAGCAACCACTCATCAAGGCCTCAAGCCGGGAGCTCAGCTACATCATGCTCCTCGGGGTGTTCCTGTGTTACGGTCTGGTCTTCTCGTTCTTCGGCCAACCCTCCGTGGCAACCTGCTACGTCATCAGGATCGGCTTCATGCTGGGTTTCACCTTCACCTACGCCCCTCTCTTGACCCGGGCCAACCGCATCTACCGTATCTTCAGGGCAGGGAAGAGATCCACAAAGCGGCCGAGTTTCATCAGCCCCTGGTCGCAGGTCATCATTGCGTCAGGCTTCATTGTCATCCAAGTGAGTAGCAAATTTGATTTTCAATATCTAATTTTTTTTTTATAAAATGAACCAAAACTTGACTGGAATGGGGTTGAACCTGCGACCTCCAGATTACCGTCCCGGTCCTCTACCATCTGAGCTATCCATCTGAGCTATCATTTCATTTCCCTTATTCAACTGGTGAAATACAATCACCAACTACAAAAAAAGATTGCCTCTAATTTAAATACAATGTATAAATTTACCACAAAATGGAGGTTTACGGTTTAATATTGTAGCTTGGTATTGGCCTGCTTTCTCTGTCTTTGTCATGTTTTTTTTTGTAATTTGTTTACTTGTGAGTGATATAAATGTGAAATAAAAAAAAGTGCTTGCACTAATAAAAAAAGAAAATATCTGAGCTATCCAGCCATATGATGGCGGTTTCCCCTTTTGTCAATATCTGTGCTCAGGGGATGCTACTAAGAATCCATAAACCCGTATAATTGTACCATGTAGTTAGGGATCACGCCCAAAGTCACGATGCTACCAGTCACCAGTCACAATCTGCAATAAAGAAAACCTACCATACAGTTATTTGATATGATTTACACAATATAAAAGAAACATGGCGATTTGTTAGAGAAGCAGTATCTCTTTTTTCGTGGTGTTGTGTTACCAGAATTAATTAACCAGACGGTTTGAACACTGTGCCTCAGGAGGTGTTCCAGGGAACAGAGCTCACCTTTCGAAACAAGTTAACTGGTTCTTCTCTCCAACCATATACACACCTCAAACAAATAAATGATGCTACAGCATGACTTTTTAAAGTTAATTCCCATCACGCAAACTATTATTATCTTACAAATAATGACAAAGGTCGTAAGAGGAAAATTATGCGTACAACCGTCTCCAAGCAAACATAAACACGCAATAACTAAGTTATTTCCAATGTTTTGTTGGGAACTGTTGTTACAAATTTAGTCCGGGCACATCATAACGTTCCATCTGTCAGGGTATTACAATGCTGTCTATTAAAGACGGCTCTGTTAACATCATTATTTCTCTGCTATTTATTAATGTTAAATCGTATATCATTGCATTTTCTGTACTCCCACAGGTGTTTATGTTTAAAGGTTGATACTTTTAACTTGTTGGGGTGCAGACGTAAAACAAACAGACATATCAAGTTGGACATGCTCGTTGCAATATTCCAAATGCCCTTAACAGAGTGCACGCCTCTCTACGAATCGTGGATTGGTACAAGATTGGGCAATTACGCTCTGACATTTCCTGAAAATGTGGCGCGAAACGAGGCGTACTTTGGCGCGAAAACTGAGGAAAGAAATATGTTCAACATTCATCCGTGTCTCCGGGGATTTAAAAAAATCCGGTCTGTGCACGAACAACGACTCAATCATTAACAGTTGTTGGCCACATGCAACCTTCGTGCGTGCCTGTGTTGTCTGCACTTGTTTGGTTTAGAAATCCGTAGGTGCACGCTCCATTCGATTACGAAATTGCGCCTTTAAATGAGTCTAACAAAATTAATTAATTTCCAGGTTGCATCAAACACTGTCCGTAGGTAGTTTTTGCGCGCGTGTAGCTGGTGTTAAACTAGTTCAAATGACGCTGGCGACGGTCGTATATTGAGTTTCTATTGTGTGTTTTAGGGTATCAAAGCAGAAGCAAAATTAATCTGAAATCTTAAACCTATGACTTAAGGTCTTTATATATTCAATTCTCTATATTACTTGCTTCAGTGTTAACGAATTACTTGGGTCACGAATGAACAGGTGAAACATTAACAGAGTTAAACAATAAACTTGTTAACAAAGACTCCAGAAGTACACACGCTATTGTCGGGCAATCGATATGACAACACGAACCAGTTGAAGGACAAAAAATGCAGACTTCAGGAAAACACGGGTTCGGTATTTTTCAAGTCTTCCTTATATAAGTGGGTTGGGCGCGTCAGCTTTTAAAAACATCTACTCATTACCACGCAAGTTTTTGAGGTTAGAATTTGTTACCGTGCCCAAAACTCGTGCTCAAATCAAGGTTGAACAAGAGATGGCAAATATAAAGAGTTTCTAAAATTCTGTCCGATAAAGAAATAACTTCGATCTTGGCATCTTCATAAAATCAAATTAATTTCAGAGCGACCTATTTGGAGTAAATTATTTTATAAAATCAATGTTTGCTGATTGATTGAAAGGTTATCTTATCCTTAAGGACATTGTTTTGGCGTTCAGATTTTCATTACGATGGGGACCGTATACAGCAAACATCATTGAAGTACAGTGCTAACACAGTGAGTCCGATACCCAAGCATGATGCATATATCCGGAAGAAAAATCTAAGCGGAGACCACTCCAAACTTTATTGTAAATGACACAAATGGTGCGGCGTATTAAAGATTGATATTGGCGCGTGACTGGTAAATTAGTGCGAGGTGGCGGACTTGCTGCGTGCGTGCGTACGTTGCCACGACTAGCGCGTGTATTTGGGTGCACTTTCAATCGGACACCACTGTATCACTGCGTTCTTTTCGTATATACGAACGTGACACAGATTTTAAGTTGAGGCCAATATCGCCGATCGTTCCGAACATTTCCTGCAGGCCAATTTATTAGGCAAAATGATATCACCGTGTCCAGATAATTACCAACCCGTTCTCGACTCGACTGGCTGGCTCGCTAAGAGTCGGTTCCCGATCAGCGAAATTAAAAGCAAACAGATCTCTCAGTTTTCTGCGTCATTTTGTTTTGTCTTTAGAAGGGACAACCGAAATATGATCGGCGTTCGTACGTGGGTACAGACTATGGCGGGTAAACCGCGCGGCCGCAGCTTGGTAAGAGGGCAATGTCTCGCAGTTTCTCTTCTATCAAGCCGCTAATGTTGTGTAAAGAAAACAACCTGAGGTTCCTCCGATTAAATTTGCTGCATTAATTTTCCAATTTGCGCTGTCATGAAATCGTCGGGGCTGGTATATGTTTGTTGAAAGACGGGTCAAAGAACACATAAAACATATATAGCCCAAGTGAACTTTATATTCTATTCTCGGATATATAAATCGCAAGTTTATCCGGGGGTAACACCAAAGCTTTCGCCTGTGTTTCCCGGAATCAACCATTTCTTTTTTTAGAATTACATCAGTCACACACACAAAAAATGACCGTTCTGATCTTGGTAAAAAGAAAATAATCCTATTCCACAAATTCCGGTGGACGCCATTTTGGTTCCAGGGCATGCTCAGTCTTGCCTGAATCTGGAGTTATGGTAAAAGCTGAACTATGTAAGGCTCCATCTGTTTAGGCCTTCAAACATCATGAATCACATAATGACGTCTTATATCACGACGTCACATAATGACATCTTATGGGAGCCAGATAGGGGCCAGACGAGAGCCACCGAGCTCTCGTAGAAATGAGCACATTTAAACGAATCGTTACGTCATCATGACCCAGGTCTAATACACATGAACTAAGAGAGCAGCCACAACCACTTCCTAAGACATGCGTGTCACTGCCGGCCGCGCCGTAGCATGGTAATTCACGAAAAGGCTCAAAAAGGTCCGAAGGCGAATCATGTGCTTTTCACATTCGTACAAGACAAGCACAACCCTTTTCTAACGTTGTACGGCATACGCTTTCTGTTAAGTTCACACCGCCGTGGGATTCTCTAATTGGAAATTCAATACGAGATGCACTTTTCTCTGCTCCTTAGAGATATAAAAGTAATCATATTTGATCTGTCTTGATGGACTTTTATCTCCGGGGGAAGAAACAAATATGTAGCTCTGATGAGTTCACACGCAAGCCAGCCTGCATGGAAATATTTTAACGTCAGAATCGTTGACAAATATTCCTTTTAGTGTCAATGACCCCCGAGTTGAACGTCACTTTTACATAAACAATGTCGAATGTTAATTCTGAAATCGTCAAGGCACATTTTCCCACAGCTGATTAGCACATTGATTGGAAAATTTTGGACAAACAAGACAAACTCAGTTGAGAACCAATTTCGAGCAATGTATGAGTTTTGGGCTGGTTATATATGCTTTTATTAATCAACCGTTTTGTGAGCTCAACTTTCTGTGTTTTTCAACTCCGTCAACAGTCCTCGGAAAATACCTGACCGTTGACTGCATGGTATCTGATATTTAAGATTTCTCTAGCTTAAAGTCAATTTGTCTGCCAAAATATCGTATACGATAATGTGATTAGTATTCTCAACAATCCATCAAAACTGATATAAAGATTTTGTTGGCCGCAGTTTCGATTTTTTTTTCTCGAAGTTGACGAAGTTTCATTTTTCAACTTACGCCACACAGAAATGTAGTGGATTGTTCAGCTTTGTATACTGTTTTCGATTAATCGAAGCAACATCGATTCATCAAATTGAGTCCAGAGTCTTCTGATACGATCTTTGATTGATAGCGATGAAGACAATTTTATACAACCAGTGTTCGTTTGATTTGCGTCGGTATAAGTGTACCAACACGGTTCGTACCGTTGCCCACCGTTCTAATTTATTTGAAGTTCCCCAGTTGCCCTGTTACTAGTTTTCTTGCGTTTATTTGTTGTAGTGTCTTATCTGTAGTTCTCGTGATGTTTGTTTTGCCACAGATCTGAATATGAGATTGAAGAAGGCTTTCACTTTGATCTTCTTCAATGCCATGTTTTGCAAGTCTCCAATTTCCCACGTTACGTGTTTGTTCTGTAACTGGCATACATATTCAAAGTCTCTTGCGAATGATGCTATCGGTCTATGCAAATTGTATGAGTGTATTCTTTTTAAGCAGAATATTTGCAGTTTGAAATGCGGAAGCGGTAGTGTAACGGATGCAAGCACACGATCGAAACACCTTTAAACATTCTTTGGAGCAGTGGAACATGTATCAGTCAAAAAGAGTGCGAATGCGCGGGTGTGCTTTACTATCGTTTGCTGGATCTACAAATGGGAAACGTGATCTAACATTAACTTGCAACACACAGTACATTTGGTCGGTTTATGAAATTACATTGGGCTGGGTTAATATTTAGTAGCAGACTTCCGTGCATGAATCGCAAGCTGGTTTAATTAGTGTTGGGACTCGAGTAGACCACTTCCTAGTTGCTCGCATTTGATGGGTAACTATTTGTGTGTTGTTATTAAATTTGGCTTTATTGGCGGGAGTGTTTTTGCCATTATACTGTCCGATTGTCTACTAGCTTAACGATTGTTTGGACGGTATAGGCTTAGGTGACTTTTTTTAAGTGGTTCGCTGTTTAGGCCTGTTGTGATACAGAGAGACCGAATGCATGGCTGGTATGCAGACTAGATACTGTTTGTTTGGTATCTTGGCACTAGTCCTTTCACTGTTTAATATCACATTCAGAAAGGACAGAGAACGACCAGCGCCTTGTTGATATTATGACCTCTGACGCGGGTCCACGTAATTTAAATATCAACACGCACCACAACCCCAGACTGAACCCGAACCCACAACCTTTTGAAGCCGCATGCAGTCTTTTTGGTGAAGATTACTTCTGGATTGTTTATACCTTTGATCTGTACTTTCAAAGAAAATGGTACTAGATACAAATATGTGCAAGTGACAGCAAGCCAGTCTCATCTTTCTCTGATATGGATCGGGGTCCTCAATTACACTTTTGCCTATTTGTTAGTAAACAAATAGCGCATTGAGCGTCTTTTTAGGCGGATTATGGCGCTATATAAATATACATTATTATTACGTTATTATTATTATTATAACAAAAGTATATTCCTAGGAGTGTTACTTCAGGTAATATGTGCTGTTGGAGTCCCATATAACAGTATGGGATGCAACTTATAGGCTCAATTTGCCGTCCATGTACAGACCCAATATTGCTAGGAGAGGTTACTATTATACATTATGCTATCTCCGTGTGGACCCACATAATGTTGTAAACGATGTTTGGGCAGAATTGTGAGGCAATTATAATATTCTCGTCATGCGACGCCATGCAAACAGGACATTCTACGACATTTTACACTCATAAAATTACATTGATTAATTTATATAGGAGTAGGTAGTGCCGAATGAAGTTAATATTAATTTATTCGAACTTTTGTCGATATCGGAGGGAAATGACGCCGAGAACCACATGACACGTAGTGCACTAGCTGTTTTAGGTATTGACACCCCACTATGGGACGCTGCGTGGTCATGATATGCATTTTATCGACGGATACTCGAATGTATCATAAATAATGTACATAATATTCTTCCATGCTGTTTATATTTTACCAAAGCTGTTTATTCCATACCTATGTAAACCGCTTATTCGAACCGTTCAATTAGACTTGCAATTGCATTATCGATTGTCTGCACTCCAGTCTATGTACGAACCGTCTGTGCTCTTACACCGACCTAGTTAACAGTACATGTATTATAGTCCGCAAACAAATTACACACGCGCACTCTCCAAAGACAAGCACTGTTCGTATATGAATCGGAAAAGTCTGCACTTGTGCATTCGAGAGCTAAAGCTAGGCCGAGCAGCAAAAAGTCATTTAGTCTCCGTTTGGGAATAGGCCTATTTATTTCACGGCGTTGCTCGTTGGACTACCAGACCCTCAGACGCCTTGTGTACAACGATTTACATCACACGAAGCCAGCATGCACCATTTATTTTCGATATCTGTTTCACCCTACTCTTTATCTTGTCATGGTGTTGTAGCACAGCGCAAACACTGTGCTTTAAGATCGTCGAATGCCAAGAAGGCATTTATTTTCTCCTCGCCACGTTACCATACTCGTCGGGCATGAAAAGACCGCGTTCGAATCCAGAACACGAACCGGAGATGGTTGACCAAGGGGTTGGGCAATTAAACACGCTACCTACAGGCAAAATTAGTTTTTGAAATACGAGTCAAGCGGTTGCAAATATCCTTTTGTCGTTAAGTGCTTGGCAGATGTTCAATATTATCACTAGAGGTCATGAGTTGACAGGTTTGAGGGGGAAGTTTTAACCATTTAAGTCTTGAAAAAGTAAATCAAGATGGTTTACGCAGTGAATTGGTACACAATGTCAGCCCTTATGAAAGCATTATGGTAAACCTTAGTGGCCCGCTTCTAATAACACGTTATAAAATCCTATGCACAATCTGCCATTTCATTTCAGTGACATTAGCGGCAAAGTTAAAGAAAACCAGAAATGACTTTTATTTACAGGTTCATTTATTCATACTGTGAAGCGTGACGTCATGTCTTGAGCATACACTGCGCAGGAAAACGGCAACCAACGTGAATGTCAGAACTGTCGTCGCGAAGTGCGGACTTTACTTGTGAAAGACGCCCTCTATTTGCATCGCCTTCGAAGTAGTGTAAGGTTTTTTTCACTACACACACGTTTACATACAAACAGCAAACGTCCACGTGCTTCCAATATCTTATTGGTTTCTATGCGTCTTGGCTGTGCCGCCACCCTTAAAGCTTGATTGGTCTACTTACCATGCACATGCATGCGTCACGCTTAATACAGCAGCCTATTGGAGCGCGCGTAGATATTTAAATTAGATTGACACCTTCGTCATACGTTCATCTGACAATCCACGCGCTATGCGTTGAATATCAAACTATGGCCCGCCACGGACCGCCATTTTGAGTCTGTTCTCTTACTAGTTTTGCACTGGCTCTCGAGAGGCCAAACAACGATATCTTCAATTCATTCGTGGAGTCCATACGCGTGTACTCAAACAAAAATAAGCCACGAACCGATTTTGTTTTCTTCAAATTTTGGCACGTCAGGTGCTCTGCAAAGGCCATTTTTTACGCAATTTATTTCTGCTTATGTAAGATACATTTTAAGACTTTACGACATAAATAAATGCTCTGTAGTCGGCTCATTAGTATTGGATTTATTATTACCGGAATTGCACTTACGACGTCGTCCCTGAATGGCCCACTCTAAAATCCACTTAGGCGTAGGTAAACCTGGATCATCGAAACATGACATTAAAAATCGAAGAAGAAAAAACACCCCGACTTTACTCTGAGGATGGATGTGTTTTTCCTGTATGTCGAGTTTAATTCGCCTTCAAGGGGTCGGCGAAGCTTTTGCGGTTTGTCTTGATGCATTACTATTAATCAAATCTGATGAACGCTAACCGCGTATCACGAATCAAATATGACAAAAAGCGGCTCCTTATAAAAGCGAATGCAAATATTAAAACCGATTGTACAAAATTATGCAATATAGCGGAATCGCAAGGATTTATTGCTGTTCGAGATTTCATCTTATCATTATCGAACTTTTGTAATTACAAATTTCTACTTTCAGACGGAACTTCTTTCCTGAAGATGGCAAAAGGTGTCGCACATTTTATAATCATATTTCACTTTTATTTCTTCCCTCATAGGTCAGATTAAAAAAAAAAAGAGTTATAAAACATGAGGTAGAATTTACACTACCATTCTTATGTGGTGTTCACAGCGCACTTTCTTTCTCTTTGAGGAAAAGTATATGACAGTCAATCATTTTGTGTTAAATGTTTGTTCAACTGTTCGTCTGTAATTTGTCTTGGGTGTGTCTTATTCACGAAACACAAGTAAAGATCACAGCACTTTTAAGGTTTGGAAGAAAATCTAAGGCTATGAAAGAAAAAAAATACCACCCATCGCAAAACATTTGGATGGCAGGTTTTTAATTGAAACTAATGTCATATTGCCCCGTGGCCTAAAGTACTTTTGGGGAGCACATGTATCCTCGGCACTGAAGAACCCAGAACGTGCATTCCAGTTGGCTCACGCGTACGTAGAAAGGAGCAGTTAAGATAAATTGTCTTGCTTAAGGGTAAAGGCCGTTGCTTTAGCACTCAACCAACGTATGTCGTGGTCACTGAGGGGCAATGAAGGTCTCATAACTAGCTTCACTTGGTAGATAAAGGCACAACTTCCATCAAGAATTCAGTTTTAACCATGTTTGGACTTTACTCTTATCGAAAGTACAGAGTTTCTTCTCGTGTGAAGTGCAATGGCCTGGGAGCGTTGTGGTCTCCGGGTAATTCAGCAGGTCGTGGGTTCGACTCCAGCCTGGGGGAAAGGCACTTTGTCACTAACTGCTTCTCCCCACCCAGGTGTAAATTTGGTACCTGTTAGGGCAGAAATGGTTATTGTGATTGATTTAGCTGCTTTGCGCCGAAATGGCTACATCGATCTGTATACTCCCCAGGGAACTGAGGTGGTATTTGGAATGTTTCACTGGCACAATTAGCAGGGTAATAATGATGATGTAGCACCTTGAGCACCGATACTGATGGTTACGTGTGCTTTATAAACTTCCATTATCACACACACATTATTATCATGCGTACTTCAGAAGAAACACTTTCCTCAATGCGCAAGACGGCACAGGCTATCATTATCATTAAGAGATAAATGTATAATTCAATCTCTGTGCTATCTTTTTGCCCACAGCTCGTCATCAGTATAACATGGCAGATCAATGATCCTCCAGCTCCAGTGGAGAAGGTCCCTACGGCGGGCAGCGTAGAGCTCATGTGCAACATCAACACAAACGAGATGATCATGTCACTCAGCTACAACGTCATCCTGGTCCTGCTGTGCAGCGTCCATGCCTTCATGACGCGCAAGGTGCCAAACAACTACAACGAGTCTCGCTTCATCAGCATGAGCGTCTACACAACCATGGTCATCTGGCTGGCGTTCATTCCTTGCTTCTTCCTGCTCCCAGGAGCTGTGGTGCAGCTTGTGGTGATGGCAGTGGCACTTATCATAAGTGGAAGTATCACCCTGGCCTTCATGTTCTTCCCAAAACTCTACGCCGTGCACTTTGTCTCTGAGGACAACGTTCATGCTGCTGGGACCTACCGTGATCCCGGCTCTATCACCGACGCGGGCAACATCGGCGTTGGTGGTGGTGGAAGTGGTGGCAGCAGTGGCAGTAGCAAGAAGAAGCTTGCTGCGCTTCGTTTCGATATCAACAGCACGGCCCGCTCCTTGATGCGCAGCTCGAGTGTTGCGCCCACTACGGTGAACCTGAACTCCCAGATCGACCTGAGGGACGACCTGGCGGTCCCGGAAGGGAAGACTCGGCAGAGATGCTTTCAGTCACTGACTCCGATCCAAACTGGGGACCAAAATGACATTAGTTGCACTGGTACCTGATGGAATCCAGTAACTTAAGAAATCAGTGTACAATAACTTCCGTCCTTTCAGACTTTAGATCACTCGTACCACCGGTGACCTCTGGCGACCTCTGGTGCTGTCATTTTTTAATAGGTGATGTAGGGCAGTGGCGTGATTGCGTGTTGACAACTGGGGGATGAGGCATGCAAAATTCTGAAACCACACTGGAAATTGCAAAATAATTCAAAAGCTCGAGGGGGGGGGTGGGCCGGACCCCATTTGATGCTAGATGGCACTCTTCATAAATACAATCGTGTGTGAATATTATTGTACATAATACACCAAGACGAAATACTTCCGCCTCCGATTATGTGACGTTTCAAAACTAATAACTAATTTTAAACTCGATATTTCAGTGGGTTGGATTTTCTCTGGTCTATATCCACAGCTTTTTTTTCCACAACCACATTTTTTTTAGTTCAGCTCAAAAATCTGGGGGGGGGGAACCAATCACCCATCCCTCTGGTCACAAAGTCGACATCTGGTATTGGTGGCGTGCCGAAAACTCGATCTAGTATCGACCTGTTCAGCAAGCGATCACCTGAAGGTCAAACACCGCCTTCAACTGATTGCACGCGCAACTAGGCGTGACGTTCCACTCTCGTTGCTCTTGGACAAAAACAACCAACCTACAGAACCGTACCGTAGAGGTGGCGCACTTATGCGAGCCTACCAACAGCAACTTTCTGATGACTTGAGGATGATTGGTATTTGCTTGAACAAGCTACACCAAACCGCTCAATTGCCGAACAATGGAAACGAACAATTCAAAACGTTATGATGTAGTCACCGAGCAACGCCCGAGCGCTGCACGCGCACAGACGTCACCATGATGGTGATGATCATGGCGTAAATTAACCACAAACCTTTGCGGTACTCTTACACGATTTTGTGAAAAAGATTAGAGGTCATGAGCGGCCCAGTGACGTGGGCGGGGTACAGTTTGTAGGGGGAGGTAGCACTTAGGGCACATTTAATACAGAGAGGTAAGGGTTCTCTTTTTTGCCTTCCTAACATTTGGAAGGGTTGGGTGGTTAGGGGCACGTGACTTGAGCGTAGTTGTTATCCCTTCCCTTACGCCACTGCAGCGGCTGTGGGCACGCCCCCGAGCAAGTAAACACCGCCAAAAAAGAAGGTCCACACTCACTGGAGGGGTCATAATTTTGAATCTGATTGTCTTAAGATGACGGCATTTATATAGACCTTTGGGGAATTTTGTTAACTTCATCATTTTTCAAAACTCTTTATAAATGACGTACGTTATCAAGAGACGATTAGATTCAAAATTTTGACCCCTCCAATCTGCTGTAACTTGATTGTACAGTATTTCGAATTTCGTATCACCAAAATGTTAAAGCCACAAATGAAGTGGCATATTTTATCTGTAAATCTACAGCGAGGTTGCATGAATCAATATGTGTATAGTTTCATTATCTTATATTTAGAAGACGAGTGTTGATAGGAAGTAAACGGCAAGCTAGAATTAATGGTTTCTGGTTTTAAAGAAATGTATATTATTAAGGACAAGCTCACACCGCATTGACATCCAAAATGCCACGTGACTAATAGGGTCACTTGAAAATATTTTTTTACGAAAATGAATTATTCATTTATCGATTTGATAAAATTACAGATACATTTATGACTTATCTTGTTTCGATTTTTGTGCCATCCAAATGTTGAATGTGAAATTAAATTTTGCTTGCCATAAGAACAAAACCTGTATCATATTTCTCAGTTTTAAAACTGTAAACATATTAACCAGTAGAGTATAATCTGGAGGCATTCGTTGCCTCAATAGTGCATTGTGTCGCGTTATGTATCATGATATTCATTTTGAAAAATGTATGATAAAATAATGTTCCATAACTTCATACCGAATGATACAACTACAATTAAAACGAAAATGTTGCTATGAATAGCAGGTGTCAGATTTTATTTAAAGATTGATTTTTAAATTGTCACTTGTTTGGAAAGCATTGTTAATTCTTGATTTATTTTTTAATATGACTGCGATAATTTAAAATTAAGGTGAATCAAAACGTTTATGATACGTTAATAAAAACGTTAGTTATATATTTGTATCTTAAATGCAAAAGGTTATCATTATAGGATGGAGCATGGAGGGCGCTCTTTTAGATTCTTTTATCCGACAACTTATTGTATAAAAAATAATATTAGGATGAACGATCTAAAGACCGCCCTCTGGTTTTTGGAAAGACTTTCGCTCGCAGCCAACACCCACGGGGCGAGGGCGCTCTTTCTGATCACCGAGACCGAACACACGAGATAATTAATGTGAATGCTTTCGGAAAACTACGGCATGACCGGAACTTTGACTTTCATCGGCGACATTATAATTCATTATTATTATTTTTTTTCGCTCTCAAAATTTTGCTGGAACTTGCCCATAGTTCTTGCGTTTCCAGACAGAATTCTTTACACGAAAAATCGCTAAACCTCGACAAGCGGTCTTGGTTGAGAACAGCAGTGTGCATATGGGGAGGCAGACCGCGTCGGAAGATTGTTCACAGCGATGCACGATAAAGGCACAATTTCTATGTAAGAGGTAGAGGGCGCTGTTCTACCTGCTTTTTACTACAACCTTGTTCCCATGGTGTCGTGCAGTGCGCTTCCATCGCTATCTACTCTCTCAAGGATCATTTGCATGTTCAAAACTCTTGCACACTTATGCAAATTTGGAATAGTCTGGTCGCCTGGACGCGCTTTAAAAGAGTGATTGTTTTTGTATGCCGGTGTCTGGGGTGAAAACAGAATTAATTCGTCGCTGCTTGACTTTCAAAAGCATGATTTTCTTCAAAGTTAAAATGTTACAATTTAATAAGCCATCAAGTATTACTCTACATATTAATATGAGCAAAATGGAAAAGGTACGGTTGTTGGTGACGTGAAGAGGACTTTATACTTTACAGCGGCCGTAAACAATACGCAATACACGTTGGAAAAGGGCCAAGTACAAGAAATGCATTACTTGCCGTTGTTTTTCCATCAAGGGGTTACCATTGGAAACGAGGTTGGAAATAAAGTAACCCCTGAGGACGAGGTTGCTGTTAGAAGTGAATTCGCCATCTATCATACTACCACCTTATTTAAAATGGAACTGTAAATAAAATTCATCATATTTCAAAAGCAAACTTGATATATTTTATTGAATACAACTGGTTTGAAAAAAGTAGAAATTAACTTGTGACTTCAATTTTTATATTAAAATCCATCGAGAAAAGTAATTGCTTAATTGCACTTTACTTCTATTGTTGTATGTTATTATCAGTGTAAAATGGGACTGGTTATACTGGCTCCCTTAAGGAATACGGAAGAGGTACGTTTGTTTGTGAGATGGGGTGGACGTTTAATAATTTAAAGCGAACGTAAAAAATTATATGCAAGACACGTTGGAAAAGACCAAGTGCAGTATTTGCTATTGCTGAATCGAACTTGTTCAGGACACAGGAATTGTTTTTCCATCCAGGGGTTACCATTGGAAGCGAGGTTGAAAATAAAGTAACCCCTGGGGACGAGGTTGCTGTTTACTTATTTAAACAAAATATGGAAAGCATATTGGTTGTTAGAAGTGATTTCGCCATCTAACATACTACTACCTTATAACAATGGAATTGTAAACAAATCATCATAATTTAACAGCAGTCTTTATCTATTTTATTGAATACAGTCGTTTAAAAAAAAAGTAGGGATTAACTTGTGACATCAATTTTTATATTAAATTCCACTGAGAAAAGAAATTGCTTAATGTACTTTACTTTCATTGTTTTATGTTATTATCAATGCTAAATGGGACTGTTTATGATGGTTCCCGCACCATATTCGAACTCAGGGATTCGGAAGCATTGCGTAGCTTTAAGTGAGTGCACAATGTGTGCAGCACCAATCGAGCTATCCCGACTGTTAAACATGGAGATCACGTATCTTTAAGAAAATGCAAGGTATAACGTGAACCGGTCCCAGGTTGTTTTCGTTGTTGTACCGGCACTACACTGAGCATTCAATGTTATTGGAAATTGTATTAGGCCATCAGCCTGGGGGTTTGGTCGGTATCAAATCAGGGCGTAAATGATTATAGTGAGCATGCGCAAGATATACCGCCCCTAGAGTGGTAACAAGCATTTTGATGGACATATTGAAAAAAGGGTGATAACACCCAAAAAGCTGCCACCGCTGCAATGCTATCACATATTTTCCAACTCTGGAGGTGTATACCTTGCCAAAAAACGCTATGACGATTATTCCCCTCATTTGATACCGGTGGCCAAAATTTGTGACCGAGGCTGACGGCCTATATTGCCGTGACGAATATTTGGTCTGTGCCGCGCTTGCATTGTCGTTGTGACTTCGTTTTAAGGAGACGAGAATTAGACCTTTTGCAATTTCGAACTTTATTTCCTGTTCAAAAAAGAAAATTCCTCCTGAGCCACGAATCAAAAATAAAAGATAAAATATTCTGCAATTTAAATTAATGAAGAATTCGACTGAAAAGAAACAAGGAAGAAAACTCTTAATTTGCTGGAATGAAATTTAAGTAATTTGCAGGAATGTAAAACATGAAACAACATAAGAGATGTTGCGTCTCGAACTAGTGTCATCCTAGCCCCATAAATGTGGCCAATTTACTGGACTACCTCCGTAAACAAAGGCCACATTTCCACCATGTACAAAAACATGTCGAACTTTGTCAAATTTAGATTTTCACATTTAGGCTAAGTGTGTAGTTTATTTTGCTTTAGAAGCATACTCACCCTCTTTATAGGCTAATCAGAAAGTGCCGCCTTTTTCTAATGTCTAATTTTCGTGAAATTTCATGTTGAAATTTTGATACGCAAACGTGTGCAAACAAATCTGTAAATTTCACGAAAAACAGACATCTGGAAAAGGCAGCACTTTCTGATTAGCCTATAAAGAGTGTGAGTATGCTTCTCTAAAGCAAAAATAAACTACAAACTAAGCCTAAATGTGAAAATTTGACAAAGTTCGACCTTTTTTGTACATGGTGAAAGTGCGGCCTTTATTTACGGAGCTAGTCCAGTAAATTGGCCACATTTATGGGGCTAGTGCACTGATCTCTATGTAAAGACTGGATAGCGGATATGCATACAACATTCACACAGAAGACTTTGCATATTGACCAATTCGCCCCCGGTCTCACGAAGATGGCCGCGTATAATACTGTAACGCGGCGGCCGGGCGAGGTGGGGTAGAGGGCGCTATTAAAGACTTTCTGCCGTCACCTTGCTAGATGTAATGATGCCAAGTCACAATAAATTTATATTTCCCGGATCCGTTTGGTTGAAATGTATAGATATGACTAAGAAAGGACGAAGACACTTTTTCTATATTCAACAAATATTTATTCTTAAAAACTCCAACAATATTTTTTTAGTCAATCAACATTATAACGTCTCAGCTCGCTGACTCTCTTACTCTACCGGCGACCGCTGCTCAGTTTACTCCCGGCTCTATGATTACGGCTACCGCAGACTCAGTTTACCTCGGCGATCCCCCAATTCCCCAATTAACAACCCTAGCTGGAATGACTCCTAGCACCAAGCTGGAAAAAAATACCCCGCCAGCTCCGCTCTCCCCGCTGAAAATACTAATAACTCCCCTCCCGCCCCCTCCCCGCTATAAAACTAACTCCGCCAGCGCTGGAAATAAAATACTCCCATCCGCCCTCTCCCCCCCTTCAAATAACTAAATAACTCCCCCCTGGAAAATACTCAATATGGAAAATACTCCCGCCCGCTAAATCCTAAAAATAACTCCGCCAGCTGCTGGAAAATCCGCCATACTCCCTCAGCAGCCTCCGCTCCCTAACCCGCTGGAAAATACTACTCCCCGCTGCCAGCTCCCCGCCTACGCCCCAGTCTAGTCTACGCTGACATCGACGCGACGCTAACCCTTCCTGTCCCTCTTTCTGTCCCGCCCTTATCAATCGCCCAAAACCAAACCCGCTTTCAGTGAGGGTAGGTTGCCGAGTCGGTGAGTTGCCGCCGACCAGATCGTCCCTAAAACCAACATCTCTCACATCAAAAGCTCTATCGGCATTTCATACACTTGTTTATATCCGATACAATAGACATAAATATAATATAAATAATACAATCAAATATAAATTTTCAATATAATTTTAACAGCATTCCTCATTTGCAACTCACAACAAATAAATACATAAAACCAAAAAAAATAATATCTGTAATGTTTAAAAATGCCTCATTCTATAAAATTCAACGACAAAAGCATAACACTTCAAAAAATAATTCATAACTATGCAATATATCACTCTTATCTAATAATATAGATACTAAATGCAAAAAGATAATAGTTGATAATAAATGCAAGATAAATGAGTTGATATCAAGCTGAATTCGGCAACGAATCTCACACATCGGAACTCGAAACTTTTATACCGCGTGCAACGTTTATCACAAAATCGTTCACAACATAACGCCAACTTGCACACAAAACTCGCGCGTAACAAAAAACGCGCGATTGCTAAACAGTATAATAAATTTTCCATAATACGTGGCGTATTTTTGTTTCGCTATAAGGGCGTATAAGGGCTGGCCCGCGCCTAATGAAATCAATATTCATGAGTTATATATGGAGCGGCAGAAATGGCGGGGCTGGCGATCGGGCGGCTTCTGTAAGAGCTGCTGGGATGAATTCTGGTAGTTTTATCTCTATTGTGTGATTAATGATAATTATCTCAGAATTCTAAAATCGCATGAATTCGCAACTCACACTACGAACGTTCTACATACGCATACGCGCGCGTAAATACGCGCGCGCGCGCGACGCAATTGACGCGCACACACATCACGTACACACATATTACACATTTCAAAGGTGGACACATTTGTAGTGATTATCAACGCAAAAACGCCGAAAGTAATATTTTTGTAACCTTTAAAGTAAAATTTAACTAAAAAAAATGTGTTAACCGTTAATAAATAGTGTGAAATCCGGCGTTACAGTCAAAAACGGCGCTACAAAAGAAAAGATGCATTCTTTCTTTAAAAAATCACCAGGTGGTCTCACCAATATGGAAGTCCAAAAGTATTAGTCAATTTTTGTGCGGCTCTAGTGTCATCCTGCCAATGAGTCAAGCGTCTTATCCATACACGTTTGCACAAAATAATGGTTGGTAATTATACATGTATTGCGTACTTATACTACAGGTACGCGCGCAGAGGAAGTGCCGGCAAAAGAACGAAAAAAATTCAGGACCGGTTCACGGTAATAAAACGCTTCATTTAGAAAACTTACATTTGGTCCCATGATCCCCTCCACTGCATCTTGTTTTGACGATCCATCCAAAATCAGTTGACCGGTGGTTTTGATTCGGGTTTCTCAGCTGTCCTTCTCGGTACTAGAATTCATATTTGAAGTGATATCGGTCCATTTCAGCACACTTTGCAGACACTTTGAACTCCCTGAAAATGGGAACCACAATGCGCTGGCGCCTTCCCCCACGTACTAGCTCGCATGCCTTGCCTTAATACCGTCGCTGCAGAATGTATACATTGTATACATTTGCATACGTCTTATCCATTGCGGTATGCGATGGCCAAACTTGTGTAGCTGTCGTTTTCTGGATTGACGGTATCATGCAGAACTATTACTGTGAGTAGACTGGCAAACTGGACAGTGATTCAACAAGCGAGAGCGTTCATTATCACAGTGGTGGTGCAACCAAAACAGTGACGAACTTCGACTCATAATCAGCAGTATTAGTAGCAAGTTGTTGCAGTGTTCCCTGTGGTAGAATTAAGGAGAAAAGTTTGCACGAACCATCTGAAAACAGACCGTATGATGCTAGAGGGCGCCATGACGCTTCGTCTTGAGTACGGGAGCACGGCAGGATGCATGCTGCAGGCCGGGCTAAGAAGCAAGGCCACCAGAGGCTGCTTAGCAACCGTAACACCGCGCCCTCTTGGGATAAAACTACTATAAGGTAAATAAGTATCTCTTATTTCACCGTTGCTGCAGTGATTCCTTGTCGATGTCGGCAATGACCAATTTGAAATATAGGTAAACTGTTCTTTTCAATAGGGCAAAATTGAAAACCAAAAATCCTTCGAAACTGTTTGGATTGAGCAATCTATTTAGGCTCAGCTAGAATGTTGCCCATAGTACAGAAGTTTTAGTAATAACTGGCGGAGTCAGAAAAGAGGAAGGGGTGGCCATTAGCTAACACCAGGGGGGTGATGTTTAAGGCGAACGGAAGTGGCTCTCATTGAACTAGGTGGCGCTATATTGCCCATGGACATGTACATGTTCATGTTGTCGTCTACACAACGACGAATAAGGGAATGGCTATAATCGCGAACCTCTAGCGACGCCCTTGGTTTATACTAAATATTAAAACAAGGAACGTGAGGACGTGTTAAACAGTTTCACGCGTGCCCAAACCATATCCGGATAATGCGGCTGTGGCAGCTACATTGTTTTCGTTGTCTTCCTTTTGCCTATTCAGAGTCACGCGCGGGTCACAAGTGATTGTTATCGTAGGTTCCACACAAATTCCATCTAAGCCTGCAACATTTTTTTCATTTTTCTGATCCAGTCTATTCCCGATGAGAGGTTCCAGCTTTATACAGAACAAAAAAAAACACAAATGCCTCTGACATTCCGTTTGTTTCTGCAACAGCACGTGCGGCCCACTTAGCTTTAACATAACACAACTCGAATATGCATTGGAAAAAAAGCAGCGTAATACATTCATATTATTTTAAATTATCCTGTATTAATCTGGCCGTTCAAGTTACTTTGCTGTGACTCTCGATCCTAGATACCTTATTGTAAAAACTGCATGCAACACACTTGTGCTTTTTGTCCTCTATAATTACGAGAGTTCAAATGTCAGTTTTCCATTGAAATTCACATCTGAAGTAAAATATCCATTAGGCCAAATACAAAAAGCTGTTTCTCGTACCCTCCTGTTTCCATTTTTCCGCCCACCTCCTTTTTTAATTTATAAATTTGCAATACATGGTGTATCCCGCAAACAAGGAAACCCAGATACTATGTAAATGTAAATTATAAAAAAAAAATACTCAGTCATTCTTGGCCACAGACACACAATCAAGGTATCATTGGAAAGAGGACAAATTGGTGTTTCACATGATCTTTATTGAATTTGAAAATATTTATTATTTTTTTTTATAATTTACATTTACATCTTTGATTCCTTTTTGTGATACACTTGCTTTGGAAATATATTGCGAATATATTGTCCTTTCATTCGTCTCCATCAGAATCGTAGCTGTCATGATATAGAAAGGGTAACGGCTCCTTTGGTCACCGCAAAAGAGTCGAGAAAATGTAAGAATCTATCCGCCATCTTGAAAAACCCTCCATCTTGGGGAAAACAAAAAAAACAGGCCGCCTCTTTCATTTTTTCAAAAAGCTCAGATGAGAAACTATTTTTTTTACTCGGCCTTTTATCCATAATATTCATTCTATGAAATATTCAAAAGGCTTCTTCTTTTTTTCGAGTGACTCGAACCGCAACTAATGATGTTACGGGAATGTCAGTGATGAGAACTGTGATTATTTCGTCGTGTTTATACCTATAGCAATGATCATCAATATGTCACAATTGATTGCATCTGCTCATTAAACCTCATGCAAAAATAATAAGCCTCATTATATTCACTTGCCATTGCCGTCCCATTATTGTTTTGAGTGGGCGATGTAGCCTTTGCCTTATGCCATTGAAAACCGGACGTGAGGCTTTTACTGTTGCTTTTCCGGAGCCAATTTCTAAAAGGCCGAAGAAATATAGCTTAGGCCTGTTTGACCTATTATAAGCATATCGTCAGTTATTTATTTTCGTTGGTAACGTGTTTTTGCCGAGCCGATATTACGTGTAGGCTTACATACCTCCAATGGCCTCATTTCTGGCAGCCGAAAAAAATTAATGAACCGTTGGGCAAGTCAAATGGTCACTACGGATTAACAATTCCTTTTTACCTCACTTGTTTATTTTGTTAACATGAGAACACATTTCAGATAATTCTGCTCAAAGTTTGATTTTATCTTTGATTCGATTTTTAAAAATAAATAAATGGTTTTTGTTCAATAATATTCTTATCTAATTAACATTACAACGATGTTGCGGAAATACGTTGTTTTTATAACTTTATTCGGTTTTGCATTGTCGAGAAGAGTTTTTCAGCTCTGGTAAGAGCTTCCACATGTCACGTGGTGGTCTGTCTGTCTGTCTGTTTGTCTTTATTGTATGTCTGGCCGGAAAATTGACCAAAAGTATGGTGTTCCGTAAGTGCCATCGGCGTCGTTGATTGTGTACTCGCACTTGTTTCTTTAGCGAAACGAAAAGCAGCAAAGTAAAAAGTATCACTTCATAATTTGCGGAGGAAGAAATCACCTACATTTACTTCCTTCCTAATTTACAAATAAAATGCTAAAAAAATTGTAAGTGTGTCAGTAAAATGTGTCAGTAAAACGTGTCAAAACTTAGTCCATTATGTGCCACTTTTCGTCCTTGATGTTGATGAACTGACTAATTAAATTCACCCGCTGCACTTGTCCTTTCCGTGATTGGGCATACACGTATCACTCTCGACATTTCCTGCCGCGTCTTTCAAACAATCTATCATAAACGTGAGAGCGCTCACTAATTTGCCCTTCCCATCCCTCTTTCCTCAGGTTGGTTTTGATTGT
This sequence comes from Patiria pectinifera, assembly GCA_029964075.1. Lineage (NCBI taxonomy): Eukaryota > Metazoa > Echinodermata > Asteroidea > Valvatida > Asterinidae > Patiria > Patiria pectinifera. Next base: position 2,039,719 of record CM057140.1, read on the forward strand.
GTCATTTTTCCAGTCATCGGGCTTTTTTCTTCCAACACGCACGGCCTACGTGCTTCGAAAAGGAGCAATGCAATTAGTTACCAATGCCCTAGCTATAAAATTGACGCCCTGAAAAGCAATCCAGCAATTTTAATTTTTGTTTTATGTATTGCCCCACCGTTTCTTATGCATTTTGATCGGGCCCTACTTTTTAACCCAAAATTGCTCCTGTCCTATCCTGTGCGATCGCAGTTGATAAGGTCAAACAAAGTGACAAAATCGTAAAGGGGGAAATTTTTGCATTTGGCGTTATGTGTGTGTCAAACAATGTGCATGATCAGTTGAAAGTATAGCAAACAAAAAAACAACATTTTATCACTTTAGAACCAGTTCGTTAGTACGACGTCACTTAATCAGTTTAAACCACGCTTCCAGACATTAAAGCCAGAGTCCATATTTGCAGCTATCCAAAAAGTAACTGGCGTAATTATTGTTGAATATTATACTTGGTTGAAAGATAGTAAGGGGACTAAAATCCCTGTGAAACTATTCTTTCTGGCAAGCTGTCATTTTGAAGAAATCAAGAAGCACCGTAGGAAATTCAAATTAGTAGCTCGTTTTGTTATTCGGTGAAGCGCGCGCAAGCATTAGCACGACGCACACGCGCGCGCGGTTGCTACAATTCGTCGGATCAGTGCGCGACATCGCGTAGCCGCAATCGGCTCAGTGAGAACGTGTCTCGGGCGCTGAATTCAGGCCCAATTCAAAACATGATTCAGCAACTTTTGATTTGAAATAGAGATCCTAGAATGCTGTTTTCTCGGAATATACAGCTAAAACTGAGCTAAACTTCACCAGGTTAGTTGTTCAGCACCCTTCTTTAGATCTTGAGCACATTTGTTGCTTCAAACTGACAAAATGCACAAATTACAAATGATGGACATACCTTTAAATAGTGTTGCAGTCATTGGAACCAGAAGTTAACGCAACTTGAGTGTTTATCCAATGGGTGCTGGTAATCAGTGGTGCGCGCGCGTGTGACGAAGTTTTTAACGAATCGGAAACTTTGAGATTTTCTTGTGTATCCACACACGCTACTTAGTGTGGACATTCCTTTATTTAAACAAAACTCATTACTCAAACCGTGAAAACTGTTTCAACCAATTTTTTCTATGATTTCCTTAAATGTTTCTCTTCATTTTGCGACGGATAAACCTAACCCAAAAAAATGCATTTAAACCTGTTTTCCAGAGAGGGGAAACCTTGTGTGGACGTGGGCAAGTCCACACATCGTATCTGAAAACTGGTTTATGTGGACCTCTTTTGTTTAGAGGTCCACACAGTGAATGTAATGTTTGTACACATTATACGCAGTGTCCAAAACATTTCATTATACCAAAAGGTACTACCCTATTAAAATAAATTTATATTGGTTTTGTTTTAAAGGGTTATCGTTTTGTAAACCATATCTGATAAAGGATTGACCTCGCATCCAGTGTTTACCCCCATTGCTTATTTTCATATTTTGATATTGCCGTCTTCATTTCTAGTGCATGGCCGCATTCCTGTACGGTTCGAATTTTCAAGCAGTTCCATTTACGTCCTTTACTCCCTCTGGGATGATATTTTCCTTTAATGGACTGCTTCGCTTATCTTCTATTTTTGGTTTCAAATCGTTCATTTCTTTTAAAAGAGCCGCCAAGAGCTAAAATCCTTTGGCAGAAAAACAAATACCCGTTGCTATAGAAAGAACCTCGTGGAAAAAAACACCAATTTCAGAGGAGCACTCACAAGAAAAGGACGCTACGGTAAATGCGATTTTAGAAAAGGTTTTCCTCATCTATGCAAACAAACAAAAACTGACGAATGGCCTAGGCAAGCAACTTAAGTACCTCTAAAAGCAAGCTCTTCAAACCCAAGACCAATTTAGGTTTTCTGAGCGGTCATTATTTTGAACGCCATAGCCCGCCTAAGAATTTCCATACTGCCCATGTGATATTATGGCACGGCAGATAGGTGATGGGATTGTGCCTTTGATGATACTAGCATGGCATTTGGCACACAATCCGAGGATGGCATGAGAAGTATCTGGCTATAGGTCCATCGCAGATTTGTTCTTTGAAAAAAAAATTAGGTAGAATACCAAGCAATGGCAGCCATTTTGAAAATTTTAAAATTGCATGTTATTCTTCCTATATTTTTTTTCAAAGGACAAATCTACGATGGCCCTTTAGCCAAATCTTTCTCATGACATTCAAATGTCATGTTTTAAATGAAATGATGTTAATTGAAAAGAGCATTAGTTTGCTTTCAACCAGAACTTTGAAACTGGATGAGATCACAATCTAAACCATAACAATCTCGGCGATTTCAGGACGTTATGCCGCTTTAACGGGCAATTCTGGCTTAGCGCACTCTGCACTATACGACAGTTCACACAGACTGACGACCACACGCGCATAATTCCATGGTTACAAATGTCATACAATTTGGCCCGGCAGGGAACCAGTCACAAGTTAATACAGATTTCCACGTAACATTTTGACTGGTAACCTGCTTCTGATAAGCAAAAGTTAGCGTTGCTCCGCAACTGCCCCTGGATAATAATAATAAACCACTCAATAAGACCCCAATGCGCTGTACAGGCATGATAACATACATCTGTACAATTAGAGTAAATCTTTAACTACAAATTGTATACAAAAACACGGCATATGTAAACAGAAAACCAACACATTGATGGATCCCGAGAATAATTAGCTCTACTTGATTTTTTTTTTTTTTTTTTTTTGCCTATCCCCCCCTCCCTGTATATAATAAATTTTATTTATATACTGGTTTTTTTTTTTTTTTCATCGCTATAATTCCCCTCCAAAGTCCTGTATGGCGTGCATATTTTGCCTTCATGTGATTCCTTTACTAATGGTCTGGAAATGTAATTGGAGTATTTTTGTCTCTCCATGGATTTGTTCCTTCTAAATTCGATCTCAAATTAAATGCTGGTCCTTAATACTCATAATATACTAGCTCGGCATTGTCTCCCTTCTGCTGCAGATGGCAGCATAAAAGGACAATTTCATATCAATATATACAATTTTGGTTCACCAAACTTTTTTTTCTAAATGCTGGAATGTGTAATGTGTCAGTATTATCGATTTGTGTAATTACTTAACTGTTATGCCAACAGTAACCTGGCAGAAGAATCGATATTCTATACAGTGGAACCATAAAGGCAACCAGATCCAAATGTGATGTGATGGTATCCAGATGTGAAGTTTTTCACATGTTTGCAATTACGTTCCCATAAATTTGGCATTGGTGGTATTTTCGTTGATGGTACAGTTCGAGCATTTTGCCCCAAAAGATTGAGAGAAAATTGGTGTAATTTTTTTCTAGCATGTAGCAAACCCATCTGGTATGTCTGTGTGCAATAAACAGTCAAATGGTTTCAATTTCAACCACCTACAAATTTATAACAAAGTGTGACTTTTGCTTTGCGATCCTGCAGATCTAACCAGAGTAGGTCATGAATTGTTTCAATCGTGTGCTGGTACAGCACGTTCTACGCGTTCACGACCTCTAGGTCCGGTAACAGTACCTGCGCATGCGCATGATCCAACATGGTCAGTGGAATAGCCGTATAAATTGAACGGATCCGGAACAGGATGCAGTTTCCGGGGATCAAATTCAGTTGTGCGCGCGTGACTTTGATGTTAAGACAAAATTGCCCAGTAGCGCTTGATAGCAATGCTAAATAGACACATTAGAAGGAAATATGACTGTCGTGATTCCACCATTGCAATTAGATCTGGCTCATTTAGTTGCTAATGGTCTTTTCCGGTTGATTGCAATGTACTTGATGACTGCCTGAACTACTGGTGTTGCCTTGTAAATTGAGGATTAAACTGCAAAAACGCAACTGTAGTTTTCTGCTTGAAATTCAGTCGCTTTGCTTTGTTGTACCAGGAATACCGGCACATTTGCATTTCAAGGGTAGACCGTAGTAGGCGGATGGACCACTGTCACGTGGCATCTCAACAGCCAATCACTGAGCGACGATACACTGAGAACCTACGTGCCAGAATGCAGGTATAGTCTGGGGACCAGCTTGGAAGTTTGCCGTGTCACTGCTGTTTTACAAACTGCTAGACGTGGAACTGTATTCCTGGTTTTGTGAAGACTCCTGGCCCATCGATGTCAAGGACCTTGGTGGATGCAGTTATAGAAACTTTTCAGCTGAAAGCCAGCACCATTGTACGTTCTGTGCACGCCAACTACCACTGCGATTTTCAGGAGAGATACTTTTCATTGAGTCATCCTATTATGGAATTTGATGTCATAGACAGATCGGCATTCATTGTGCAACACTCGTCTTTTTTGTAGGTGTTAAAATGTGTGTGTATCCTTGCTAGCATTCATGTTGAAAAGGTATAGAATTAATTAGACATTGAGGGAGCGAGTGCTGCACAGGAACTGGGTTTCAATTCCTAGCAAGCACGTTGTCACCGTCTCGCTTGCATAAAACAAGTCTGCATAATTATATCGTCTCTACTGTGATTGAAAGGACAAGGGAAGTAAACTCGAGGAAGAAAAAATAGGTCCGAATAATCTAATCAGTGGAATGTTTGGTGTAGACAAGATTCAGTGTGTACGCTGCGAGAGATGATAGTTCTCTGTGTGATTGAGAAACATCATCGGTCAGGTTCGAGTTCATACTGCAGTCCATCTGTTTGCCCACTTGTATGGAGAGAGCCCTGATGGATCAAACACCGTTGTTAGATGTGGAGCAAATTCACACGGGGATATCGCACTAAGCATCTGTATTTGTTAACCTCGAGGAGGAATATTATACACCATTGCTGGTGTGGACAGCTGTCGCACTAGAGTGCACTTGTCCGCTGGCTTTCTGTAAATACATGTATCGCAAGCTTTATTTCTGGCCGTTTGGACGAGCTGAGAAAACCATGATAATAACACTTGAACGAGAACAAGTTCAGAGTGCCGCTCTGAGACAAGCAGTGTATCTCTCGATTCCGAATACAGCAACCGAATACAGAACTTCATTTTCCAAGTTATACTGAGGACGCAGTTGTCTGTGTGGCGAGTATCGATACCAGGAATCGAGGCGCACTCATCATACCATCCATCGAGGCGAACCCGTACGTCAGTGTAGCCTTTAATATATCGTTCTGCATCACTGCGGCAACTGTCATATCGCCTTTGTGCAATCCTGCGGGATGACGTTTTGTTCATCAGCTAACAAATGGTAGTTGGGTGTGAGGGGAAACATGGCGTCAGCTTTAGTCATCGTTTTGGTTGTTCTCGTGGTGCCGTTTTTCATCCTGGGCGTTCTGGGAAATATCGGGGTGCTATTATGCGTGGTGTTCACTCCTTCCCTCCGGACTCGTGCCAACGCCATTATCGTTAGTCTCACCACCAGTTGCCTGGCTTTCCTGATCACGGTGGTCCCGTTCACGCTGGATTCCTTCATCCACACCGACTGGAGGTTCGCTGTCTGGTACTGCCACGCCACAGCCTACCTCAGCTTCGCTTTCATCGGTATAACGGTCTTCAACATCGCCGCTCTGTCTCTGTACCGGTACTTCTGCGTGGTCCACCCCATGCGGATGCTCCTTCGAAGCAAAGCCAACCTCATCCTCCTGATTGCCATCTCCTGGCTGGTCCCCCTCACAACGCAGACTCTAATCTCCTCGTTCCACATCGCGCGCACCGAGTACATCCCCATGTACGCGCGCTGCGTCTTCGTTAAAGTGGGTGAGCACTCCACCTTGTACAACATACTCGTTCTAGGCGGTTTTCTACCGACTCTTGGGCTGACTCTCTACAGTTACGCGGGGATTTACGTCACAGTTCGCCTGAGCGCCAGAAGACTCCGTCAGCAGGCGGAGATTAGCTCCAGACCGAACCTCCGAGTCGAGGCAACTGAAAATGAAAGCCTGTCTGCCGGAGCAGGCTCTACGAACAACACTCAACATCCTGTTGTTCGCAACACCAGAAGGACCTCAAAAGCTCCTCGTGGTCCAAATAGGGATAAACACTGTCTCACGAAGATCTGTGTGGTTGTTTTCGTGTTATTCATGGTCTGCTACGGCCCCATCGTCACACTGACTGCCATCTACGCCCACGATGATTTCCCGGCCGCGTCCTACATGATCTGCACGGTGGTCTACTGGCTCGGGAGCTGCCTACACCCACTGGTCTACGCCATCTTGCAGCCCCAGATACGGCGTTCGTTTCTCCGGCTGGCTGGCTGCTGCTGCAAGTCGGCAAACTTTTCCACCAATGAGTCCTCCGTTGGTGCGACCACAACAGGACAAGAATCTTAAAATACAAGCATATTAACCCTTACCATTCCCAAATCCGCCAAAATCCTCTTTGCAAGTGGGAGGAATTTGCATGATTGAGGCTACATGGCAAAAGTGTGTTGCTGATTTCGGAGGACGCACTGTGTCAAGGTCTTGGGCCGGACCTTGAGTTGTTTATGCTCACCCGTACCCGTGCATTAATTTAGGCCTTGATAACACTTGAAATCCTCCGTACTGCTCCAGGATGTCACTGGCTCTTCCTCAACATATTGACAGTGACTGCCGAGGGATTTTGCAGGATTCAGGCAGTGGTCACTCCTCCGAGTACCATACTCAAGAAATAACGGATGAATTTGCAGGATTGAGGCTTTTATGCCATTTTTACATGGAGGCAGTTGAAGGATTTTGCAGGATTGAAGTTGCATCCTAGCAGAAATGCCTAGGGAGTTATAATATTTTAACAACTCTTTGTGTCATTGGCATTGCTTGCCTAATATCAATGTTGCAGTTCAGGCCATCACAAATTCGGTCAACAATTAAGCAAGATTAGCAATGACGGATGCATGCTTTTAATTTTGTCAAATTTCCATTTGATACCTAGTGATTTGACTCTGGAAGTAATTATTTGTGACAGACTTGTTAGAACATGATGTGATGTTCTCGACTACAGCACTGCTATATATATGGGTCACGTTCTGCTTCGGGAGGCATCAAATCCTATACAGGGTGGTGCAAAAAGAAGGAAGCCCACTTTTGACAGGAATTTTAACCCACTTACTAATAATGTAGTAAAGGATAGCTCTTCAACCATACAAGGTGCAAGAATAGTGTTATTATGCTTATTTAAATACAAGTCACCAAATTCACCGTTGCCCGCGTGTAAGTCTCGTGTAGTGTTTTTTTTCCTTCAAATCAAGCTCCGGAGCTCAGTCAAGCGGATGGAATGAAGACATCCGTGGAAAACCAGGTTTTGGCATATGACATTTTTTAACTACCATATCTCATCCGAAACAAAAAGTGCATTTGCAATCATTTTCTTGTCTCTAATGTTTAAAGATTAATATTTTAATACCATTAAATTGGATTGTTAACATAGGCTCAACAAGTAGGTGAACATTGCTGCTGTCCAAACTGGGTTTCCTTCTTTTTGAACCACCCTGTAGGACGAGGCCCAGATGCTAGAGTGTTTCCGTGTGCTTTGAGGATTAAAAGATTACGATTCTGAAGCAGGTGTTGAGGCCGAAGTGAAGTCGGAAACGAATCCGAGGATTCACAACCCACACAAAAATCTAATAAATAGGTCACAAGAGTGAAGGGCTAATATTAGAAATAGTTCCTCGCAAACTATGCACCGGACCATGAACATGTAAGGCACGTTCACATGTTTACATTTACTTTATTTCTCGTGACAGACAGTAAACCTAAGACAACAAAATTAAAAGGACAACAACAGAAAACAACAAGACCCTAACAGATCCTAAAGGATTGCCCAAAAGAGACAAAGTCTCTGTCGAGGGGCTCTCTTGAACGTAGACTAGGCCATATTTATTACAAACTTAGCTTTAACAATTACCAAAGATTTGGTTTTGTATATAATGCAAAGCTCGTCACTATATAATCAAAGTGCCACTTTCGTGTGCGCAATCGGCGTTTTCAGCATTATATTGACTACTAATGCATAAAAGATGAGGAAATACTATTTTAATGTTGTCAATAGAGTTGATTTTTTAATGTTTGAACTTTTTACGCAGTCTTAAGCGGAACGAAAAGAACTAAATACACATATTTCAAACATTTTGTGTACTTCATTTCTTGATTGGGGATTAGAACTGTTGCCTAGTGATTAGATAGTTCAAGTCGATCAAAGTATTAGGCGTTTGAATAAAGCTGCTGGCGGGCTTATTTAATATCACTGACTCCAAATATACCGTTTATGGAACAAATGGAATTTTCCTGTTGCGCAGAAACAGTCATTTCGTTTTAATGTTTTTAAATGACAGGGTTGCAACCTTGAAATCTGTGCTTGGATTAGTGTTTCATCATACCTTGAAATTATAGTTTGTTTTATTTTTGAGATAAGCTTGTGATAAGAATATACCCTGTATCTAGTATCGTTATTAAAACAAATGGAATACAGACACTTAGTAATAGACACTGAGGTCATGTGTGTTTATCAAGTTGATTTATACCAGCAATTTCTAATCGCCGGTCTGATAAATTTTCAAGCGTTTCGAAATGAAGTGCTTATGTTTGTTCTGTACAATTGCCACTGCGCCGATATATGATTCTCAATACCAGCAACAAAATGTGTCATTCGTTCATGGAAAGTTCACAAATTTTGAAAGCTGTGTTTTGGTGGTCAAGGCTTTTACAAATATTATTTTAGCCTTGAGGATCAGATTATTTTCCGAATTTGATTTTTGCGATGAAAGTTAGTGTGCCGTCAACGTATTGTAGACATAAAGCTATAGGCCTACTGCTTATTTTTTGGATGCGGAAAATCAAAAATAACTAATTTTTTTCCCCACACCGTTTCCTAAGGAATTAGTTTTCAAAAGGACATCCAACAAAAATTAACCGACATTGAATGGCAGTAACAGTGCGTATTCAACTTCAACTTTTGAATTAGAAAATATATTTTGATCACTTTTTGTCACCAAAATTTGGAATATGAGGTTCCTTGGAAGGTTAATTTTATCGAAATCCCCCCCCCAAAAAAAAAAATAATAGGGACTAGACATTTTAGTGAAAATAACTTACTCCAAGCTGGAGTGAAAACTCGATCTTTCCGATTGAATGAAATGGGCTAATAACCAATTTGACATTTTGAATTTTCACTCGATAGAGGACAGACACATAAAAGGAGAACAAAAGATCCGTTCAGCCCTCGAGCGTTGGGCCTTTTGTTGAAAACAGTCCTCGATCGTAAACGGTTGTCAGCTTAGTCCATTAGAGAGTGTTATATTGCAGGGAATGACAAAGAGTAACACGATGCATTGTATAGAAATTCACTTATCGTTAGTAATCCGGTTGAAGGCCTATTATTATTATTATTTTTGCAGAAAAAAATGAAAAACAATTAATACACAGAATTAATGAAGTATGTCTTAAAAGAGCATGTTCGTCCGCTCATCTGCAAAAAGAATTCCTGAAATTGATCCTTGCCATCAGAAGTTATGCATTTTTTTTACTAAACGAACTCATTTGTATAGCTGTCCATGGAATGCCATTGGAAGCTATTGAGCTATAAATGAGAATTACAGATTACAAAAAGGCATTCAAATACAAATGAGATTTTAATACTTGAGATCAAGACTGAAACATTATTTTTACTGTCAGATTTTGTGTAAGGAATATGAGCAACAGGTCAACTTTTTATCTCTGAAAAATTGATGGCGATTTTGATCTTTTGTTCTCCTCAAGTTCCTTTAATAAAGGATTAGGGAAAACGGTCATGTTTCATTGAATTTAATGGGTATTCATCAGTTCGTAGAACGGTAAATGATCAGTGGTGGAAAGCTGATTTTTGTGATCTTGTAGTACGTAACTTGGGAACAGAGTATGCAAATTTCGTAAAATGTGTACAGTTACTAGTCAATGACATGTACTTATTTTCTTTTTGTGTAATGAAATGGAGCAAGCCACATATTTTATAGAAATTTTTTTTATCACTTTCTTTTTGACTCACCCCATGCATGTATACTGAAAAAAATGACCATTGAATCTGTATTAAATGAACAGGTAATTTACAAAAATGATCAATGTAGTCTTCTTTCACAGGATGAGTTTTGGCGCCCAATTGTAATTTCAGGGCCATCGTTCTTGGAGCAGCTATTGTTCTTTTAATTGAGGCGCGTTTGCAATTACCGATAATTGCTCCTAGCGATCATACACCTCATTGATCTTCGTGTAAAAAAAGTCTTGATAGCCGCTGTACAAACAATTGAAGCTACGCGCATGCTTATTAATCCCCTTCTTGGAATGCCATACAGAAACCATTATATAACCTAAAATAGAGAATAAAATAAACTAGAGATAGTGTTAAGTATGCCAGTCATGAGTGTCGCGAGGAGGAGGGGGGCAAGAAGGAGCCCCCCCCCCTTTGAAAAGCCACTCAAAAAAAACAGGAGGGGGAAAAAAGGGGTATGAAGTCATATTTGCTATTAATTTAATACACTTTTAACAAACATGGGCGCAGTGGTGTCAGTGGGGGTGGGGTGGGCAAATGCCCGCCCTGCCCAACCCCCGAAAAAAAATGATAAATTGAGAATAATGCTAGAGAAAGTACAAGGATTTGGGGGATGTGCTTTGCCCCACCCCACCCCCCTTAGGAAAAAAAAACCGTGCGACGCCCATGATCCCAGTTTTGAATTGCCGTGATCTAAAACATAAAGACATAAACAAAAATATAAATATAAACTGACTTGTTATTTTATTTATTTATTTATTTATTTATTCTTTTTTTTGCGAACAGCAATATATTCGATGGGACTGGGTATTTTATGCATGCACGTCAAGTGATTTTTCTTTGTGCTTGGTAGCATTTTAGGAGAGCAACCGGATAGTGATTTTAGTTCGCTTTTGGCAATCCTTCAGGGGTGTTATCCATATTGTGTTTTTGTTTTATTTTTTAGTCTTTGTCCCCTGGCCTTTTACCCAACATTTTGTATTGTATTTTGTGTCGGTATACGTACGTGTTCTCACCTGAGAAATAATAAATAAGATGAAAGTAAGTCACACAATTATCATTTTAAAAGAAATCTGGTTTACAATATTCTGGTAATTGTTTTTTATAATTGAAAAATAAATAAATTCCGTCACAAAGGTAGACATGGCTGTTAAATTACAATATATTTGTTAACAATTCCATTGTTTAGGGAGTGGTATTATGACAAAAACATTGTGCAAAAAAAATTGTATCCCAGGTCCTGATTAAGGACAGGGATTGTATCTTGTAATTGCATTATTGATTTTTAGCTCATGAAGAGGTTTTGGTTTTCAAGGGCCGATCTGTAGTAATAGTTAGGAATAAGAAGGGCTACTTGATCGCAAAGCTTTATTGTGCATAATTTGTTGGGGTCGATTTATTCACAGGAAATTAATCTTTTTAAATTAATATCGGTACCCTAGTTACGAAACGATGGAAAGTCAAAATTGACTTAATAACCTTTCGTGTACATTATGCGAAAGACATTAGCTTAAATTCATAGCGCTTTTCTGTTTTCACGGTAAAAGAGAAAGAGAAAAGGCACATCACATAGTAAAGTACGTTTGAACGAGCAGACATAATATTATCCATAGTTTTTAATGCCACGCGAGACGTAGTTTGGGTACAAGACCCAAACCTTTTTCCAGTGAGAAGGATGGCCATTTTGTTTGTCACAGAGATCCTGAGACGTTTGTCATGTTTTGTTTACACACTGACACCAATCATATTTTTTGTTCAAAGACTTGATGTTCTTCCGTGGCGGCTGCTGTCATTCAAAATCAAAAGTAAGGCCGGTTCCAGCAAGATGATCGCTGAGTAGCGTGTCGAAACGTTGGCTCTGCGCCTCCGTCAAAGTCTTTTTCCAACTTCCGACTTCACCTGATTAAACAGACAGAACATAATTATCCCCAAAGTAATAATCAATGTATAAATTTGTAACTTCAAAGTTTCAAAAGTTAATACCCCACTCTTATGAAGTCTTGAATACAAAAACTACAGAATAGTATGTGGGACGCCATTTGTTAAAAGGCAAATGAAAATAAAAAACCACCTTTTCTGACGAACTCTCCTTTTGATTGGTCCATGATCACTGACACCGCCTGTGACGCCGTCTTGAATGTCGTGCGCATGCTCGAGACGGAACACTGCCTTGAGATATTCGCGATCTCGTCTGCGTCGAGATCACGGCCGAGAAAAGTCGCCATTTCGCGGATCACAGCATTCTCATCCTGAGAGTCCAAAAAGAGAAAATTAGGATTGAGACCCGTCTGTTTTTTAATCAGGAACTAAGCAGAAATTGAAAAAAATATCATTATTGAAGCAAATTCCATGTACCTTTTTTAGATCCTCGTATTTGATGAAAAGTAAATTACTTCTGTTCTTCATCTCCCAATACTGCTTGACATGGGTGAAGTAGGATCCATAAACAACTGTTTTATAGGAAAAATGAATTTTATATTAAATGATAATGAAAATGAATTTTATATTAAATGATAGGGAAAATGAATTTTATATTAAATGATAGGGAACATGACTTTTACATTAAATGATAGGGAAAATGAATTTTATATTAAATGATAGGGAAAATGAATTTTATATTAAATGATAGGGGAAATGAATTTTATATTAAATGATAGGGAGAATGAATTTTATATTAAATGATGTCTGCCAAAAAACTGCGCGAATGTGGGAATGTTAACTTCAAACGAATAACCCTTTAAAAGTTGCGTCCGATTCAGTCTTGCAAAACGGTGTAGGAACAGTGCAATAATTACAGTGGGACAATTATTAGGCCAACCGTCTAGCATTCCGCTGAAATATTTTCCACTTTTGTTCCTCTACCATAGAAAGAAACTTATTCACACTACACCGGCACAGCTGGGTTCTGCGCCACCAACGCAGTATCACGCCAATCTCTATGTATACGGAGTTGTTTACGACTTCTCGTGAGCCGACCATACCACGGCATAGCAAGGGGGATGTTTTGAAAACATGAAGTAAACTTTTTGAACTTTATTTGAGACAGCCAATTTGACTCAAACATTTTTGGGCTTAGAAATTTAGATATTTAAACAATTCGAACCTTCTCCCTGCATAAACTGTTGAATATACGCGTCCAGTGAAGGAGCTTGCACTTTGGACCGCAGAGTCTTGCGGAAATAATAGTAGGAGACTGACACATCTTTGGGGTTGCGACAAATATACACGACCTGTTGGCGAAACGAATATAGATAATATATCAGACAACTTGAACCATCATTTGGTAAAATCCAAAGGTGAGAATTTAGTTGTGAAGAACGAGATTAACATTTACGAGGTTTTTGTGGAAACAATGACAAACGGTTTATAAATATTCGACTGTGAAAGCTGACCTCTCCGAGACAAGCCCTTGGTGGCGCGCTTCATAATCGCTTATAATTCAGTGATGTGGATACGGTTATAGTGATACGTTAATGATGAAAGGGGTGGCGGTTGTGATAAATGAGGAGTTTGTTGATAGTTTGGTACCTTGGCGCCTCTCTCGCTCAGATGAGAAGGCAGAAGGTGCGGCATCAGATGGGTAAACATCACCCGGGGGGAAGTCCAGGACTGCACGATCTTGAACACTGGGGGCGCTGCCTCGATCTCCTGCTGTGACGTACCACTACTCATGCTCATTTCGACCGGCAGGCTCATGTTGTTCTGGTCCTCTGGGCATTTTAGCATGCAGTTAATGATGGCCCGGAGCCAGTTGGTACCTGCAAGGAAATTACAAGGACGGCAATGTTATAATATTCTTCCGTCTGTTTCCTTCCATATATCTATGTACACGTGGAAGGCTCTGCGCCTTTTCATGCGCATCGTACTGCGCCTCCTAACCAGCGGCGTAGCCAATGGGGGGAGCGTTGGAGGCGCAGCCCTGTCCCCTACCCCAAAACAATCGTCCTTCTTGTCTTCCACTGGAAATATTTACGTGACCATGTTTAACGGCTTTAACAGAAATTGGGAGCCCCACTTGCCCCCGCCCCCTCTCCGCCCCCCGTAAAAACCCTGGCTTCGCCGCTGCTCCTACTGCGCCACGCGCTGCGCCTTTTGATGCGCCTCCTGTGGGCAGCGTACTGTATGTACTACACCTCGCGCAAGCCTTTTGAAGTGCCACGTAATGCGCATTTTCATGCACCTCCAAAATTGCTTGGCACTGCGCCTTTCATTGCACTTTTTCATGCGCCTCGTTCTGCGCCTTGCGCATACGTCGTTTGCTGTGCTAGACGCATGTTGTGCCACGCGCTGGGTAGTTGTCATGCAGTCAAAGTGATTGACATAAACCATATCAAACGTGACACATGACCTCTCCAGATCGATGAAATTACAGTGTCTTTATAGGCATAAACGGCTTACCATGATAAAACACGATATGAGGGACTTGATATCTGTCTCACACATGCGTGTGTGTGTTATCATCATGGTGTTGAACACTGGAACCGGCGTAGTGCAGTCAACGACTTCTCATATCAGGGAGATCAAATGTGACACGACACTGGGATGCCGGTGTAGCGTGAATACCCAAGTCCGTGAAATGTGGACTCATTGGTAGTATTGCGCATGCGTAAGTACAAGAATGTGCTATTTTTAGGATTGCATACGGTACGGGAGAGTGACCTGTCACGTGCGAGGGATCAATCAACAATAGGGAAAGGGTTCTGATTTTCATTGGAGTCGGATTTTCATATGACACCGGGTTGGTTCACGTGCCCCATTGATTTTTATAGACTACAAATTGCATGGCAAATCGGAGAAAATACACTATAAAACTGCTGGGTCAGCTTGAACCAGCACTGAATCCGGATTTACACTACCCTTATCCGGGTCAAAAAGATATACTTTTCCGGGTCAAAGTGACGTTTTCCGGGTCATTTTGACCAGGAAAGTGTCGGGTTTTTGCTTACCCGGAAAAAAGGGAGAGCAAATCTGGATTCAAGCGCTGGGTCAATCTGACCCAGCAGTTTTTACAGCGTATAGGTCTGATTCTGAAGCATATTGTACCTGCTTTAGGGTAAGACACAATGAAGACATCGTTTTCTCGCACCTCCATGTCTAAAACCCCCTGCAAGTTGGCATCTAAGACACGGTAGGGTAGAGGCTGCCCGCGGAGAACGTGCTCCCATTTCCTTTCGTAAAAAAAGTTAAAAACTCTCACTTTTTTCAATAGCTTTATTTGAAATGACATTATGTCCGAGGTAATGCTTTGTTAAGGCAAAGGTACAAATAGTTTTCTGAGCCAAAATAAAAAGAATGATAAAAAGATGATCAGCAGCCTCTTTGCTAATGAGCAGCTTCATAGTTTGGTTCAAAGCATCTTTTGTAGGTACAGTGTTTGACACAACTACAGTGATAATCTAAACACGGATCTTTTCTCAGTTCACGGTTGATACAACTTCTAGCCAATTACTCTTTTTTCTTACAGGTGTCGCCTGACTTGCTTATCCATCCTTCATTGTCAACATTGAACCTCCTTTCGCCTCAACCTCTCGTGGGAAGAAAGTACAAAAAAGGTAAGAAGTAGGGAAGGACCAATATTTAAAATGACTTTTCTTCAGAAGTATTCATCGACCTACCTTACATTTGACTCGGTCATGTTGTCCACTGCCATACAAATTACTGTCTGCTGTCGTAGAGGATTCAACAAGTCTATTTGACCAAAGTTCAACTAATGTTTAACTACAAACATCAAACACATGTTCTAAAAGGTGGCTTCAATTTATATCTTGTTTTATCGATAGTGGTGAAGGTCTATTTAAAAAGGATGCTGGTAGTCGATGTCAGTAAGTAAACGCGGGAAGCGACAATTGTATTGTTATCGTTATAACTTCAAATGGGAAAAGTTCAACTTGAATAGATGTTAAACCGAATAACTGGTGATAGAGCTTTAGAAACGTGCATGCGAGGACAGCAGGTTTTGTACGGTTTTACAAATGAGTTGTAATTACTCCGCAAATGTCAATTGTCTTCAGTTGAATTCTGCAGATCCTGCTGGAACAGTAGAACCGCCAAGGTGCCTGTGGTTTTTGGATCTTTCATTTTGAACTTCCACTCTTTAAATAAATGTGTGCGTTGCGTGGCCAGTTTTAAACACTATGTTTGAGACCGGTTGCAGTAAGAATGCTGATAATGACCCGAGCTGAATGTGCGTGACGTGGCGCAGAGCCTAGCTGTGCCGGTGTAGTGTGAATTTAGGACTATGAAATACTGACTCACTGGTAGTATTGCGCATACCTACTTCAGGATTGTGAACGTTCAACCAATAAAACGGAACTGGCACAGCATTCATAGGAGTCCAAAATTTCATGTGACACTGGAAAAGTGTTTAAGACCAGCCAGCCGGTCTTTATCTACGGGCTCTCGGAAAGTAGAAATGGGAAAACTTAGGTATTTGTGAATGCTAATTAAAAATGCTGGAATCAATTACATGGATTATTCTGTGGTTTATTCTGGACATTTAGCTTTGAAGAATGAACTGTAGGCTACAAAACTTAATGATCAATGGCAAGGTCTACATAACAAATATAAGCAGCTGCTTTCTATTAAACTATACAAAAAGTGCTTCTTTACAACAGATTCACTTTTTTTGTAATGAAATAATCGCAAATTCATTATGCTGTAACATTTAAGAAGCTAAATGACTGCCATTTTCACATTTCAGTCTTTCATTAAAAAATAATACTAACAAAAGCGAGGCCACCAACTAAACAAAAAAAATTATTCAAACCAGAATACCGTTATTTACAAATTGATAAATGCCTTTTCAAGTCCTATCTGCGATATTAAACGTAAATATATTTGCAGGTACACAATCGTAAGCACAATGATCAATATTCAAACTAAAGTCCTCAGCTTCGTTTTAGCTTACGTTTTGAGGTTCATGAATTAAAGTGCAAAGTTCGAGGCTGACGTTCTGTAGACTACATCTGGCTACGACAGTTTGTTGCCAACACCTCGGTGGCGCCACACTTCAATATGTGCACATCCCTAGTCTTGGCCCCAAAAGTAGGTGATCAATAATGGATAGTGCATTTTGTTTTGCATTCATTGACAGTAGTGCGCCATCTTTGTGTACCTAGAAAATCCCACCAGAGAACAAGCCACAAGCAGTTTGCCCAACGTGCCATTTTAGCTGGTAACCAGTTATTGACTTATAGTTTAAGCAAATACTGTCCGTATTTAGCAACAGTTAGTTACTTGAAAGCTCCATGAATTGATCACCTGCACGCGAGCCTTGCTTCACCTCAGTAACACCTTCTTATTGTGGTCACCAGATTAATCTCAAATTGATTGCCCGATTATTAAGCTTTTTAAAAGTTTGTTCTCAGAGCATCTCTAGAAACTCTCCATGGAAACTTTCTCAGCTGCTTCATGTGCATCCTTGTTGGTATCCGCACTATAGCCTCCCCGTTGGCTGACCACTGCTCTGAGCCGATCCAGTGACCTTAAACATCTCCACGTTCTTAGAATCTGCAGGCATAATGACAAAGAAGAAAGGAATTGAACTCATCGTTTTCGTTTTGTCGAAATTTAAGAACAAGTATTAGGCTCGAGTCCCGTCGCATTATGAAGCTATGACCCGGGCTTCAACTGCCAAGTGGACAGTCCCTGCCTGATCTAGTGGTTTCTCACGAAAGTACTTTCGAGATTCTCCAATTCCTTTCTCTAAAACTGAACACTGTTTCACTGTTTTCCCTCTCGAAGTTTCTTCACGCTTCAAACAACAGAATCTGAACTGCGACTAGGGTTCAATTCCCGCCTAAGCTAGCAGGTGAATTGGATTTTCAGTCCCTGCTTACTTCCATGAGTTACGTCGCAGGTTCCCTTGCAATTCTTTGTGGGTTTTCCTCCCACTTATAACCAACACTTGTTAATGTTAATGTTTCCTCTTTGTTTCAATGATTCTGTGTAATTCTGAGGAAGACTTGGTCTTCTTGACCAAAACAGATCTGAAACCTGTCTGCCCGGGTTTGAGTCCCATCCGACCCAATTTTGATTTAATCTCTCCCTGGTTTCTTGGGTTTCACCTTGAAACCATTTCATAGTTCATGCCATCTCTAAAACGGCTCTTTTTTACTGTCTCTCTCTCGCTCTGGCTATTTCTAGGTATCTCAAGGCTTTTCAGCAATTTTTGAGAAACCCTTACTTCCATTGCCAAAAGAATTAAACTAGTTAACCTTTGCCGCCTGATGACTTGGATGATCCGTGAATCTCCTCGTGCTCCTGCCGAAGCCACCTCAACCACCGTTTGCGGATGGAAGGCTTGAGGAGGCACTGGAACACGAAGATGTTGAACCCCTGGGCGCTGTTGAAGATGGCGAAGAGGTAACTGAAGGCCAGGCGGGCCTCCCCGATCCCAAACAGGGCGAAGGCCCAGGTCAATCCAAACAAGAAAGTGATGCTGGCCGAAGCCTTGAACTGGGCCGCCAGGTCGAAGCTGCGCCGCGATTGGCTGATGTTGCGCCGGCGCATCTTGCAGAGCTGCCACGTGACCGCCACGAAGACGACCATGTTGAATAACAGGACGATGCAGACGGGAGCGAGAAAGGAGGCCAAGAAAGGGATCCGGGCGAGCCAGCAACTGAAAGATGACACCAAACGAAATGATACTTAGGTGGTTTGGAGGAGTCAGAAATCCTTACAAAATGAGACCCCTTATGCAACCCATTGTGTCTTTAGCCAGGACTGGAGTATTATAATATGACGCGATCGGTCACATGATTACTTCGATTGTATCTGTCTTAGCCTCTTGTCTGATTACGGGTTGGTTGAAGTTGACTGCTCCGTTTGGCAGCGTGGCAATGTACTGGTGAAAAGTTACTCTCCTCTCTGACACCTTTAGCTATTTTGAGGGTCATTAGAGGATATAATTTTGTTAATAAACTAAGCCGAAAGGTGATGTCACAAGACATTACCACAGTGCAGTTAAGCTGTTTTGGATTGAAGCTGGATCATTTGTGTTGATCTGCCAGGACTGGCTTCCTAGTAGCACGAGTAAATATTTTGTGTTCGTTAAAAAGCCAACGTTAACTTTCAATTTTTGTTGTTGGTTTTAATTTTGCAATTTCATCTGTATTTGAAACAGGTTTATGTCCGTGTCTATCTCATGGAGTTGTGGATGAAAGGCACGCCAACCGATTGGGTTAGTGAACTAAGGTAAGACTTACATGCCGTTAATCAGGCCGTAGTTGTTGGGGAAATTTATGGAGAAGGTTATGGCGACGACGATAAGAGGAGCACCTGAAAGGAAAGACGATCAGAAATAGAAAAAAAGAACTAGAGTACAATAATAAAAGACAACTTTCTTCAGTCTCGGTTTTGTTTTGTGCTTTGACCACAAAACCATTTGACTTCCTATGCACAAAATGAGAAGACTTCGAACTTAAGCTCGAAGCCTCAGGCACAAAACCGGCGTCTGAAGAAATGGTTTTGAGTTTGGGGTCAAGTGTTCACTTTAAACGCGCGCCCTCTATCGACATGATTTACGTATTGATTGGTATAATCTCTGCCATGCAGTAATGATAAATTCGGATGTGTACTTCTTTTCATGACCTACCCCATCCGAACAGGCACATCTTCAGCATGAACCGCGAGTAGTACTTATCAAAGACCAGCACCAGTGCCAAGTACATGTTGAAGGCCTCCAGGGCCATCCAGGCCATAGCCGCCAGCAGACTGTAGTGAGTGGCCACGGCTGTGCCCAGGCAGGCGTCCCGGCCGAACTCCAGCTCCACTGCCACCGTGTTTAGCAAGAAGGATGTATCGGCTAGGATCAGCCCCACCGACAGGTGCAAGAGGATGCCGGTGTGACGGTCGGCCCGGGCTTTGCCGTTGTTGCCGGTGTTGAGGGAACCGCTGCAAACGCGGATCAAAACAACAAGGTAAGATCGAGCATGAAAGTTCGTTTCCTGTCCCATTATTATATCAATTAAATAAAAGATACCTTTTTGAGACTTTGATTGCAGAGCTCGTATCAGGAGCTTGCGACACCATCACGGTGTCTTTGTCAACTGGTGTTGTCGGCCCACGTGTGCGACCACCTCCTGAAGTGCGACCAAGCTTGGTCACGTGACGGGTCACGTGAGGGCCTCAACAACACCAGTTGACAAAGACACCGTGATGGTGTCGCCAGCTCCTGATATGAGTTCTGTGATCATAGTCTCAAAAAGAAATCTTTTATTTAATTAACAAGGTAAGAGTGTTAGCCGTCTCTTCGGCAGGCTTTAATTATTAACTTGGGGTAATTCTAAATAAAATATTCCCTAAGCTTTACTTGATAGAACTTTTATAAGGCACGAACAGTGAATTCGTGTTTCTGTAAAGTTTTTGAAATGGTTAAGAAAGTACGAAAGAACTTGAAAAACGTTTACTTAAATATGTATTATTGCTTTGTGTGATTGGCAATGCAGCGTCAATAGAATTAAATTTTTCGATTTTGAATAGTCAAGAAAATTCGTCGTACCTTCCGGTGACTCGGTACTTCGGTTCCTCTCTGGAATGAAAAGAAAATAATTTTAAAAAAGACGGAGAAATTAATTGATTCGGTCAACGACGAATGATGACATGATGACAGATATCTTACTTGACTAATCGATATTGTATTGGTGTCATCGATTGAGAAGCGATAGGGGTTGATAAATTCATATCATTGTTAGTGTGTCTTGGATTAAAGGGAATCTGTTGAAAAGAAATGAAATGTTGTTGAATAGCGATTGAATAAAATCCCTGAACAAGCAACACAAAATTGACAACTTGATCACCGATGAATTGATTAACTCGATTAATTAGTTAAGAAGTGAAGGGTTTGCGGAAACACCATGTGCGAATAATTTCTCAACTAAGAGAATGGTTCTGAAGAGAACCAGAGTTTATACCTCTGGTTCTCTTCAGAACCATTCTCTTAGTTGAGAAATTATTCGCACATGGTGTTTCCGCAAACCCTTCATTATTTAGTATCTCCACCATGCAAAGCCTCAAATCTTACTTAGTTAAGAAGTGCAAGGATCAATTGGTAGGTTTATGTATTATAAATTCTTCAAAATGGCAGCAGACTTACTTGCAACATCCCAACGTTATTACGGCCAACGTAAGCGCCAAGATCGACAGACTACAGCCAATGTAAGAAATGATGGCAAGAATCTTGGAGTGGACTGGATCCAGCTCGCCCATACCATAGACATCCTAAACAAATAAAATGAATTTTGATATGTAATCTTTGATAATTATAATAATAATAATAATAATAATAATAGTGGCATCTTATTAAGCGCAAACAGGTCCATCACTAGGTGACGCTCATGGCGCTATACAAAGAGTAAGCACAAACTACAAAACTTATTAATGACAAAATTATAAATGACAAAACTACAAATTATAAATGCTAGGTCCAAGACATATGAATTGCAAGGTGCAAGCCGAAGAGGAGATTAGAATGTGAACAGATAGGTTTTGAGTTCTTGTTTGAAGGAGATCGAAGAGGGAGCATGACGGATAGAGAGGGGTAGACTGTTCCAGAGAGTTATGATTAAGATACCAGAAGTTTGTTTGTCAAATAAGTCGATCATATTCACCATCAACATTGCAAAGTTGGTGAGGTGGTTGCACTCGCAGACAACAGTCGTCGAGTCCGAGAGTTCAAAGTTCACTGCGCAGCCTTTTGCCGACCAGCCACCTTGCTTATCTGTAAACAATACATGATTGCAGAGAACAAAATTAGGGATCCGTCAGCTTTGATGGTTCAAGATGGTAAAAAACAGGTAGTTGTGTTTTTTTAAGAATGTTAACGTTTCCGTTTAACCGTCTAGAGTTTCACTCGTTCGTTTGTGTGTTTGTCTGTTGTGCACATATTTTTAGCTGAAACTTAAATTTGAATAATTATACATATTCTGGAATTTTGTGCAACTTTCTGAACAACTTACCGTTCGCCTCTGTATCCCAAAAGACACATTGCGGATTGGTGGCGTTCTGAGGAAGAATAGAAGAATCGAGAAAAGTGAAAATGTTAAAAGAACGATTTATTTTTTTTAAGAAACATCAATCCATTTTTTTTGCAACGTCATGACACTTGGAAAACAGTTTTTATCCACCATGAGCCGCAAGACCGGCCTACATGGACCCTATTCATGAAGGCATAATCATTTAGCATGGCTAGCTGGCACCTGCGATACATTCCGTTCATTGACATAAAATATGATTGTTATACGAAACAAATTGAGAAATCTCCACCCCTTACTGCGGTTTGAGACTTCTGGAGTCGTATCAGGACCGGCTCTTGCAGATCAGCAATAGACAAGTTACCAACTGATGCCGATATCACGGCACTGTTAAGCACGGTGACGGCGCCCCCTGTTGGCGGTGTCAGATCGCCATACGGTTTTGCCACTGATGACGTAATCACCTGCATACAACAGAAAAATGACGAGTAGAGAACACAATTAGTTCACTATATCCAAAATCGAAAATCGTACTTTAAAACATATAAAGGCCGACCATTACTTTTAGTTTTTTTGTGTCAATTAATTTAGCCGTCCTTTGAGGAGGCATTAAGCCTCACGTTCAACCAAACTGGTTGGACCTGTTCCTTGGTCAGTTATAACTATTCTGTTGACCCCACACTTGTTTATAAATCTCATTTATCGACCCTACAGTATAATGCGCCCCGGCCGTTATTCTCGAAGATGTCGACTTTTTCGCATACCAGAAAGGCTTCTCTCAACTCCTTGGTGGCGCTCTTTACTATAAACCGCTTCTTTTAAAACGGACACCATTTACTCACGTTGAAATATGTCGTGCTTTGGTACAATAGGAACTGCGTTCGGCTCAGCTGGTCTCCCAGTTTGTGTAGAAGACTTGATGGCAGTTTCACGGAACCAACAATATCTGTCAGGTTTTCTGGTGAACTTCCATTCAAGACAACGAACGGCTGAAAGATATGTAAAACAAATTTGAACTTTGTAGAGCACTTGCAAGAATATGTACATTTTTAGACCTGCACTTGTTTTGAAAACGGAAAAAATGGCTTCTTCATGTTGAGCAGCCACTTTACGAAGCGGGCAGTGCTGATATTCAATGTAAACACAATTATGACGGTAATACAAACGGCAGCTTGTAGATGATGTTGGTGAAAATGAAAATGGTTCAAAGACAGTGAACAATTAGTACTGGAGCTGATGGTTAAAGTAAGCCCAATCATGACGGTAATAAAGTAAACTATGTCGATGGATACGACAAAAATCAGATGATAAGGACAACATTTGTCGAAGGACTATAACTTTATTAAGCAACAAAGTCAACTTCTTCTGAAGAGACATGTCATCTTGCTCACCTTAACATCGTCAACTCCCATTGAACCGCCAAAAAGCAGGTCATTTATATGTCGATCGGCCACATCCAGAGTGATGACGTCGATGACACGTGACTCCCACGTCAGCTTTGAGGCGTTCAGGAAGGGGACGTGAATGGCGAAGTCGTCGATCAGTTGCAAAAGCCTAAAGGAGATTAATGGTGTGCCTGGTTATAAATATGGGTAATGGTGTCAAGTTGTTCCTTTTTTGGCGGGTCCTAATAATCAATGTGGATCTGAGCAATAGGCTTGGTTCAAGTCGTTAATACTTATTGGATCACGGTACTTAATCAACCGACAGAGGGATAGTTTGAATACAACGTATTTGGTAAATCGAGCTGAACATAGTTACGTTAAGAATCGATTCCTTCTTGAGGTTAACTCGAGCATGACACAATGTAAAGAATCAATACCCGCTGAAAGTAAACTGAATAGAACATAATGTTAACAATCGATTCTGAATTATTTGAAATGCAAAAAAAATCATCTACTCACCGGCTCGTTGTTCGGTTTATCTTCTGACCCTCCACCAGCTCCTCGAACTTCACTGACTTCATCTGCCCAGCCGTTGCCATGGCATCCTTGAAGATCTCCTGCCCTTTCTCCGGGTACCGGATGAGGGCGTCAAGCAGTCTCCTGAGGGCGTCCACTGCGCTGGTGACGTCATCAGCTGTCAGTGTCTCGGGGTATGAAGTCACAATGGTGAGTTGACTAGAAACGGCCAGGGCATTATCTAAGGTTGAAAAAGGAATAGGCATGAGGGAAATGATGTCAAGGAAAAGGTGTGAAGACAATAAAATCTGTTTTTACTATATCCGCAGTCCTACACCCACTCTCGTCCCGACGTCAGGCTATCAGTTAGCAAAACTGTCGAACGTGCTCAGAAACAGTTTCAACCACAAAACGACCATTAGGCGCCCTCTGTGTTTAAGTGAGGCTCCTTCAGAAATTTAGTTGTAGGTAGTGTTTGTTGATTGTTTGTAAAATGTAAAACAATTACATAAAATTCTTCAGGCTTTGCTCTGCAATGAAGGCGCCCATGTTTAACCAGCGTTACCAGAACTACGGCTGCAGCTCATCATCATTATCATCATATCGCCGAGAGCTGCAGCTGCAGCTGTGGCCTACTCAAAGAAAACGAGTAGCTTATTTCATTTCGTAATGATTATGAGGACATCAAACATCCGCTTAAACATAGAGAAAGAAATCCTTACTCTCTGTGATTTCAATCTTGGCGAGCTCCTCTAAGACTCCCGAGGCAGTGGGGCATTCGCTCATGTCTGGCTTCCCCCAAAACGCTTTCTTGCTGGTGGCGTCCCACAAACTGCATCAAATCAAAAATGGGGGGGAAAATCAATCCTGGATTTTATAGCCCCAGGCACAGTTTTTACACCGGTTGAAGACCCTGTATTCTTTACCTAATAGTATTTCCGGAAAAATGGATATTTATCAACTGAGCTGCGATGATAATAATTCAAACCCGGAGAATATTACGATGAGAGAAAGCTCAGGTTTTGGAGGTGGGTATGGGAGGAAAGCTTAACTTGGTTGGTTATTCAAGGGAAATGAACGAAATCTGACAGGGATGAAAGCCAAATGTACAAGTTGGTCTAGGTTTGAATTAAATCGTAGTCACCTTGTTTGAAGTACAACTGCATCAGCTTGACCCCATGTTTCTCTTGTGGAAAAAATGTTATAGTTTACCAGATTCTACGAATGTATCTAGAGGTGTGTCTGGATTCGAACCCGTCCCACTGAGCCACCTGTCTCCGTGTTTGAAAACAAAATTAATAACATTATTTACCAGGTTCTACGAGCGTGTCTAGAAGCCTCCGGGTCCACAAGGGTCTTGTACGGGCACGGTACCACGGCAGTCCTGTTGGCGATCAACGCCGGCCAGGCGACGGTTCCCCACTCGCCTTCTGTCGTCTCGCCCAGGCACCAACGATTTGGAGGTACCTGGTCACAAGGTGAAGTCGCTTCACGCTCCGTGGTTGGACGCGCTGTGGACAGGGAAGGTGTTGTAGTTGCCTTGGTTTCTCGAGGCCTCTCTGAGGTTCCTCGGTAGGGTGTTCTAGAGGTATATACACTGTCCGTCTGTCGAGTTTGGCTCGCGGAAAAGTAGCCGGTGGATTGCGATCCACTGTCTGAAAAGGCAAAGTGAATGTGTTGGGAGGTTTGGGACTGTTAGTGGTTCAAATTTTGTCTGCCAGGTCTCAGTTCAAGGGAGTACCGTTGGTAATAGCAACACATTGCCTGTAAACAAAAGAGTGGCTGATAAGTCAAAAGACGGTGCGAGGTTCGTTGTTAGTCAGTCGCTTCTCAGATTTACACGTTTCTGTTGGTAACAGCCATTCATTCACTGTCTGCAAACGTAACATCATTGTGTTGGAAATTGGGAACATGCGTTTTGTGGTATCTGTCTGTCGATCGGCTCTCAGTTTCAGTGAAGAGTTATGTTGGCACGGCCCGACCTTTCGCTGTCTGTAAACGCAAAATGTATGTCTATGGAGCTTGGCAACGTTGTTTGAGGTAGCCTTCAGAACCTCTAGGGGTGACCAATATTTCACTAATGATCGCCCCTGGAGGTATTCATGAATGTTTGTGTCGTCATTAGTACCTCTAGGGGCTACCATTATTGCAATAAAGATCACCCCTGCAGGTAGTCTTAAGTACCTCTTTGGGGCGACCATTAATTTTGTTTGCACTAATGGTCGCCCTTAGAGGTAAAGTAATGAACAGTTGAACATGCATGTGTCTGTCGTCATCAGTACCTCGAGGGGTGGACTATTATATCATCAGCCTTGAAAGTGGCGTGCATTACTTGTTGAAGGGTTTTAAGTCTCTGGGAGGTTCTCCGGGAGTGTCAGATTTTGAGAAAAAAAGATATATTTGGTGGATGACGTCTACCATGCCCTGTGCCTTTTTTATGTAGGTATCATGCAGCTTATGTTAGAAGATTCTTTCCTTTTTTTTTGGTGAGAAGGTACTGATGTCTGGGATCCAGTACCTGTGTATGACGACTGACTTGTGGAGGAGGAATGTGAAGTCTGCACCATGCTGTCTGTCCGTGTAGGGACCGTCTTTGAGAATGCTCCAGTCGTCTGGGATCCAGGACCTGTGTGTGATGATTCGGTGGTTGAGAATGAATTTGATGTTTGCACCATGCTGTCCGTAAATGTAGGCATGTGATTGGTTTCAGAAAAGGGTGATGTCGGGTATCCAGTACCTGTGTCCGGCGATTCACTGGTTGAAATGGATTCCGATGATGGCACCAGGCTGTCTGTCCGTGTAGGGATGGTTTCTTGAGAGGATACGGACGTCTGGGATCCGGTACTCTGGTATGACGATTCACTGGTCGAAAAGGATTCTGATGTCTGTACCAGGCTGTCTGTCCGTGTAGGGGCGATTTCTGTGAGGGTTTCAGCCGTCTGGGATCCCGTACCAGTGTATGACAATTCGCTTGTTGAAGAGGAACGTAAAGTCTGCACCGTGCTGTCCGTCCGTGTAGGGACCGTTTCTCGAAAGGATACGGACGTCTGGGAGGACGATTGGTACGACGATTCACTAGTTGAGAAGGATGACGATGATTGCACCGTGCCGTCCGTCCGTAAAGAGACGGTTTCAAGTGGAGGTGTCCGAGTCCTTTCAGTGGTTAATGTCTGCGTAGATCCTCGGCCACTAGTAGTCGGTGTTTCAGACGTGGTAGCTGGTTTCTCCGGTGTACTCGCTAAGTATGATGTCAGTTGAAAATCGGTGGTAAAGTGACTTGTTTCTATGTGTAAAGAGTAAACAAGTCGAATGTTTCGTTTCGATTGCAGGGCAAAATGGCACCAACCACCAGTCTTGTAGTCGAGTCCATCACAAGTCCGATCTCACAAGTCCAGTCACAAGTCCTGTCACGACAGAGGACTGACAAAGGATGGCTTTTGTTACAGTTCATTGGAACATCTACTGACTTGACTTGAGACTGAGCATTTGAGACAAGAGGTTGTGATGGGACTTGGGACTTGTCAAGGGCTTGTGAAGGTCTTGTGATGGACTTTTGATGGGCTCAACTACAACAATACCAACCACTTCGTAGGGACGTTTAATTTTAACTTACACTTTTTAAGCAATCCGTTTGTCAACATGTTTTAATTTTTATTTTGTTAAATTAAAAAAAGAGACATTAATATTATTTTTCAGATACCTGTTGTAGTGGGTGCTGCTGTTGTGGCTGCAAGCGGCCTCCGGAATGGGAAGGCGTACGTGTCTGAAAGAGCATGTAATATGTAAGTAGATTTTTTATGCATAATTTTTAATAAATCATTAGTTTGTCAAGGGAGAGATATCCTTTCTACTTTGTTTAAAACGATCATCATGGGTCCTCCATAACGTAAATAATCCAACCGGTTCTACATTTTCAATTGTTCAATATAACATTTAACTTCTTGCATACTTACGTCAATTCATAATAAAGCTCTGTAGCTAAACCTAGTCCGATCGTGCCACACGCACATCCAGTTAAATTGCTTTGAAATGTGTCGTACCAAGTTGTGTAATGCATAAATACATAGAAGTTAGTGTTGGAGGCGCATGTCTGCTTCAACAAAGATAATTTCCGAAAACAAATTGACAAGTCGTACTTTTTGATTAGTTTTTAAGTAGTTGACGGGTTGCCAAAAGGTGGCGCACTGTTTGATCTACTGTTAAAATTGTGGCAAGTTTACCGTTGATTGTGTTGAGTTCTTCGTTGCAATTGTCCCCCTGGCAGCAGTAGACGCACCGCGAGGTGGCGCCGTCCGTCAGTCGACACTCGGCCTCGTTCACCGACGAGGCTGCTTGTCGACAGTCGGCAACAAACACGCAGGATTTCGTCATCAAGACACTCCCATCGGCTGCGTAGCTCAAGTCATTCTTGCAGGCATTACCAACGCTCTGAGAGAAACGGAGAAATGATCCAGCAGAGGATTCAATGGAGAAAATATTGCTCAACAAGTTTTCTTGCTCAGAAAAGATCAGCTGGGAACCAGTTACAACAAATATACATTGCATGACATTTTAGCTGGTAACCTGGTGTTGGTAAGCAAAAACGTATTGTAGGCCTACTTATCAAATTAAAACCATTCATGGAGCTATTAAAAACACCGGACGTCGGTTGCTGCTGCTGCTGCTGCTGCTGTTGCTGTTGCTGCTGTCGGTTGCTGCTGCTGCTGTTGTTGCTGCTGCTACTGGTGGTTGTGGTCAAAATGTCATGTTTATACTATAGGTGACTGGTTTCCAGCTATTTGCTTAGCACTTAAAATTGGTGAGCAACACTTTCTGCTGAACTATCTAACTTGACCCTACGTGTGTCAAAATAAAGACGTCACCGTGACCTTTCATGATAAAAAGGGGAGAGGTCTCTTTTTTCTTTGTCGAGTGATACATACCAATCATTGACATTTATTTCAACTTACGGGAAAGCATAATTGTGAAGAGCATGCACTCCCGTCAACAACATTGGTACACGACTGGTAACACAGAAGATCTGTGAATAAAATGACCGTATGCAATCATGGTGAAAGAGAATTTATTCACAAGGATTTAGTTTTTCTTTGTATGTCATTTTAACAGCCAGATTCTGATTCTGAGCCAGACCTGACTCTATAACCAAGTTTGGTTGGTTAAAGTGTGTCTTGTGCAATGTGCCTAAATTCGGAATTGTCTCTCCGGTTTCAAATCACTTTGCACACATTCAGCATACTCGTACCAAAGCGAGGCTCCAAATTCAAAACAACGACTCTTTGGCGCTGTCGCTGAACCCTATACGTGATAATTCATTAAAGTAGGCAAACCTGCCTCTCTTTAAACCCAAGGTTCTTTAATTTACGTTACACAACACTTACTGTCAAAGCAGAAAAATGCATCTACCACATTAGTGCCGCCGTGGATGGCGTCACCGCAAACAGCGCCCTCTACCAACTGGGCTGTCGAGCTCACGCTCTGGAGGTTAATGACCCAGCTTTTGAAATCCGTCAAGGCGCAGTCGCATACAAGCGGATTTCCTGTTAGTTCTCTGAAGTAACGTGTGACAGGGAAAATGATGACAAAAAGGAACAGACTTTTGCGATAAACAACGATTCCAATGATGTAAGGATTAATATCGTTCTAATAAACTTAGGAAGAAATTATGCTGGTAAGTCAACACTTTTGTGCCATATTTCATCATTTGAAATCGTCTATTTTGTGGGGGAGGCTTCCACACAAACCATTCCGAGAAGAAGGAATATTTTTTATACAATGGATCCAAGTATCATAACGTTTTAATATGAGTAGATAACGGACAAAATAAGTGAAAACATGTAGGAGGTTTCTGAATATCAACCAAAAGAAGTTACAAGATGGGTTTTAAGCCAAAATAATGCATATCTCGGACTCACCATTGAGTGGGTATTAAACAGAACTCAAAATACTAAAGTTATACTTGCAATTTTTGTAGTGTATCCAGACGCTTGAAATCCCTCACGTGGATCACCTGGATGTTGTTATTGGTCAGAATTCTGGAAGAAAAATGATGATCACCGTTTAAACTCTTGTTGTTGATCGTTAAATCAGAGCTTTTCGAGTAATAAATGGTGTGTACATGATATTTTTTTACAAGATCTTAAACAGGACCAAGGGCGGATCCAGAAGACAATTTTTGGAGGGGGGCCAAAGAAATTTTTGTTCCCCCCAAAAAGTGGGTCAAAAAATTACGGCGTGGGGTTCGGGGCCCGCTTAAGGGCCCCGAAAAAATTTTGGATTCTAGATGCTCTGTGGTGCGATCTGAGGCAATTTCTGACCACTTTAACCAATGTTTTTTTTAGGAAAAGATGGTGGTGTACTCATTGCCTGCCTTTATTGCGACGTCACATAAAATAAAAAAATGGTTTCGTTTTGAGGGGGGCCATGGCCCCCTTTGCCCCCCCCCCCCTGGATCCGCCCTTGAACAGGACTAGGCTTGGCTCGTCGAACTGGAGCCAAAAGTCGTAGTGAATGATATCATCTGTACTCAGTCGGTCGGTCAGTCATGTCACGCTCGGTCGGTGGGTCAGTCACGCTGTCGGGGAGTCAGTCAGTCAGTCTGTCGGTCAGTGACTAGCTGAGTTAGACTAAGGAAAAATGAATGGCCATTTGGACAACCAAATTAAGCAAAATCAACTGTAGACCTGTGTGTAATGTCATTGTTTTCATCTTTTGAGATCTAAATTCAAGTGAATATACGGGGGAAAAAAGACTTACAAAACTCCGGTGTTGGTTGGAAATACCGGGATTTCA
This sequence comes from Patiria pectinifera, assembly GCA_029964075.1. Classification (NCBI taxonomy): domain Eukaryota; kingdom Metazoa; phylum Echinodermata; class Asteroidea; order Valvatida; family Asterinidae; genus Patiria; species Patiria pectinifera. The sequence continues at coordinate 2,070,374 of CM057140.1, forward strand.
GTCAAAGCTCTTCCGGTGCAGTCGACGTTGAGCACGGTGGCACCGGGCGTCACGGGCTGGCAGTCGCACAGTGTCCCGTTCCCGTTGGTCCCCGTGCCGTCTTGACACACATCTTGGCAATGGATACCCACTAAACTCGCCACCAGGAGCAGGGAAAGAAAAGGCAAGAATCCAAGGCGGGTCCAGTTTCGAAACATGCTTTCTCCAGTTGGAATTACTTGTTGTGTCATGCAGGCGCGTGGTTTGAAAACATCTCCAAGGATTCAAGTCTGAAAAAAGTGCGTAGACATAAATGAGATATGATATATCAGTGTGATGAAAATTTCGTATACATAATTATTCTTGTTTGTTGATTGGCTGGAATCCATCACGTGACGCTTGATAATCAGCCAATTGCAAGCGACGATACCCTTTGTGGGTGACATTTGATTACTCAGCTAGTGCACTGAATTGTTCACGTTCTGGTGTAGTGATTGGCTTGAAGTCCATCACGTGACGTGAAGAATCAGCCAATTACGATTGACCTGCACATGGACATCTCGTACACTCAATTTCTAATATATGAAAATCAATATGCAGACATAACCAAAACAAAATTAATATTCATACAGAAGAACAAGTATTTCATTGCAAGGAAACTGTGCAGTATAGATAACACCACATAACACCAATTTTCCGGTAAAGATACCACGAGACGGTTTGGGGAAAACCAAAGAGTTTTCCTTGATAACAAAATTGAAATTTGAATGTTTTATTTTCCTCTGTGTGCTTGCTCAAAATTTATAGGGTTTAAACAGACGGATGAAGCATTGAGGTGGCTTGAGTATTAATTAAAACGCCCACACACACACGCATCGAGTTTTCACTCCGAAATCTCACAAAAATATTGAATATATCTTATTGTAAAGCAGGGGAATGCTCCTTAGTAGAAATTAATTTCAGATAAGGTAGCGGTTAAAAGTGGAGCTTTCCTGACAGGAAAAACAGACTCATCTCTCTGAAGGGCCTCCTCAACACCGATCGTGTACGGTGTTGATGGCCACTTGAGCCCAATCCAGCGGGCCGTCTCTCGCGGCGCGTTTCGGCTCGTGAGTCCCCTGCTGGCCCGTCATTTGTCAACTCAACGACTGTCGTCATTTTCCCCAATAGAACGATCTCAGCAATGTGCGTTAGCTGTTCGTTTTCAGGCTTCTCTACAATTTGCATCAATCCACAAAAATAGCACCTACAGAGGTGTGGGTTGCTGTTTTTCTTTGATAATATAAAGAGCTTACTATGGTCCCAGACCATTTTTGGTCCAGGGGTCTGGGATTTTCTAGGGATCGAGGTTGTTGGGGTCTCCTGATGGTCCGGAAGGAATGTTTTGGCCAAGTTGAGGCTTAAACAATCTCAGTCACAACTGATAGTTAATCAATGCAGTGCCCAGCAAAAACGCGATTTGAAGTAAAACATTTATAATAAAAAAATGGTTTCTGTATTCGCACTAAATTGAAAAAAATGACCAAATTATTGATGTTGTCTGTTTTTTAAATTGGTTAAACAAATTGTTTGGTGGCTGTTAAGTAGTCTATGATGTGTCCAAATTCAAAGACGCCTAAACATCCTTTTAGTTCGCACCTGTCTTGGGGAAAGTTGCAGATTTAAATTTTGAAGAGAGTAACTCTAAAAGAGCAATAGTTTTGAGAAGAATCAGTTGAGTTAATCGTTTTGATCAGCATGTTCAAACCATCACCGAACAAAACCCTGTTAATAAAGCACGGCATCTGATGCACTTTTATACGATGACATTTTTCAACTGCATATTTGACGCGGCTCAGATATTACTTTTTGATTCATTGTCTTCGAAGAGAAGAACTAAAGACAGGTGTGATGAGATGGGCCGTATATCATATCGGAATTTTCTGACTAATTGCTCTGCGATTCAACCTCGAGATTGTGCCGCACTTTTCTATAAATCATGGGCATTTTTTTTATGCCTATACATTGCCGTTCTCTCTGAAAAGCAGCAATTACGATATTAATTTTCAATTTGTGTAAAGTAATCTGTCAGAGAGCTGTTTGAAATATTACACCAGCGTTTGGCGTGCAATCGGCTAATAAACGAACAGCTTTTCTAGTTATCCCCCCAAATCCTTGTGTAGCTGGCAAGTACTCAGATTGAACTGTGTTCCTGCGTGACTGATTTGTTCGCGTGACAAATTTGAAATCCCGTCAAAGGCTTGCGTCTTCCGGACGTTCTTTAAAAATATATTTATATATTTTTCGTAGTCACATTTCGCTTGACGTAATAACTGGAACACATTATGGTCCGATATAGTGGAAAGGAAAAACAAAGAAAGATTAAAAAAAAAAGTGTTGGCGACTGCGCATGTCCTTACCAATGCATTATGGGTAACAGTCTGCATTTCATGCAGATAGTGTACTAGTCTGTCCTCAGCGCATGCCCAGATTTCTCAATACAAATCAATCACGGGAACAATTTCAGCACACATTAGATTCAGTGAGTACTTGATGAGAGCGCCTATAACACCTGACAGTTTGTATATTTTATTGCTCGCGGTTGATTGTTTTTAATCTGCCCCGTCGAGCCGATTTATTTTTGACACTCCCTGTGTGCGTCGTGTTAATGTTTACCAAGCCATCTCTGGATATATTTGCCAAAGACGAGTGGACGATGACGGATCCAATTTGAGCTCATTAGATTTAAGTGATTATTTGAGTTTCTCACTTGGGGATAGAGTAGACAAAAATACTTCAAATTTCGTTATATTAAAATTATAAACAAATTTGTCTTTGCATATATACCAGCTGTTTCCATCTTTAATATTTTTCGAAGTTTATTTGAGAACTATGAGATTTACATAGGGCCCATGTTTAAAAGTCGTTTACAGTGACGGTTTGTTTTCCGTCCATTATTTTCTCTTTTCTCCTCAATTACAGTATGTCCCCCAAAAAGTGTCTGTCTGACTATTTCTGAAATAACTACAAAACCATGAGGTCAATTTTGAAAATGTTTGGTTGTGCAGAAACTCCTAAGCCTTGGCCTCAACCCCTATGAGTTTTGTTTTAATTTCAGTCACGCATCACTACACAATTGTCACTTGATCACAACAACATTTTTGGACACTGTGACCAAGTTCCTTGCCATATTCAATTTCAATGCTGCGTTATGTAAGCTGTGTAAAATCCTTCATGTTGTGAAAAGGGCTGCAGTTGGGATTGGAATCATTTGACTAGCTATCAGTCATCATGGCAAGACATAAGTTTAATGCTCAAGGGCAAATGATTCCAATCGAAAACCACATCACCCTTTTTTCTCAACAAGAATGACCTCATGGTTTTGTAGTTACTTTGAAAAAAAAACAGTCAGACGAACACTTTTTTTGACATATTGTATGTTTGCAGCTGTGAAGGATTTGAACCAAAGAACTCGAAAACTGCATTTCAAATCGAGTGTAACATTTCATCGGTACATGTAGTGCATTTTAAAGGTTGTTGATAGTTAATTTTAAACAGGACGTTTTGCTTGAACTGTCTTTACAATTTGAAGACTTTCAAAACTCCATTTTAGATGTTACTCGAAAATACAGGGTGATGCAAAAAGAAGAAAACCCACTTTTGACAGCAGTTTTCACCTACTTGTTGAGCATATTTCAAAAATTCAATTGAATGGTATTAAAATATTGATCTTTAAACATAAGTGACGAAAAAAATATTTGAAATGCATCTTTTGTCTCTGAGATATGGTAGTTAAAAAATTTCATGTGCCAAACCTGTTTGTCCACGGATAGCTTTATTCCATCCGCTTGACTGAGCTCCGGAGCTTGATTTGAAGACACAAAAATACACTAGACTTACACGTGGACAACAGTGATTTTGGTGACTTGGATTCAGATTAGCATAATAACAATATTCTTGCAATTTTTCAAAGATTTTTTTCACCATGGTTGAAGAGCTATACTTCACTACATTTAAAAAACCGTTGAAATAAGTAAATATGTTAAAATTCCTGTCAAAATTGGGTTTCCTTCTTTTTGCAACACCCTGTAGTTACACTAACGACGATCAACTGGATTGAACAGAAAAAAAATCAGTAAAAATAACCTCTATTTCATATCAGTGTTGTTGACTGGAAATCTATAGTAAATTTTCCACCTAAAATAACGTTTTTGTACCTACAGTCAGTAGGGAACTAGAGAAATGTGATTGTGCTAATTACGACTTGTTTCCGTTGTTGCGCAATGATTGTAATAATTTTTCATGTTTTCGAAAATACGGTATCATACCTGAAATTTGTCGGCAACATTTTACAAACTCCTCAAGCAATTGGAATTCAGTGAACTATTTCAACAGCTTTGGCAACTTACCTCTTCGAAATGTCTGCAGTTGATGTGAAATTCAGCAGCAGATGTTTGAAGTTATTATCACAAAAATGTTCCAGCACAAACGAAACATGGACTTTGAATCAGACATGCAGTCCCCACCTCGTCATCAATCTCGAAAAATGTTCACATTGATAACCGATTTCTGGAAATTTCATATCTCTAATCTCATGTCTGCAATCCTTACACGATGTTTTCAGACGGTAAAATATCGACGACACAAAAACAATGTTCTTCTTAAACCAGGCATGGTCTCTTCTGATACATTACATACTTGGAAAGACTGTTACAATCCAGCTCATACGTATGCGATCGGCACGACTGTAGAAACGAATTGATTTTCAATTGCAAACCCTCACCCATGGAATCTGCAACTTGACAATGAAATCTTATTTGGTCTTTGGCCCTCTGTTGACATTCTGTGTAATTATTAGCAGTGGAATTTGGTTCACGAGATGATAAGGAATTCGGCAAATGTTTGCAGGGCAATTACTAGACAATCTCTTGCAGACAATTGATCTGGGTCACGACATTTGTACTTTTGTTGCAAAAGTCGTGCCCTAGGCCTACTGCTGGAGTTAAAAGTAGATACTGTCAACCAGCAAGATTTTGGGCTGCGTGAGAAAGACCATGGCAACCGTGAACCGTCTGTTGTTTTGCGCAACTTTTCCGATTTCACACTTAGCAACAAAAGGGTTTTGCCAATACCAAAATAGATTATTGTGGTGTTGTGTTAAAGTTCCCAAACATCTGTGATATCATGAGGAATTGGTACATTTTTGGACGAGGAATAAAAAGAAATCGTTGTGACCGTAGATCGAAGAAATTATCGTTTTTATATCATCTACTTACGTTAGAGGAGTGTGGTGGCCTGGTGGTAACGGTTTGTGACTTGTAATTAGAAGGTCGGGGGTTCGAATCCAGCTGCTGGCATAGAAAAACCATTTTCAGCAATTAAGTTGCGTCTCTCGTTGCAGCTGACAACAACTGGGAGTAACCTACGATGTACTGGCATCACATCCAAGGGAATGGAAATAATTCTATAGTCGCTTCATGCTGAGGTATAAACGCTCAAACAAGCCAAAGATTTCAACATTACTTCACTTCATTAATTTGGTACATTACTCTACTACCTACCTCTATCGGTATTTCAATCTCGACTCGTCCCGTAGCTAACGATGATCTCCTACCTCGACACACACAGCGCGATGTCGTCCCAGGCAGACGAAGTCTGAGGGCAAAACCTGACTGCAAAAGCGCGCGGTCTTTTCGTCTGCGAAATCACATCCGAACCTAGCAACCACTTACGTGGCCATGCATGCGCAGTTCTCACACCTATATCAACTCAACGAGGTCCTGTTATGATTAGTGATCAAATCTGCGGGTGGTTATGGTTTAATAGTTTCCAATCGTGAGCTTGGATTGAAAATCCAGAATTCGTTGTAGCCGAAGATTACATAAAAGTTACTTTTTGCCAGTGAAGGGCATGTTATATGCAATGCTCGCAAATATTGTGTGCGTGGATCAAAACCACTGTTACGTGTATTTCAAATACCATATTTGTCAAGGTGTTAACGCAAGATTTCTATCAACGGTTTCTGGGTTTCGACTCAAATGTCGGCTGGGTTGTAGGTAAAACTAAACCAGGGAGAACTTTGAGTGACACTTGGAGGTCAGCGGTGACTATAACTAGTAGCGTAGGTTCACAGAAGTATTTAGTGACGATAATATTTCCGAAACATTGCGCATAGTGGTGCAAAATGTCAGGATGTCTAGGATAAGGTGACGAGTCACTGCCGATATATATCCTTTCAGTTTAAGAAACATTCATGTCCGCAAAACTTGAACTGTGGGAAGTGACAACAACAACTAGGTTGGATAATTATGCAAGTGTTGGGTGGTAAAAGTAAACTCTTTCACGAGCCAATCACATCCGGCCGTTGTTTATCTCCGGTTTCTTTGGTATAAAACAAGAGAGAATTTTTCTGTTCCCCCAGATGAGAGTCCATCGCAAGTTAATACTCCCCAGCAGTACCCATTTATAATCATGGGTGGAGAGAGGCAAATGGGGTAAAGCGGCTTGCCCAAGGACACAACATATGACCAGCAGCTGGATTCGAACCCCTGACCCTCTGATCAAGAGTCCCTAACCCTAACCACTTCGTCACACTCCCCCAAAATAGAAGGCCAGCTCTAAAAAGCAAATGAAATTTTAAACGGCCAGGCCTTATATGAATTGAAAATCATTTTACTTTATAACATGTTAAAACTGAAACAGATATTTTTTTTATTACAGGTACGGGATCGCCAAGCGGACAGGCGCAAAAACAAATTGGCGGAAAAGGGCTATTTGAAAATCTAAGAATGACGACTGTTTGTTCTTGCATGGCCATGGAGGGCATTCCTCCGTGGTTCTTGTATACATTTTTAATGGAGGAGGAGTACTAAACAGAAGGTAGTCAGTTGTATTTAGGTTTACTGCAGCATACATTTCATATGAAAAAAACACCTTTGTAGCTCAATGCCGGCACTTCAAATCATAAAATGGCATAACTGCTGATGCAGTTTGTACACCTGCGGCTGGGATCAGTCGCTGCAAAGAACAATTCGGCTCGACTTCACACAGACCGCGAGTAAATAAAACCTTTTCACGAGCCCACTGTGAGAACGTCTCGAGCCGAAACCCGCGCCTCGTTGAATTTACAGCTCGTTTAACTGGACATATTAATCAAGAAAATTGAATCTGTGGAGTGTCTAAATTTGCCCGGGGTCGGGAACGTTTGCCACGCGTCGCTCTGGCCTGTTGACACTGTCTGAATTTGCTCAGAAACAATTGTCGAAAATCAACACAAGACCTCTTTTTTATCACATTACGCTCAATATATTCGCAAAGGAAAATTATTATTCCGAAACCTATTGAAATTTCCAGGACGCTTAATCTGTTCCTCGTTAAAATTTGAGGATCTCACGAACTTATACTCGATCCATAAATTCAGTTATTGTTGGAGTTTTCTCAGTATTTTCACACAGACGTGACACATCAAAGAAAACCTAAGTATGGGGGAAATATTAGAAGTAAAGAAAAGATTTAATGCATCCATGGGCGTCGCCAGGATTTTTTTTTAGAGGGAGGCAAAGCACATTATTTCCCCAAGTCCTTGTACTTTCTCTAGCATATTCTCAATTTATCATTTTTGTCGAGGGTTGGCCGGGGGGGGGCATTTGCCCACTCCATCCCCATTGACACCCCTGCTAGGACCTCCATGTCGTTAAATGTGAGTTAAATTAACAGCAATAGGTTATGACTTCGTAACTCGTCTTCTTCTTTTCTTTTCTTTTTTCTTTTCTTTTCCCCCTGCCCCCCCCCCCCCCCCCGAAACCCATAAATACATCATACTTAGAATGAGAGGTATAGTTGATGACGTGTCTCAGCTTGAATCCTAAACCTGACTATGTAAGGTCACTAAAATGTATGTTGTTCACTAGTTTTCCTTTGGATACTACAAGTAGGACGGTTTAATTTAATTCAGGTTCGGTTGTGGTTAGTGTACTCTTTGCAAAACCTCTCCCGTAGCCATAGAGAGTATGGCTGTATATTGTGACAAAATTGAATTAGATTTTAAGACGATTTTAGGAGGAGTTCACTGTACCTTCAATGTACTTTCAGTGATACATTTTCCGTCATCAGCACTACACTCTCAATACAATTGTCCTTGAATTGAAAATCTATACGCAGCTCTAAAAGTGCGCAGGTCAACGTCAGAAATGAATTGCTTGACCAGTGGATTGTATAATGAATCGCACGATTTGACCAAAGAGCCTTTGACCAAACAACTTCCACTCCAGGTTGGCCTGTTGGTCCGTGATTGACCACTCGAAACCAACGCTCCTGATAAATGACACCTTCAAGAGGACAGGCTTGGCATCGACAGTCCAGTAACCTTTTGGACCTGTCCACTCCAGTCAGTTTTTCTTAAGAGCTAATCAAAGGGCGCCATCATCGTCAGCCTGTCGATGTGCGAGCTCAATTGACCTCGAGTTGACCTCGAAATAATGCGGATTTGTCCTAGACGTTCGGTCGAACTCGGCGCATTCTGCATTTAAGGCATATATCACCTATTCTTTTGAAAAACGATAACCGAAACGGCTGAAGTTAGCTCGAACCTCACGGGTGGTTGCATCTTTGTGTATGAAGTTTTGCTTTTAGTTAGGCGTGACAGCGCCCCCTACGACAGTTTAAACAACTCTCCTCTTAATCAAATAAGGACCGCATGGCGTTTTATTTCTCCGGGTACTTGTAAAGTTGGCAAAGTTCACGATTATGAAAGTAAAAAAAAACCATAATTCCAAACGATGCTAGATGTACGGTCCAACAACAATAAAAGAAATATGTTGTTTTTCACATCCGCTTTTTTATTTCTTTATTGTATATATTTTTGAGAAATTTTGAGATGATTTAATATTTCGCAACCTATAGACTTGTGACTTCATGCTGATAGGCAGTCGGACAGGCAAACCTAGCACTGAAGTATCTTTTGTATGTTATTTTGCCCGCATGAAGCAATTGATGACAACAATTTAAAACCACCTTATTTCGAGGTATATTTTAAAACAGATGTAACATGATCTATCTCTCAAGGTTTTTTGTTCCTTTTCTTTTTCAGGGTGGCGTTATTTTGAGCGGTTTTTTCCGAGGGCAGTCAAGAGGATAATCTGGAAGATAATTTGTTCTGACAATTGACGTAATGAGGCGACATTGTCCCATTCATAACTCCAGACTCATCACTTGGAGTACGGTGAGTATAATACTTTCCAAACTATTCTTCTTTTCATTAGACTCTTTTTTATTTTTTTCTGCACCACCTAATTATGCTTACGCATCGTTCCCGTTACATGATTGGAATATGACAATAACAAACGCGTCAACTTCCGTGTTCCTTATGGTTGGATAATATCCTGTCACCCTTTGTATTCATCTTCGACCCAAGGATGTCCCGTTATTTAGCAACAAAGTCGCGTTACGTAACTCTACTTGTTTGGCGCGCCGAAGTGTATTCATACCAGTAAGGACATTCGTATAGGGATAATCCCCTACTGTGACACTGTCAGCATGATTCACTGGAGTACTGCCCAAAGCAGGTCGCAATTTCTGGCGTTCTCATTTCCTGGTGTTATGGTATAATCATCTTCATCTTCAGCATATGTTTGGTAAACCATATGTTTTATACCTGTGAGCTGATAATACGTGCAGTGTTACAGTTCATCCCGAGGTAGCACTATTTGCTGGCCTCACGAGTTGGACACAATACACGTTCCATTGAAGTTTCAGTCATGTGTGAACGTAGGGTGTGCAGATCCCAATGAGTTGGACTTCGCGAATGTGTATTTCAAAACGGCTGCAACGAACAAGCACCTTCAAGTTGACTTAGTAGCTGCCTAGAGCTGTAGTGTAAGGAACATACCGTCATCGTAAACAGCGACCACAAACGGTAGGTTTCTTTAATTCTGTATAGTATTTTCGTGTGAAGTAATTAATTTTTTTGTGTATAATGAAAAATCAAAGGTTTTTTTTCACAAACCAGTTCACCTCCTGCCATATTTTAAACTGTTCTGATTTCATGCACACCAACATGATTCTCTTCTTTTTCGAGCAGTACGACAATTTCATTTTTTTTTGTAAAGTGGGTCACTGCAACGAGTTCAAGCGTTCCAAATGGTATGTGCGGAAGGAGTTCCGTGCCTGGACATCACTTGACACCCTGTGCACAAACCCTATATGACTGGTCTGATAAAAATTCCAAGTGTTAAGTTGTTTCCTCAGTAAATGCTTCAATATTTTCCCTGGTAAATTTGACTTTTTAGGACATGTTCACGATTTCTGATGGCTGTTATGTCACTGCAGTGAAAAATTGTGATGTCCGTGTATGGAATTCTTCCCACATAGACAACTGAACCAGCATTTTTCCTCTGTCAAAAGTAATGTCATTTAAGTCTGGACAATAATTATGAAGATGAATATAGTGAGGTTTGGTGAGAAAGTGGTGTGCTTCTTAAGTTCTAGGATTAGGAACAAAAAAAGTTGAATTTTCTACTTTGTTGTCCCACACCGTACCTATAGGCCTATTCGAAACCTTGAAAGAAAATAATTTCCCAAAAAATGTATTCGAAGGTGTGTTGATAACCTAATGGCAGACGATTTTGACGACAACAGCATCATTAAATTGGCAACAATTGTGCCTGGTAGTACTACCATAGAGCAAGGACTATACACAAACTCATAACAAAAACTGCAGAATTAATCTCAGGGCGAAGCGATAAAAGAATTCCCTTCAACTACGAAAAAAAGTGCAAGTTGTTTTCCACTGGAAAATCAGTCAAGTGAAAATTGCATTCTATTGTGACTGTACGAAAAAGCACGAGGTTACTGCATTTGTGGAAAAACAATCCTTTTGTTCACGGTCAAACCGAATACCAGTGGGGCTGCAAAATGTCAATGCTTATTACCCGGTATGACTGTGAAAGGAGTTTTTCAGGCGTGTTCGGTCATCGCATTATCATTCATTTGCATGGGTACCCGAGTTGCAGCTCCGTTTTACCAATGCCATACGGTATATACTGGTAGCTGACAGGGGCTTCTATATGTGTCTTGGCGGTCGGTCTGTCTGTCCCTGGAAAATTTACCAGAATCAGCCCCCTATAAGTTTCCCATAAGATAAAACTACCAAATTTTAATTTTCAAAAATAGCAAACAAAATAGATTACATTCTGAACAAAAATTGTTTGCCAGAATTCGGAAAGATGTTTGTGAAAAGTGTGTAAATAAATATAAAGTATGGTGTTCCATAATATGTGCCATCGGCGTCGTACTTTTGGGCATCGCATTTTAAGCTCCAGGCAGGGACCATTATGCCAGACAGCCAGAGCTTATTGTGCACTCGCACTTGTTGAACACTCACCATACTTTCACTAGCGTGGTCTACCACCAGTCGTCCGTTGAATGCATAACAGCCGCGCAGCGCTGATCACTGATTGATTGTCAAATTGATGAACGCCTTGAAGGCGATTATCTGCTCCACTTAACAATAAACATTAATCAGTCAGTGCATGAGAGAACCACCATTAATTAGTCGCACTATTTACCTTCTTTATGTATATATATGACCAATTATTGACAGACAGGTGTTGGGTTCGTCAAGGGTTCAATTTTCAGATAAGTGTGGGAAATACGTCCGACTGAAACTTGTGACGTCGTTGAGAGTAAAATGTGTTCAATCGAGCATATAACTAGTTGCTTTTGTCTGATGTCTTAGCAAATAGTGGGGCAGATAGGGCAATTTTTTAGGGGAAGGGGGTGTTTACTTTGATGATACGAGCATGGCATTTGGCACACAGTCAATGTCTTAAGAAAGATATTTGGCTATAGGGCCAGCGCAGATTTGTCCTTTGAAAAACGATATAGGTAGAATAACAAGCAATTTTCAAATTTTTCAAAACTGCTGCCGTTGCCTGTTATTCGACTTTTATTTTTTTCAAAGGACAAATCTGCAGTGTCCCTATTTCCGAATATCGTTCTCATGACATACTCTGACTGTGTGCCAAAGTTCCATGCTTTTATCATCAAAGGCACAATCCCATCACCCGTCTGGCGTACTACAATGTAATACGTTTGTTAGCCACCCAAATTGAAACTGTACTTTTCGGGGTCCAGTCGAAACGGACAATACAAACTTAATGCAAGCTTATTTCCCACCGATCTTTGTGTGTGTGTGTGGGTTTTTTTTGGTTTTTTTTAATTGGTGGTCATTTTGAAGGATACTTGGATAGGCCTATGATGTTGAACATAATTCTAAGAAGACTTTTTGTGCTTTGGGTGATAATTAAGTGTAAGGATTGTTACCTCCGCAAAGCCAGATGGCCTAACACTTACATCAGAATTGTTCCAGTTGATGTAAAAGTTACGGTTATTTTTTATCATTTTAATGGTTAAAATGATTTTTTTCCGTGAAAAGAATTAACATACCAGAGCCGATTACCGATCGCTGTATTCACCTTTCATTGTGTATGGCTGCCAATCGATAAAGGCAACACGACAGTACAACTAAGTTCCTTTTTTTGACAAGCAGCTTTAGCTGACGCTATCGAAGGCCTTGGTAAACTATTGCTGTGATTTGTGATAAAAGAGAGACCTGAAAAGTTGTCTGGTAACGTCAAAGCGTCCATTGTTAATACCAAAAGGGGAAAGTGGTGAGACGGTCCACCACCCGTAGGTCTTGAGGAAAACTCGCGATACAGGACAGTGACCATAATTTTTAATCATTTCTAAAGAGAACAATTTGCAGGGCCCATGTAATGAATTTTTTTAATTTAATCTTTGAAATGTGCCTTTGTGTTCCAATTAGCTTTATTATTAATTCTCATAGTGTAATTTTAAGTGCGTTTTGGTAATTGTTTGGTTTTTATGCTGAAGCAAATTTCCATATTCATGAGCAAAACTGTGATGTCGTTCAAGGCAACAACGTCAGTTTCACATCTGCTTTAGCATAAAAAAAGTCACCAGATTTATATGGGTTTGCTGTGGTTATTGTCATGCTTTCAGTGTGTTGTTTCAGTACAATGAAACAAACGAGAAACTTTCACGTACAAACGTTTTCAATAAGCAGAATTTTGGAATTTAAAGAGAAAAGTCTTAATCTGAAGAGTGTGTACCTAAAGTGACATCACAGCAACAGCGCCCTCAGTTGTCAGGGAAAGCATGACACATTTTAAATGCTTTTAAAAAACTGCAATTTGCAAAACGTTTTACCGAAGAGGGATGTTACACACTGAGTAATCAGTGTTAATACGTCGGTGAAGGGCAAAACCTTATATTGAATTTACATCACCCAGTAGAAAATTCCATCTTATGAATAGAATATGCGAGGTTCGAAATTCCCCTCTCCGTCCAATGTACCTCGCGTCTTTGCAGTAAAGTTGTTGAACATCTTTATTTGTTTATCTAAATACGTGACATCTTAATTTCTGTCAGTAACTGATGAAATTGGATCCTTGACAATGTGAAATAGAAGTATACTGTAATGAGAAACGCAACTTAATCGTTGCAAAATTGAATTGTTAACTTCTTAAATGAAAACCTGAATTTAAGCCGCTCTTATAGATGTACAGACTAATCGATTCGGCGTCCTTCAGTGCTTATTAGATATATTACAGTCTCAGGTTTTTGCTGCCTATCGTTAATATCTGGTAACATGAGGTGCTCTGCGCCTTTTGTTTTGTTTCACGAAAGGAAGTGATTTCAATTTTAAAAAACACTTATGACTAAGCATAATTATTTGCAGCAGTGGTCCGTATGGTCAAAAGAAGTAACCTTGCATAAAGTGTGGAAAATAACTCTCAAATGTTTGTTCGCCAGAGCTTCACTTCTAGCATCCATATGTTATATCAAATTCCTTTGGTTACGAAACAACAGGTAGGCCTAATCCTTTTGATATCTTTTTCGAAGGACGGCAATAGCAAGCCACAGGTCAGAGTTAAAGAAGTAAAGAAATCTCGCCGTGCCATGCCGTATTGACTTGTTTTTCTATCACTTGCTCGCAAACGTGCGATAGTTACGTCAATGCGTATAACACGCCTGTTCAAATGACGCGCATCTTCATATTTCTCACGCGTGGTCGTTACCTAGGAAGCAAATCTGCAGGCACGCATAACAGACATGTACTGTACACGATCGTTTATGTGCCAAGCAAACAAGGTCTCTTTCTGTAGAGTATAACATTGAGCTTTCATAAGATACATAAAGGTGTCTCACCACAACCTAAAGATCATTGTAAGTTCTTTCATTCTGTCTAGCTTTTTGTTATCTGATTTGAGAGAGCTGGCAAGAACGTGAACATAGCAGAACATTGTTTTCTTAATTTAATTGAAAGAGCCCATGAAGTGATATTTCTTAGGAACATATTTTGTGCAACTTTCTAATCCCTTTATGTATTTACACTATTTGACCTACCTTTTTGGTTGATTTTATTGAAAAGAGCTTTTTTTTACATTTATAATCCCCATGCTTTTCCGGACCACTGAGGGTGCTGTTGCTGTGATGTCAATTCAGGAAGACTGTGTTCATTTTAGGTGTTTTCTGTTCAAATTGTGAACCCAAACATTTGCTTCATTGAAAACATTTTGTGCGGAAAGTTTGCTTATTGGCTTACTGCCTTGTACTGACACAACAACGAATCACTAAAGAAAAGAAAGTTTACGACAGCGAAATATATAGCCAGAATTCTGGCAACTTTTTGTGCTGAAACTAGTTGTAACATTGAGGTTTGTGCCTGAAATGACTTCATACTTTTGCTCATGACTGAAATTTGCATTAGCATAAAAACACAAAGCGTACCAAACTACATTTGAAAATGGCAAACTGAAATTGAAAATAGGGTAAAATGAGACACAAAGGTGTATTATCAAGGATTGCATTACCAAAAAAAATACGTATTGAATGGACCCTTTAAGAACACGTCATCACTTTGGCTACTTCGGTTGGCCAGTACTAAATTTCCGTTCATACATTCAATCAACCTAATTTAAACAAGACAAAGCCAGCCCAGTCAGATTACTCTAAAATAAAATGGGCTTTAAGCAGCCATTTCCAATCATGTTTCGCGATTTTGAAAATGTATTTGATCACGAATCCATGGATGTCGAACTCGGGTAGTTTCGAGTGGACTTCAAAAGATATATCAATAAATTTCCATAAAAAATAACACTACACTGGACGTATATCCAACAAAAGGACAACATGTTTTTGTTATGTACTTTTTATTCACCATACTACCTAACTGAATACTAAATGATTCCCTATACTTGTATTGCAAGTCATCGCGTGCGATTTCCTGTTGTGAATGAGAGTATTATGTTGATGGACCGAGCACCACACATCGGAACTTGATATTTATTTTACTCTAACATCTGTCATTTTGTCGGAAGGGTATCAGAGTTCGGTTGAACCCTCGACTTCCTGTGTGCGCGGTTTGACGCTGGGGGCGCTGTTGGACGTGACCGAAATTAACTTTGCCTTGGCCAAGGAGCTTTACTAATCAAGTACATGTATAGCAAATTATATATGGACCATTCCGTGAATGTGATGTCAAAAAGTGTGGACAATTTTTGCAGTCCCTGTTACACCTGGCCTGCGTTACTTGCCATGGAAATATCATTAAAATTGACCGTCAGACTATTGGGTGATTAGGTACTTTGCCTTACATAATCACTTTTGGATATGAGATAGAAGGCCCTCTAGAATATGTCCTCAATTTACAAAATATTGTATCAGGGGTAACGGGGACACGAAAACATTGCACCCCAAATTTATGAAATGACCCGTATATGCCTGCGCAAATGCAACGACGGATGGGGGATGCAACGGTGGCCACGCCCCCCCCCCCGTAAAAAAAACACGAACCCAATTATTATTGTTATATATTTTTTTAAATGATATCGCAAAACAGGCAGCCACTGCCTATAACACCCACAAAACTCAACAAAAAACGTTGCCCCCCCCTTGCTTTTCAGATTAAATTTGGCTAAAAAATGTTTGGACCCACATTTTGGGGGAACAAAAAAACAAATCTGACCCCTCCCCCTCTAAAAAAAAAAAAAAAAGGGTCCTGAATCCGGCCATGTTCAAATGTCTGGTGATATCAATAATCCATAACCCAAATTCAAAATATTCGTGTATCTTTTTATCGGATTTGTTGCACTATCCCCAAACTAATGGGGTTTTTTTGTTCTTTCAGTGACTTTATGTGATCGAAATCATTCTTGCCAATTTTTTTAAGCATAACTTGCATTGCTTTCCCAACGACAGAGAAAAAAATGGTGCCTTCAAGAAGACGACCACCATCACTGCTTCCATCCTCGCCTTGCATCCCAGCCGCATCAGCGTCCCTCTTGCTTCACCTCATGTTGATGATAGCGGGGCGAGCAACTCAAGTGGTAGGCCAGCAGCAGACGGTGTGCGCTGACTCAGCGGGCAGCGTAGCGCCACTGTGCCGCTGTACCGTCTCAGACGGCACCAAGACGGTGGACTGCTCCGAGCTGGGCCTGGTGAACGTTCCCGGAAGCATACCCGACGATACTCACATTCTGTAAGTATAAATCCGATCAAAAATGCCCTCCTATGTACTGAAGCATGCTACTTGTCACTAGCAAAGAGCCCTGAATCACTTGCTTTGCGTCTATACTTTTTGATTAAAAATAACGCGTCATAAAAATTGTTTCTTTTTTCCTCCTGACGAACGAATTTTCAACTTGTATGTTTTAGTTTAACACCCAAAAACCCCTCAGTTATTTAAGAGCCGCAAATAATTCAAAAGTTGTGGAGTAATAATTATTCCCTATAAGGGCTGACTTTTTGTTCGATAGCTCATTCATAAGGGAATAAATTCTGTATTGATAAAAAAATTAGTTAAAATTTTAACATATTTTTCGGGATGAAACTCAACTAATAGCATAACAGACGCCCAGAAAAAGCGACAACCAATAACAAACCAATCCAATTCGTAGGTACGAATTTCGATTTTTCTTTTTTACCTAAATGTGTAACACATTGGTGCGTTTTTCCTTTCCAGAAACATCAGTGATAATTTGATCGAGGGACTAGCCAGTGGAGTTTTCGCAAATTTGGTCGACCTTCGCGAATTGTAAGTATTTAAAAGATTTACATTGTATTAATTTCAAACATGGGGAGTCAGGTTGGCGTAGCGGTACTTTCCTCGCCTTCCACCGCTGTGACCTGGGTTCGAATCGCGCCTGGGCCAAGATATTGGGTTTTCAGTCCCTGCCTGATTCCGTGGGTTTTCCCCAGAATATTCTTCTGAGTTTTCCTCCCACCTCTAAAACTCTCATTTCTTTTCATTGTCTTTTCTTCAGGCTTGCGAGCTACAGTGCTTAGGGCGCTTTTGAGGAATCACTGGTTTCATTACCAGAAATAAATAATAATAATAATGATACTAACAAGGAAAAGACGGTTTTTTTCGCGGAGCTTTTTTTTCCAAAAGTTGACAGTCCACGAGCTATAGAAAAACAATTCCGCAAGGTCTTGGAATATTTGTCATGCGCTATTTTAAGAATAATGACTAAATTTACAGGACCGTGAAAAGCATGTAGTAAAGTTAGCAACTTCACGAACGCTTAATAGTGGCGCGCTTTATTGTGAACAAATTTAGTTCAGGTCCACGTGGTTAATTTCCCCTAATAATAAATGTATGGCGGAGATGGAGCAGTATAGCTTTATTCATCCATCCTTCAAATGTTGTCAAGACATTACAGGGACCTGAAAACAACTTATTCGGTGGGAAACTTTCGGTTTCATTGCTTTTGTAAGTCACATTGTTCTGTCCTTTGTTTTTACTTCAGGTATCTCGTGCAGAATTCCATACGTAACGACCTTCTTGACGCAGGCGCATTCTTCGGACTTACAAGGCTTCGGTTGCTGTAAGAGAAATGTAGCCTACATGTAGAGTAATTGAGAATTTTATAACATGTCTGAATTTATTTGATCGAGTAGAAACTAGTAGATTACAGCTTGTCTCACAAAGAACCTAACAGTCGCAAAACCAAATAATAAAGGTATATTGCACGTGAGTTTCGGAATATTTTCAAATTACCTCTTAAAGTGAGATAGCCCATCTACCATGCAAACTTCATTTCATTCAAATCGATGCATTGAAACAATCGCAATGCTTCATCCTTCTCTCCTTGAAAGTGAATAAGCGAAGTTAGAGAAACACACAAAGGATGGGTCAAAAGTGTTAGTGCAGCTGATCAGTTTATCATTTGGACAAACATTTGGACAAATCAAAAAGCGGGGGGGGGGTACCTATCCGCCAGGGGGCAAGTTGCCCCCTTTGGCCCCCCCCCCCCCTCCCTCCCCCCCCCCCCCCCCCCTTCTGGTAGGCCACATGACGAAAGCTGGTTTATGATTACTGCCCTGTTATTTTTATTTTGGACAGAAATTTGACCGGAAACCGACTCCAATTGCAGGATGAGAGTAACGTGCAGCCCTTTCTGCCCTTAGTGCGATTGAGACATCTGTAAGTACAGGCCTATCCGTTGTTACTAAACTTAAATCAGACCCATCATTGTGCCATAAATTGTGACCAGAGTTGACATTTGTCAGGATTTGATTCCTGATCTCGGGATTTTTTGTTGGGTTCTTTCCTGATTTCTGGATTTTTAAACAATTCCAGGGATTCCTGAAATCTAGATTTCGTGAGATTTTGCGGTAAAGGTATTTTTACATTTCAAAAGTCTAATACCAAAATAAATTTGAAATTGGTTTTTTGGGGTTGCCCCTTAGGCGAATAAGAACCTCCCATCGATCCTACATTGTTCTTGGGCCCTGCATGACCCTCGAGCCCGGCCTGCCAATTATTTTGTGGATGTTTCATTTCCCTTAATTATCCCTTATGGTGGAGAATTTACCACTATATCCCAACTTTCTATCTTTTCAGGGATTTAGGATACAACAATATTGCAACAATCGACAGATCATTTGTCACAGTACTGGACAGACTGCGAAATCTGTAAGTATGCTTAAGACATAGAAAAAGACTAAGAAAGGTGCTTTATTTAATATAAGGCCTAGTTAAAAAAAAATTGATCGTCCCCATCGGCATCCTTTTTTGAAGCCGCAAAAGCTTATTTTCCTGTATGTCGCTTTAATAAAATACATAGAACATTTTGACTCTACTTATTATTAGGATAGCTAATTAAAATGCTGGAGGTCATTTTGAACCGAACGTGGCTCTCATTTTGAATTTAAATCTTTGGCAGCCATCTTGGAATAAAAAAATTAAAAAAATAAAGAGTTCCTCATCCTCTTTTAGAAAATAATACCGGACGATTAACTGGTGTTTTATTACTTTGCCGAACTTGAGTTGTGTATACCATTTTGTAAAGTAATGCAGCAATTGTATAAGAAATACCTCAGAAATCTCTTGCTCTGGCCGGAGTACGAGTAGTGGCGTCCCCAGGATGGTTGTTTTTTGGGGGTGCACTATTTTGACACTGTTGGCGCTACTTACACCCCTATTATAGTACTCGAAAAAAAGGCCACATACATCACCAAGGTCAAATCGTGAGCCAAAAAAAATTACCAAAAAAAAATTGACAACCTCTTGGAGGGCTCAAGCTTCCAGAGCCCCTCTTCTCCCTTGGGTGCGCAAATGAGTGCAATTATCAAATTTGAAACAAGTCCAGCACAACTGAGTTTGTTTTTTCGTTTTGTTTACTCCACTCAGGTTCATGGTGGAAAACCCGCTAGTGTGTGACTGTAACCTCCTATGGTTCAAGAACTGGTTACTAAATAAGGGTACTCAGCCTGACTTTAGTGCCTTGGGGGTCCAGTGTTTCACCCCAGAGTCAGTGAGACGAGAAACAGTGGAAAATGCTAGGTTCTGCATACCAGGTACGTTTTCTCCTAAATCAAATTAGAAAAAAAAATGTAATAGAAATTGAAGTGGGTCAAATATATGTCATAGATGTGACCGTTACTCATTCAAACTTTGACCGAAAATAATCAAAACCTGCCGTCAATTTCAAGAGAGAAAGTGATCTTACTGTTTACTTTTAATTGTTTTCCGTCCTTCACAGTTCAGCGCTGCTACTTTTGTAACTCGGCCTCCACCAATGCAGCCTGTAATTTTGCCCAACAGCAGTGCTCTGGAACAAACGTGAGTTCCATACCTTTTGCTCTTTTCTCCGTAACTGCAATTTGATATGAGTTTGTGGTTGAAGGTTTTATTCCATGCATGCAGAGCTCATCCATTGCTTTTCTTGTCCTGGCGATCAAATAGCCCTTTTCACAGTAGTGCCTGACTATTACACACTGCACTGTAGCAAACTGCCCGAGCACTCTACGATTTTATTGATTCTTCAAATGTAATACAATGAAGAACAGGTGCACTGCTGGACAATAAGCGTATGGGATATGAAGGAAAGTTGATAGTGAATTTAGCAATGCTGAGTCTTTATTCTTTATTTGTTCTTTATTCTTTACTAATTTTATCATCATTTTTACAGTGACATTTGAAAATTGGCCCAATGTTTGCCAATGTGTGCCAACATTGAACCAATGTTGGGCCAATGTTTTGTGCTAGCTGGAAAGGCTCAGAAACCGGAGCCCGCCTTGATTTGTATTAAACTTTGCTTTCCTGTACACTTTATGCAGCCGGCCTGCCGGAACGAGGTCCGAATTGTCAATGGGATGTACCTGATCGCCAAGGCCTGCCAGGCACTGGATGCCTGCCTGGTCAATGCAGGACAGAACCAGAACGATTGCAACGCCGGAACGGAGAACTCTGTGTGCCGCTATTGTTGCCAGGGGGACCGATGCAATGCCCCAGAATCCGCCATTTTAAGTAAGTCAATTTGTTCTCTAGAGGTCGTCCCAACATGACCCTGAAAACATCCATCGAGTTAGAAAATAGTCTGAGCGGTCCATCTCTTTCCAAAACTTTGCTTGACAGGAACGGTTGGGCCCAACTCATCAAGTCATCATGAAAGTGAATGAACAAAGAAGAAGAAGAAGTCTCTCTTCAAAAGTCTACTCTGTGTATTTAACAACAAAACGTTACCCCTGTCATTCCACTTCCTGGTTTACTGTTCTGGAAAAAAGCACGAAAGCTAAGCTTTAAAAGAATTGATTTTTCGTACTTACATGTGGGCAGTGTGGCCTAGTGGTTAGGGTTCATGACTCATGATCAGAGGGTCAGGGGTTCACATCCAGCTGCTGGTCACATATCTTGTGTCCTTGCACTGATATCAGATTCTGGTTTTGTTTTCTGTTTCTTTTAGGCGGATACCAGTTCCCATTCCCAAACACGTCACCAACAGGTATGTCATCTTTCAAATAATCTCTTCACTAATAATTTTTTAAGAATATCTGCAAGTTTTCTTTCTCAAATTCAGGGAGACATCAAGCTGAACAGTAGTCTGATAAATGTGGCTTTTAGAAAAGACACAATTTTCTCTTTGAAATCTCTCAAAAAAAATTGTCAATAAAAAAATCTCTCTAAAAATCTTCCTCTAAATCTCTCTCTCAAATTGTTTGTCGTTTCCAAAACTTTCTTTAAAAAAACTTAACCAGATGTGAGAGTGATTCCCTGTAATGCCACTGCTACTTGCTCAACCTGCTAACTGCCATTATTAACACTACGATTTTGTACTACATGCTTTGCTTTGCTTTAGCCCAATCGACTACACTGGACCTTTCAACTACTACTCAAACCCCATCCACTACTACCCAAACGCCAACTACTACCCAAATTCCATCAACTACGACCCATATTCCATCAACTACTACCCAAATTCCATCAACTACTACCCAACCTCCGTCAACTACTACCCAAGCTGTAACCCCTACTGACCAAATCCCAACAAGTGCCAAACTGCCGCCGACCCTTGAATATAGTAAGTAGGCCACTCTGCTTTGGCTTTGTCGCATGGCATTATCAACAAGTAGTGGTAGGCCTAGCTGCACAACCACTTAGTTTCAACAGAGCTCATCAAGAAGCAAATAGTGCTAATGTTATTTTAACATTCCCTCATCCTTTAGCTTCTCATGGATGCAAATTTGCACAGAAATCTCACTGCTGTGTCTGTTTTTCCCCGCTAATTTATTTTGCTTTTAGCTCATACCACTTTGCAGCCTCTCGTGATTAAACCTCCGCTATCACTAACCCACCAAGCTGCACACCCTTCACGTAATAGGCGTGATCCTCCATCTGATCACCAACCTGACCCGCAATCCCGTCCCGGACAGCCACGCCGTGACTGCGATGGTCGTCCACCCAATACCCGTCGAAAAATCCCCAAGCGCTGTGAACCAAATGCAAACCTTACATCAACCACTGATGAGCCGCCCCCAGACTCTACCTGGCTCAAGCCAACCACTGATCAACAAGCTCCAACCATGCACCAGCCCTGGCAATTTACTCTCAAATCCCGCTCAACTAATCAGTTATTAACTCCCAATCAACTGCCTATTGCCAGCACAACTCCCACTAGGCACCCCAGGCAGACACGCACTAACCCTGGTCAGCCGCTGAACAACTGCGACCAATATCCACCCAATTCTGATCGCCCAATTCCTAAACATTGCCAACAAGATTCAACCCTTCACCAACTAATAAACTGCCACTAATCCCTACCCAACCACCGCCAACCACTGATCAACCTCCATCAACTATCCACCAGCCTTTGCAAACCATTCCCCAATCCTTATCAACTGATCAACTAACTCCTAGTCAACTGCCACCAAGCACTCCAGTAACCTCCCCATCGTTGCATATCACTGCCCAATACCGATCAACTAATCACCTAACTCCTAGTCAACTGCCGCCAAGCACGTCCACAACTTTCCAACCGTTGCATACCACTGCCCAGTACCAATCAACTAAGTTGTTTCCACAAACCAACGGCCAACCACCATCATCATCCACCAAATCCCCATCACCTTTCAAATTACCACCCTCCACCATCACCCAGCCGCAATCTGCAAACCCGTTGTCAGCATTTTCTGTTTCTCCAGTCAGTAAGTAGTGCGTAGTTTTTAAACCCTGATCACATTCCTGCATGTGGGATGCACTAAACCTTCATTAGATGAATATGCTGCCTGTTTTTACGTTTTAGATTTTAAATCCGTCTATTCTTTATATAAACTCATCTTCTTTTTGTATAAACACATCATGACCAACCCATAGCAACGGATCTCAACATCCATTTGAACAACCCGACCAGCATTCCACAGGAGTCTCGAATGCGTGCCCTTTATCTCTTTCAGCATGACCCATCCGTCCATATGATCCATTCAACCAAATGTCAGCACATCCTCTCAGCAACCGTCTACCAACCTACCCATCCGTGACTATTCCATAACTTAACCCATCCACTTATCTCTGTCAACCTCTTAGTGTCATCGAGCACTTGTAGCCTTTGTAGGAGGCGATTGCTTGCAATCATCAGTAGTAGCCCTTGAACAACACAACCATATTTAGTCAATCCATTAAGCAATCCATCCACCAACCCACCCATCCCAAAAAAGTCTATAAAACACTGCACAGACTGGAACGAAACCAATCCACTCAGTTTATCAACACAAGTAACCATCAACTCATCCCCTTAGGAACCATCAAAAAATTTCAAATCCACAACGATCAACAACATGCCAACTGCCCCACTAATCAACATCCATTCCTTTGATCAGCATAACCAATCGTCAACCCATGAACTATCCACCAACCTACCCATCCACAACATGAAATAGATACATTCCTTATGATGAACACAACTAACAACCAACCCACCATCCATCCATCCATCAACCAAGCAACCATCAACCAATAAGCTATCCACAGCATCAGCCAATCAGTTCATGCATCCACCAATCCATTCTTCTCATTGATCATTCAGTCATCGCTAACCTACCATCCACAGCTACCAGCTAACAAGTCATTCCTTTATCAACCTTAGTCATTCTTTGATCAACAAACCATCAACTAATCAACAAAGCAACAACCAACCTACCTAGCCATCCACAACATCAATCAATGAGCCATCCATCCATCAACCAATCCCTCCACTTATCATTCAGTCATCATTCCATCCAGCACCTCCAATTGCATTGCATCCAGCACCTTTGCGGGAGGAGGTCACCTGCGAGGGTGACGAGTTCTTCATCTCGTGCGCAAGTGGTAGCACCATCGATGTGCAGTGGGCACTGTACGGCCGAGAAGACCAGAGCCGGGTCTGCCGAACGTACCGAGCACGGCCGTGCGGTGACCCAGCCACCTCTCTCGCCGTAATCCAGGAGTTCTGTCAGGGGGAGGAACGGTGTGGATTCCCTGTCAGCAACAGTCAACTCGGGGGTGACCCATGCCCTAATGTTGCAAAATATCTGGTTGTACATTATTCCTGCATCGGTGAAGGTCAGTTCCATCATTTGGCAGCACTGCATGCATACTCCACAATGAGAAAATTGAGAACTACACTAACGATAATCGAGTTAATCAAAATATCTTCGGGGGAAAATGTTAATAGAGTCCATGTAGGCCTACTCTTTTACATTTCTTTAATTTGTTGACTTCTTCACAATGTTTATGCACCACACAAGTTTTTGAAAATAAATGGAAGCATGCCCTCTACACTCCTCGGGGTAACAAAGACACAAAATTGTCGACACCTTGCATGGAAGTAGTCCTGCACTGACGTATATCTTCATTTCTGGCTTTTACGTTCACGGCAATTCATGTGGTTTTTCAGATCATATTTATCAAAGATGGGGTACTTTCATTTTCATAGGAGTTGGATTTTCATATGACACCGGCATTAAACCCTACCCTATCAACTGCCCACATCCACCCTTCAACCTTAATTCCCTCTTCTGTCAAACTTATTTTCCGTCCTACTTTTAATCTTCTTTGGCTTAACTTTTATCCCACTCAATACTTCAGATAGTTTCTGTGGTCCATTAACATTTTCAATTCAGTGGCATTTGCTGTTGAATAACTTATCAAATAGCTACTGCTGCCATTGTGCGACAGCTCCTGTATACTAATCACGAGCAATATACTTCACACGGAGTTTTGGCTGGTAAGCTGCTTTAATAAATAAGCCAGACTTTTTGTGGTAAGCAAATTTTTGTGCTTAGCAGCACCGTGAAATTGGCCCCTGTTTACAAGATGGCTGCTTTGCAAAAGGTCAACACAATAGAGACCATCAAACCCTTAATGTGAAGAAACTAGTGTCGGTTATCTGTTGCTGAAAAGATCCTGAAGGATTCCACTCCTCAATGATTTGCCTTGAGGAGTACACGTTCCACAAACTAAAGTGATGCAACAGCGTATACATGCATGTACCACCACCACATAACGTTATCACCACCAAGTACATGTATTAGCTCTTGGGGAAGTATTGTCCATGGACTTTTTGTCACACTGTAGCAACCAGGCCACCAATCAGACGAACCACCATGGCAGCAACTACCCAATCCACCCCAGTCATGAGAACCAGCCGGCCTGTTTTGTCGCGATGCCCGGCGGAGGAGACGCGCGGTGTGACGGGCACGTTTGAGTGGCCGGAGACGCTTGCTGGAGATATTGCCATTCTGCCGTGTGCCTACGACCTCGAGTTGGACAGTGCAACTAGACAATGGTATCTATTGAGCATTGGCTTTATCCTCTCTTGTAAAGGATACTTGAATTAACATTCTACTTTAAAAATTGCAATTTGAAAGCTTTAAATATGCAGGTCACATCCCTGCCCAATTTGTTTTTCAAAAACAAAAAAATAATATAAATCAAGGCCAAGTGCAATATGAGTCTACTAAAAAGAGAGCACCAAATACAGTCCAACATGCACAAAAGGTTAAGAAATGTTCTCTTCATATATTAGAACCAGTACTTAAGGAGTATCACATGGACTCGATCCACTTAAAGAACTGTGGCGTATATGGTGTTGACAATTTTGCCTGTTTTGTTCAAAAGTGGAGATAGCTCGAGTGGTTGGAATGATCCGAATACCAGCGAGTGCCCGACTGCATCAGCTATCCTGAAGGCACTGTCCAACGTCACCATTATGAGAGGTAATTTGATCCTCAATTTAATAGTCAAGAGATCAATAGATAGTCAAATAGTTGATCAATGGTTGCAATAAAATGACAGATCGATTGAGAGTCAATTGAAAAATCAATTGTAAAAATTATTTTAACAAATCAATCTTGGTTAAATAAATTAGTCGATTGTCAATAAATGAGGTGATACTCAACCAGTAGTCAGTAATCAATCAATATTCAATAAATCAATCAATATTCAACATTCAATCAATATTCAGTTAATCAATTGAAAATCGCTAAGTCAATCAAAAGCCAATACATCAGTTGACTGTCAGATATATATATATATACATTATTGATTAATCAAAGATAGCTTAAACAGTCGATCATTGATGATCACCGTCAATCAGTTCATGATTGATAAATGGATCAGTTTACCAACAAGAGATCTTATAGATAAATTGATCAGCAACTAAATGTATTATCGATATATTGATAAATCAGACAGAGGAAGTTTTCCTTGACAAACTTATTACTCAATACACCAGTTTCAAATGTTTTAGTCATTTGTCATACATTTGATGGAAACGTAAATAAACAATTACAAATCATTGTCTACCTAAAAACAGAGAATGCCTTGGCGGTCTCAGTGACGTTGACCGACGTCACCTCAGTCCCGGATGTCCTGAGACCAAACGACGTTGCCAACGCTGTCAACACTTTCGAGAATTTAGCAGGTGCCATCAATAGTTACGGCGAAGACAGTCCAGACGTGTTTGGTAACATCGTGGATACCGTGGACCAACTCACCGGAGTGCCTGATAATCAGTTGGTGGAAAGTCAACTGAATGACGACTCTTCATCAAGGTAATAGAAACATTTATTGTGCTCAGTTTGGTGATATATCAGCAAGTTTGGTATTCAAGATATGCCCATTTGATTGTTCTCATTTCGGGATAAGCAATCTGTCAGATGCATGTGAAATCATTGATAGGCCTAGTGCCAGTGAAATTGAAGAATTTTCTCAAGTATTTCTGGAAACATTTGACTGCCTGATGTTAAAACAGTATTTTGTGCTCTCCATCTTTTGTGAAAACCTATATTTCCATCTCGCAGGTTTTTATTTTTGGAAGTGACGTGAAAATTAGCAAATCCCATGTGCAAATATGCAGCTGGAATGCAGAACAGGCTTCATTCTTTTGCAAGGAAAATCAAAACCTTTCAGTTTCTTAAAGAGTGTTTTGTTATATAACTAAACGGGTTTTTGAAACCTCAACTTCCAACTTCGGCTATGAGGTCCTGTCTTTTGGTTGATCCATTTGTTGCTTAAGGATCATCACGTCCTGTGACATGAGGCCAAAATAAAATCAGTATGATCATTTGGTTTCGACATTTAAGGCTTCCAAATGATTCTCAAACTAAAGATGAATTTAGATTTGATCCAAAGCAGAGATGAGAACAAGATTTTGAAAAAAAAACAACTTCAACGTCTTGTGTTATCTCACGCAGGCTACTGCGCTCCATCGATGCGTTCAACCTCGGCGTCCAGTTCCCGTCCAATGTACTTGAGGAAGACACGCCCTCAGTTGACGTTGTGCTGGTAGACATCACTGACCCAATGGACAACGGACTGCTGTTCTACGGATCCGGGAAAGATCTTGGCAATGCCCACGTGAGTGCAAAAATAAAACACTCATTATTACCGACTGTTAATACTTTCTGGCAAAGATGCAAGCTGCTGTTTGCAAAAATCAGTAGGTTTTGTAGTTTGGTGGAAGGCCATTTGCCAAGTTGCGGATTATTTGTGATGAACTTTGCATGTACAGGTGAGTAAAAAAAAAACGAAACCCAAATGTTGGGACCATTGTTTTAGTGAAGTTCTGCATGTAGCACTTTCAAAATATAGGATATAAAAGCCCAATTCATAAGCTTTCTTTTAGTACAAGAATCATTCAAATCACTTACGTACTTTTCAAGTTACAGAATTTTAAACACAACCACCGTTTTAAGGTTCTGTCCACGGATCACAAAAAAGTTCAGTATTCTTTCAGCAAAACGAAAACAAATCACATAGGGATGTGTGTGAATTGTTTTCGTTTTGCTTTCCGTAACTTGAAAAGTTCATGAGTGATTTGAAAGATTCTTGTACTAAAAGAAAGCTTATGAGTTGGTCTTTCATGTCCTAGATTTTGAAAGTGCTACATGCAGAACTTCAATAAAACAATAGTCCCGACATTCGGGCTTCGTTGGGTTTTTTTACTCACCCGGTATTTTGATGACTTTTGTTTCTTTTCCAAAAGCCCAAAGTGACATCGGACTCGACCGGCAATGCAGATACGGTCGTAGCTAACAACAAGAGCTCAACCGATGAGATAGTCAAGGGATCCATCTTCCTGCCAAACTCACTCCTGACATCCGTCGGCAATCGTCTCTCACGTGTTCAGTTCGTCATGTATGAAGAAACTACATTTTTCGACGTAGGTTTTCGTGCTCTCTTACCCTTCCAATACCACAATTTATTTAAAAAGTCCATGAGATTTTATTTTTTTAAGGAAGACATTTTATGCAACTTTCCACTCATCTTAAATGTACGAAACTATTTAACATCCCTTTTTAGCAAAATATCCAAAATTCTGGCATCTTTTGGTGCAGAAATACCTGTAACATTGAGGTTTCTGCCTGAAATGAATCACACGTTGTTCATGAATGTGGAAATTTGCATGTAGCATAAAAACCAAAAAGGCCCCAAAATACCCTTGAAAATTGCAAACGAAAATTGAAAATCAGGTTAAATGGGACACGAAGGTGCATTTTCAAGGATTGATTTAAAAGCATTGCAGTGCATGGGCCATTTAATTTGATCTCATGAATTGCATTCTATATTTACCAACATCATGACCATTGGCGTCGCTAGAAAGGCTAGCAGCAGTTGTAAGGTGCTGATTTAATGCATATATTTTTGACATTGCCCCTCTTATTTTCTCTTTTCGTTTTCCCTTTTGCCCCCATGCCCCCTTGCTCACTCCCCCCTTGCGATGCCCATGGAATGTTTGTTTCCCAATATTTGTACTGGTATTACCATGAATTATAAGCCACATGGACGGCCATGACTAAAAACATTGGCAAGTTCCTCATCAAATAAATTAACTTTGCTAAACAGCAGAGTTTTGGTTTCGGAGTAAATTTAACTTTGATTACATGTTAACTGTGTATACACCTAAATTCTGTTTTTACTGCATCAAATGACTCTTGATTCTTCACAATTTTCTGAAACTCTCAACTTGCAAGTGTTTCCAAGTGATTGAAGTATTTTTTCAAATGTTGGGTTGTCACCGATTCCTTCGCATGTCATATCACAGAGCGGTCGTCAGCAACATGGGAAGAACAATGACAAAAGAAAAGTCTGTGTCAAATTTAATTTGAATAGTTTATGACTGGATGACTGTCTTGTGATTACAACTTCAATCATCACATTATTTTCCCCCAGGTAATCCAAGCTGCTAGCAGAAACAGAACCCTGTCCAACAAACATGAGAACGAGGCCAACACCATCCCAACCACGGACAGTGTGAGAACGACAGCCAGCGCAATGGCAAACTCAACCATTGGCAGTACGGCCCCACCCGCCGACTGCATCGCCGTTTCGTGCCGTGACGATTACAGGACCATTATTAACAGTGTTATCATATCAGCTGCCGTTGGAGACCTGAACATTACTAACTTGGACGAACCTGCGACAATTACATTCCGTAAAGCAAGAATGGTAAGATTGTGACTCCCCACCTGCCCTAACACTGAAAAAGGTTGAAACAAATGAGCAATATGATTCTGCTAAAAAATTGCTACAAAATTACTTCAGCTGTTCACTAATTCAAGCAAATTTTGACCAGTTTTTGACGAAGAATTGGCTAAAAAGTGTGGACAAGTGATTTTCCTTTTCTTTGGCCCAACATCAGGCAAGAGGTTTGGCAGTGGCTGCCCAGTTTTTGAGGCTTTTTAAGGCCGACTAATACATTTTGAAATTAAATGTTTTTAAATTATACATTTTCATTTTTTTTTCCGATAAGGTCAAAACGAATATTGTTGCAGAAGTTTTTTTAACCCAATTATTTACCGTTTTTAGATCTGAAAATAAAAAAAAAAGTTTATCTCAAGACCAAATTGCTTGTTGAAAAAAAATTAGTGTTGAAATATAACAAAGATGTGATTTGGTCATTTTGGTCCAAATAACTAAATATTACTATTTGTTTGGCTTTTACTTAGGACGCAGATAACCCCCGATGTGTCTTTTGGGACGAGGCGGAAAATGGTGAGTGGCAAATCGACCTGAAATTGTTAAATTTCAATTGAATTTTCTGTCCAAAGGCCCTATACAATAGCAAGAAATGTGAGAAGTTTAACCTGTAAATACGACGAAAGCATGGGGTCATTAAAGAAGCCTGCATTATCAAATTAAACACACTGTTTAAAAAAATAAATAAACAATGTCTACTTCCTTCTGATGTTGCCAATTTCTCTGCTATTTTCCGATTGTGATTTTGGCTTAGGTTATACACAAACACGTTAAGTGTAGATTTTTTTATTCCATTTTGTTTTTAATTATTAGTCTATTTAAAAACAAACTAAAATGATTAAATTTGGTTGTTATTTTGTACAAGTAAAATCAGTTAAAGTAAAACATTTACAACAAAATTACAGGTCAAATTTTAAAAATGTAACAATATATTAAAGACCTCAATTAGCAACTTGGTAAAAACAACTGCATGAAAACACAAACCATTGCAAACAAAATATAACCAAACCATGATGATAATAAAATCATTAAAAAAATCCCGTTTTACAATTTAACACTTCATATTTTTCATTTCCAGATGGTTGGGGTGGCTGGTCCACTGAAGGTTGCAGCCTAGATAGCGGAAACGACATTGATGACAGCAACGTTGTCTGCAAGTGCAACCATCTCACCAACTTTGCCATGCTGATGGTACGTCACTTTGGAAAACTGTGATTGAAATTAAAAATCGATATTTAAATTGAAGCCATTTGAACAATCCAGTCCTCTTTACTGTGGGGAGTACAGTATGCCATGACACATACAAAGTTTGGCCAGCTTTGGTGGGGATGGCAGACGATCATGAAAGTGACTTGTATACAGATTTATGCAATTAATGTATACACAGGTTTATGGTGTTCAAGTGAGTTTGCTTCTGCATTCAGTAGGATACGTTCAACAAAAGAGGACAATAGGGTCCACAATGGACCGATCCAGTAAGCACGGCCGCCCCATGATATTCTGGCCAATCACAGCCGTGATTTATGTCCGACACGCGTGCACATAAGTCCGACGTGCGTGCACGCGCGTATGATGCGCGTGGCAGGAAAATGCAGTGTGGCACATAGATATAGAATAAACAGACTATATCTATGGTGTGGCATTGGAAAGGAGCGCGTGTTAATTTGCCCACGTGCGCAGTGGGAGGGGCTTACTGGATTGGTCCATTCCCGAAGGTCCACAATTGACGATCGTGTACAAAACATGTGGGAGGTCTTTCTAAAAAGTACGAATAAAAGAGGGATAATAGGGGGGGCGGGTCCCCGATTGCAGGCAAGTAAACAGTTGTGAGTGAGGGTGTTTTGTGCACTAAATTAGTGTGTAACAATTCACAGCAAATTAAAAAGAAAGATTGAGCGAACGAAGAAAACTAATACTTTCAAATTAACAATCCAGATTTTTAAAAAATGGGGAAAGCATCAAAAGGACTTTTTCAACAAGTGCTGTTGAGTAAGTTTTGCTTCCTTTTGCTACAGTTTGCATTATCATTGTTGAACATAGATATTGCTTTTATAAATTCACTTTCATTTCCTGATTCTTTATGTCGTCTTTGATTTCAGGATATATACGACGGTCCTCCTATCCCGCCAGGCCACCAGCTTGCTCTGTCCATCATATCGTACATTGGATGCACTCTTTCCCTCATTGGACTGACGTTAACTCTAATTACATACACCT
The DNA here is from genome assembly GCA_029964075.1 of Patiria pectinifera. Lineage (NCBI taxonomy): Eukaryota > Metazoa > Echinodermata > Asteroidea > Valvatida > Asterinidae > Patiria > Patiria pectinifera. Next base: position 2,102,370 of record CM057140.1, read on the forward strand.
GTTGTGGGTAAGATAATATAGGTGTGCCCGGCCAATTTCCTAAAATGTTCATTCACTTCTGAAAATCGGTCATTCATTTTCGTCTGAATTTGAGAATCGCTCTGAACACGCGTTTCATTTTCGCTACCAGAGCATTCGATTCCATTTCAGTTCAATCAATTAAGTGATTGAGCAGCACATTTCGTTTATGCTCATTCAGATTCGTTTACAAGACTTCCTTTTTGCTTTTAGATGGCGTTTTTAAACGTTGGTCATTCTATTTCACTCTTAGTTTAATATTATGTGATGCAATCTGTTATTTTGAATGAGAAAAACTTACTTTTGACTGCACATTCACGAAATTGCATGCCAGAATTCTGCGCGAAAGGTATGCTTGCATGCGTAAATGAATGCACAGGTAACGTAATTGGCCGTCTGTTTCTCAAAACCGAATGCACGGACAATGAAAACGATTGAACTTTCGTTGAATTGAAATGGGATTAAAGACGTGCATTCAAATTCAGACGAAAATGAATGACTGATTTTCAGAAGTGACTGATCATTCTAGGAAATTGGCCGGGAAAACCTATAATATGACTAAATATCACTTTCGGGTTTCAGATTTGTTTCATAGACTTTCCCAAGTACTTTCAGAGTCTGTTTAAAGGATCTGTAAATTTACAAGCCAGCTGGGAATACAAGCATTTAAATTGTTTTATTTGTTTCGAAATATCATGGAAGATTTTGTCTTTTTCGTTTTAAGTTGTTGCGTTGAGTTATGCTGTAAGTGCCTGTATCAAAATACAGTTCCCGTATACATGTTATACGTAGCACGCATTTTGTTTAATCGTTTTGCCTTCTTTATCTGGCTGACTTTTTCTTTCTTGATACCATATCACCCACAGCTCCAAATCAAGAGCGAAAGTTAACGAGTAAGTAATTTTCTTTTGCTTTATGGACACACTTTCTGACCCAATGATCTGTTTGCAAGATGTTTTCAAAGTGAAGTAATACCACTCATCAATTGAAAACAGATGTTTTTATGTTCATTTATACGTATCGCTCCAAAACCAATGCTCAAACTCATTTGTATCCCCCTGGCTGTAAGCCGGAGGGGGATATTGCGATAACGAATTCCTTCTATGTGTGTCTGTGTGTGTGTGAGTGGGTAGGCATTGGCATTCACTGCCGAACAAAAGAGGTCCACACAAACCAGGTAGAGGCGACGTTGTGTGGACTTGGGCAAGTCCACAGTGTTTCCCCATTTCTGGAAAACAGGTTTAGGGGCATTTTTTGGGGTTAGGTTTATCCGTGGCAAAATGAAGAGAAACACTAAAGGAAATCATAAAAAAATTAATTGGGTTGAATGTGTTTTCACAGTGAAAAAAAAAATTAGTTTTTTCATAGCTTTTTCTTAACTACACGAAAGCAAGGGAATGTCCACACTAGGTATGTAGCGTAAACATAGGTGTGTGTCTGTGTGTGTTATGTTTTGATTAGGTTAACTCTTGTTACATCTTTAATTTGTTCACGTGCCAAATAGTAGAGATTCTGAGCACCAAGTTAGAAAGCACCAGTGAATTTTGAATTTGTTTTATGGCAAACCAACTTTGTATTTATGATTTACGTTCGTACCACATTTAAGTTGCCTTTTATTTTCTCCAAACAGCAAAAAGTTCACTGGGGACAAGCGGGCCAAGGTCCTGGTCAACTTTGTCATCTCGCTGATTCTCGTCAACGTCTTCTTTATCGCGGGATCCCTGGTGGCCGAGTACCAGGAGTCCGTGCCGGACGAGCTGTGCGCGGCCGTGGCGATCTGTTTGCATTTTTCCCTTCTGGTTGCCATGGCGTGGATGGTTATTCAGGCCTTCAACATGTACATGGCGTTGGTCAAGGTCTTCGCGACGTACTACTCTCACTTCTTGCTGAAGATGATGATCATTGGATGGGGTGAGTTATTAAAGGCCCTGTGAAATAAATTGTACAGGGAAATAAAAATGTATATTGCTTTTCTTCAAAATATTCATTTTGCTCAACAGTTATCGGACAAAATCATGAGCTTACAATTTGCCTTCAGCATTGCGCAGGACGTTTGATCATTGACTGGCTATCAGTAACGAGAGTTATTCCAGATTTCCGTCCGCTAAACCAAACTTTAAAACATGTACTTTTATTCCTGAAATAACTAAAAGACTTCAGCCTCTTCCCAGGAAACTGTGGAGAAAAAATGGTTCAGTCCTTCATTAATCTTAGAGTTCTCTTTCCGTCAGGTATTCCACTTGCAATTGTCGGAACGACGATTGGGGTAGACCTTCAAAACTATGGCAGCAGCAGCGGGCTGTGAGTTGGTTTTTGTATATTTGTCAAGGATTATTTTGATGTTAATGTAATGTATAATGAAGCAAAGAAATCATTTGCTGGTATTGACCAGAGTTGTATAAGAAAGTCAATTACAAGTCTATTGCATGCCAATCACAAGTCAATCAAGTAAGGTTGCAAGGCAATCATAAGCGAGTCACCAGTTAGTCACAAGTCAATCATAAGTCACATCAGAACGTGACAACTTCACATGACAAAGTCACATGACAAGTTTTTCAAATGAATAGTGACACAAACATATTGCCACGGCTGGATGCGTAGACCAATCATAAGATGAAATTTCAATCCTTATTTCCTTTCATCTTCAGGTGTTGGTTGAGTGGCCTCTCCTTCTACATCTCCTTCCTCCTTCCAGTCTGTCTCGTTCTCGTCTTCAACATTGTCGTCTTCGTCGCGGTCACGTGGAAGCTCTGCCGTCTGCGCAGGAGCAAGATCAGCACCTCGGACCGTTTCAACGTCGCGGCCCAGCTCCGCGCCACCGTCAGCGTGACCATCCTGCTCGGCCTGACCTGGATCCTGGGCTTCTTCGCCATCGGAGCGGCTAGCCTGACCTTCAGCTACCTCTTCGCTGCCTTCAACTCCCTGCAGGGCTTCGCGGTGTTTGTCTTCCAGTGCTTGCTGCAGCGGGAGATGCGTCAGCGTTGGGTGCAGGCCTGTTGCCCGTACTGCGCTCCCGAGACTGGTGACACTAAGTCAGGTGAGTTGGACGATTGGAATACAGGCGCATATACAGGGTGGTCCAAAAAAAACACGGAACCGCATACTTCCACTACCTTGAGACTCAAACCACCTGTACCAATTGATGAAGAATCCTTTTAGAAGAATTGTAATACAAAAATATCCCAATTTTGTCCAGCAGTTTTTGCTGCAGAGCCCTTTTTTGTGAAGTAAACTTCTTTCACGTGGGTATTATTACATAACAATCCCTCTATCAATTACAATGTAAGTCAAATTCCCGGGCGCAGTTTAGTGATTCATCGGGACAAAAATTGACTTTCACCTTGCTTCAATAAATAGGCTCTAGAACAAAAACTGCCAAATCGAATCGGGCGATCTTGGTTTCATTTTTCTTCTAAAAAGATTCTCTATGCATTGGTATATGTGGTTTGAGTTTCAGGGTAGTGGAAGTATGCCGTTCCTTTGGGGGGGGGGCACCCTGTAAAGCAAGGTCATTTTGATTGGGGGTAAACGTTAAAAAAGGAACATTGGTAAAAAAAAATGTTTTTTAAAAAGGACCACACAGTTGTAATGTCCTCCTACGAAGTCATTCACCGGCACTTTGAGGTGGATATTAAGAATCAGTCAACCTTACTAGTTTTGCAATTCGACGCTATTATTATTACATTGTACAGGGGAGTCAGGTTGGCGTAGCGGTACTTTCCTCGCCTTCCACCGCTGTGACCCGGGTTCAAATCTGGCCTGGGCCAATATGTGGATTGGGTTTTCAGCCCCTGCCTGATTCCGTGGGTTTTCCCCAGAATATTCGTCTGGGCTTTTCCTCCCACCTCTAAAACTGTAACTTCTTCTCATTGTCTTCTCTCCACAGGTTTCTTCAGGCTTGCGAGCTACAGTGCCTAGGACGCTTTTGAGGAATCCTTGGTTTCATTACCAGAAATGATTAATAATAATGATAATAATGTATCTCCATGATTGTTTTCTATACAACAGGTGTGTACTCCACATCTCGTAACCAGACCACCAGGACGCCTAATAATAACTGGAGTAAAGGAACCACAAACACAACAGCAGGGTCCTCTTGTATAGGTGAGAACAATGAGCATATTGTTTGAAAACTTTTCTATCATGCTTTGTATGTTATTCACCCTTACCTCAAACGAATTAGATATCACATCCTAAGCAAAGCTAGTTTCAATAAACTTTTTCTTCATCTGTTTTTCGTTCTTGCACTTTGTGCAGCTTTGAAAGTGCACTGAATACAAACAGGTAAATAACAGAAGACGAATAATAGGTGACCAATGTGCTTCCTTAAAGACAATTTGGTTTGCATGGCTGTGTTTGTTTGCATGTCTAATAGTGCATTGATGATGAGTGCATGCATGCATTCGCAGGACCATTTAATTTATCATTGTGCCGATTCTTAGATCATATTCACCTCATTCATGTAGCAAATCATGTTTATGAAGCTTGAAACATGTTCGAATTATGTAACTTGGCAGGAATTCATGACGACTTTTTGGGGTGGAGCTTGTTTATTTCAGCTGAAGTGATGACCCCGTTTGTTTCCAAAAGTCATTTTTACATACATGATTAATTAAAAATCCTGCAAGCGATTCATTTATACACCATTGTTTCATACTCGTACGTCATTTTAATCCATAGCCATTTTCTAACTATAACTGTTGACGAATTGTCATGAGATTAACATCAAATAGTGCACGAAACAACAAATTGGTTTCTGTTTGTAATCGTATTTGATTGTACTTTCTCTTTTTTATCACTTATGTTATCTTGAACTTCTGTTCGATGGACTTTAGCATAAACCTTGCTTCCGTTTCTCCCCTGCAGACAATCCAGCCTATGAGGGTGTAAGTCAACGCTGAGGCTAGAACGGATACAAAAGCAGGAGGGAAAAAAACAAATAAAATACAATCAAAATTGGTCTTCCGCGCCTCTGAAGGACATCATTGCATTTTTCAATTTTTGTAATAATTAAACCGTAGGCCTAATCCTAAATATCTTGCTTTTTTAAAGTATATAGTAATATTTATAGTCATTGTATAAATCAATTTTCAAACTGAACTTCAAATGTGATATTTTTCCTTAGCACAATCATTTTAGTGAAAATAACTAGATGCAGTTTTTAATATTACATATGCACTTTAATGTCGTGTACATTTTACATTTCACATGTACACCAAAAAGGTATTTAGGTGAACTGTGAATATTTAAGTATCTAAATATTTGTCAAGTTTGTCATAGTGTTTTAATTAGTTTTCAAAACGATCACCATAACATTTTAAGCTATACATGGCAGGAGATTGAACACTTAATAAGTTTTAAAATAACACCACTTTAATACTTGGACGGGGGGGGGGTCGGCAAGGTTTTCATTATTGAACGGTGTCAAATGTTGGCGAGTTACATTCAATTTTTATTTCCGTGTTATGTTCTTTTATTTGTGAAAAGTAGGCCTAATGCCGCAGTTTTATGGAAGATGCCCCTTTGGTAAGCACCTTTTCGAGGATATATACCCTGACTAATATGATAAGCAAAACAAAATGCTTAGTTGAGAGAAGATAATTTTGTTTTCGTTTCTAACCTGATTTAGGCCTAGAGGGTGTACATTCAGGCTTTGAAGCAACCCACACAAATTGGCAAACAAATGTTAGTTTTTATTTGTAAAGATGATGTTATTTTTATTTATGCCTTAATTCTGTTTATTTTCAGTTTAATATGGTCGAAAAGGTAAACAAATTGGTTTAGTTGCCCTCATCAAATCTTTAAACATTATTATTTAAATAGCAATAGGCTGCTTTACTAAATGTTAAGTCCGAGTAACTCAGATTGTGACAATTTTTGGTATATCGTAAGCTATGAAAACAAAGTAACTTCATTAGCGTGACCAAATGGGCCTACAGTGTTACTTTCATCTTCAAAGGCACTCCAGTTGCAATATACACAAAACAAGATCTCGAAATTATGTACAGCTTTTGTAAAGTTACAATCATTATGTAGCAAGTTGCAGGCAATAATTTCTTGAAGTCATTCCCGACAGCACCATATTCTGGCTTAGTTAATTTCACATTTCAAAAAAGGAGCACCAATAACACACAAATAGCCCTCCTGTAGTTCTATATGTACGGCTTGTAATTCTTGTCAAGGGTGAGTAAAAAAAACACACACGAAACACCCACTTGTCGGGACCATTTTTTTAGTGAAGTTCCCCATGTAGCACTTTCAAAATCTAGGATATGAAAGCCCAATTAATAAGCTTTATTTTAGTACAAGAATCATTCAAATCACTCATGTACTTTTCAACTTACGGAATTTTGAACACAACCACCGTTTTAAGTTTTGTCAAGGGATCACAAAAAAGGTACGGTAAGTGTTTCAACAAAACTAAAACAATTCTCATAGGGATGCATGTGAATTGTTTTCGTTTTGCTGTACCTTCTTTTGTGATCCGTGGACAGACCTTGAAAACGGTGGTTGTGTTTGAAATTCCGTAACTTGAAATGTACATGAGTGTTTTGAATGATTCTTGTACTAAAACAAAGCTCATTGATTGGACATTCATATCCTAGATTTTGAAAGTGCTACAGGCACAACTTTATTCAAATATTCATCCTGCCATTCGGGTTTCGGGGTTTTTTTTTACTCGCCCTGTATGTGCAGCTTGTTATTCTTGTATAGCACCATCTGTTTTTGTCGAGTAATGACGTCAACTTGTTTGCACTAGTTAGCAAGCGATCACAATTAATATGAGTCTCCCCCGCCCCTAGCAAGCTCGTATTTAGTTCTTTCCCTCGATCTGATTAAATGCAGTGCTTTAAAAAAATTGTCGTCGAAGGTTACAACCCAATATTGAAAGTAGTCATACTGTTCACACAGCATCCGTTTCCTGGTTTTCCTCGTCCGTGTCGTGGTGCTCATTACTCAGAGTCTGCGCGTGCGGCTGCACTCGAGTCAGCACGTGGAACCTTCCCGCCACGTACACGCGCAGCTTGCAGCAACCGAAGGCGACCGACTGGAAGACGATGAGAACGAGCACGAAGCCCATGACCACAAGGACCGTCTTCCCCGGGTTTGTCCAGTCTAAGAGGGTTGGGTAGATGGCCGGGCTGTCAAGGTAAGGGTTCGTCCCTCCTGCCCAGTAGTAGATCAAGGAGAAGAACACGTACAGGATGCCGTACCCACAGGGGTACGCGAAATGCCAAAACCGGATCGGTATGGCCGAAACGGAAAGGTCCAGATACGCGAAGACCGTGTTGAAAGCGTGGCGGTGGATGGTCAGCGCAACGCCATAAGAGCCACCCTGATTGGCATAGACGAAGGCTGGATCGAAGATAAAGGCCCAGTAGATAATGCTGATGATCGGACCGAAGGCTAAGCAGATGTTGAAGAGGATCCAGGTGATCTTGAAGTAGAACGGGGAGCGTGGGAGAGTTATCTGAGGCCCGGCTTCGCCGCTCGGTCCGGGCGCCTCGGGATCTGGATCTGCTGAAGTTGATGCTTTGTAGTTAGCGTTGCTTTCTTGTTCATGAAGAGAAGTAGGCCCAGCTTTGTTGCGATTAACTGCAAGGTAAATTTGTATATCATATGTTATGGAGTATCCGCAGTTGGAAAGTTAGTTACCTCAACTGAACTAATATGACGCACAACATTCGACTCGCATTTCAAATCATGCTGAAGTTAAACCTCTCGGCAAAGAACCGTGGGAGTGTGGCTTAGTGGTTAGGGTTCGTGACTCATGATCAGAGGGTCAGCCGTTTGGGGTTCGAATCCAGCTGCTACGTCATTATGCTGTGTCTTTGGGCAGGTCTCTTCACCCCCACTTGCCTCTCTCCACCCAGGAGTACAAATGGGTACCGGCATTAGCTTGGGAGTCGATGGACTAGCATCACATCCACTGAGAAAAATATTCTCAGTCTTTGGCTTGTGACAGACTTTACTTAAAGATCCGCAAGTGGGTACTTTTTAGAGTTCAACAAACTGACTGGTCAATAGAAAAAAAAGACTATAATAACTAGTTTTTCAATGTCTAAATGTTAATGCAATAAGCCTTTGCACGTTTGGGTCGAGACTTAAGAGCGGACCGGTCCCATACACTGGCAATCTACTGCTACTTGAATTGATACTATACAAAAGTTTAACAAATATTGCACTCTCGCTATCCTTAGATCCAAGATATCTACTTACCATCCGGAGGGCGCCTTGACCTCAGCCTGTACGAGGCATATGCCGTAGATATAAATGCACAGACGAGGTACAAGCTGAGCACGATGTAGGTCCAGTTGGTCAAGAAGACAAAGAACCCGCCCAGCCCTGTAGTCTGACCGGCGTTGACGATAGACATGATGAGCCAGGCTAAGGTGTAGCAGGCCAGGAAGGCTCGGTAGGCGAGGAAAATGGATTGGCGTATGGGCCACTGTTGGGGGAGATAATCAAAATGATGAATGATAATTATATTAAGTGGAAAGATGAAAGATACCGGTAGTGCTGGACTATAAAGGTGATGGTTGGTTTGGCTATCTTGTTGGCTAGTTGATAGGCTGGCTGGCTGGCTGTCTCCCCGCATGGCTGGCTACCCATGCTGGTCGGCTGGCTGGCGCCATGCTAGCTAGCTGACTGGTTGTTTGGTTTGTTGGCTGGCTGGCTGATGGACGTCAGGCCGTTTCCCACCACTAATTATCCCCGCATCCGGCTACTGCACGCAAAGTCCCAGCTTGATCTCCCATCGATATTCGACACAACAATTTTTGAGACCCGTCAGGGTCTCTTTTTATCGTAGGCTGAATTATGAATAGGCCCCGTCTTTTGTCAAAGACGTCCGTTTATAGAGCCTCAAAGCCTCAGTTTATAATCTGCTCCACGTTCATTTTAATTAGCTTGTGATATTGCCCTCGTAATACGACATAAGCAGAATTTATAAGCAGTGTTATGCCCATACCAGCAACAATTCAGACAAACATCTCATTAGAAAGCAATTACGATGGGTGACGTGTCGGGAAAACTGGGACATTCAAATTAAGAGTCACCGCACTGCCCTGGGAATTAAGATTGGCGGTGGCATTGACAATTTTATTAAGGGTTCCTCTTGATTACACGTAGAGTACATCTTTTCCTAGACGTCCACAGAATCTGAGAACAATGCTGACGTCAGACTTGGGCGTCAACAGTTTTTAGTGAAGCATCCTGGTTCTGGTGGTTACTGCGCAAACACCTCCTGAGTGGTTATCTCGTACAGGTGCATTATCATGTGCGGCTGATGGTCTCGTGGTTACTTGCTTTGGGTTTTTTGTGGTTTTTTTTTTTGCTTCCGGGATATACATGTACGCAAAATGACAGTTGCGAAACCTCGGAAAATACTTTAAAAGTGCACCTGTACCTCCAGATACTAAGCCACGAAATACGCAGGCCCAGACCCCCGTTTCCCCGTACCTCCCCTTCAAAGACCCAAGTTGTGAATCTGTCCAGTTGAGAAATAAACAAGCCTCTCAGGCCAACCTCTGACGCGGCTTCTGTGCCAGACAACAATATTTAGTGTCACAATCAATAGACATAACGGTCGGCAACTATAGACTCTGTCAGGCAATTGTCGGGTGTTTGCACCGCGGGTACCAAATGTATTGTGATTGAAGAACGAAGGGGCCACAAACCGTACCTCCTCAAACGAGAAGGACCGTGCTGCTGCAACACAGTGCAGACTACAGAAATACCGTTACAATAATTGCAGATTTGGCAATTCATAGTCCGCACTTATATCTTGAATCAATTAACCAATTGTTGACAAGTAAACCTGGGGACCGTCCAGGCAATATTTTCAATCATAAAGCAAGTCACCGTCATGTTCAATTTTTTTTGTAATAACTGGCCTTACATTCCTGGCCTTACATTCAAAGCAATGTAGAATCATCCAGCCAGCTTTCTGGCATACTGAACTCTTGTGTAAGCAAAGTAATCTCCAAGACTGAACGTAGGATCTTTATGCATTTGCATGATTTACAACGTGTAGCATCTTCTCTCAGGCCGAAGTCCGTGAGATGGGGCGGGAAATGGACCACGAACCATGACCAGGCACGGTGAGGGGTACACATGTTTCTTGGACGACAATCACGGTTAACTCTCTAGTAGGCCTATACAACAGCTAGGCGGTAGGCCCTAGACGTCTGTAGAGTTGGCGACAGAAGACATAAGCTGAACTCAGTCGATGCTGAGACAACATTCTAACTATCATGTATAGACGGAAGACATGACGCGCAGTCTCTTTTCGTGTCCGGACCCAAGCAGGAAGTAAACTTTAGCACGTAGGTCGTGTAGTCAGCGTAATTTGATCAGGATGAATTGTTTGTGCATGTCACGGCGCAGACCTACACGTGAAACAATAAAGTCGCAATCCTCTATACAGTGAATATTGCCCATATGCTGTTCGTAAATTTTGTCTACTGTTTTGTAGCAGCCATCCGTGCTTTTACGCATGGCAGATTCCTAGTAACGGCTGGGCCCAGTCATGGTTGTCACATGTCACAAGCACGTAGTCACCGTGCAATGTCAACACTTTCCGGTTAAGCTCCATGATTGAAGCGCAGATACCGTCGTGTTGTCGTGTAGCTAGCTGCTGTCCAAGCTCCTCTGACTCCTTTGTAACCAAAGTTCCAATCCCTGGCAACATCAATAATTATACTGACAAATGAGTTTGATCCCTAACGCCGCCAAACGGAAAAGGGGGACCCAATAGGCATACAAAAAGTCAATGATATTGCCGGTGCGGTCCGGTATACGCTACGTGCAGCACTAGTGCGGCGCAGATCTAGATTAGGCAACCTCGTCCGAACCCAGTTTCCAGAAGGTCCTGGTTTAGAACATGCATGGCTTCATGTTAAGAACAAGGGCAAATTCCTCCAACATACCAGACGCGGTGCATGGGTACATGTAAATTAGCAAATAACTACAGGCTGGAAGTTTAACCTTTACCCGCGCCACAGCGCAAAGTTTTTAAGGCCGAGTTCATTCCGGGGACAATAATTACTGCCAATGCATTGAAATTGACCAGACCAGCCTTGGCCTGTGTCGTTTTATTGTATCATTGTATGTTGTTTCATTTTCCACTGAGCGCCAAAAAAAAAAAAAATATGCAAATGGTAAGAAATTAATGAGCCGCGAGTAACCTTAATCATGATTATAATAATGACCTTTTAGTAATAGGTCTACCATGGGTCAATATATATACCTGCAAGCAGCAACTTGGTTTCGCTTATATATAAAAGCCTATAATTTGTTTTCTCGAGAGAGAGGGGGTGGCCCTGTCTCCCCCTCTCCCTTCCCCCTCTCGAATCTGCCAGCCGGCCTATTTTCCCGAAAATCTTCTTGAGATGAAATCCCAAGTTGGCGATTTTTGGGGGGAGGGGGGCGATCTTTCAAGCTACCCTTGCCCGGAGCTGGGCTCCGCCCCTTCAAACCCACCCCCCCCCCTCATAAAAAAAGCCTACATTTGTAACAGTAGTTCTTAATTAGTTTTATAAGTGCTTTATAAACTCATGTCGACAGCACACGGCATTTAGCAAATGTTTGGACTTACGACGGAAAAAAAATAATGGCCTATAAAATTATATCATAAGTGAATTTTTTGTGCAAAATATGTCTGGTTGAGAAGGTTGAAAAATTACCCTGCCGCCAGAGGGCGCGTTGTCAAGGACTGTAAAAATGGCGGCGCCCATGACAGATTCAAGTCTGCTCAATCTCAAAAAGGAATTCGGTGAAAATGAAGAACCTATGGATGAAGAAACCATGTACAGAAAGTTGCTTATGCAGGTGAGAAACAGGGGAGCAGTTTCAAGGGGGGACGCGTTTTCATGGGCAAAATGCTGGATGGAGAAACAGGTCAACTCGATCGACTCGAGTCGTCGTCGTCTGGTCGTACGCGAGCCGACTCGTACGCGGGACAATTCGTACGCAGATTAGTCAACTCGTACGCGGGACAACTCGTACGCGGGACAACTCGTACGCGAACCAACTCGTACGCGAACCAACTCGTAAACTTGGCTCTTATCTTATTAGAAATAAACATTAATAGTTTTATAGGATAGTACACATGATGACAGTGTTAATCAAAAGTTTCTTTATTTTTTAATTCCAAACAAAGTTTCGATGACAATTGACATAAAAAAAAAATAATACTTGTTAGCCAACTAATGTTACTTGTTAGGCCTAATGTTGCGACCCAAACCAACAGTTTCAGCCCCAGTTGTACTACGCTAGTCTATACTTACGCGTACAAGTTGGCTCGCTTATGAGTTGGTACGCATAAAAAGTTGGCCCACGTACAAGTTGGACCGCATACGAGTTGGTCTGCATACGATACGAGTTGTCCCCCGTACGGGTTGGTCGCGTTTGAGTTGGCGCGCATACGAGTTGACCTGTATTCCAGTGAGTGGTTAGGCTAGCACACTCACCGCACCACTGGTTTAACTGTCTATCTGTCAACTAACGTTACACCCCTAAATGTGGCATCAATGTTTCTGGGTTAAACTGTCCACAAGTTATGGAAAGAATGTTGCAATCTGACGCCACTTTTTTCTTCATATATCATCTCAATGAACGTCAGTCATTGCAAAAATGACTGTAAGACATGAACATGGGACTGAGAAAAATTTCAAATTTTGTTAGGAAATACATGTAGGGCCTAACGTTACTTTACATTTGCTTCATAGACTTTGTACACAATCGCGGAAGTAGCGTCAGTTTGCAACATTCTTTACCAAGTGACACTGATCACAAGATTGGTTCCCTACTCGGTTTGACCAACTATTACGTTACTTTTGGCTTTATCAATTATCATGGCTTCTTTTGGCAATGTTTGGGAAGAGTCCCATAGCCTACGGACATCTCAGGAAAAGGGTGTTTTTAGAGCTCATTGTTATGTTTTTGGTGCACGCATCATTCAGACAGCTGATCGTGTAGGCAGCCATGAAGAGTCTGCAAGTCTGCGGTGCGCAGGACAACGCACTAGCCAATATTCACCCAATAACAATGCATTACCTCCTCATAAATATTGAATTTCTCATAAATATTTAATTTATAAAATATTCATCATTATTAGTCTTACTTTAATGGATCATACCTTAAGTTAAATGCATAAAATATCCTACCCTCAACGTCACCAAGCGTTCGTAGGCGAGCGGGTAAGGCTGATGTGATTAATAAGTGACAGTTTTACTCACCTCCCTGGTTTAATTCCCATGGATGTTTGTGAAGTAAGTAGCTGATAAATTAGAAGAAAGGAGAGAATGAGATATATATAGGATGTAACTTGTTGGTGCTTAAAAATTTATTGAGAAAATGGGTGTCTGCAGAATTATTTCCGCATAGGGCATTGTGTGGAGTGCTGTGGCTTCGTGGTTAAGGGCACTGGATTAGTGGTCTGTGGGTAAAGCTGCGAGTTGTGGGTTCGAGTCCAGCCGGGGTCATGGTGGGTGTGCCCTTGAGCAAGGCACTTTGTCACTCATTGCTTCTCTCCACCCAGGAGTAAATGGGTACCTGTGAGGGCAGAGATGGTTATTGTGATTGAATAAGCTTGCTTGCGCCTAACAGGCAGCATCCAGCTGTATACTCCCCAGGGAGCTGAGATGGTATTTGGAATGCTTAATTGGCCCAATGATCAGGGGTAATAATAATACTGTAAGCGCTGTGATTTAGTTTACATGTACTAATAAGAGCGTTCTTAAATGCCGATTTTAAGGGGCCTACTGAATTTTCCTCATTTTAGCTTTCCATTCCCCATCTTCTGTGTTTGTAGGCAACTGAGATGCAAGGGCTGGACCCGAACGGTCCTGCACCAGCATACCACAAGGTCAAGCCAGTGCCAGGCTTCTGCATCAAAACCAAGAACAACAAGAAAGAGAAGGTTTTCATCAATGTTTGCACGTCAAGTGAGGTAAAAGACGTCATCTTTTACGCCAATCACATTTCAAGAAATATACAATGCAGTGCAGAAGAGAAATAAGGGACAATGGGGGGGGTGCCCGATTGCAGGCAAATACACACTTGGGTGCGCTTGTTTATGGTGTAAATTGAGGACACACATGTGCAACATCATCAGTGAATTGAGGTCAGAAACCGAATCGAGGACTCCTCGGTTGGAAAACGTGAACAAAACCAATGAGAGCTGTTGCAAAAAAGTTAGAGTACGAACAAAGGAAAAGGGAAGAAGAACAAAAGAAAATCCTCGATTTACACCATAAACAAACGTGTGTGATCTGATACACCGTGCCCTCTGGAGACATGCACACAATAGGGAATAAGAGCATTTTGAAATTACACTTTCAAACTCGAAAACTTTACTACACGAGAACAAAGAAATGTCTCCACAAGGATACAAATTTCAGTTTGTGTGTGTGGGTGTGTGTGTGTGTGTCATTTTTTTCCTTACTAAAACTTTGGCTGTGTACCAGTTGTGTTATTTTTAAAAATGTAGCCTACAGATCGAAGTGCTTAAAATTAATTTATAATTTCTTTCTCTCTCCTTCCCTGATAGCTTCCAGCACCTCTAGACATCACAGAGGAGGAATTGGTAAAGATCCTCGATTCGGATGAGCCCAACTATAGGGTGCCACTGAGCATTGGTGAAGGACATGCAGAAATGGACAAGAGTAGGTATCAAAACTGAAGAAAAAAGCCCATAAAATCTGGTTTCATTTGGATGTTTTTGTATGGGGTACTGTTTAAAAACTCAGAATTATGGAAAATCGCTCAGGCTTTTATGCACAGTAGTTTCTCATTGTACCGTGTAGAATTGTGCGTTCTTTCAGCAAAACAAAAATAATTCACACACATCCCTTTGTGATTTATTTTGTTTTGCTGAAAGAACACTTACCTTCTTGTGATCCGTGGACAGAACTTAACAGCGGTTGTGTTTAAAATTCCGTAACTTGAAAATGACATGTGTGATTTGAATGATTCTTGTACTAAAAGAACGCTTATGAATTGGGCTTTCATATCCTAGATTTTAAAAGTGCTACATGCAGAACTTCACTTAAACAATGGTCCCAACATTTGTGTTTCATTTTTTTTTTTTTACTCGCCCTGTACTGTGTAGAATAAGTGTAAACTGGCCCATAGAAACCAACAAAAATTGTGAAGGGCCTTGGCCTTTGACAAAGCAAACTAATATTGATTTGGAACAGAGCTGCCCATCATAATTGTTTAAATCTGAACAATTTATCAACCTGATGGGGAGCAGAGCATACTGTTCGAAACGTCGAGTTTAACCAACTGTTATAAGATGGAATTTTTTGCGTCGGGGTGATATAAATCAAGTTAGGTTTTGCCCTTCACCGACGTTTAAACACTGTATACTCAGTGTGTTACCTCCCGAGTGAAAGTTGGAAAAAATCACTCTTTCTATGCACTATAGAAAGCAGGAGGTCGTGGGTTCGAGTCCCACCCGAGTGATTTTTTCCAACTTTCACTCGAGAGGTAACACACTGAGTATACAATGTTTAAACGTTGGTGAAGGGCAAAACCTAACTTGATTTAACCAACTGGTTCTTCTCAGGACCACACAGCTCACTGAGAGATATCTCTCATTCACATGACGTTACTGCAAACCTCCCATTCAGTACCTCAACCTATTTCTGTCTTCACTTGCAGATGGGAAAGGTTGTTCTGCTTATGATGTTCTCATCAACACCAGCTTCTACGAGAAAGTTCAGAAGAGCAACCTCTTCAAAGGCTTCTTGATCTCCGTCATCTTGGAGGGGTTGGAAAACAAATACCAAATTCTGCTGGAGAGAAGTAAGTCTCATAACCAGTACATGTGTTACTTTGGTCTTCAACTGTGTTTATTTGGCTACGTTTGAATATAAAAAGTGCTAGTGTAAATACAATGGAAAATCATTATAAAGTGCAAAATTATGTTTATTAAAAAAATACGGTGCATCATCAGTATATTAAGAGAATATCTTAAATTATTCTGTTCAAAGCCTGTTTGAATCGAAGGAACTCATGCTGTTCTACAAAACAATGAAAACATAAAAAACAACCAAATGGTTCTCAGTTTTGATTATCCAAAACAAGTTTTTACGGTACTGACTATGAATTTGTTAATTTTCACCGCAGCAGGCGAGTTGGATAAGCCTCTCCTGAAATAATGTTTCGTACTTTGAAATCCTTTACACTTCCAAACATTGCCAAGTTCCAAGTGAAATGTTGCACCATTTATACAAAATAAATGCATAGTTGAAGTTTACTCGTCTCTTTCAGTCCCCGTGCCTTTCAATTTAAGCAAAACAGCTAATTATTTCTGGTTCACCTGTTAAAAGGTACTTCCCATTCACATCAATTCTATTCTAATTACCTCATGTTTGTGCTAAAGTTAAAATGTAACAAAACAATCAAAAGGCAAAAGAAACGGTCACATTGTGCTCTTTTTGTATTAACACAGACTGGGTACAGCTTAAGAACAGGAAGAGCCTAGGCACCCTCGCCGAGCACAACATCCGGGCCAAGTCCAAACCCAGAATCCTGGAGATGGAGTCAGCCAGTGGAGATAGTCTTGAAATAAGTGCTCAAGAGAAGCCCAAGGCATCCTTGATCACGGAGGTTGAGAGCCCAGAGGAGGCAGGCAGCACCGCCCCAGAGCCAGCCTACACTATAATGCGGGAGCCTGTGGAGGGACATCCCGAGTTCCTGGTGGTTGAGATCAAGCTTCCCGGAGTGGTGAGTAGCTATTTCCAAATTTCTCATCTTGAGACACCGTGGACACGATTGGAGGGTACTGTCTGGTTTGGGTAAATTTGGGTAAATATAAAAGAGTTCACACAAATACCCAAACCAAACAGTGCCCTCGTATTGTGTCCAGCACATCTCAGAAAGGCTTACGAGCGAACCAGTAGTAGTGTATCACCATAAGGCCAACAAAAAAAAGTCTCCGGTTTCTGGTATGCGCGCGCATCGCCGTAGCCATGCGCGTCGGCAAAATGAAAAAGGTTTTTTTTCAATGAAAGATGATGTCTCAAAACCGCCAAACTCACTGGTTTGACTGGAATCCTGCTGCTGCACAATTTTAACGTGTTTTTAGATGGGGTTATGATCGAGAATAAGCTTTATGTGGCCTCCCTGGTCTCCCATAATGTTTGCACTAAGTTTAGTCGGGCACCATTTGCAGTCATCAGCCGACATTTGAAGCAAAAAAAACAGGTTTAAAAAAAAAAAAAACGCGTCGCCGCACCACTTTTTGGGCAAGCTCCATACCAGAAACCGGAGACTTTTTTTTGGTTGGCCTAACGAACCCGGTTGGCTACACAAAATATTTATTGGTATGGCAGTTTTCACGCGCCAATGCTTGGTTTAATTGTTCCAAAACTTGCATACAGAAAAAAAGCTATAGGGTTCGTATGACAGGGTTCAGTTTCACATGTGTTTACCAGGTTGCCTTTGCAATATCCTCAGTTGCTTGTAGTAGACAGCATTTTGCAAAAATTCCCTTACGACACCTGAGCTTGTTCGTCCATCTCATTGTCGTTTGCCTCTATCGCAAACTGTCGGCGGGTTCGCTTGCACAGTTGGGACAGACTCTCCCGTGCCATCTTCCAGAGTATCTCGCATTCCACCTCACTGCACTTTGGGCCGTAAATCTGCATCAGGCAATCTGGGAAGGGTACAGAACAAAGAGAGATACAGAGTAATCAGGCTGCTAGAGGAATAAGCTTGGTACATTTAGACAAGTGTTTGTGGTTGAGTCTATCGCAAGGCCAAACAAGTCCGTCGCTTGTCATCCTATCCCAAGTCACAAGTTATTAAACAAACTCTAACGATTGAACTCTGTTGCTGTTCATCCTTTGTTACTTGTAACAGGACTTGTGAATTGACTTGTGGTTTACATGTGGCAGGACTTGTGATTGACTAACCTAAGCCACTGTTTTTGGACACAACATGAATCAGGATTTGAACAGGGTTACCAGGCTTCACAGTGCCCCTCAATATGGGTTTTGAAAATCTAAATTTAGGTTTTTAAAGGTTTCCCAAGTGCCAAAATATCTATAAACATCTATAGGTTTTTAGGATGCAAAACCGTGCAATTTGCAGCAAAGGTAGCAGCAACATAGCAAATTGCTTACATCAAGTGCTACACACTAAACAAAGTTACCAATTTCATGCAAACTGCCAAAACACTTGTAAAAAAAAATCCCAGAGGCTGGCCTATATTGACAACATGGTTATTTTCAAATTATCATAACTAAATTGTGGGTCAAATTGATTCTTAGAATTTTCTTTAAAAAAAATTTGAAAACGTATGCAAGAATTAAAAAAATTTGGATTGAAAGGTTTCCTGTGAGGCCCGGGCTACTGATAAGGCCACCAAATGAGCAAAATCGGTGCGTAATAAAATGTGTACAAATTTATACATTAAATATGCAATAATAAATAGTTTGAGACGGGCCTACTGTGTGAATCGAAATACAAAATCGTGATACAGAATGTTCCCATCAGAGAATCATGATCCAGATATTGTTAAAATATTGAATTCACACCTTTGATCTTCTTGATGCCATCCCGTTGTAGAGGTTTCATTCCGTTGCGTCCAGTTACTGTGGACTTGGACAAGATCTTTGAGCCGAAGATGCAGTCTCTGGCAAGCCTGATAGCCAGCCTGGTTCCACCAACATAGGGGCTGAAGCTATTCCAGCGTTCATCACTCAGCAACTTGTTGATCATGTCTGCATATGAAAAAAAAAGCAGAATACATACGCATTTCATTAAGATGGCAATGGCTTTTGCTTGTTTCTGTTCGAGATGGGTTTTAAGATCTTATTCAAATTGCAATCACCTACAAATAGTTAATAGTATACAATAAAACATCGTTTGAGGGTTGACAGTCGATATTATTAGCACCTCTCGGTATTGGAAGTTGACAGTTCGCCAAGGGAAGAAGTCTGTCAACTTTTAATACCAAGGGGACTTAATATCGACTATCCACCCAGCAAAAACCATGTTTTATTAGTTTTACTATACCTCATACATGTTCACAAAAACGTCATGAAGTTAACGCGTAATTTTCTTGACAAAATGTTGTTGTGCCCCATCTTTTCATGTAGCTGCTGCATGCTGCTAGGGCGATGTTTGCACATGCACACTACCCCTGTGCGCCAGTTCCATGATTGCTTTGTAAAGCGCATGCGTAGTAAACTAGCGCACTGGTAACCAGTCTACTTCGCATGTATATTTAATCTGTGCATGAAACCTCGCGTGCGCGCTTGGTAAACAGCAAAGCTAGCAGCTGACAAGTGATGGTATGAGGTATAAACCTGACCAGAAAGAAGGTGAAGCTCTTGTCTGAGATCTTCACATTTGGTCGTGGTCAATTGTGCAAAATTTCAATCGCTTGAGACACAATTTCATGGAACTGAGGCAGAAAAAGAGAACTTCGCTGAACTGTAGTGATTCATTTTGCTCCTGATAGTCTCAAAGTTCTGCATTGCAGTTTGCACTTCTGTGGCAAGGACTTAGGTTTGTCATGCTTCCACGGAAATGACAGTAAACAAAAATCTGATCCTCAAATTGGTTGTTCCAATGGGATCTCAGTTTCCTTGTAGGAGCCAAACCGTAGACATGGACATCCAGCATTCTCCTCGTGTAAAAATATGTCCCCACCTTGCTCCCACAGTTAAAATAGGTGATCAGAGTGTGGCATCTTACATCCTAATGCAGCATTTCTTGTCAATCTCTTAGAAATAGAATAGCTGCTAAATGTCCTATGACCGTTTGCGAGTTAGCCACGCCCCTTAGACAACCTTATGGAATTTTTGTACGCAAAGTTTTGTTTGTCTCAGATGTTGTGCGTTCTGCGTCCGTTTGTATATCATGTAATTGGACAATATTTCACTAGCTGCGTTATTGCGATTCTAACGCAATTCTACCATGATAGTTCAATACCATTGCTGTCTGGAGTGTTAATAGGAGGCAGGGATGTGTCCCAAGTCTGGCTCCCCTCTTCCTCCTCTTCCACCCCTTCCTCATCCTCAGCTTTTCCTGCATCCTCTTCATCCGTCTCTTCTGCTTCCCTGTCCCCAGTTTCCTCTCCATTCGAGAGTTTCTCGTCCGCCTCTTCTGTTGTCCCGTTAGGTTGAGTGATGATCTGAGTGAGGTACTGCAGCTGGTTTTCCATTGAGTTGAGCCTGTTGGAGACATCTTGCATCTGAGAAATGGGTTTAATAAGAAATAAATCAGTGTATTTTGTAGATGGCAAACCTTACACGGGATTTCTATAACCAAGCATATAGCAGCTGGACCATCAGAAGCAGCTTCGAAATGGAAGTGCCAGATCGGCCATTACAAGATCTCCCAAGAATGGACTTGTATCAAATGTTTCAACTGAAGTCTTACGAAAGTGATTCTCAAAAACGACCACTGAATACAATTTACCACATGAGTTGCAAGCTTCAGTGGGTAGGCTTCAGGTATTGACTTTTCAGAGAGCGATTCTACAACTTTGGTTGAAGCCCTTGGAGTATCTCATCATCCTCATGTTACTCATGGAAGAAGGGGGAGAGTGGCCTAGTGGTTAGGGTTTTTGACTCGTGATCAGAGGGTCAGGGGTTCAAATCCAGCTCCTGGCCATATGTGTGTCCTAGGGCAAGCCACTTCACTCCCACTTGCCTCTTTCAACCCAGGAGTATAAATGGGTATCGGGATTAACTGGGGAGTAACCTGCGATGGATGGCATCCCATCCAGGGAGATAGAAATATCCTCGGCCGTTTCATGCCTAGGAACCAGAGATAAATGCTGGCCTGATGAGCTGTAAGAATTGTATCAAATTTAAAAGCTTACCCAGGATTTAAGCTCTGGCAGAAACATGGAGAAGCAGTTCATATCAGATGAGGCTGGTGCATTTACTGTACCACTAGCATTTTGGCTTGATTGGATGTTCTCATGTTGTGGACAAGCGGATGCACCATGCTTGTTTGCTGATGGTAGAGACGATTTTGAGAAAGCTTTCTGCCTTGTTTGTGTCACCCGTGGTTCATTATCTGCACGAGAGCTGATCGTGTGATTCCTGTCCACACTGAACTCATGATTCGCCTTGTTGGAATACAGATCAGGTGAGAGTTTGTGTGAGTATTTCCCGTCAGTTGCTCTCCTCGGGTTGATTTCAAGATCTTGTGACGAAGCCTCTGAGATCTTTGAGGTCTTGGCAGCCAGACTTGAAGTCAGTGCATGTAGCCTCGCCGTTTGAGGGTCAGTTTCTCGGCGCATGCTTTTGTCTAGGGAAATCCTTCGGAGACCCGGCATGGTAGAGTTGACCATTGGCTTGTTCTCATCGCCTGCAAGTGATTGACCTGCTTTGCGTGATTGCCTACCCAAGTGCTGCTCTGACCACTTGCTAGCACCAGCCTTTGCATGCTGACTTTTGGAGCTCAGGTTCAGCCCGCCATTTGCTGCAGAACTTTGTAGTTGAAGTTGATGCCCTGCATCTTTATGCATCACTTCCTTCTGGGCGTCAGGAGATAACTGTGGAGAAATAGACTGCTGGCGTCGCTGACTTTGCGGAGTAGATTTCCGAAGCGGGGGATCTGTACCTCTGCCTTGCAAATTGAAACTGGTGATTGGCGCAAGGTCATCTTTCAAAGTGGTACCAATGAGCCTTCTATCTCGCAGTACAAATTTAGTGTCGTCCCACTCAACAAAGCCAGCCACTTCATGATCAAGTGCAGCTCTCCTTAACTTCGGTGCAGCACCATTACTTTTGTTTCTACGTTCAATTTTGCCTGAGACTGAGGTTCCATTATCACAAGCTTCTGGCTCCGAGATCAGACTATCCCTTAAAGAAGACTGCGTCAGTGTTCTTGGAAGAACTGGTGGTTCAGCTGTACTTTTGAAGCCAGTAGGAAGCTTTTCTGTTCTCATCTTTCCTGCCTGCTTCTCCTGCTGGTGTAATCTTTGTGGCCGCTCCTGGTCTTTAATCCCATAATCGGAGACTCCAGGGGAAGGAGTAGATGATTCCTTGGCTTTGACAGAGCTTTTGGGAGGTACATGTATCCATGGGTTGTCTGTCGGCAGGTTGACACTAGTTGGCAGCGTCAGCAATGCTTGTGGTTCTGCACTACTGGAACCCTGGAAGAAAAAAAAAACATGATTAATATTTAAAAAAAAAAAAATAGAATTTGCATTTTGTCGTGATAGACAATTAAACTCAGAATTGTGAACATTTTTATCATTTGATTGTTTCATGTTCTGTTTTGTGTTTGATTTTGGAGTGTTATTGAACGTCAACCACATCATATCTAGTCACTGGTGTAGACAATTCCTAAAAATTAAATATTTTTTTGTCTCACCTGTTTAGCCATATTTTAATTAGTGTCTTTGTGTGTATTAAATTTGGTGTTCTCCTTTAAAAAAGTCCGTTTTCATTTAAATGTCCAGTAGCCTGTATAGGCCACACACAAAAAAGTCTCCGGTTTCTGGTATGCACGCGCGTCGCCGTAGCCATGCGCGTCGGCAAAATGAAAAAGTTTTTTTTCAATGAAAGATGATGTCTCAAAACCGCCAAACTCACTGGTTTGACTGGAATCCTGCTGCTGCACAATTCTAACGTGTTTTTAGATTGGGTTATGGTCGAGAATAAGCTTTATGTGGCCTCTCTGGACTCCCATATATTTGCACAAAGTTTAGTCGGGCACCATTTGCAGTCATCAGCCGACATTTGAAGCAAAAAAATCTGGTAAAAAAAAAAAAAAAAGCCGCGTCGCCGCACCACTTTTTGGGCAAGCTCCATACCAGAAACCGGAAACTTTTTTTTTGGCCATAAGTACCTTTAGATTTCCGTCCACATGTCCGTTGCTTGCCGCTGCTGGTGCTGTTGATGGCCAGCAAGTTGTATCCACACAAGTCTCCTTCCTATTGTAGAATGCACCAAATTTAGCTGGACAATCTGATTTCCGCTTTCTTCCCCTCCTCTGCGAGAAGGTCGATGATGTCACGTTGACCGGTCTCAGTCCATCTTGGTCCTTGGCTGCGTCTGTCCACTCGTCTGCAAGGAGCGCGGATCCCTGCCTCCCAGTGCACTGATCCAAGTCGAAGTCCTGCGATACTAGGTTGAGACTGTCATCCATTCCTCGCTTTGTCTGTCTGTTTTGACCGTGCGTCTCTATATAAAGACCACCATTCTCAGAGATTTCAGTATCGAATGAGCTCAAATGATCCCCAGTGTACTGAAAATTTGAAGAAGAGTACCCCCTTTGCTGTGGATAACTGTAATTGCTCACCGTTAGAGTTGGAGTGTCTTCTGAAGTACCAGAAAATGAACCTGTGTTGGTATGTGGCTTGGTGATGCCTTCATGAATGCTCATGGTGGCGTCGTGTTTTGCCCCTCGAGCAGGATCGCGTCCAGCCTGCGTCCGAGCCGGCCCGGCGCACCAGACCTTCCTGTCTCGGTCCATCTGCAGCCCCAGAACCTCCATGGCCCGGAAGACCGTGGAGCGGGACAGGCTGTGGCCCCGGGCAAACAGCTCCTGGCTCAGGTGGGAGATGCTCATGATCTCCGTCTCGTTAATGATCTTGGTGATGGCCCCCAGCAATGAGCCAGTCAGCTTGGTCCGCCGGCCCTGACGGCCCTTCTTCTTGTAGTAGCTCGTCCGGCGTGGCTTGGCTGAGGTCGGCGTTTTCTTGCATCCCTGCTCCGCAATGCTGAAATTCATTTGCCTGTCCATGTTTCTGAAATGGAAAAAAAGACCCCTCAGGCTTACTTTCCATCTCTTTCATCTCTTTTTAACCACTTGTTAAATGCATTGCCCGACTATTTCGTATCCACGGAGAGGGACGCAATTTCCTTCTCTGCTCATACTGAAGCACCTTCGGTTTTACGTGTACGTTGTGTTTTACGTTATGCAATTACACATTTCACATTATGAAAGGCCAAAGTGTATACACTCACCAAAGAGTTGGGTACAAATGGGTTGGTATTTTTGCCCAGTGTTTGTCATCATACCGAGTACTTACAGTCTTGCCAAATTCTTCCCAAAGGTTCGTCAATTTTTACCCAAATTAACCAACAATGAGGTAGCTTCATACCAACGTTGGGCAAACAATATTGCCCAACAGTATTTTATCCAACTTTCTTTTGCAGTGTTAGGATTATGTTAAATTAAGAAAAACAACGCATTCGTTTGTTCTCTCCGTTGCCACCCTAATACCAAAGATCATTGAAAAAATCTTCAAAACAACATAACAAAATGTATGATTACTGAATTATTTTGGTCATGTTGGTTGATATACATACATGTACAAATGTACTCTGAGGGCATTATCCAAGTACTTCCAAAAAAAATTTTTTAACTGAACTGTTTGACTTCAAATTCGGAGGGGCCTGGCATGGGTTTTTCATGGCCACGAAAGGTTTATGTCCCAAAATACAGTGCGAGTCAAAAAGAAAGTTACAAAAAGCGGGTTTACAAAGAATGTTGTGCTTAATGACATTGTACTACATTTGTAGTACATGTACTACAAAAGTAAAGAAGTAGAAATTGTACACTAATTCATTGGTGTCCATTTATAAAGCGAAGTCCCGAGTCTAGATCCAGCATTAAAAAAAACTGTGAAATTAACTGAAAAACACATTGAATTTAACTTTGTAGATTGTAATTGTTCCAACTTCTGGAAGATACCACATTAACGATTTGAGCTCAGACAGTAATCAACGTCTAGGTTTAAAATTAAGGTAAAAACTCGAATGTTATGAATTGAGAGGCTTTCGTCTTTAATACATGTGCATGTAATTGTCAACGGAAGACATTTAAAGGGACCGTGAGCTAAAATTTACTTGGGAACATATTTTGTGCAACTTTCTACTCTTCTTAAATGTAAGGAAACTAATTGGCATCCCTGTTTATGATAATTTTATTGAAAAGTGCACTTCTTAAAATATTTACAATTGTTCATGCTTTTCCGGACAACTGAGGGCGCTGCTGCTGTGACGTCATTTCAGGAAGACACTTTCATTTTAGGGGTTTCCTGTTCAAATTGTGAACCCAAAGTTTTGCTCATTGAAACCATTTTGTGAACAACAATTTGCTTATTGGCGCACTGACACAACGACGAGTCACAAAGAAAAGAAAATTCACGGCACTGAGCAAAGTTATACCCAAAATTCTGGCAGTTTTTGTGCTGAAATAGCTGTATATAGCCATGTAGGATAACATTTAGGAGTCTGCCTAAAATGACGTAGCGAGGATTGCATTACAAAAATTACATTGCATGGACCCTTTAAATAAACATTATGTTTGGTCATTTTCGGTTCATTTCATAGTTTGGTGCTGAAATAGCTGTATAACATTGAGGTTTCTGCCTGAAATGACATCGCACTTCAGCTCGTTAATATGGAAATTTGCATTAGCGTAAAAACCAAAAAGGCACAAAAATACCCTTAAAAATGGCAAAACGAAAATTGAAATAAGGCTAAATGGGACACAAGGGTGCATTTTCAAGGATTGCATTTAAAGAAATTTACATTGCATGTGCCCTTTAAATAAACGTTATGTTTGGTCAGTGTCGGTGCATTTGATAGTTGCAACTTCCAGTCACGTCACCGCTGCTTATCTCTGAAATCTCAATTCACACCCTTGCGAACGGTTTCTGTTTTACAAACACTTCCGTTTATTTTCCAAGGAACATGCGTGCTGCTATAAACATACATTCCGAGCCAGACCTAACAAAAACAGGAAACTGGTGTTCAGAAAGATAGAGTTTCCGGCGAGAGATCGTTTGAAGTGTTACATTTTGCAAATACATGTAATTAATACAGCTTGCATTTGTAGTTATTTTCAAAAGAATTTTACAAATATCAAATGACCTGGAATTAAATACTATCAGTAGAAACACATGAATTGAAAGAGACATTCGGGTTAGTTTAATGTAAGGTTATAAATTCCATTATGTTAGTGATGCTTCTTAAATTGGGCCATATTGTAAATGTACTCTCTTAACATTTTTTTTTGTAACATCAGATTTTGTTTTAATTAGCTAGTCTGTTTCAAGATTCATGTTATTTTAGCAGGCACGGTCAGATGCATGGGCGTTGCCAGGATTTTTTTCCAGAGGCCAGGATTTTTTCCAGAGGGGGCAAAGCAAATTTTCCCCCAAAACTTTTTCATTATATTCTCAGTTTATCATTTTTCAGAGCGTGAGCTGGGGAGCATTTGCCCTACGCCCTATCAAGTTAACAGCCATGTTGCTTCGCACCTTTTTTTTTTCTTCTTTTTCTTTTTCCCTTTTTTTTTCGTTCAATGCCCCCCCCCCCCCTCGCCCTTGGTCAGATGCCTTTATTTACGCGGTTCACCGCTCGCAGTGAACCGATAAGGTTGCGCTTTGTTACGTAATGTGAGAAATTCCAGTTGGCTTGGGGTCATTCCTCGTTCATGCTCAGCCGACCAGGCATCAATAAGTTAAGCCGTGGGAATCGGTGTTATGTAATATTCGGACCTCAGTGAAAACGGGGTCTCTCATTTTTTTTTTAAGTCTTGCTTTTGAACGAGGGGTGTTTTCACGAACATAACCGAAATTAGAGTGACCAGAAACATTATTTTAACAGCCGCACGAAAACGCCGAACCGAAAAACCCGTTATGTCACGATTGTTTGCGTTTTTCCTTATCATGACCAGTCACCCCAGAACTCTGGTGAACTTGCACCGTACTTAGCCGGGTCATTGACGTTTGTGGTCAAAACAACAACAAAACCTGACTCTTCCTTCGTGTTATTTACCTTAACTTATAGGAAGCAAAATAAGTTTGACTGCTTTTATTTCCGCCAACGTGGAAACAAACGTTGGTTTTGTTTTTGGCACCATACTGTGCATGAATTATTGAAGCTTAACCAAAGTCGTGAAACCGGTCCAACAAGGGCCTAATAATAAAAAAGTCTACCAACATGTTTTGGTTGTGACCGTTAAAACACGCCCACGCATGTGGCCAGTGTTGATTTATGAACATGCGCAATCTGGCCAGAGGTCCGTTTTTCATGGAATCGAAATCTCAGGCTGCACCATGTTACATCCGAGCATTAACGTCTTTGACTTTAGTCCGGGGAGTGTTTTCGAATTGAAATTATCACTAGCAACTTCCGGGTCGACTTCCAATACTCTTTGTTCTTTGGATGGAATGAATGTGAACACATTCACTTTGAATATCAAAAAAAAAAGGAATGAGACAATTAACTATGGACAAACCATAAAGGAATACACAAATGCTCGTAGTTGGAATATTTTCACTTACGTCATATCAGGTCAGTTATGAAGTAGGTATGCATGGCATGCAACACATCACTATTTAGAACTAACTGGGTATATAAACATTATTGTTTTACAGGTCTTTTCTTACACTGGAGACAAATGGAAGTTATGCTTTATGGTCCAGGCCTGGGTGCTTTATTTCCGCCATCGACCAATGCTTCCTCGAGTCAGCATGCTCGTCCTCACTCCACGTGTTGTTAATTTTGCGTCTAACATTCACCATGAATTCCATGCAGTATATACGAGAACAAAACTTCCACACAACCAACCGGTTCTTGTAATAAACCACGGAAGGACCATGAATAAACCATCATTCCTGTCTTATTTATCCCCCACACTAATAACACACACCTCTGAATCAAATAGGCCTACTAGAATAACAAAAACACACCTACCTCAACTGGAAATGAGCAGCCAACAATCGATATATCCAGGAACGATGGCGCCGAGCCGCCAAAACGTTTCCACCGCTGCGAAACCGTTGCAAACGTGGCGTACTGCAGCTGGTTATTAAAAAAAAACAGTACAAAGATCAAGGCCGTTCCAGTGTACTGTATCCCGTTGATATGCACACGAGCCGGCCCCAGGCAGCCGTCTGTGAGTCTCTGCGTGTCACCTCCACCCACGGTAATAATAGACGGTTATACCATACCACGGTCTTTTCAGGACCCGTATCTGCTGCTTTTTTTTTTCAAGACACTATCAACACGGAGTTGCTGATAAAACTCGCCCAGTACGGTGCACTAGTTGCTGGATTCAAACTGGCATAAGAATTCCCGAACCAAATAAGAAAACACACACACTGTGACGTGTAGTGAATGTGTGTCTGAACGGTTGTGTTACCAGAAAAAAAACCAACACTTCACCGCAACCAAAAATTACTAGACCAAAAGATAACCGGTCGTGTGTATTGAAACGCGTCTGTTCTAAACAAGGAAGGAAATGGCGTTGTTTTGTAGACGTGCTCTCGCCACCCAAGCTGGAATGAATATACCATGTGCAGTGCGTGGTATAATACGGGGACGCTGCACGCTGAGTGTGGGACGGTTTTATTGTAATCCAACACCGGCTTCCCAGAACGAGTAGACCGTGGTTAGCATTCTTTAGATGGAGAAAAAGACGGGTTGGGATATGGCCGGAAAACCAGTGTTTTTCCAATGGGTATTGGGTGTCATCGATGTACATGTGTACCATGGGCTCATCCGAGTTCTCGTATCCTTACGGATGCCGGGAAACCGGAACTATAAACACCATAGGAACCGTGTTTTTTTAGGTTTGGTATTTATTACCCATGCTTCACATTTAGGCAAACTTTAGTCCGTTACTCTAAGGACAAAATTCTGTATGTTGCATGTTTCGTAACGAGAATGCAATCATATTTTTTTTCCTGCTAGTTAAGACCGAGCTTGGCTTTTGGGGGTGAATTTGCTTCGTGTTTCAGTGAAGATTTGTATGTTTCAGCTTTTAATTTTTTTAATGCTGGGGATTTCTTTGTCGGAAACTTCTAGAAAGGTTTGATTGATGAGCCATAATCATTAATCGGTAAGGTATTGTATTTGTGAAAGAAGTCTTTCAAAAAGTATTTTAAACAAGTTGTGAACTATCTGCAGGCACCGAACATAACAGGTTTGTAAAGTTTCTGAACTTTTTTTTTTTGGCTTTTTTTTTTTTGGCTTTTCTTATTCAAATCAGAGCAAGCAGATCCAAACCCCCACATCGAAAATCCTTTTGTGACGATATAGAGAAAGGGCGCTTCTTTAATCCTTTATTCAATGACCGTCCCTGATCCGTCCATATAGGGTCGGGTTTTCGTTGATTATAAACTGAAAAGGGAAACGGGGCCGGCCCTCAAGCCCCGCTAAAGGAACATTGTTGCCCCCCCCCCCCCTCCCTTCTGATAGGGTGCAGACCTGCATGATGCCATAGACTCAAGTGATAATTACGCCCATTTCCAAAAAAAATAGGAAAAATACTCACAACTCTACAAAGTGTTTGAGACTCACTTCAAAATATAGCTTATAGTATCATCTTTCATTTTCTGTTCATTTTTTTTGGCGGGTTAATGACGTTCAGGAGAAAATTCCATCCAATTCAATTCAACCCCTAAAACTTAGTCCTGAAATCCTGTCGCGATTTTTGAAAAATCATTCCCGCGCTCAATTGCAAAATAGCGCGATTTTATTTTTTAGGGCCCCATGTCATCCGAACTTTTCAGAAGCACGAGCTTGCAGTCATGTTCACGGCTTTCACCCTTCTTTTTTTTTTACAAACCATTAAGTTCATGGCCCACAAAATGCTCCTAATAGCAGGAAAAAAATGAGGGCATACAAATCGTGATTTGGCCGGCGTAGGCAATTTCAGACTTATTTACAGACCTGCACCCATATAACTTGGAGGAGAATTAATTTGCCTTTTGATGAAACTCTGCGAGCGTCCCTCTAGAAAATGATCTCCCAAAGGAACCCCTCCCCGGCCCCTTGCAATTCTCCGGAAAGGTCCACTCATGTTTGCTCTCGTTTTTTGTACATATCTAGTTTGGTTTATGTTTGTTACGAATGTTCAGCGGGGGTTATGGTCATTTTTGTTTGGACGATAAACAAAAATGAGTTACGTTTCCCGTTACGAAAACGATCCAAGTTTTTGATGAACCAAAACGAAATTAGACTGAAAGAGTGGGAGATATTGAGTGGATGCTTTGTGGTAAAAAAAAAGTCGGTCCGCTAAACGCCTTCTCTTCTATTCGTTCATTAACTAAAACCTCCCATAGACAGCTGAGACGACTGCTGTATTTTTACACGCAAAAAAATGTGATTCCCCTATGCATGTACATGTAGTAGCGTTCTTGTTGTATTTCAGTGCATGTCGACGACAGGATGATGTTAAAGTCGCTGTGAAAAGGGGGGTGCTGCCCTTAAGAATAATTCGAACAATTTCAGTAGCCGTTCGGCATTTTGTCCCCATGAGGAATCAGGCACTTAACAACCTATACTTGCATTTTGTTTTTCAACTTATCAAACACTCACAGTTCGTACAAAACAACATACAAATTGATGTACCGGTATATTTTTATAGTTTTTCCCGTTTGGGGTTTTCTTTTTCGTTTTAGCAACTTTCAATTTTCATCCGCTGCTTAACAAACAGAAAAAGGAAGATAACAGAAAATGTTGGCCAGCTTTGGCCGCTATTTGTTGTAGTTCTGAACTTCTTGCCGTTTCAGACGATAATGAAGGATTGAACGTCTTTCAAAATTTGGTTAATGTTCCCGTCCCTTTATAATAACATTTCGAACACTCTCAGTTGTCGAGGGCGTTTATGCCAAGTTCCACCACCTCAAGCTTGCAACTCCCCCCTCCCCTCCCCCTTGACAGCTAACACCCTCCCCTCCCCCAAAAAAAAAGATCCGCCCGTGCAGGACTTTTTTCAAAAGCAACCTCAAAATGTCAAAACGAAACAAATAAATCATTTTTTTCACGTGCCAACCGTGACTTCAGAGGATAGTGAATTCGGGGCATAGGACCTGCATACACCGGAGACCTCTCCATTAACCCTTGCATTTTGCGCTTCCGCACACTCCTTTAACCCCTTAAGGACGGGGTATAATGGGGACATTCCTCCACACATAGAGCAAGTGCCCCGCTTGACTGCACAGCCTTTGTGTGGTAGCGGGACTGCACAAAAGCAGCAGCTGTGGAACTACCCACTAGCCGAGTGCCACGGCATACCACAGCTGGCAACTGCATTCCAATGAGGATTAGCGGCCGCGGCCATGACCGCTTCCCGTGCTCATGGGGTTAATGTGACGAGCAGTCAAAGCAGACGAACAGAAAGCGTAGGATCGTTTAATATAGGAGGATAATGACATATGACAACTTTTCCTGTCTTTTTATTTTGCAGAGAACGACCAAGACATTAAGCTTAGACCTAGGTGAGGACCGGGTGCTGCTACACGCCCACCCCAACCGATATCACCTAGACATCTACCTGCCCTTCGACGTGGACACGGACGAGAGCGGGGCACAGTTCAACAAAGACAATAAGGTGAGTTGAGTGTTTAAATTACACCCTTTAAACCGTATAGTGCTAAAGACGTATCCCCATTGCTATTTTCGAGATTCATTCCGAAAAATAAAGTCCGTTTCTAAATTACTATTTTTCTAGCAATGCAATAGTTGTCACTTTTGATTGCGTCATCGATCAAAAATCTTTGTCACTTCGTTGAAGCCAAAAACAAAATCTTCAACACATTATGTCAGAGTTTGTAAACAACATCAAACTTTATTGATATAAAAACACTCAACACAATACAAATAAAGTTCTTTATAAATTCACAAGGTAGTGATCACTCTATATAATTTGTGTGTATCTATGGTTTCCTCTTTTCTTGGCTTAACATCTTACATGCTTATCCAAAACAAGTCTAACCCTACAAACCACAATGCAGAAAACTATTTATACATTTCATATAGATCTTTTAATTCTGATATAAGGTATTTCACTTTTTGTATCAGTATATACACTTTTATTTCAATCCCCAGGATTTATTCGATTCTGACATCTCTTGAAAAGACAGCAAACCATAAACTTTTTAAGAAAGCACAACATCCACTGCAATAAATACACAAATTATATTATAACAATTAACAAATAATAATATAGGTACTCTACTGACATCACTTGAAACGACAACAAGCAAAAACACAACATCCACTGCAATAAATAAACATTATACCAATTAGCAAATAATAATATAAGTACTCTACTGGCTTTGCTTGGCATCCATTGCTCAACTACTATGTGTGAAAAAAACCATGTCCTACTTTTGACCCTAAATAACTCTTTTTTTTAATCAGTGGAATTAAACCTGAATGTAAGATGCAAACAAATAGTCACTTTCAGAATCTGTCACTTTTGACTGGGCGTCCTCCAATGTGGATACAGCACTGGAGAGGGTGGCGGAAGGTGCTTGCTGCGGCTGAAAGCTTCAGAAGGAATGCAGGATCCCCCCTGATGTCATTGCACACCTCGATCGGTTGGTACAACACATCAAGAGTTGCAAAGGGACGTCTGATCAGCGAACGCCTTCCACCACTGTCTCCAGCGCTGTATGGACATTGGAGGGCGCCAAGTTGAAAGTGGCAGATTCTGAAAGAGAGTAGTTTTTTTTTCATATGGCGTTTAAATCTCACCCTCTTGCACAAAGCTGATGAAAGTCACTCCATAAAATGTGTCATGCCTTGTTTACATTATCTGAAATTTTGGTTTCATTTCATTGCTAAACAACAGAGCTATTTGGGATCAAAAGAATGACTTGTTTTTTTGTTACACGTAGTATGTACACATTATTTACATAGGAGAATGACTTTTATAAAGTATTCATTACACAAATGAACATGGACGGGAACTCATATTGCAGACTAACACTTTGTTTTCTTGTTCACACAGGTCCTGACTCTCACCCTTCCCGTGCTACCTTTGTCAGTGTGAAAGCACTAGCCCCAGGTTAGTTAGGATAATGAAATGGTACATTTAAATAAGGGGAAGGCAGCTTTAAAGGGAATATACATCATTTGCTTTTGCTGTAATTTTCAGAAATGGATGGAATTGGGGGGTTGGAAATATATAGCAAATATATAGTTACATTGACTTTTTTGAGGTTTTGGGTTCCTAAATGCTATAAAAACCAAGAAAAACATCATTTTCCTGTAGTCTGGTTCCCTGACTCATATAAGAAGAAACAGAGCAGTTTACATACATTGGGGAATTGTAAGGTCAGGGAACCAGTCTAGCTGGCTCGTACCCGTTCATAGGTTTGTAATCGATTGCAAACAAGTGCGATGGTCAATTGGGGCCAGTATTTGAAAAAAAGCCAGTTGTTTCCAACGCTGATCGGCCGATCAGCGTTGGAAATTGATACAAAAATACCACTTTTCTTGAAAATGACAGTATACCAGGTGCCATGATTTTACAGGATGCTTTACACTGTCATTCACTAACAGTCCAGCAAGGTATTTCCAAATGATTTGGTAGTTTTATTTTTTGATGTTTGCAAATGTTGTATTTTCCCTTTAAACACCAATCTTAAACATCGCTGACTGAACCCTCCTGTTATTTAAACAGTCACAGACAGTCAAATTCACTGCCACTTCCCCTGCTATACTTTTAACAAAGGCTAGTCACCAGCAGTCAGATCATATGTTGAGCAGGCACTGTGACTGGTCAAACTGGGTCAACAGACAAAGCAGGCAAGCTAGAGTCACTGCTGTTTCATCACTCACCAGGAGTCCAAGCATAGCTGCATCACGTCACTTAAACAGTCAAAGCCAGTTAATTGTGCTTTATGTAGGTTGGGAATTCTTGACTGTTGAAAACAGTCACTTGTTTGATTTTGACGGAAAGGACTACTTGGCACAGAGTGTATGTTTGCTCAGACCACCCACGTCACAGGCTTTCGACCAATAGAAATGGGTAAACTGTCTCAGGTATTTATGAATGGTTAGTCAAAGTCAAGTAAGAAAATGGGAAAACGTTGATCAAGATTTTTTATACATTTCAAACAAATAACAAGAAACCATTTCCTAGTTGCACTGTTTCTCAGTGTGGGTGACTTTTGGGAACTGTAATTTCATGGTGGTCTAAGTTTTAAGATTTTTTTGGCTAGATTCAGCTCATTAATTATGCCATCAACAGTGAAACTGAGAAGAGGCACCAATATTAGAGGACCGTTGGTCACCATCTTACATTGCACACGCTGATGTGTGCAACACGCTGATGTGTGCGACACGCTGATGTGTGCGGCACGGGACCAGCATATAGGGCTCGTTCAATGACGGCCATCTCTGTAGGAGAACTGCAACTGCGTATTTTACGCAATCAAGCACGCATTGCGCAGTGTTGAAAATGTTTCAAACACGCTCGCTTGTTGCTCGAAAAAATGTATTCGAAATACAACACAGCTGATGCGTATTATGCACGTTGACGCTCAAAATGCCGATGCATGTGAATGGTCTGTTGGAAATTACGTCATTTGAACGAGACCAATTGCCCTTCAACTCTTGCTGTTACTTGTTGGGGTTACATAGCACCCTCGTTTGTCAACACATGGAGTCTGAAATGGACATGCTTTGGCGATATTTTTTTGGGAAGTTTACTTTTTGTTATATTTGGTACAATGTCTACATAAATCACTTACATGGCAAGCATTGCCCATGAACCAACAAGAGCATATGCTGTTGCACAGGGCCCTAGTTGCCGAAGTCCACATGGGACTTCATCAATTTTGTTTTTAGTTCCATGTTATGTTTATTTTGTTTTTCTTGAAACAAATTTGCATGTTGTTAATCAGATTCATACAGACTTATTTCATGTACAGATATACATCAATTTTATTTTCAGTTCATTATGTTTTTTTCTTTTTGTTTAAACAAATTTGTATGTTCTTAATCAGATTCAATAAGACTTATTTGATGTACAGATAAACATCCATTTTATTTTCAAGTCCAAGTTATGTTATTTTCTTTTTGTTTAAACACTTTTTTGTGGTGTTAATCAGATTCTAGTTTATTTGATGTACAGATATACATCAATGTTATATTTCAGTTCCTCGTTATGTTGTTTTCTTTTTGTTTAAACAAATTTTCTCTGTTGAATTCAGACCCATACAGACTTTTTTTTAATGTACAGATATACATGTATGTTTATATTATGCCAATAAATGCAATGTTTCAGACTATCGACAGTTGTCTTGAATTTTAAACTGGAAAAAAGGCAAAGAGAGATATTCCCTATCTTAATGACAAACTTTTGTCTCGAGAAATGTCATACAGCACCCTTTCAAAGCTTTCATTTTTGGTTGTGTTGTGTTGTATAAACACAAACACTCAACCGTTCAGCCACAACATGGTTTCCTGATGATTTTAAACAGACTATTTTCAGCTGCAGAGAAAACCTTGGTTTTCCCACTTGCAGATCCTTACTAGATAATCAGTGTAAAAAGGTACTTCCTTGGAAGCACTTTGATAAAGACTTTATCCATTTACCATTTAAGTTTTCCATTTCAAATTAGAAGACAAGAGGTACATGTAACCCTCCCATACAGTGGGGTTCAAGTTTCCCGTGCAACGCACAGAGGACATCACTTTCCTCCAAGTGTCTTGAGAGTACCCCAAAGTTGTGAGCCTTGGCCCATGAGATTGTCTCAATGGTTCAATTGCCGTCAGAGGACAGCAGCTGTTTCCATTGGTCTTACCCCTTCCCTCCCCCCCTCCCCCCTTCAACCTGCCACGGTAATTGGAATGGCTCTCATTCAAGGCTACCCACCCAATCCAAGGGTGAAAGCCCCAATAAGAATGCCATTCCCATCTTTCTTAGTACTCCTCCAAGAGTTCCCTCTTCCTTAAGGGTATCAATGTGAGGCCTCTTCAATGGTTTCTAACACCTTCCAAGGCTGTCATCCCACCAATTATTCCAAGGCCATGTCTGAAACAGGAGGTGAGAGCTTTGGCTGTCTATTGTCAGTTTGTTCCCACGTAGTTGTAACTGACAAAGACCTAAAGAATTGCTGTAGACAAGAGCTTTGGACACGGCCCAACACTCTTCCAGGCAGCCAATTTCATGAAGCTCGGCCACTACATGGACGCTATCCCTCCATCTCCTAAGAGGCCAGGCTGTCGGTCCCCTCCAAAGGTTCATGTGTTAAATGTGTGCTATCCCACCAAGGCAAAGCAGCAAGTTACGCTGTTTTTGTTGTTTATTTTAGTAGATGGTCCATGTTACTTGCCTGATGTGCGACTGTTGGCCTTGGATCTCCTCTAGGGCTTGTCTGGAACGATCTACATTTAACAGATTCGGGGAATCAAAGAGGAAATGAAAGCCCATTACTAAGAAACAGTCCACTTCACAAATGCACAAGTACTTCCGCTGAGAGGCCATAAACACACAAATCACAACCCGCAAAGCTGCTAGAAGAGACATTCTACAAAAAGGTCAGCTGGTGAAGTATTTCTTGAAAGCTCTTACAGCACTGAGGGAACACTAAGCGTCCAATGATTACACAATATTTTGGCAAAAGGCAACACCCGACATGAAAGCTGACATATAAAGTACCTCATCCTGGACTCAAAGCAAGGAGTGAAAAGCTCCAATTTCTAGAATAATAATAATATGGTGCTTGTATAGCACTTTATGCCAAGGTCTCAAAGTGCTTCACAATTATTACCCCTGTTCATCAGGCCATGAGCCCATTTTTTTTCTGCAGCAGCTCGAGATCAGTGCAATCTGGGCGCTGCCTTCACAGGTTCCCATTTATACTCCTGGTTGGAGAGAGGCAAGTGTCCTGCCCAAGAACACAAGCACCATGTTCCCCATTGGGGTCGAACCCAGGGACCATGGCACATCACCATAACTATTAGACCGCGGCGCTCCACTTGCCCTTTCCAAACTGGATCTTTACCCCTTCATTAAAACACCTGTGAGCCTGATTGATGCTGTGCAACAATGCCCAGGTGTCTTTGAAAACATAAAATATTTGTTCACATTCAGTTGACATTACTCGGCAATACTGCATGTTCATGTGCCAGTAATTATGAGCCATTGTGTGCAAGCGCACATGTTGCCTTCATTGGCTCTCCAGTGCATGCTGCACAGTTTTATTTTAATTCTTATTTCCACTGGGTAGCCCATTCAGTGGAATCTACTGGTATCCCATTGGGCCCAGTAAAGAGAAAACAGTGTGAACAAATGACAGTTTTAGACGTTGGAGGAAAAGCCTAGAAGAGTATTCTTTGGGAAACCCACGGAATAGGGACTGAAAACCCAATCAACATAATGGCCCCCAGGCAGGAATCAAACCCCGACTCACAGGGGTGGAAAGCGAGGAAAGTACCGCTACGCCAACCTGACTCCCCTGAGTTCAATCTTAAGTTCTAGTGCAGAGACCATAACCATCTAGCAAACTGACCTGTGATGCAGGGGCATCCATGGAACAGCAAGATGGCTATGCGCGGGCAGAACTGTACCACGGCCTCGACGGCCTCATCCGTCAGGTGGATGCAGTGATCCATGTGGACCTCCATGAGAGACTGCTTGCAGAGACCCATAGCCAGGGCGATCACTCCCTCGTCTGTCACCTGGGATCACGGGTGTCAAGGTCAAAGTTCAAATCAACTTGAGATTTTGAAATCTCAAACAAGTCCGGCAGGTATACCTCCCTCTCTGGCTGACAGATTCAGCTACGCCAGCACAGCAGTTAAGAATGCCCTTGTTAATTCGATATAGCCATGCTTTGACTGGAGTTGATTGATATGCCAGCTGTACCTCTCTGTACCAGTTACCTCTTTTGTCTGTTGATGGAATTGGACTAGTCACAGTGCTTACACGAATATGACCCGATTTTTTTTTTACTAATCTGTACACAAATGAATGGCAGGGAAGTGGAAAAATTCTTGACTGTGACTAATAGTTACTGAATGTCTCACCTGCGATTTGGAGAAGTTGAAGCTCTTGAGCATGCGGCAGCTCTGCCCAACGGCAACGAGTGAGGCATCCGTGATCTGACGGCACCCGCCGATGTTGAGCTCCATCAGCTGCCGACAGTTCTGGGCAAGTGCGATTATGCCAGCATCTGTGACGTTGAGGCAGCGTCGGAGGTACACCACCTGCAGCAGGGGGCAAGACTGGGCCACAACCTGAAGGCCTGTTGGGGGGGGGGGGGAAACAATGTTCAAAACAGTGTTGCTTATCTTGTTTTTAGACCTCTCAAGTTTTCAGTGATATCAACAGGGTTGCTCAGTGGATAGCAAAACTCATCTGATTCCAAGAATTTCCAAGAGTTGAGGTGATTTTCACAAATCCTTTGTATGTTACATGTACCATTCAAGTTCGGATTGACAGGCTTTCGAGTCACAGTGTTTTATTATACTTTTGTCAATCCTGGCCAGCTTGGATTGGATTGTTTTTGTTTAGTTTTGTTTACTTTTGTGGATTGCTTGTTGTACCTTGTAATTTGGCCGAACAAATAATAATAATAATAATAATAACACAAATGGGCAACAGTACCAGTTCAACGGACTTCAAATTTGACTCTCATATATTTGAACAACTGATATTGGCATCCCGTTCCATCTCAAAAATAAAATTAAAAGTTTCAAGACAACTTTACTTCAACAGATGATTTGGACAACTTTACCAAAAATGAGTGGATGCTTACAAGGACAGTGCCTAATTTTACAGTAAGCCAACTCACGCAGCTGATGAGGAAATTCCACATTTTCTGGAATCTATACGCTGGACTCACCAAAAGCAAATTGTTCCCACTTCTCCATCCCTTATAACAATATAAGGTCAATTTCTATACAGTGGTATAGAACCCATATTCCTAACACTGTGTACATTTCAAAAGATACAAGGAAGCACATCCTAGTTGTCAACAAGAGTTGAACAAATTCCCAGAACTTTTCTTCACCTCTTGATGTAACCAGCGTTCTGCTCTCCTTGGCCGAATTCAAATCCAGCTTCCGGAGGTTCCTGCAGACAGTCAGTTTGTGGAGACCCCCGTCTGTGATGTCACACTCTCCCAGGTCCAGAATCTTAGTGCTACTGTTAATTACCTTGATGAAAAAAAACGTATTTGCCTCAAATTTATCTTCATACAAGCGACTGAATGATCACATTTACCTGTTATAGATGAGAACTTTTGACAAGTGTAAAATCTTACACTACAAATATGCTCTCCCAATACATAGTTTCCCCAATGACAGTGCTGTGGCCTCGTGGTTAAGGGCACTGATTCGTGGTCTGTGGGTAAAGCTGCAGGTTGTAGGTTCGAGTCCTGGCGGGGTCATGGTGCGTGTGCCCTTGGGCAAGGCACTTTGTCACTCATTGCTTCTCTCCACCCAGGAGTAAATGGGTACCTGTGAGGGCAGAGATGGTTATTGTGATTGAATTAGCTTCCTTGCGCCTAACAGGCTGCATCGAGCTGTATACTCCCCAGGGAGCTGAGATGGTATATGGAATGTTTAATTGGCCCAATGATTAGGGGTAATAATAATGTAAAGCGCTTTGATCTTAGTTAAAAGTGCTTACAGCATTGCAATTTCGTCAACATTTACCCACGACCTCCATACAATTTATGGTATAATGTGTTGCAAAGGTTCTTGATATTACGCTCATTAAGGCTAAGGGTTTGCGGATATATGGCCTGAAGTATGTGCACGTAATTTTTATCGTAACAAGTTGCATGTGCCGGGTGGTAAATGCTGGTGTAAAAAGGGCACTTGTATACGAAAGGTAAGTCTTACTGTTACTTAGGTGGGGCTCGAACCCAGTACCCCGTTTAGTAGTGCAGTCGTCTTATCACTCCATAGACAAGAATCTGTCTATTCTTTGTCACCTTTAAGGGGGTACTTGTGAAGACACTTTTTTGGCCTTAAATGTTCAGGAAATACATTAAAATGTTGCGTATCTCCCTCGCAAGCCATAAGCCAATCCTACTTTTAGTTTTTAATATTACAATGTGGAAATAGGGCACGATACTATAATCCCCTTCCCCTTTAAAAAAAAAAAATGTGAGGCCTCATGGAACCCCCCCCCCCCCCAGCCCCACTTGTGTGGCCTCTCAGTGCTGCGCTGTACGTTAGGCCACACGTCTGGTTTCCCAATCTACTGAGGAGTTTAGTCCGAAACTTGCACATGAGGACTCCAGAAAGATGTCTAAATTTCTCTAAAAATTTGAAGAAAGATTACCTTATCTACCCGGAGGGCAAAAGATAAGGCATCACAGAATACAACCGTATGCAGTGGTGTGTAAAAAATTCCCAAAAAAGGTGTGCCAGGTTTTGGACTTAACTCTTCAGTACATGTAGGTTGGAAAACCAGGCGTGTGGCCGAACGTACAGCGCAGCAATATCGAGGCCAAACAAGTGGGGGTTCCCCCCCCCCCCCCCCGACCGAAATTTGGTTCGGGATCCACGGGATCCACCCTTTGCTTGTGCAAAGAGTGATATAATGCGTATCAAATGTTGTAGTTCAGTACAAAATATAACAAATCCTCACAAGTCCTACAGACACAAGTCAAGTCACAATCTATTGACTAATAATCTGTGACAAAAGCATTGTTCATCGTCCTATGTCACTTTTGACTTTTGACCAGTGAATTAAGGACTTGTCAGCGACCTGTGAACGACTCAATGTGTGTAACAGTAAACAGTGACGTCTTTTGCCAATGGTCTTTATCCACCTTATCAATGATGTCATCAGTCACCAGGCCTCGTTTGCTCATCAGGTGCAGCAGGTTGTTCTTGATGTGGGGAGGCAGACGCTCCACATCTGACAGGTGGTGTGGGAGGACGCTGAGGAACTGTCTGACACTCCTGGAGGACAAGATACAAGGCAATGTGAGTCACTTACAATGTATGCTGTAATTAACCAAGTATGAATTTCCTGATGCTTATGAATTATGTTATATAGACGTAATCAGGGGCGGATCCAGGAATTTTTTACGGGGGGGGGGGCATCAGCAAATCAATACTGAAATGTAGACACATTTTTTTTTTTTCTCCGGACACTTGGCCTCTGTAAAATCAGTACATATTCCATTTCAGTCAACTTCCATAAAAACTGCAACATTGATTAAGTTAGAGCAAGCCCACACAAATAAAAAAATAGTAGACTATCGCCCGACCATGTCCAAATGTTAAAAAGCGATCCGTAGAGTCCTAGTTACTCGGACTAAGGCCCTAGGTGGCCCTACTACATTTTAGTACATCATACAGATGATGTAGTTTGTACAGAAACTAGCAGACTAGGGGGCAGTAGTTTTTAGTTTTACTTTCAAAATTTAATTTTTCAAAATTCAATCACGACCATTAGTATAACTGCCCACTGATTTCATTCTGATGAAGATCAAATCTTGAAAGTCTTGAGGCCTTATGCCCTCATATTTG
Organism: Patiria pectinifera; assembly: GCA_029964075.1. Taxonomy (NCBI): domain Eukaryota; kingdom Metazoa; phylum Echinodermata; class Asteroidea; order Valvatida; family Asterinidae; genus Patiria; species Patiria pectinifera. Next base: position 2,143,625 of record CM057140.1, read on the forward strand.
TGTTGTGATCATAGAGAACTGGAAGTCGGGGGAATGAATTGTGTCGTGTGTAATGTAACTCAGAAACTGGAAAGTAAAATTTTGCCTCATTGCCAATGATAGCCCCATAAATGTGGCCTATTTACTGGACTGCCTCCGTAAACATAGGCCACACATCCACATGTACAAAAATCGTGTCGACTTTGCCAAATTTTGATTTTCACATTTAGGCTTAGTTTGTAGGGTTTTTTGCTTTAGAAGCATACTCACCCTCTTTATAGGCTTATCAGAAAGTGCTGCCTTTTTCAGATGTATATTTTTTGTGAAATTTCCAGATTCATTTTTACACGTTTGCGTATCAAAATTTCAACAAAAATTAGACATCTGAAAAAGGCAGCACTTTCTGATTAGCCTATAAAGAGGGTGAGTATGCTTCTAAAGCAAAAAAAACCTACAAACTAAGCCTAAATGTGAAAATCAAAATTTGGCTAAGAAAATGCTTGTATTTTCTCACTGCTCAAATTGACTTTGATGACATGAAATTGCTATCTGGGGGCTTGTTAGTCAATACAGAGGAAAATTAGTGAACTTCGCATATGGTAATCTTGCCAAATTGGGCCTCATTGCCAATGATTGCCTCATTTCGTTTCGAAAGAGTGTTGACAAACGCACGATAAGAGCAAGGATGAAATTGATAGATTGTGTAATATATCCACTCGCCCCTAAACGTAAAGTTTCGACGCAGTTAACAACGTCAAATACTGCATTACGGGCAACTTACAGCGTCAGAAGCGACGAAATGCCGTAGCTGTTCGAATCGTCCGCCATCTTTCAATCCATCCCGATTTTGTTTACATCACAAATTATGGCGCAATGTGCCTGATTGAACCTGACAAGAGAGGGCGCTATGAAAATCTGTATTGCGCGACATGTAATAGTGCAAAAATTCAGTTTTTTGTTGAACTAAATGTTTTTCCTATTATTTATTAATGTGATAGTTTGAGGTTAATATTTTTGTATTATTAATTTATTGATAGATGATTTATATCTTAACACGACCTCGTTCAGATAAGCCTAAACTCGGTAAAGAAAATCAAAATCTTATTCCATATTTATGTTTATATTAAAAAAAATTCGGAGTAGAATTTTTTTAAATCTTTCTAACAAATTATTGCAGTCAATACAATTTAAAGTTTCTGGATATTTCGTCAAACTGTTCACTCGTCAACTTCTCTAGCCAACCGTTATTTAGGAATAAATAAATTGGTACAATTATTGTTGACGCATTCGTTCTTTGTTACTTTTAATTTGAGTCCATATTTTTCTAAGTAAAATGACAAAATATTGAAACATTCGTCTGTACAAAATGTTTCAAAATTAGAAGATGGTTCTGTTGGTTTTTTTCTCAAAAACACCAAAGTCAAAAACTGCTGGGATTTTGAATCCGTTGATGAAAGCTCTTCGGCCGCAAATGGAAATTGAAGCTTCTTCCTTATCCACCTTCTGTTAATTTTCTATTTTTTTACGATAAGTGATTCTGTAATTAAGCGAGAAAAAAAATGGTCTTTTAAACATGCTTTTAGTGGTAAATAATAATGATAATAATAATAATAAAACACCGTATACTGGTATTTGGAATGCATTCGGCAATAAAGTTGTATTAAATTACTTGAGTGATTTGAATGATTCTTGTACTAAAATAAAGCTTATGAATTTGGTTTTTTATATCCTAGATTTTGAAAGTGCTACATGCAGAACTTCACTAAAACAATAGTCCTGACATTTGGGTTTCGTGTTTTTTTGACTCGCCCTGTACTTACACAACAACGACTCACCAAAGAAAAGAAAAGTTACCTCAGCAAAATATCCAAAATTCTTGCATTCTTTGTGTTAAAATATCTGTAACATTGAGGTTTCTGCGCAGAATGACATCACAGTTTTTCTCATGAATTTGAGAAGCGCAATAGCATAAAAAAAAAAATTAAAAAGGCACCCACAATACCCTTGAAAATGGCAAAACGAAAACTGAAAATAATCTTCAATGGGACAAATAGGTGAATTGTCAAGGATTGCGTGAAAAATTTTTGCATGCACCCTTTAACAAGAACCAGTCCATCCAGCTAGAACAGAAGTTTGGCCATCAGGTCCCAAATGAATACAAAATTTGTGAAGTGATTATTCCATAATTAAACGTGGATATCTCATTCAAAAATGAGGAACTTCGCTGTACAAATGCGTTTTCCCCGAATTAAATCACTGGAAATTTATCTCGCATTAACTACATTGCCTCTGCACTTTTGAAAAAAAAGAGAAAATTCTTGGTTCTTCTCAGAACAGCTTTATAATGTTGACAAAGAAAGTGAACTTGTTAATATTGCAAATGAAAGCATCATGGAGCAAATTACAAGTGGAATACTTGATTTATGGTTTATTGCAGTAGCTGATTTAAAGGAGTCGGGTGGGTTGCAACAACATCCGCTGTTCAGCCCCTGGCTAATGCTATATGGCACAAGTAAATTGGGCAAAAATAAGTGGAATCTCTATATCTGCCTTATAATAGAATGCATAAGGGAAAGCATCGTATATTTCAAAATTGTGGGGAGGGGATGACCCTGGACTCCTCTAGCAGGGCGTGCCTTCAACTCCCCCTCCCCCCTTCCTGAAAGCTAGATCCGCCCCTGTACTGAGCGGTTTATGACAATAATCTATCTTTTTACCAACCATAAATAATCTACCTTTTTATCAACCATTAAGAGCATTAACAGTGAATTGGTTTTTGTTTACACTCCTTTCATAGGCTTCGCGAGGCTAACTCAGATGCTTTTAGACGGAATCATAAAAATTAAACGTACACCACTCAAAAATCTGTAAAATTGTCAAAACCTTCAATAGCCGCCCCGAAATTATATTCATGTGAAAGAGGAAAATCTATATTTTGTGATGCAATGCGAGGGAAGTAAGTTTAACCGACACTGGCCATTTGGCTGCGCTGTACTATGCACGATGGGCCTATTAACCAATCAGAAAGCTTGTAGCGTATTTTACGGCTAGAGACGCGTAAACTATTATTAACCAATCAAAGTTGAAGTTCCGGATGTTGAAATCAACTTCAAGCTCCGCCCAACATTCTGTATAGAGAATCAGACAGTTTAGTTGAGCTCCGTTTTGTGCGTATGCAAATTATTCTGCTTCGTAATTAATATTCTTGATGCGGTGGCTCCGCCCACTAGCTACCAGCACAAAATCAAGCCATTGGCTGGATAGAGGGAGACTTTAGAACTTTAAGAGATTGCAGTCCTGTCCAGAAACGCTCAATCTGAAAACTGCCGACCGACTTCCGCAAAACCAAAGCCACTGAGGTTTCGCCTACTACCCCGTGGTAAGTTTGTGTTTATTCGTTCCTCTAAGTTAACGTGAGGTCCACTTATTCTTCGAACTTGAGTAATAACGTTTCTGGGGTTTTAGGCTTTTTTGGTAATGTTTCTGGGGAAAAGAACGCTGTTAGGTGATCACGTCGGATCTGAGACGTTGTTGTTATTTGTTAGAAACTAAAGTAGTTCAGAGAGTTGAAACTTTACAAAGTCAATATTATTTTTTTGTAAAGCTATACAGGGTGAGTAAAATAAACGAAACCCAAATGGCAGGACCAATTTTTGAATGAAGTTTTGCCTGTAGCACTTTCAAAATATAGGATAAGAAATCCCAATCAATGAAATTTCTTTTGGTACAAGAATCACTCAAATCAGTTATGTACTTTTCAAGTTACGGCTTTTTGAACACAAACACCGTTTTAAAGTTCTGTCCGCGGATCACAAAAAGGTAAGTGCTCTTTCAGCAAAACGAAAACACCACAATGCATCCCTATGAGAATTGTTTTCGTTGTGCTGAAGGAACACTTACTTTTTTGGTGATCCGTGGACGGAACTTTAAAACGGTGTTTGTGTTCAAAATTCCGTAACTTGAAAAGCACATGAGTTAATTGAATAATTATTGTACTTAAAGAAAGCTTAATGGCTGGGCTTTCATATCCTAGATTTTGAAAGTGCTTCAGGAAAAATTTCATTCCAAAATTGGTCGTGCCATTTGGGTTTCGCTTCTTTTTTTTTACTCACCCGTACAACTCTAGATTTTTGTGGACGTACGTGTAAGGTACACGTGTAAAGTTTTGAATCACTCTGAGGAATTTTCGTGACTGTGTTCGACTGTGTATTCGCAACCAGTGTTGAACTTGTCTCATTAGCCTTTTTCTAAATATTTGGTTTGGATGGGATTACAGCACACCATACCCTTTTTGGTTCACATACACTCGGCTCAACTTTTACAAGTCCTATTTATTTGTTATTTACACACTTGTTATTTGGAGAGTGTAAATATTTCATTGAAGTAATAAAGACCAATGGTCCAGAGATAGGTTGCAACGATTATTTCTCATTTTAAACGCCAAAAAAATGTAATAAATATAGACAGTCAGAAAATAAGCGGGTCTTTTACCATTTCGATTAAATCCACAAATAACATTATCGGTTATTTACAATTTTCGAAATTGCAAAAATCGCAAATCACGATTAACAAAAAGGTGTCAAAAAGTATTAGGCCTTCTATTTTCACTGTTTACGTTTCTGTATCCAGTTCACAGGTGAAGCTGATGTTTTTTACTCGCTGACAAGAATGCAAGCTGCACTGGTTCTTGGGCTGGCCTGTACCGCCTGCTTGGTGTTCGTTGTTCCCCGATGCCAGGGCGGAACGCTGCAGGTCCTGGGTGGTTACGTGGACGTGCACGACGTCAACCGCATAGTGTTCAAGAAGAAGATCCACACTTGGGGCAGCACGGAGGTGCCAGCAGCCGGCGGTGTGTATGTCCTTAACGCCGCAAGGGGCTACTGCCACCCGGACGGGCCCACCGGTGGCAGGCACTACTGCTTCGGCAAGATTCTGGTGGCGAACGACACCGCGGCCGGCCGTAGCCACTACCAGATCGTCGGCAGCAAGACCTTCATTGCAACAGACGCTAGTATGACGAACGCGCTGGAAACGGAAGGCTGGGGGATCCAGGACAAGTCAGCCCAGACCGGCCTTCAAGATTTCGTAGTAGCCGAGGGAGAGATGTACAGCGGAAAGATCAGAAACTGGGCCTACGGCAAGGTCCACTTTATCGTCAAGCAGACGACCGAGGCGTCCCTGACCAACGCCTTCTCGACCGAGGCCAGGAATGTGGGTAGCGAATATTGGCGCGAGCATTACAATGTCGACTTCTCCATAGCCCAGGACAGCGTCATGCATTGGGTGACCCGCTTCCGGGGCTGGTCCAGAACATGGGGAAGCACTTACACCGTCATCTACTGGAGAATCTACGTCTTAGTACCAAGTAAGAGCCAGGGTATAGGCGCGTTCACAAAGTTTAAAGTCCCAAGTCACAAATGACCCGGGTATGGGTCAGATTTGACCTGAACAATTCACCTTTCTGAGTCACTTTCCTAGGCCCTTTTACCATGAAAACTGTCATTTTGACAACAGCAATTGTCATTTTGACCCAGAAAAGTGTCATTTTGTCACGACAAATATTGTCGTTTTGACCCAGAAAAGTGTCATTTTGTCACGACAGATATTGTCATTTTGACCCAGAAAAATGTCATTTTGTCTCAACAAATACTGTCATTTCAGTGACCCAGAAAAGTGTCATGTTGACACCACAAATATTGTCATTTGACCCACAAAAGTTTCATTTTGTCACGACAAATAGTGTCATTTTAACCCAAAAAAGTGTCATTTTGACACTGGAAAATTGTCATTTTGACCGCAGAGAGTCAGGAAAAATATGAACCCGATTCAGGGTCAACTCTGACCCAGGGCTTTTAAAGTTGCATACCCCGTGCTATTGAAAAATGGGTTGTTGGCTTTTGGTCTCCTATTTTATATTAACGAGTTTTCTACCTCTATGTTTTGTTTTAATAAAAGAACGACCCACGAGGGTTTTCTTTTTTGCGCACAAAATAAAGGCCCGCCCTGCGAGAGCCGAGTATTGTCTGGCGGCCACAAATGGTGCCTGATTAATGGTCATATGTGAATGCGAGTCCGAAGTTTTGACATCACGGTCATGTTCATTTTTCGTCACGTCAAGTTTTCGTATACGGATTCGCAGGAGTTGAATACATTCCAACTCGAGCGAATCTCATAGCAAATATTTCCTGATATCAAATGAACATTCATGTCATTAATTTTTTTTCAAAGATATTCTTTATATATCATCATATCATCGCCGTTTTGGTGTCTGTTCCATCAAAAGAAGTTTCATTTTCGGCATTTTTAGCACAAAATATGATCAAAGCGCCAACCCGAAGTCATGCAATTTCATTGGACACCATAATATCCCCCCCCCCCCGAAAAAAATACTGATAAGGCCCAAAAAAAAAAATATTCGGTCTCTGGTCAGACTTAAGTTCCGGAATTGACGCGGCCACGCGGCTTTTTTTTTTTCTTCAGCTGTACAAGGTGGGTGGGTACTATTTTTGCCTTTTTGCCTTTTGTATGTTTGGTGGCATAATTTGCCTGCTTGCTTTTTGCCTTCATTTGCCTTGAGCTTCCTTCCATTTCTTGCTCTTCCTTGGTAAAAAAAAAAAAAAAAAAAAATTGAGGAGGAAAGGCAAATCGACGCGCGCGCTGACCAGAGACCGACTTATTTTTTTTTTTTGGCCTAATAAGAGAGTATTTTTTGTTCACATCTTCACATTGAAAATGTGCACATTTAGCTTTATTTTGTGGATGATATTGTTCATTTCAGTACTGTACCTGTGCTAAAGAGAATTGAAGACGGCAATTGATCAAGGAAATGAGACGAATGCGACTTGGCGGGAAAGACAAACGAATTTGGCGGGAAAACGAACGGATGGCGCGGGAAAAGGAAACAACAGCTACACCGAAAAAAAATGCCCGGGTTAATTTTACCCAAGAAAGGGCGAAAACTGGAACTACCCAAACTTGGGTTGTTCAATAACCAATTGTTTGGGTTAGACTTTCTGCTAAATTCAACCAAAACTTGTGGTCATTCAAGACCAAATTTAATTTAACTTTTCCAGTTGAAGTTTAATCCAGAAACAAGGGGAAATTAAGTGGACAAATAAAACGGATTCAACTGGAGGAATCGCCAGGGTGAACGAAACCACCGTAATATGAGACACAGATCTGCAGGCGCTGGTCTTAAACACTTTTCCAGTGTCACATGGAAATAATTACCGTTGCCAATTAACATACATACAAACAAACAAACCACCCAACAAACACACCAACGGACAACCCAACGAACGAAAAAACCCTGAAATGGCCAAAAAATACTGTTAATCATTAGAGACATATTTCCCTTTATTGGGTCAAACATATTTTCTAAGCACGGAACATATTATGCTTAGTAAAACTGGTAACCAGTTAAAATGCCACGCAGTGCTTATTGCATATCACTGGTTCCCAGCTCATTTTGTGCTTAACATGTCAATTTGATAAGCTTATAGCAGCTCCTGGAAATGATGAGATACTCCGCAATAGACCGTTATCATGTTGGGGCCATCTTGAATATTTCCCATCCAAATCAACGTAACCAAAGCGAGGCTGGAAGGAAAAATAGTCTGGTTCCTTTTTGCACAAACAACATTATCATTCAGTACTGTTATTGAATACGGGGAACATGACTGAAATGGTGGCAGCATGATAAAGGTCTCTGCCCGAGCACCTTCTTTATCAAACTCGTCGGTGGTGGTTTTAAAAAAAAGGGGGGGAATCTTTTTCGTTTTTCCCCATGCATGTAAGCATTTAATTCTTAAAAAAAAAACTTTGAAATTATTATTCAAATTAAACGTTTAGTAAACAAAACATTTCAAACTGTCATTCAGATTAATTAAAGTCTTAGCATAGTTGGCATGTGGTTGTATTTTGTTAAGCCCGATATCGCCTCTACAGGGTGGTGCAAAAAGAAGGACACCCTATGGCTGAGTATGAAGAGTACGGCTGGATTGCCAAGGAATTTCTGTACTGATAAGTCGTTATTTGAGCGAGACGTGCTCAGTAGTTTTGAGTTGGAAAAAAAGTATTGGCAGGGGGAACTTTCTTTTTTGGTTGAGTGTAGTTTAACTTTCTCGACTTTGTTTCGCGGTTCTATACCCGCACGGGATCCATAAGCCATAAATGATGGACACTGATGGTCTTCAAATCCATATTTCTCCTTTTTTGCCATTAATTTTGCCATCAGTTGTTAGTTTTTTACGATTATTGATCGTAATGCATCGCTTGATTAAGACCGGCATATTTAGTGGAACACACAAACACTTGCGAATTCAAATAGCACAGACTTTGTATTTTCAGACCTTCAAAACTTCATACCCCTCCGATGCATAATCCATAAATGGTTTTTAGAGGACTCCAAATCAATGTTTTTTTTGTTAATTTACCGTTGAGCAACATGTTTTACTTTTTATGATTATTGACCGTATGGAGTTGCTTCATATTAAGCCGTGCACGTGCTTTTTAACCTATACCATTCGGAATAAACAAACACAAAAAACTGGTAAATTAAAATATAAATTTAAGTAGGCCTAGGCCTATAGTGCTCACCAGAATTTGAAGCCGAATATTCGGACGTCTTGTCTTTCTTCAGGGTGTAACGTTGCAACCTTATACTTAAATTTATATTTTCATTTACCTCAGTTTATCAGTTATCTAACAACTGTTCTCCCTGGGGGCCCTTGAATTCCATTGTGAACCATTAGCATAAAATGAAGTTTTTGTGGGATATGAGCTCCGTGCGCGACCAATAGAGGGCGCGTTTTTACCTCTTTTGAGAGCTCCGTAGACGGTACCAGCGTACTGTACTGTACTGGTTCGTGCGAAAAGTACGCACGACTTCCCGAGTGTGCAAAAGCTATAGCAACCGCGTCTTCGCGTGAGCGTCAGGCGTCGTCGGCGCGCGAATACATTCGAATTCAACTTGAAATGGTCTCTGAGACTAATCTCCGCCTCCAATAACTTTGGAGACATTCGAAATACGCAGTGGATGGATCGGGAACCAGTCTAGATCATCCCAACTCTCCTTTTCTGGCCGTTGATGGGGTACTTGTGCACGCCGGCGGATAGACCTTGTGTTTTCAGACCTTCATGCCCTTCTAATGCATTTTGTATTTGGTTTTTAACATAGCACATACTACACTGCATTACATTGTGCATGGGAAAATCGCGGCCCGCTGAGCTGTGTCGCGGCATTTGGCACTGCGTCGACAGAGGGCGTGTCCTTTTGTCGATTGTTCAAGAAGACGACGAGTATCAGTACAAGCAGTGCTGCTACGAAGATGCCTCCAGCTGTGATGAAGGCTGCTGTGTAGTTGCCTGTCAGGTCGTGGATTTTACCTGAAGCACAAGAGAGATAAAAATACATCATGCTTATCTCCAGCTCGCGTGCGCGGTAAAGGGCGTTCATCTTTAGGTCAAAGGTAACACACCCTCCCCCTCCACTTTCAGGCATCGGGCTATCCGGTTCGTAAGTGTGACGTCATCTCAACTTACTGTACATGGTGTAGCATGGCACCAATGGAACCGGAAGTTAACGCAACTTGAGTGTTTATCCAATGGGCGCTCGTAATCAGTGGTGCGTGCGCGTGTATGACGAAGTCACTTACGAACCGGATAGGCCATGCACCATCTTACGTTATACCAACGAGCAGTGAACCGATCCAGTAAGCACCGCCCCATGGTATTCTGGCCAATCACAGCCGTGATTTATGTCCGACATGCGTGCACAAAAGTCCGACATGCGTGCACGCGCGTATGATGCGCGCGACAGGTAAATGCAGTGTGGCATTGGAGAGAGGCACGTGTTAATTTGCCCACGTGCGCAGTGGGTGGGGCTTACTGAATCGGTCCATTACCGACGAGCAACAGACGGGCAGCAGAAACACTTAAGCATCTTGCTCATGCTATTTTGCAATCAGTTTTATGTCAACACTGTCTTTCACACCAATCGCACCTCGAGAGTTACACGTGCAGCGCAGAGGAGAACAATTTGCTAATAGGTGGTGGCATCGCATGACCACACCATCCAATTCGTAAATGTGATATGGTATATTTCCTGAAGGTTCCTGACCTTTTTTTATTTTCTTGAATCTTTGACCAGTAGGCAACAATTTTTAGACTTCCCAACATTCGTAGTGGGTAGCATTTTACCTGCAGCTACTGAGCCGGTTCCATGGGCAAAACTGAGCGTTGCCACGGTCCAGCTCATGGTCAACGGGATCTCAGCCTCACGAACCAGTTTCTTGATGTTGGCGACAAGGAGAGGAGAGGCGATCCCGAGGGACGCGCCCAGCAGGACGGCGTACCCGACCAGGAAGCCGTACGAGTCCGAGACAGGGTTCAAGAAGGTCGCCAGTGCGGCTCCGGCCAGCGCGCCGAACTGGAGCCTGAAGCCGCCCATACCCACGAGGCCGCAAACTACCAACCAGCTGTGGATGACCCGCGTGGACATCGCCACGGCGGCGAAGACCGTGAGCAGGACCGCGCCTTGGTTCTCAGACCAACCGGCCTCCGTGGCCCTGGACGGTAGGTGGGATAAGTTCATTATCCATCCCATGGAGTAGAGAAAAAGTACGATGAGCCTCAGTGAAAATGAGACGTTGGTGAAGTTTTTCAGATATGCGAAGGCCTCCTTCAAACCACTCCGCATTTCTGTTTCTTTGTTCTCTTTCCCCTGGTTCTCCGTTCTTGCCGCTCCTCCACTGTACATTACCTCCATCTCCAGACTGGTAGTCTGACCTGGTTCCGTGTCTGACTTGGTCTTCAGTGGACGGAAGAGGGCGCACGCGGCTATTGAATTCAGTTGAATGGCACCAATGACAAACATGGCGCCCCTCCATCCGTAGCTGGCGATCAGGAGTCGAATCAGCGGCGGAAAAACCATCTGCCCCACGTTCACTCCAACGATGCACAGACCATTAGCGAAAGTGTAGCGTTTCTTGAAATAGCGAGTCAGTATGATTAGACCTGGTGGCACAATCATCGCCATAGCTATGCCTATCGAGGGTAAGATACAACAAAACAAATTTCTGGACTTAAATACAATAGAAAGCAAGTTCCAGCGAGAACTTGGTCACGTATATTGATTTGTTCATACGACGAGTAATGTCAGTATAGCCTCGCTGGTTACAACAGGCACGTGCGCTATAATGTACAGTAGTTGCTGTTAGTGCGCAGGCGTAAGTTACGTCACTGATTAACCACAAGTCGACGCTTGGTCTTCGATCGAACTTCTAATTCACTACAGGGTGAGTCGAAAAAGGGAAACCCAAATGATGCCCCCTATTTTTTAAAGAATATCAGCATGTAGCGCTTTCCAGATCTAGGATATGAAAGCCCAATGAATAAGCTTTCTTTCAGTGAAAAAAATCATTCAAATGGCCCATAACTTTTTAAAACCATGAATCGTACTTTCAACTCTTGAAATCTCTCCTACCTGACAATATACCACAAAGGTAGAGCTGCCACAGCTCATTGGCCAACGAGCCCAGAATCGTCGAGAGTCCGTTCAGCGCGCCCCCGACCATTGACACACGACGGATGCCGAGTCGCGGAGCTAAGACACCCATGATTGGACCTGGGGATATGCGACGGAGCAAATTCAAATGATTTTTATTTTAACAATATTGACAAGCAAGCAAGCTTGATCAAGTTATTTCCAAGTCTCTGTAATTAGGACATTTTTTATCAAACCAGGTTGCTTTAACACTCTTCCTCCCTTAAATGCAAATTTCTGTTCGTAGGAGCCCCATGAAATTGCTAATTCTGGTTGACTTACTAAACGGGGCGGCAGCTAACCAGGGTAGGCTGAGTAGCCAGCTGCTTGCAGTGGCCGAGGTGTCAAAGTATTCCTTCCACTCGATGTAGAAGACTCCCAGCGCTGAGAAGTAGCCGAGGTTGAATACATGTCCCAGGTGGGCTCCCAGGCAAACCATCCACGCCCAGCCGTGGTCCACTCCTGGGATGGGTGGGTCTTGATCCTGGTCCGACTCCTGTCCAGCCCTGCGGTACCACCCCCGTCTCAGCTTCATTCTGTGGGAAGTTCGAGAGGCTCTTCAACATTGAAAGTGAGACTTCAAGAGTGGGACCTGTGTTTGCTTCGAGTCTAGTACATGAAGATCTCATCCGTTCTGATGGCCGGGCAGAGTTGCAACCAGGTCATCACAAGTCAGTCACAAGTTAAAAACCCAAGAAAATCAGACGTCTTCACAGGTGAACACAAGTCTTCACAATCTAAGTAGGTCTATATTCTTGCTCATAGTCACTCTAGTATATAAACGTCTTATCCTTTCCACTGGCTGCGCTATTTGTCACTGACAGCGGCTAGAGTTGCAATCGAGTCAGTATCTCAAGTCCATCACAAGTCAATCACAAGTAATCAAGCGTCTTAACAAGCCATCCTCAAGTCGATCACAACTCATCAGAGGTCATTCACATGTCATGAAGTCTTCAAAAGTCAACCCCAAGTCACTCACAAGTCTTCACAAGTCAAAATCCACCCCAGAACATTAACACCAAAAGTCAGTCACAAGTCAATCACAAGTCAGTCACAGGTCAGTCACACGTCAATCACAAGTCAATCACAAGTCCATCACAAGTCAAATCACACGTCAATTACAAGTCAATCACAAGTCAATCACAAGTCAATCACATTAATTTTCACATGTCAATCACAAGTTTAATTCACAAGTCATCCACAGATAATTCCGTGAAGCAGCACAAGTCATGAAATCACTTATCTATCGCACGTCATCCATTGTTACAGATTGACATGAAAAGCAATTCAAAATGTCCATGGCTGCCAAAAGCAGTTTCGCATGGTTTCTCTCTGACAATTAGCGCGTCGATTTTAAGCATGCGCGTCGATCTTTTTCTCAAAATGTTTGAAGAAAAAACAAAAACAAAAAAAAAAAGCCGTCAATTCCGGAATCAATCACCGAATATTTTTTTTTTGGCCTTTAATAATATATCGGTTATAAAGATTATGATCCTAGTATATCCCATCATTAAATGTTAATGATTCTCTTACCAATTATTGTTCCCTTCTACATAGCTTCAGATTGTGAATAGAGTACAAAATGAAATTGATCAATTCCCAAGGTTTTTGAGATTTTGTAAACGTCTATGGGCAGTACGGTTGCAATGGTGCAGTGGTTCTTTCTAGTTCATCGCCTTCCACATCTATGGCCCGGGTTCGATTCCTGTCGTGGTCCACACGTGGTTGGGTTTTCAGTCCCTAACTGATGTGTTTTCCCAAATTATTCTTTTTGGGTTTCCTCCCACATTTAAAACTGTAATTTCTTCATTGTCTCCTCTCTACAGGTTTCTTCAGTGCCTATAGTATGGCGCGCTTTGAGCAATGTTTCATTATAACAGTAGATTTTTAGGAGTCCACATTTTATGCACTGGAAAAGTGTTTAAATGAATGATAAATAATAATCGCTACAGGGTGAGTCAACGAAACCCAAATGTCGGGACCATTGTTTTAGTGAAGTTCTACATGTAGCACTTTCAAAATCTAGGATATGAAAGCCCAATTCATAAGCTTTCTTTTAGTACAAGAATCATTCCAAACACTCATGCAATTTTCAAGCTACGGAATTTTAAACACAAACACCGTTTTAAACTTCTGTCCACAGATCACACAAAAAGGTCAGTGTTCTTTCAGCAAAACGAAAATAATTCACATAGGGCTGCATGTGCATTGTTAAAAACAAGAAGTTTAAAACGGTGTTTGTGTTTAAAATTCTTGAAAAGTGCATGAGTGATTTGAATGATTTTTACACTAAAACTAGTAGAAGAAAGCTTATGAAATGGGCTTTTAATATCATAGATATTATACGTGCTACATGCAGAGCTTCACTCAAAAAAATGGTCCTGACATTTGGGTTTCGGGTTTTTTTAATCACCATGTACAGCATAATTATACGCAGGTCGCGCCTACCTTTTATGTCTATAGTCACGCTAGTTATTTTATGTATGCCTCATAATTTATGCACATGGGCTTAATATAACATTATCATAATGACTCACACTCACTACAGACGGCGAATGTACAGTTTGTGTAAGCGGTAACAAGCCATCCGTGAATAAAAAGATCCACGTGCGCACCTGCTTTCACTCACCTCATTCAGGATAGAGTGTGTGATGTATTCCACTCAACGAGCATTGCCGTCTGCTATCTCACGAACAACCGTCTAGTTCTATCCGTCCGCGAATCCAACAATGAACTTGGCAGGGTCGGCATGACTGACGCGTATGCTATGCCAAGCACGACGTGGTGCACAATCGTCGACGGGCAAAATGCACGATGACGATTATTATGCATTAAGGCCATGTCCACAGATGCGGTAACTCCATAATTGTAACATCAAGGCAAGAGTCAATAGGCACTTACTTATTCCGTAGCAGCAGCTAGAAAATAGTTCAAAGTTCCGTTAATAACATGTGAAGGTTGTTAATATACGGCTTGACATACGGTGCCTAAGCATATTACACCTTTCATATATCATCAGTCCACTCTTGCTTATGATAAAAGTGTGTGGCTAGAGAGGGCGCACTGACTATGGTTTTGATTTTGAGTACAGTCTTGCTCATCAAGAACAAAAACCTCATTAATAGCAGTAAAAATGGGCAAATTTTATGCTGAAAACCCCCTACACAGGCAGCATTTCAGGGTGTTTGTGGGGGTTGGGGATGTTAGTCGGCAGACGAGCGGGGGTGGGGCGGGGGTGGGGGGGGGGGCTGAAGCGCCCCACAATGCCACGATCACGAACCAGCCGTGCGTGACGCGCGTGAACATCGCCACGACGGCGAAGACCGTCAGCAGGACCGCGCCTTGGTCCTCAGACCAACCGGCCTCCGTGGCCCTGGACGGTAGGTGGGATAAGTTGGTTATCCATCCCATGGAGTAGAGAAAAAGTACGATGAGACTCAGTGAAAACGGAACGTTGGTGAAGACTTTGAGAGATGCGAAGGCCTCCTTGCAACCACTCGGGCCTCTAAGTTCCTTTGTTGTCTGTTCCCTGATTCTCTGTTCTTTCAATCTTGTTTCCCTGGTTCTCCTTTCTTACAACTCCCCCACCGTGAATTACCTCCATTTCCAGACTGGTAGTCTGCCTTTGGTCCGTGTCTGACTTTAGCTTGGTCTTCAGCGCGCCCTTTCTCGAAAGATTTTTTTTAGTTGTTTGACGGTTTCTCACGAGATTTAATCTCCTTATGTAAGACATCAAGACCGATCACTTTCTGAACTTACAACTTAATACAGCTTGGCCTGGTGAGCTCGGGTTATTGCTCAAACAACGAGTGTATTATTATTTATTATGGTTGAGCAACTCCGCAATGGCGAAGTTGAAATGCGTAGTTAATTTTTTTTTTTTTATGTTGGGGGGGGGGGGTAATCTGATAACTTTTGGGACACATTGCCTGCCGAAGATGACCACCCCAGTATAAAAGTGGTGGCGAAGCCAATCGTCATCTGGATAAAAATGATCCCTACACTCCTTTGCAAATATAAAGCCACTATCCGGTTCGTAAGTGTGACGTCATCTCAACTTACTGTACATGGTGTAGCATGGCACCAATGGAACCGGAAGTTAACGCAACTTGAGTGTTTATCCAATGGGCGCTCGTAGTCAGTGGTGCGTGCGCGTGTATGACGAAGTCACTTACGAACCGGATAGTCTTTAATAGTGGTCTCGATCTCCACCACCAAACTCGATTTGGGGCCAACAACTCAAGAAATACACGTTACATTAAAATGAATTTTCGTACACTCATTTGTCATGATGTTTGACATCAATAGATTTTATTTCATAAAAAAACGTCAAATAATCAAGCTATTATGACCGTAACAATACAGGGTTTTAATTGCGACAAATACAATCTTAATGGAAGTCAACATGGATTTTTAACGTTTAAAACACTAGATTGTTACGATCATATTATAGTTATAGCTCCACCGTTTCTCCTGCCATTCAAACTACTAATGCTACACATCGTGAAAACTAATTGCACGAAATTTCAATTTAATCCATTTTGTATTTCTTGAGTAGTTCATCGGAAACGAGTTTGTTCTTTTTGTTTAATTGTGCAGCATCCGTGTTGATGCGTTGTTGAGACCACTATTTATGTGGCGCGCCCTCTATTGAACGAAACTTAAACTATTCTAAGGCGTGCGGATGTCTTGGCGGTGCGGCAGCGGCTGCGAGACCACTAGTTTTATTCAGCGCGCCCTTTCTCGAAAGATTTTTTTTAGTTGTTTCACGGTTTCTCACGAAATTTAATCTCCTTATGTAAGACATCAAGACCGATCACTTGCTGAACTTACAACTTAATATCAAGGGCGGATCCAAGGGGGGGGGGGAAGGGGGCCATCCCCCCCCCAAAAAAACGAAACCATTTAAAAAAAAAAAAAAATTATGTGACGTCGCAAAAAGGCAGGCAATGAGTACACCACCATCTTTTCCTCATCTCAAAAAACATTGGTTAAAGTGGTCAGAAATTGCCTCAGATCGCACCACAGAGCATCTAGAATCCAAAGTTTTTCGGGGCCCCGAACCCCACGCCTTATTTTTTTA
Organism: Patiria pectinifera; assembly: GCA_029964075.1. Taxonomy (NCBI): domain Eukaryota; kingdom Metazoa; phylum Echinodermata; class Asteroidea; order Valvatida; family Asterinidae; genus Patiria; species Patiria pectinifera. The sequence continues at coordinate 2,160,232 of CM057140.1, forward strand.
TTGACCCACTTTTTAGGGGATCATATTTTTTTTTGCCCCTTCCCCGAAATTGTGTTCTGGATCCACCCCTGTGTTCATCTTGAGTTCCCGTTTTCACAATATGTACATCTCGAATGCCCAGACGTCGGAGCTTGGTGAGCAGTGTTTGTGTAGCGCGCCCGCTTAAAAAAAAAAAATATTGTTCCATGACGAGATACGGAGTGTCCTTACAGTTGTATTAAAATTCCCATAGACACTAGTGCTAAATGCCCATACTTGTAAATTCTTTTAAAAAATATTCTCAGAACTCTCACATGTATTTAGGATGCACAGAGAAATGGCAATCAATATGTCATCCGTTTATTTTCCTTTCAATTTTTGGTGGGCGTAATTTCATCTGGAATTTCCCAATTCACGTAGATATCATAATTCCAGTGAGATATTCTAAACAACTAGCGGGATTCCTGCTGAAAAAATGTTATTGGAGTCCAGCCCTTTTCTTTAATGACCGAATTAATGCGAGATAAATAATTGATAAACTCCCCCTCCTAAATAACCTCTAGGCTCCGCCCGTGAAAGCCTCGTACGTGCATGTTTTCACGGGCGGTATTTCGTTCCACTGCGTCGATTACTCAGAATCGATACCATGAGGTTTTTCGCTGGTATCCAAATAATACCATTGGAGTAAATACACTCACAGACCACCAACCACGTGCGACATACATGCTGCGCACATGAGTTAAGTTTCCGTACTGCAGCATATGCGTGCTTTGTGGAGAAGTTCAGTGATAATTTTTGCGCAATAATACGCAATATCAACAATTATTTGTTGCAGGTATTTCTAGTTTCTGTTCGTGTTTCAAGAGGACGTGACTGAGTAATTTGGTTAACTGAAAGATGCCGAAAAATAAAGGTAACGGTGTTTTAAAATGTCATCAGGCCTAGGGCCTACCCATTTTTCCTTCACTATTTTGATTGCGCTTGCAAACATGCAAACATGCATTTAATGCAAACCGTGTTAAATATCATGTTCAGGATGGTTGACAAATGCATCGACATGATTGATTGTTATTTCTTTATTTGGGAAATAAAATAGTAAATAGTAAATCGTGTGAAGAATTGTCATTGTTTTTAAACCATTTACTAATAATAATATGTTGTAAAATAACATTGTCGACTGTCGGTGTCATCGTCACAGACACAGTCATGACAGTCCACTTATGAGACGAAGGCCTACACCATGTACACTTTTTCAGAAATTTCACCCTGACCATCACCATGTTTGTCTTTTTTTACATTTTGTTTTATTTTGTTGTAGGCCTTCAAAAGTTATTTTTAACAGTCATTGACAGTGTTTAAAGACACATTTTGTTGTTTTTTCATCCTGTTCATTTGAAATGTTTGGTGTTTTCTTCTGTTTCGTCAGAAGACGTTCAATTTCTTTTGATCATGTACTATTACAACTTGTTCATGAAATTCTTCATCATGTTCATGAAACATTTCTCATGATGCTTTGCACAATTAAGATATTTTCATATTTTGATTAAGTGGATTCATATTTTTTTTGGTAACCAGGAAAGGGAGGTAAGAACCGCAGGAGAGGAAAGAACGAGAACGAATCGGAGAAGCGAGAGCTGGTCTTCAAAGAGGATGGACAAGGTACTTAATGGAGGAATGCAGAAGGCAGTGTCCCTGTTACGCCCCAACTATGGTATCGGTCCCAACTATAGTTGGGACGGTCCCAACTATAGTTGGGACGGTCCCAACTGTAGTTCCACAGTTGGGCTGGCCCAACTACAGTTGGGAGTCATCAAGGGGCCCGTCTATAGTTGGGCCACTCCAATCTTTTTATTTTGCAGTGTCCCAACTATAGTTTACATTGATGTACGACTATAAAACATTCCCTACAGCTCTGTTACATGTCCGACTTTACTTGGGACCGCTTTGACATTAGCTATGGGTGGGGCCCATCTATAGTTGGCCGGCCACGCCAATCTTTGAATTTTGCAAAATGTTGCTGGACTATAAAACCCAGCTGGACAACTCATCCAATTAGGCAGTACCACCTGGCAGGCCAGCCCTGCAACACGCATGCACCACGGAACTCCAGTCCTAGGGCCGACCCAACTACTGCACTATAGTTGGGACAGTCCCAACTATAGTTGGGCCGACCCAACTGCCGCACTATAGTTGGGACAGTCCCGACTATAGTTGGGACCGATGCCATAGTTGGGGCGTAACATCCCCACAATTAAGAGGCGATTGTGTAGTTTTTGGTCCTTAAAACACTTCAGGCCTATCTTTTGTACCATATGTGTATAGTCACAAACCCTCCTTTTGTTTGATCAGTCACAGACAGTCAACAATTAAACCTGTTCCCCTGCTATGCCTTTGACACGGGCTAGTCACCAACAGTCAGATCATATTTCTTGTACGCACTGTGACAGTCAAATTCCATCAACAGACAAAAGCAGGTGACTGCTATGCACAGCTGGCTTATCAATCTCCTACAGTCAAAGCATAGCTTTATCAGGATTCATAACAATCACAGCCAGTCAATCCTGCTTTATGAAGGCAGGGAGCACTCAACTGTTTAAAACAGTCACTTGATTTTATTTTGACTGCTGGGCTGGCCTTGCTGAAATTGCCAGCCAGAGAGGGAGGGTTGGTGTTCCCGTCAAAGAGTGTAATTCTGTCGTTGTTTTTACACTTTCTAGAATATGCACAAGTAATGAAGATGTTGGGGAACGGAAGGTTGAAGGCGCTCTGCCTGGACGGAGTAGAGAGATTATGCCACATCAGAGGAAAGCTACGGAAAAAGGTAACCACGTCATCGCTGACAAGAAGATCAGATTATTGCGCCAACACTGCTTCCTTAATCCTTCAAAATCCTCTTTGCCAAAGCGGAGGAATTTGGAGGATTGAGGTTACATGGCAAAAGTGCGTTACTAATTTCGTAGGATGCACATTGTCAAGGTCTTGGGCTGGACCTTGTGTTGTTTTTGCTCAGCCATGCATAAATATAGGCCTGGATTATGCTTGAAATCCTCTGTTCTGCTTCAGGATGTCCCTGGCCAAGCCTCAATATATTGACAGTCACTGCCACAGGAGTTTGCAGGATTCAGGCAGTGGTCACCCCTCCATGAACCATATGTTCAAGAAATAATGGAGGAATTTGCAGGATTGAGGCTATATGCTATTTTTTCCATGAGGCCAATTGGAGGATTTTGCAGGATTAAGGCTACATCCTAGCAAAAATGCCTAGGGAGTTAGGGTTAACCCTCTATACATTTGTGGGTACTGAGTCAAGCCTTCATGCGAATGGTGAAAGTTGATTTTAATCTCCATCACGTTACCGCAACAGCTTCTTCTATGAACAGTTTAGCCATTATGATTAAATTGAATAGAAATGTTTTTGCACATCTGGGCGTAGCATTACTTGGTTTTGCTTTATCTGTCAGTATGGTGTTTTACCCTTCACCGACAAAATATCATTAACACTGTATACTCAAGGGTGTCACAGGCCTTGCGAAAAACATTTCTCGAGCTTACTAGGGTAGGACTGGAACCCGCGACCTCCTTCTTACTTGTGCAGACGTCTTACCGAGGAAGGGTTGTCTGAGGAAGTGAAGAAAAATACTCGGGTGGGACTCGAACCTTACCTTGTCTTGTGTAATTTGATTGACTCTTTTCAGGTATGGATCAACCAAGGCGACATCATCCTCCTCGGCCTGCGGGATTACCAAGACGACAAAGCCGACGTCATCCTCAAGTACAACCCAGACGAGGCGCGCAACCTGAAAGAATTTGGCGAGCTGCCAGAGAGTTACAAGATCAACGACACGACGGCGTTTGGACCGAATGAGGACGACGACGACATCCAGTTTGGAGATATCGAGAGGGTAAGTTACCTATTCTCATTTTCTTCAACAGTTGTCTGGATGTTTGGAAATTTTCTGCCGTTGCACAGATTTCTTGGAAAAACAAATTAAAACTGTGATCAAGTAAACCACAAGGGGGAACTAACTTGATGATGCATGTAATTATAAAGTTTAACAAAGAAATTGACTGGAGCGGAGTTCGAACTTGCAACCTCCGGGTTATCGCACTGGCGCTCTAACAAACTGAGCTAAATCAAAATGTTTGAATCCTGGAATCAGATAATCGAGTCAGTCACAAGTTGCAACAATTCAGTCATTGGTCGTCCAGTCTCAAGTCACAAGCTATTCAAATGAACTGTGACAAAGGATTCTTTTGTTGGTGTTCACCCCTGTAACTTGTGACCTGACTTGTGATTGTCTTGTGATTGCTAATGATTGACTTGTGAATGATTTGTGATTGACTTGTGATTTGACGTACAATTGACTTGTGATTGACTTGTGACTGACTTGCGATTGACTTGTCATTTGCTTGTGATTGACTTGTCATTGGCTTGTGAAAGATTTGTGATTTGACTTGAGATTGACTTGAGATTGACTTGCGATTGACTTGTGATTGACTTGTGATTTGACTTTTGATATGACTTGTGATTGTCTTGTGATTGATTTAAAAGTGATTAACTTGTTACAGACTAGTGATGGACTTGTGATATGACTTGTGATTGACTTGTGATTTGATGTACGATTGACTTGTGACTGACTTGTGTTTGACTTGTGATTGACTTGTGATTGGCTTGTGATTGGCTTGTGATTGACTTGTGATTTGTTTTGTGATTTGTTTTTTGATTGACTTGTGATCCAACCTGTGATTTTTTAAACTCTGCTTGCTTCAAGGCAGTAGTACCTCTGAATACTGACCGATTTGTTTTCTTTTTCTTTTTCCCCTCATCATCACAGGTCTGAAGGGGGTACCACGTGGATGAAATGGGTGCTGTAAGATTTGTAAATTAACAAATTTTCTCAAAAAAAGACGGCTCTGCCAGAAAATGCATTAAGTGAATTCCCAGCCCTGGTTATTCACTTAATGTGTTTCCCATGCACAAAGTGCACTCATTTATGTATGTATATGTATACTCCAGCTATGCTGTATTAAAAGCTCCGAAAATAATAATAAAAATAAAACCAGGCTGTTTTATTCCGTGCAATTTGTTTGTATTTGACAAAACTGTGTCTTACAAAAACAAAAGTCTTCAAAACAATAGAAATATTTCTTTTTGAAAAGGCCACAAAAAGAACATCCGACTTTTCACACTGCACACCAGGTATTTGTGAATGCTAGAAGTTTTTATTTTCCTTGAGCGGAAACTAACAAATTCTAATGGAAAACACAAAAAAAGCAACACCCTTTGCAGCCCATGGTTGTTTCTCTGCGGCAGCATTTGAAGAGTAGTGTGCCCACTAAAAGTGTAACTTGGTCAAAGTGGGTACATGTACATTTTTGGGCTTATGCACGCGCTCGTACATAAACTTCTTTTGAGACCGATAAAATGAGATATGGACTGAAAACGGCAGAAATATCTTCATCACATTTCCGGGGGGGGGGGGGGACAGGAATTGGACTTTATTCCCCTTTAATATACAGTTGTTCCGTGACAAGCGAGGTCACTTTCAACAAGATGAACTTGAATCAAATCTGGTCTTGGCAATAAGGTACCCTCGGAAAGTCCCGGGTAGCACTGCCAATATTGCCAAGGCTAGATGTGACTCATCTGGTCGGTACAGACCTCCACAGCCGCGGCACGGGACTGGTTGTAAAATAGAGGAATAAAATGTCAACCAAGACTTGGATACCAATACTTGGAAAAATTTTAAAGGGGGGGGGGAGCCACTTGGATCGTTGGGGGCACTGTTCTAGTCCTAATTTGTATTAAATCTTTGCCTAATCGCTTTGCTTCATAACAGCAGCAAGCAGTGGGCTCAAATTAAACGAACGCACCTGCTGCAGTGGGCATTTGATTAAGATGCTTGATGTTAAAGTAGCACGGTGCTTAACATTTATAGCACAAGTTATTTCTGCGACTAACTTGGCTCAGATGGTTGGCGAAGTAACTGTCGAGCATTACAATTGAGCCATTTTTGTTGCACATAACTGTCCTTTTTTACGTGTGATTATTCTCTCGTTTTTTTGTTTTTGTTATGGATTTTTCTTTTTTTCGCGGTCATAGCTATGAGCTTCCAGTCAAATTGAAGCTGTGCCTGTATATGGGTCATTATTAAGTTAGTTTGAGATAGGTTTGCAGAATAAGTGTCATAGAATCATGGTAATTTTTGTGGATTTTTCTTGTAAAATCTTGTATCGCACTGCACTTTTCCTAATAAGGCCACAAAAAAAAATGTGTCAGTCTCTGGTCAGCGCGCGCGTCGATTTTAATCATGCGCGTCAATCTTTTTTTTTCCCAAAATGTTCCGTGATAGCTCCAACAGCGCCCTCTATTTCTGCACCTCCTCATTTTTTTTTACCAAAGTGCACCAAGGAATGGGAAATTGCACCAAGGCAAATGATAGAAAGTACCAAGGCAAATTATGGAGGACACCAATGTACATGAGGACACCAAAAAGCAAAATAGTACCCACCTTGTCTGTACAAACCAAGCTTGAAAAAAAAAAAAAAAAAGCCACGTGGCCGCGTCAATTCCGGAACTTTGGTCTGACCAGAGACCGAATATTTTTTTTTTTTTGGCCTAATCATGATTTTTTTCCCCAAGATTATTCTATTCATTTTCACATCCAGAAAACCATTTATTATTATAAAGCCTGTATCTTTTCTTTCAAAATTTAAAAAAAAGTGAATTTTAAGGGAAAAACAATGTAATTGTAGAAAGTTATTAAGCATTAATTTGTTGCTTTGACAAAGACTGTTAAAATCTGGAATAGAAAGTCGTACCCACTTTTTGTAATATGAATTTGTTTGAAATTGCGACCATTGTCCTAAGCCTCAAAACGCAGTTGTGAAGCTTCGTTGGTTGCACGCAAAATTTGACTTTTTGACTCCCAAAAAATGAGGGCTCATCTTTGGACAAGGTGCACATGAAGCTATCCACGATACGGACTACGACCAAACATTTTTGGAGGTTATTTTTCATAGTCTGTGGAAATTTGTATGCACTGAACATAATTTAACCCATCCTCTGAAAATTTTAAAGCTAAATGTGTTATATACATTATTCTGCTCAAAAAGCAGTAAGTGCTTGAGTATAATAAAAAAAAAGTGTACTTGTTTCAGTGATGAAAAAAATGCTTTTTGGGGAGGGAAAAATTTGTTTTCCGATTTTGATGCCATGGCTCTTTTCACATTCTTTTTGAATGGCAGATCGCAGAGCTTGTTAAATATTTTGTCTGTTCTTATAGCATGCTTTAAAAATGTTTCAAGCTTTGACTTGTTTATGGATGTACATGTAGCTCAAACAGAGAAACTATCAATCCAAAAAAAACTTTGGATGAGGATATTTTGATATTTGAAGAAAAGGGTGGGGGGCAGCCATATTTTCTTAGAACTAGAATTTGTAACTGTTTAGAAGATTTAGACTTTTTAAGGGGTGCCCAAGTACTTGAGGTCACTTTCCATTTGAAGTAGGATTAAACAAGCTTGATTTGTTCATGGTATGTAATTTCTAGTGTCAAGAAATATATATATGCACTCTTTCCCTTTTTTTGGCATGGGCTCATGCAGTTTTAGGCCATCAGCTTGGGGGTTTGGTCAGTATCATATCAGGGTACAAATGATTATAGTGCGCATGGGCATGGTATACCGCCCCTAGAGTGGTAACAAGCATTTTGATGGACATTTTGAGGAAAAAAAAAGGGTGATAACACCTAAAAAGCTGCCACCGCTGCAATGCTATCAGATACTTTCCAACTCTGGAGGTGTATACCTTGCCGAAAATCGCTGACGATTGTTCCCCTCATTTGATACCAGTTGCCAAAATTTTGGACCGAGGCTGATGGCCTAGTTATTTTATTTAAATTGTGAATTTCTCTTGCGAATTAAAAGTTGGAATAGTATACAATTTTCATTAAATTGTAAAGTATGTTTGTTTGTTTTTCATTTTCAGTTGTGAAACAGTGAAGATGGTCAATTCTTGTAAATATAAAATTTCACTTATCATCTTTAAGACAAATCCAGGCACGTGATCACGGTACACTCGCGAGGCCCCCGCCAATGGAGAAACCATTGTGCTAGCTATTGTACAAAGCAGCTGCCCTGTGACAGATTATCTGAACAATAGCAAGCACAATGCTTTCGCCATTGAAGGGGGCCTTCGTGATAGAATTGAAAGCGTGCCCGGATTGGCCTATTCATGCACATGTACTTTCTATTCTTTGCAGATATTTCACAATCAGTCTCTGTACTGATAATGTCACACCTTGTTAAGGGAGCCCGGTGGGGACGACAGTTTCGTTGCCCCATCGAAAAGCGCCACGTAAACAAAGTGTGACGTCATCGGTACAGAGGCTTGTTTAGAACACAGAAATTAACTGCCTCATCAACAGTATAGTTTGTGCGTAATTTTCAAATAAAAACTTTTTGTGATATTGCCAATATGTTGAAACTGCCCTTTCTTATTAACACTGCCAATATTGATGACTAAAATATGTTTTACATTTTGAGCATACATGCACATGTATGCATCGATATTTGATATTTTACATAATGCATATTCATCACTACGGCCGTATACGGTTGCTGATTGTGCATTTCTCATTTTCGTGTTTGCTATACTGGAAAGTGTACTATCGACAATAAGCTATTGCAGTGTACGTGGAAATTTCTTCCGTTCAAAACTTTTAACTTTTACCAAAAAAAGTTTTATTATTGAATGAAGAAGAAAAAAATACACAAAAAAAATGAAGAAAGACGAAACAAATCATCGTTTTTAATCTTTATTTAAAAAAACAGTTTCAAAAATATCAAGTTAAAGTTGTTGCTTATGTTACATTACAAACAGAACAAGTCGTGGCAAACTAGCCAGACGTCAAAAGTGTCGCACCCTCAAAAATGTTTACTTGATATGATAAACATAGTCTACTTGGACCATTGCGACTAAACGAAGTCGTTGAAATGTTGAAAGTAACTCCATATCTTATCCTCGACAGTTTCTCAATTGTACATATTCAATTTAGAAAAATGACCAAATAAGCGAATACGTCTCGTAATTTTAGCAAGAAACAGTCTCCAAATCTGAACGGCGCGATGTTGAGCTGGGATAATCTTGTTGCATCGGTCAGCGAATTCTGTCCCATCTCCACACAGAGCTGTTGTCGCACACACCGATGATGACCGTGCCGTCTCGGGACAGGCTCGTCTGTCGGATGGCAGACAGGCACTTGGGATGAGTTAACTTGGTGCACCTAGAGTACGGAATAGGAGAAAGTGCATCGCTGTTTTCAGTATCCTTTCAATGTTGAGTTTTCAATGATCGTAGTTTTCATGAGGAGACAAGTTTAACTTCCTTTTCCATACTAAATTTTGCCAAGATTAGTTGTTTAATTTAGATGCGACACTTCATCTTTTTTTTAAACAGTAGCAGCATTTTTGAAATGGAACCTATACTATCAAAGAGGTAATCAGGAAAAGTGTCTTACAACCAAACTCTTGAGGGCGCTCTGACCATACCATTTTTTTAATGAGCTCTTGAGGGCACTTTGCCGTACTTAGTCATTTTTTTTGTTAAGCTGGAAAAAACATACTGACACAGTTTTGGTCATAAAATGTTACTCTGTGAAGTTTCTGCTGTTGATTTTGCATATATTTTACCTTGCTTTGGAGGGGTCTTCAACATCAAGGTCCCAGACGTACAGTTTGCCAACCTGGTTGCCGAGAGCCAAGATCTGAGAAACAACATACACAAAGTGAGTTTCAAGAAGGTTTGTTTAGGTTTTAAGTAAGACGTATTTTTCATACATCTGTGTTTGCACGCAGTATTGCCTGGATCAAAAGTTGGTAGTTCTGTATTATCTTACAACACTGCACATCGTATGCTGTAGTTTTGTTCATGTTTAGGTATCGGTTATGTGCACTGAACACTGTTTACATGTGTGGCTTAATTTTGACGCATTGACCAAGTTGGACCATAATTCGACCAATTTCACTCAAACGCAGGCCTACTCTAATCGACTACATGGAATCGGATCGCAGGGTACATTTGCGCCACTGGTTACCAATAGCCGCATGCATATCATAATGCACAACAGGGAACCAGGATCACAAAGTGTAATGGTGACATTTTGACCATCGTTTGATTAGAGGTGCGCATGTTGCTACTAGTGCATAGGTTAGTCAACTAAAGGTCTTTGATTGAATTTGCTCTGTGCGCACATATCCTAAAAGCCCCCTCTCCCTCCTTGCTAGTGTGTCTCACATTGCTTATAAATTTGTCTTAAAGGGAATGTACATCATTGGCTTTTGCTGTAATTTTCAGAAATGAACTATTTGAGGGGTTAGTATAATAGATCAAATATTGTTACACTGACATTTTTGAAGTTTTGTGTTCGAAAAGGTTGGAAAAACCAAGAAAAACAAAAATGTTCAAGTAGTCTGGTTCCCTGACTCCACAAAAGACAAAATGGATCAATTTCTAGATGATGGAAAATTGAGGCAAGGGAACCAGTCTAGCTGGCCTGCACCCGTTCATGAACATGTAACCAATAGCAAACAAATTTGGACTGAAAAAAATTGTAAATTTGGAGCAGTAGTTGAAAAATAGTTAGGTTTTTCCAACGCTGGTCGGCCGACCACTGTTGGAAATGTATACAAAAATACCATTTTCTTCAAAATGACTTCACACCAGGTGCCATAACTTTACAAGATGCTTTAGACTCTCATTTACCAACATCCTAGTAAGGTATTTCGTAAAAACTTGGTAGTTTTATTTTTCGATGTTTGCAAATGTTGTATATTCCCTTTAAAACCACATACCTTCTGTGCGTAGTCCATGCTGAATCGCATGAACCAGATGTCGCACTGGGCGTACTCAAACTTGTGTAATACTGTGACCCGGGAGTCGGAAGGCTTGAGGGTCTCCAAGGTGTCGGCGAGGGTACCGGGCTTCCAGCAAGCTATGCAGTTCTCACAGGACTGTGTCCATTAAAAGTAAAGAAAAACTTGCTCAATTCCATACGTGGGCCCAATTGCGTGGCTCTGTTTGCTCAAGCCAAAAATCTTATCTTACTATTGCAGAAATGTGGATTGTGGCTTAGTGGTTAGGGTTCGTGACTCATGATCAGAGGGTCAGAATCCAGCTGCTGGTCAAATGTGTTCTTGGGCAAGCCACTTCACCCCACTTGCCTCTCTCCACCCGGGAGTATAAATGGGTACCGGCATTAGCTAAACTCATGATCAGAGGTTCAGAGGTTTGAATCCAGCTGCTGGTCATAAGTTGTGTTCTTGGGCAAGCCACTTCACCCCACTTGCCTCTCTCCACCCAGGAGTATAAACAGGTACCAGCATTAGCTGGGAGTAATCTGCGATGGACTAGCATCCCATCCAGGGGGAGTAGAAATATTCTCAGTCGTTTCATGCTACTGAAACCGGAGATAAACGCCGGCCTAATGGGCCACATTGGCTCGTGACAGACTTGACTTACTACTGCAGAAAATATGCGAGTAGTGTTTATTGAGTGTTTTGTGTTCATACCTTCGACAGGACAAATTCTCCAAGCCAACGTATGCAGTCGACGTAGTTGCGATGGATGTCCCTCGTGGAAAAATCTGGGGTGTTGACATGCAGCGTCTTAAATGGTCTAAAACAGGACACAAACAAATCAAACATATTGGCGGAACTTAATTAAATTTACTGCGAGAAGAATGGTGTACCTTGTGTTCTTGAGCAAGATATTTTATCATGATTTACTCAATCTTCATCTGAAGGTAAATACTGTATGTGAGAAGGTCAGAACTTGCTGTAAAGATTTACCAAAAGCACTGCTCAAGGTCACTGCACTGGCACCTTAGCAAATGTACTCCACATGCTACTACATTCTGAGCAAAATTATTCATAGGCCCGCTGAGCGGGGGTAATAATGCATTATTAACCTACCGGTCTGTCTTGGTGGCGCTGTACTCGTACGAGTTTTTGATGGCTGTTTGGATGATGGGAGTCGACAGGTGCCACATCTTCAGTGAGTGGTCCATGCCGCACGACATGATCCGCGTTCCGTCAATGTCGAAATCCTGACACACAAAAACAACTCACTTTAATCTCTTTAATTAAACCATCTCTTTGAATTTTGCAGAAACTCTCCCATTTATCCTCTCAAATCAACCCCAGTGAAATAATCCATTCAGACATACTTAATACTTTACTATGAGGGGGAATCAAGCCCCATGTAAATTACAAGTGGGTAAGCTCAACGTTCGTCAATCCTGGTGGATCTGATGAGAGGGTTGATTGTAATTGTCATGTGACAGTCTTTGTTGTATCGGACAACATTTTCTAAGAATGTCCAATGTCAGTTTCCTGAGCAATATGTCTAAACCTATTAGTCCCTGTTCTGCTCCAAACTGTCCTTCATATTACTCTCTTTGTTTTTTTTTTTGTCTTGTGTTTTTCCTCCATGTTTTTTTTAATCTTGGCTAAAACTTGAAATATTAGGCCAAAAAAAAAATAGGTCGGTCTCTGGTCAGCGCGCGCGTCGATTTGAATCATGCGCGTCAATCTTTTTTTTTTCCCAAAATGTTCCGCGGTAGCTCCAACAGCGCCCTCTATTGCTGCACCTCCTCAATTTGTTCTACCAAAGAGCACCAAGGAATGGGAAATTGCACCAAGGCAAATGATCGAGAGCACCAAGGCAAATTATGGAGGACACCAATGTACATGAGGACACCAAAAAAGCAAAATAGTACCCCACCTTGTCTGTACACTCCAAGCTTGAAAAAAAATAAAAAAATAAAAAAATAAGCGTCGCCGTGTCAATTCCGGAAATTTGGTCTGACCAGAGACCGATTATTTTTTTGGGGGGGGGCCTTACTCTCTGTATTTTTGTTTTTTGTCTTGTGTTTTTCCTCCTTGTTTTTTTTTAAATCTTGGCTAAAACTTGGAATATTAGAAGAAATATGCCTATTTACTGCACTGAGCACTTCATCCCTATGTCCTTCCACACCGCCGAAGACAATGACTAGGGTGTCTGTCTGAATATTCCACAGTCGCACTGAATGATCTGAAAAAGACAAATGTCATTTTGAATAAAATAAAGGAAACAATTTGAAACTTTTTACGAGTAGTTTTACACTAAAGTTATAACAAAGCAAATGAGGTAATGCGATAACAATCATTGGTTTAAATGAGAACAAAAATCTTTTCATTTTGCAATAATTTTCTTTTTAAAAGTTGTTGAGCTAATAATTGTTGATAATTTCATCTTTCAAACTTGAAAAAAAAAATTGTTTTCACAAAAATAAAAGTCTATTGTGAAATAACTGATGCTTGAAGGTCAATAGAGGGCGCTGTTTACCTTTACTGACAGACAACAGCAGGTTGCAGTCCTTGGGATGAAACTTGAGTTCGTTGACGGCATTACCATGAGCTATGTAGTGCTTCAAAGAAAAACAAAACAGAGAAGTTGTGCAACAACCATATCCGTTGAAACCTTTCACGTTTGAAATGCTCTCTTTACAAACTTTAAAGGCATTAACACAAATGTTATAACTTTGAGCTGATTTGTTAGATTTACCTTGACACACTGCATAGTGATTGGGCTGATGATGCGTATGGTACCCCGCGACCCTGCCACAGCGAGCAAGGGCAAACCTGTCTTCTCCTCGTAGGACCAGGCACATGTGTAGAAACTCTCATCGGACTACCGTCAACATATGATCAAGAATCAAATGTACTACATGGGTTTATGTTATGTTGGATTTGTTGTGCACATTAACTTTACAAGTATCGTCAATGTTTCCTGTGGAGTGCTGGGGGATTTCGGAGAATACATCAACCCTAACAGAACTCAACCCATCAAACCCCAGCGGCATGTTTGTGGAATCTGTCAGGATGGGTACAGTACCCCTACACTGACAGTCTTTACATTGGGTTGGCACACCTCCAGAATCAAAGTCAGAAATATGTGTGTGCAGTTTCCCATATAGTGTTGGAATTTGCCATGATGGGTATGGGATGAAAAAAATAAAGGCATGGAGAGTAAGACTTTTTATCTAATCTGAAAAGGATACATCAGCGTCAATGTAACTCTGTAGTAACTTCATCCCTCCGCCGTCCACAAGCTCATAGACCGACACCCGATTACTCCCAGCCGTGGCAAACACCAGGGCGTCGCCCTCTTTGAAGAAGGGGTTAAAGGTCACACCGAAGATGGGCTGTCCATGGTCCTCTTTCAGGAACCCGTTGCACTTGTACTGGAGTTTGTTCTTGGTGGAGCGCCAGCGGCCGCGGTTGCTCTTCCGATTGAAGCTGCCGGTCGTGGACCCTGTTGGCGTGTCGGAGCGAGAGTTGCTCTCAACGGTCGGGGTGCTGGCTTCGCTTTGCCCATCGTCCAGTTCTAAAGACTGGGGAAGTGATCAAGAGAAACAACTGAATAAAATGGTAGTTTAGTACCACACCATCAAACATTTTAGTATTTCTTATTAGTAACGTTCACCTCCCGAAATAGTCACATAGGCAAAATCGAAATTATAATCCAAGTTCAGCTTCAGGTGTAGTCAGACATTGACAGAGGTTCATTTCATATGTCATATTGTGTCATGTTTGTATCTTGTGTGTTCCACAATCAATATTTCCACGATCACAAGTGAATTCTCATAGCTAATTTATCTTTGGAACACTAATGTTTTCATTTGGACGGATATAAAACATCTGAGCAAGAAATCTTTCAAATTTCATCCCGCCCCCACCGGCCCCCCGCATTCCCGCAAGATGTCATTGTGCTACGCGTCCGGAAACTGGACAACATTCCCACCCATCAGATCGAACCAGTGTACGATTAACTTCCCCAAAAAAAACAGCGAAAAAAACCGGCAGAAACCACTTACATTCTCGTCACCAGAAGCAGTGTTTTGGTTGCCATTTTGAGGCAGGGATTTGGGCCTTTTTAGGACTGGTGCCGTGTCGATCTCTTCTTTGTCCGACATGCTGCTTCGCGGGAGAAACTTTGTTTGTGTTTTGTGTTATGGCGCCACCTAGAGGCCAAAAAAAGAAATGTTGACAATTTTGTGTTTGTTTCAGCTTGCGGCGCATGTAAACACGTAGCTATTTATAATCTTTCCAGGAATTATTCTCAGTTAAATAGGGAAACTGGCTACCGGGTCTCATTCTCGCTTTTTTATCGTTAAAACAAAGAGAACAACATAATTGCATTCAACCTATCTATCATATGTGAATTTCCTCAATTGTCCAATAAAATTTCACTAGGCCCTAGTTCTAGTTCAAGGGAAAAGATAATGTGGCATTTCAGGCGTTCGGATTTCTACTGTTTTAATCCTCTTCACCAGGAATGCTTTACAAATTTCATGAATTTTGCTCTTTTTTTATCACAATTATTTTCGAGAATGAATTCTACACAAATCATGTCCAGAATATATAGCTATATACGCTGCCTATAACTTTTTATTTGGTCGAATAAAAAAAAAGTTCACAGGCAAAAATCATGCGACACAAATAGTCCCTTTCGGAGTCGTTAAGTGGAAACCGTTTGTTTAATTATGAATTGAAGTCTTCAACTTTCAAGTTCGCAAATTACTTCACTTTTGACCTGAAGCGCCCACAAGTGGCGATATTGCAAATTCAACTGGTAATGATCAGATTTCAAGTTATTTTTGTTTTTATCCAACATCAACTTCGGCCCTTCAATTTCAAGAAGAGATCAGAATCAGTTTTATAAATAGTTTTGGACAGGCAACTATTAATTATTACCCCAAAAATGTAAGGAAGTATTTAATAGTACCCCAGTACCTGCCCTGGCCACACCCCTTAGCTCCACCCACCCTTGCACGCTTCACCAAATTTCTCCCTAAACTCCGTTTTCATTTGTTCCGTTTATTCACGGTTTTAAGGTCATTGTTACCGATGTGACAATAATTATAATATACTACAGTAACGATTACGTCGGATATTATTTATGATTTGGTTTCAAAACATATTGTAATAATATTGTCTGATGATTTATACAAAATTGGGTCTAAAGGTCATTGCGCGTGCGCCCTTGGGTCACAGTAGATACACGAAATGCATGAACTGCATGACAAAAAATGCAACAGGAGTGAAATTGGAAAAAGCGAAGCGGACATTTTTATCTTCTGGAGAAGACGACTGTGGATTTTTTCGCCCTGTTTTCTAACATAAGTTCGCCGAGCCTGGGAATATGAAGAGGCGAAATGCCGAATGTGGAAAGCTAAGACGCCCTCTGAAACGAAACAAGATCGCAGAAGGCATCTACGGCAGGTGAGATTTGAGGCTGAAAAAAATGGGAAACGCGTGCAAATTTTGTTTGGCCGACCTGGTCAAGCCTTCCGTCGGTTGTGTACGGTACGATGTTGTGGTGCAACGGATCACAATGCAGCACAGCGCGCCTGACTGTCAATCTGGAATGTCTTGAATGATCGTGCATGATTATCGTCCAATTTTCCCCATTATGTTGTCTAAATATTGTTGTTTATATCAGCCCTAATTTGCCCATGATCATTTGGGAGAATATTGTCACAAACAACATGCAAACAATGACCCTCACTGACCATGTTGACAAGGCCATATTGTCCATGCCATGTCAATAAAATGGTTTTCCGTGTGCATGGGGGGGGGGCACTTAATACTAGGCCCAAAAGTCAATTTTCCTTTATTGTTGTGGTAGTGATGGTACTGGTAGTGAATGTTGCTTGTTATGTTAAAGAAATAAATTTAGTGAAATTCAGCCATCATGGCCACCCGTTTTGATGGGTGCATTGTCAAGATTTTTAAGAGAATTTTCAACCCAAAATGCTTCCAAAAATGGTTGAATCCCTACATTTCACTGGCCCACATTGTGCACATTAACATGTAAACCTTGCGTACATTTATGGAGCTTGGTTGTCGTGACAAATGAAATGTGTATTGTTATGATGTCGGGCTATATTGCTTTTCTAGTCATGCTAGTGTAGAACAAAAACAGTATGGAATTCAAAAACAAAAAATCATGCACAAATATCCTAGATAATTAGGGAAATGACGCAGCGAAATGTGATTGATTTCATTAACCCTCCTTTAAATTTTGTTTGATCAGTCACAGACAGTCATCAATTCAATCCTGTTCCCTGCCATGCCTTTTACACACACTAAATCACCAACAGTCAGATCATATTTCTTGGAGGCACTGTGACAGTCAAATTCCATCAGCAGACAAAAGTAGGTGACTGGTAGGCACAGCTGGCTTATCAATCTCCTACAGTCAAAGCATAGCTGTATCGGGTTTCATAACAATCACAACTAGTCAATCCTGCTTTATGAAGGCAGGGAGCACTCAACTGTTGAAAACAGTCACCTGATTTATTTTGACTGCTGGGCTGGCCTTGCTAAAATTGCCAGCCAGAGAAGGATGGTTAAGTTTCATCCCATAAATAACATTTCATTGTTAAAACTTGTTCATTTACTCAAAGTTTTCAGTCCAGCTCAAAGACAACCAATAAAATACCACCCCAGGGATTAATTTTCATTTTTATTTAAGTTTCTTTTTTGCAATGTGTAATTTGAAGAATCAGTCGGCATGGTAAACAATGTGTTGACAAACAACACGTAAGTTATGTACCGGGTGACTCCAAAAAAGCGGAACCCAAACCCCAAAAATTATGTTTCATATTTAAAAGAAATATGTAGCACCAAAAATAATAATGACTCGAAAGCCAATTCCATAAGCTACTTTTAGATGAAAAAGATACTGAAATTGCTCAATCCGTTCAAAGAATATCACCATTTAAACACTATGACCCTAAATCTCTTTCGTCCAAAAATGCGATTTCAAGAATCGTCGTCACAATTGTCTTCAAACATCACCAGCGATAAAACCTCAGTTTAAAAGTATAAAATATTCAACAAAGTCCTTTTGAAGGCCTGTCTTTTAAAAAACAGTGGATTTTATAAATCATATTGTTGGCCTAACCAGGGTTGTAAATAAAGATACTGTGTACTACAGTTGTTGACAGTTGTTGAAACAAGTATTCTGTGTCATTTTCTTTGTTGTTCCAAACAGTAAGGATGCACAAAAAGAATTGGGTGTTTTTTTTTGGATGAAACAGGTTTTAGGGTCATTGCGTTTCAATGGTGATATTCTTTTGAACTGATTGAACAATTTCAGTAATGTTTTCATCTAAAGGTAGCTTTTGAAATTGGCTTTCCAGTCATTATTATTTTTGGTGCTACATATTTTTTTTTAAATATGAAATTTAATTTTGGGGGTTTAGATTTGGATGAATAGCGACCTGTCCTCACATGAGGGCACTCTTTGCAAGGGTTCTATGGTTACGTTGGTTCCCTTGATCAAATTTCACTTGCCCTCATCTGAGGAGTCGAGTTGGCGTAGTGGTTCTTTCCTCGACGTCTACCTTTATGGCCCAGGTTCCATTCCTGCCCTGGTCCACATGTGGATTGGGTGTTCAGTCCCTGCCTGATTCCATTGGTTTTCCCCAGAATATTCTTCTGAGTTTTTCCTCCCACCCCTAAAACTGTAACGTCTTCTCATTGTCTTCTCTCAATAGGTTTCTTCCGGCTTGCGAGCTACAGTGCCTAGGGCGCTTTTGAGGAATCCTTGTATCATTACCAGAAATAAATATGATTAATGATTATGATTTGATTTTTCCTTCATTGACTTGCAGTACGTTCTTGTACCTGAAGTTTCTGGCAATATGGATGTTTGTGCTGCTGCTGGACTTCATCTTGGAGTTTCGCTTTGAGTATCTGTGGCCTCTCTGGCTGCTCTTACGAAGCATCTACGACTCCTATAGATACCAAGGACTGGTAAGTAGCAGTGCTGCTCACGTTCATCATAAGTCCATCATAAGTCCATCATAAGTCAGTCACAAGTCCATCAAAAGTCCATCAGAAGTCCATCATAAGTCCATCATACAATTACAAGTCCATCAAAAGTCCATCAGAAGTCCATCACAAGGCCATCAAAAGTCCATCAGAAGTCCATCATAAGTCCATAACAAGTCCATCTCAAGTCCACCATTAGTCCATTGCAAGTCCATCATAAGTCCATCGCAAGTCCATCATAAGTCCATAACAAGTCCATCATAAGTCCTTCACAAGTCCATCACAAGTCCATCACAAGTCCATCACAAGTCCATCACAAGTCCATCACAAGTCCATCACAAGCCCATCACAAGTCCATCACAAGTCCACCACAAGTCCATCATAAGTCTATCGTCAGTGCATCATAAGTCCTTCATAAGTCCATAACAAGTCCATCTCAAGTCCATCATAGGTCCTTCAAAAGTCCATCAAAAGTCTGGTCACAAAGAAATCACAAGTCAGTTTACAAGTCCAGTCCCAGGGAACGAACAGGAAGAAAGGAATGCCTTTACCAGTGTTCATTTTTAGTAGATTGTGACTTGACTTGGGACTGGAGGACTAGTGATGGTCTTGTGATTGACTTGTGAGGACCTGCCATAAACCTGTGATTGTCTTGCGAGGACTTGAGATTGACTTGTGATGGTCTGCCTTCTCGCTGGTCTACTCACATCTTCTCATGAGTTAGCCACAGTGTGTTTTCGTGATTAGGATAGTAGGGAATTTGGCTTGTGCCCATACATGTACATATCCCGATCTAAGAATTGTTTAATTGCACACTGTTAGCCCAGAATGTTTGTGCTAGTGATGTAGCCTAGCAGGGAATAGTGATTCCTGAGCCGTTTTCATGTCAACCTTGCGATGACACAGAAGAGGCAGCGACTGACGTTCGGAATCAAGCTGCGCCTGAGCTACGACCGTCCGGGAACATAATCAGTCACCAATTTTGTTTTGGCGACCTGAGTACAACTGCACACAGGTAGAACATTTCAAACGCCTGCACTGTGGTGGGGCTTGTTCTAGACAGACAGAAATCAATTCGGGCGATTCACAATACACAGAGTTTGCCACAGAGAGTTCATTTTTCCCAGTGCATTGTGGGACATGGTCGACAAATCCGCAGCACGGGACATTTGAAATTGTTAGTTTTTTCCTGTCAGTAGTTTCGTAAGTGTATGATTCAAGGATCTGTTTACCCTTCTCTTTTTATCAATATGGTGGTTTTTTTTGTAAGGCGGCAGAACGCTATGTCCCAATCTATAGCAAATTAGCTCAAGTTGTCTACTGACACTCATTCAAATGGGCCGTGTTTTGCCGACCGTTAACTTGAAAAAATGGAGTCTCCATGGCAAACTCTTGGTGGCGCACTGCATTGTGAATCGCCCGAATTGCAGTCATCCTGTGTGAAAATGTGACGTCGTGCCCCCACCCAGATCGTCTTATTTTGACATGTTCTGTCAACATGTGTACTACCAATTTGAATAAGTCATGTGGCCACGTCTACATGTATGCCACGGAATCGTCGTTGCGTCGCAGGTGACTTACATGTACATGTACATTACATGTAAGCATGGTTGCGATTATTCTGCGTCAAGATGCCGCTAGTTTCCACGTTTTGTGACCTGAGCGTGATTTTGTGCTTGACGCCAATGGTTCCTTCCTGGCGCAAGCAGACGGCAGGTCGACCTGAGGCCGACTGTAGAACATATCGGCATAGTTAACAGAGAATGAAAGATGTAAAAAAATACATAGTATAGGCGTAAACTCATATTTATGTATCTTTCCAACTTTTCAACAGATCTGTTGATTTCCTCAAATTTTTTTTAACTCTCCATTTATGCCATCAAAAATTGAAATATCAGAATTTCCTGTTTTTGTGTGTGTTTGTTTCCCTGAAACATTAACACCAATTACCTGCCTTCAGCACAGCTCATCTTCAAGAAGACAAAACAAAACAACTACTGATGCTGTCCTTTTTTTAACACACGTCCCCTTGGTAACAATCACCATGGTAGCATTAAAAATTGTCTCCCTATCCGTAAGAATACGTGAAATAACATGTAAGCTCATGGTCCGCATGCCCTGGTTATGTTACAGTTGTCTCATATCTCAGACAAAGCAGAAGGAAACGAAAGCAAAAAAAAATTGAGAGACAGTCATGCAAAATTAATATTTTCAAGGTTATGGCTTACATGTACATGTAGTTTGGCTGTTTTACGACTCAAAGCAGACGGAAACTTAAATGTTGTCAAAATCAGCTGCTACATCAAGGAACTAGTCATTTCTTTACCATTAACCCTACTTCCTGGTGTCTTTTATGTAAACTTGTACTGGACCAAGTCCGCCAAAATCCATCACTGACCCTGCTTCACATAATACTTTTGGACCAAATTCACTTAAATCCACCACAAGACCACGACTATACGTGGATTTTGATGGACTTGGTACTCATGGCTTGCCTACCAAAATCCCCCAAATTGGGAAATGGATTTTGACGGATTTGGGAAGGTTACGGTCAAAGTTGTATTGCTAGTGCTGTATTCAAGTTTCATCTCAAAATAAATATCCTTTTCTATTGTTTGCTATTATTCTAGCAATACAAAAGTAATTCACTTTTGAATGAGTCATCGACCGAAAGAAAAAGTCAGCCCACGTTTATGTATTCAATTAGTACCTCACAAAATTTCAAATTAATTGGGCCTGATAAAAATTCCTTGCTTGCTGGGTTGACTGGTTCCCACCCACAATCAGTGGTTAACTGTACGGAACGGGAGCCAGTCTGCCCACAAGGCAGATTTGTTTATGCCCAAAATTAAAAAACTTTTTTTTTTCAGAGGGTTACAGGTGCCCAACAAGAAAAATTTAAGGAGTTTTGAGGTTGGAATAAAACGTACAAATTAAAAATTTATGAAGAGAAAAAAAAATTCTAAATTTGTTGAAGAGATTGATTAAAGCAATTTTAATCCTAATCCCCCAGCAATTTTGCTGGGATGCAACCTCAATCCTGCGTACATTTACGTGTAATCCTCCACCTGCCTCCATGTAAAAATTGCATAGCCTCAATCCTCCAAAATCATCCGTTTTTTCTTGAATGTGGTCCTTGGAGGGGTGACCACTGCCTCAATCCTGCAAAATCAACACAACAGAAGGCCCGGCCTAAGACCTTGACACAGTGCATCCTCCAAAATCAGCCGTACATATATTCTTGCCATATAGCCTAAATTCAATCCTGCAAAATCCTCCATTTCGACTAAATGACTAAAACAGCTGCAGACTCATTAGTGACTGGATCGACCTGAAATATATATACGAATCAAATTAAATTAGATGGTCTAACGTTTCAATCCTAGCAGAATCATTGTCAGAGCCAGTTGCACACTACATGTATTTCCCTCAAATAAACCTTTAAACTTTATTATTAAAACGTCAGGCCTTCAAATTTTGTTGATTTGTATATTTCAGGTCAGTCCAGTCAGTAAACTGTTTGCAGCAATTTTATTAATTTTCATGCTGTTAAAACTGTTTAACTTTACTATCAAGTGATAAAAGGAATCAACAAAATATGAAATTATACAAACATTAGTGCACAGATTCTGCACACAATTAATCCTTTAAAATGTGAAAAAGACGTTGTTTAAACGGAATTTAAATTGCCACTAACAAGTCAACAAAAAATTTCCATCAAACATTTACTCTTTATTACAATTTGTAAAAACGCCAGTCGTGAGCTTTGAAACCGACCGCCTTAAGCAACCCCCATTGACTGCCGCATATCACTTGGCCCCAGTCGCCCACTTCCGCCGATAATGATACATTACGTTCGCCACTGTCGTTATTAATATTTCACCGTTTATTCACGGCAACCCAGATCCGAGGTTGGCCCTTTGTTCGGTTGCAAAGTCACGTATCCCTTGTGCAAGCCATCGTTTCGTGCTGGCAATAATGGCTCGCTGAAAGACATCTGAGTGCAGGCTTTAAATGGCACGAGCCATACAGCATGGTTCCACTGTAATGTAATGTTCCCTCCCCCCCCCCTCCTTTTTCCCCCAAATCATTTACTAGCTGCAGGGAATAACAAAAGGCAATGTCATCGCCTGGATGATGGATAGCCTGAGCCATACGTTTACTCTGCAGCGTTAAAGGGAATATATCAACATTTGCAAACATCGAAAAACAAAACTACCAAATGTTTACGAACTGCCTTACTAGGATGTGGGTAAAAGACAGTCTAAAGCATCCTGTAAAGTTATGGCACCTGGTGTGGAGTATTTTTGTATAAATTTCCAATGGTGGTCAGCCGACCACTGTTGGAAAAACCTAACTATTTTTCAACTACTGCTCCAAATTCACCATTTTTTTTTTTCAGTCCAAATTTTGTTTGCTATTGGTTACATGGTCATGAACGGGTGCATGCCAGCTAGACTGGCTCCCTTACCTTACAATTTTCCGGCATACTATAAATGGATCCATTTCGTCTTTAGTGGAGTCAGGGAACCAGACTACTTGTATTTTTTTTGTTTTTCTTGGTTTTTCCAGCATTTTCGAACACAAAACCTCAAACATGTCAGTGTAACAATATTTGATCTATTATATTAACCCCTCAAATACATGTACATTGTAGTTCATTTCTGAAAATCACAGCAAAAGCCAATGATGTACACTCCCTTTAAACATCTCAATGTTTTTTGGTTTTTTATGCGTTTCCATGGCAAAGGTTAAAGGTACATGTAGAGTATATTTGCAGCTATCCAAAAGTAACTGACCAAATTATTGTTGAAAAAGCTTACTTGGTTTAAAGAGAGAACTGGCACTAAACTCCCTGTGAACTAATTCTTTCTGGCATGCTGTCATTTTGGAGAAAACAATAACAGGTCATTTCCAAAGATGTGTCTGGATGTATTTTTGGAAGTTTCCGTTAGTACATGTAGTTTGGTTTCAATTCAGTGAAGCCTTGAATGGGTGCGCGCCAGCATTGACACGATGCACGTGCTCGCAGTTGCTATAATTCGACGATGCAGTGCTGCATGAGAATTCATCCCAGATGCTGATTTCATGTATGCAATTCAAAACTTTGAAAGTGAGATCAAAATTGAAATCGATTTCCTACCGTAGAATACTGTTTTCTCGGAATAAAAGCATTCACTGAGCTAAAACTTCATCAGGGTGCTAAAAGCACCCTTCTTTAGATTTTGAGCACTTTTGTTGCTTTAAACGAAAAAAATTCACAAATGACATTAATTATATACTCTACCTTTAAATCAGCCCAGCATTTCAATCTGTATTCACCTACATTTACATTTTTTTTTTTTAAATCTTTAGACGCATTTTTTTTTTTACATCTATAACAGTTTATATTTTCCATATGGTGCTACATGGGGAGGGAAAACTGCCTTTGTTGTCGGTTTTCATGTAAATGGAGGATTTTTCAGCAGATGAAATCAGACACTATGCATAAATTTGTGCTGATGAAATCAGCTACATTTGCTGTACTGCAGCACAGTCAATCGTGAGCTGGCACATGCATGGTGTCAGATTTCAATTGCTAATTTTGAATGCGCTCACAGCACATATTGAGCCAGTTTGCACATATTGATATAAATGTGACAGCATCCCACGAAACGAATCTTAAGCACAATTCTTCACAGTTTTTCACATGCATTTACGAAGAGCATACCGGTTATTTGCTCTATATTTTTGATATCTCACTCAGTTTGGCTTCCAAATATAACGCATTCATTAAAGATATAGTCCATCATTTGCAATTTGTGCACTTTGTTCATTTGAAGCAACAAAAGTGTTCAAAATCTAATGAAAGATACTGAACAACTACCGGTAACCTGATGAAGTTTCAGCTCAGCTTCAGCTGTATATTCCGAGAAAAACAGCATTCTCGGATCTCAATTTCAAATCAAAAGTTGCTGACTCATGTTTTGAATTGCAGCTATACGCGATGTCACGCACTGATCCGACGAATTATAGCAACCGTGCGTGCCTGTGCGTCGTGCCAATGCTTGCGCGCGCTGCGCCGAATAACAAAACGAACTACTAATTTAAATTTTCCTACGGTGCGTCTTAAGACGCACTGTTGGAAAGGCCTTCTTTCGTTGATTACTTCAAAATGATAGCTTGCCAGAAAGAATAATTTAATAGGGAGTCCCCTTACTATCTTTCAACCAAGTATGTTTTTCAACAATAATACGCCAGTTACTTTTTCGGATGGCTGCAAATGATGGAGTGGACTATAGCTTTAAAATGCGGACTTTTTTTCAATGAATTCCATTATTGCCTTGTACTCAAATGTGGCTCTGACAACTTGTGACTCACGGTATCGGATTGGGTCTAGGGCTGTGCATCGCAACCGGATATCCAAGTACCCGACCACTGATGTCGGGAACCGGTTCCAGATTACGGGATCGGGCACCCGTGACCAACTTGATAAATACTGAGTAACTTCTCAGACAATGAAAAAGGAAGGTTTTGAATGTCGTTTGTAGGGAATCTCCAAAATAAAAACCAGGCTACATGGAGAACCAAAACAGATTTCACGTTAAATGTGCATTTTAACTCGCGACAGATGACGCTCGCAAAAGCTGCATGCACACGTGTATAAAACCCTCTGAGACAACTTCCGGGATTTGAATTTTGGATCTAACCCTAGCCCTGCTGAATCCAACAGGATCCAACTATAAACCCATCGGAGCCTGTTGGATTAAGCAGTAAACCCCTTGTACAAATGTACATGTACATATTCAGAGTCGGATTAATAGGTACTGATAAATAATGCCAAGTTGGACTACATGTATAATGTATGTTGGATCCAGCAGACAACTAAAAATTAGGCACTGTTGGATTCTGTTGGATTCTGTTGGATTCTGTTGGATTGAGCAGGAAGTAACCGTTAGACTCTGTTGGATTTAGCAGGGTAGTCCCGAATAACCCTCTAGAGTGTCTTTTTCAGATACCAGGATACCCATGTTTTGCGTCAATAGGGTACGTGGTTTCTGTAAAGTACTTGAGTAAAGTCTGTCCCGAGCCAATGTGGCTCATCAGGCTGGCGTTTATCTCCGGTTTCAGTAGCATGAAACGACTGAGAATATTTCTACCCCCCTTGGATGGGATGCTAGTCCATCACAGGTTACTCCCCAGCTAATGCCGGTACCCATTTATACTCCTGGGTGGAGAGGGGCAAGTGGGGTTGAAGTGCCTTGCCCAAGGACACAATATATGACCAGCGGCTGGATTCGAACCCTGGACCAAATGCACACTGATAGGGTCTCATGTGATGTTTGAATTCACCGCGTTATTTCCCTGTTTGTCTTGTAGGCGTTCTCCGTGGTCTTCATTTTCATCGCCTTCACCTCCGACATGATCTGCCTCCTGTTCATCCCGGTACACTGGCTCTTCTTCGCCGCCAGTACCTACGTCTGGGTGCAGTTCGTCTGGCACACTGGTACGTAAGAAATTAACCCATGCACTCCGTTCACAAACAGTTGATGAAACTTTGGGAGGAGGGACCCACCGCGTGCGCGTACCAGTTTCTCATGTATGGCGCAAAATACACATGTACATACAACTTAATAGGTCTCATTCAACTGACGTCATTTCCAAGAGACCATCCACGTGCATCGGCATTTTGAGCGTCAACTTGCATAAGGCCAAAAAAAAAAAAAGTCGGTCTCTGGTCAGTGCGCGCGTCGATTTTAATCATGCGCGTCAACCTTTTTTTTTCCCCAAAATGTTCCGTGGTAGCTCCAACAGCGCCCTCTATTTCCGCACCTCCTCAATTTTTTTTACCAAAGAGCACCAAGGAATGGGAAATTGCACCAAGGCAAATGATCGAAAGCACCAAGGCAAATTATGGAGGACACCAATGTACATGAGGACACCAAAAAAGCAAAATAGTACCCACCATGTCTGTACAATCCAAGCTTGAAGAAAAAAAAAAAAAAGCCAAAAAAAAAAAAAAAAAACCGCGTGGCCGCGTCAATTCCGGAAGTTTGGTCTGACCAGAGACCGAATATTTTTTTTTTTTGCCTAACGCGCATCGGCTGCTTCGTATTTCGAACGCATTTCAACAACAAGCGTGCGTGTTTGGAATATTTTCAGCACTGCGCAATGCGTGCTTGATTATGTAACATACACCCATGCAGTTCTCCTACAGAGATGGTCCTCATTGAGCGAGCCCTATAGTGCTGTCCTAAATATACTGAATATGCGAATCAGCAACTGAATATTCAAAAGCTTTTTGCCAGTTTGAATATTCGAGAACACAATGTTTATGCTTAACCAAGCATAAATTGTGCCTAGATTATCCCCAACTCCCTAAGCATTTTCACTAGGATGCAACCGCAATCCTGCAAAATCCTACCAACTGCCTCCACGTAAAAAAAAATTGCATGCAACCTCAATCCTGCAAAATCCTGCGTTATTTCTTGAATGTGGTCCTTTGAGGCAGTTGGAGGATTTTGCAGGATTGAGGTTCCATTTTGCACATCCTGCCTAAAAATGGCAAGGGAGTTAGGGTTGCTGAATATGTCCAAACTTAAAAATTGTTGTTTAGCTTTGCACGATCACAGCATGTACATGTAAAACACGTTCATTTCACATGAAAAGAACTCAAAAGTGCAGATCTGTGGAAAGTTCGAGTACAGTTCCGTGTGCATATATACATGTACAGCTCAAACCAGGAAATAGCATATGTTTTTTTTACACATGCACAAATAATATCGAGAACACAAATAATACTCTGGATTTTCTTTATGATTATGCAAGTGTATTTGTTCAATGGAGTATGGAGACCTGTCACGATCCACTGACTTTCGGTATAAAAAAAATATAAAGCATATCAAACCCTTGTATTTTCCAAGGCCACTAATACTAGTAAGGCTTTGAAAAAAAAATATGGGTTTTGAAGCTAATATCTATCGACGTTTAAAAATCCGCCTGTATTCTAACGTGGAAGTGTACACACGTACACACGTACACATGTGAAACAGATTCATTGCTCTCCTTTTCAAACCACAAATTATGATTGTTTTCGTCCCAGATGGTCCTGTAAAGGGCTTGTTTACGTCACAACTTTTATTTTGATTTGCACTTTATTGAAAGCATGTTATCGATGCCTGTTGCTAATTTGTTTGAAAAACATGTGGAAAAACATGTACCAGTATGTTAAATTTTTATGTAATCCATTTGTGTGGTGTTGTTTAGTGCTGAAATAGCCGTAACATAGAGGTTTCTGCCTAAACTGACATCACACTTTTGCTCATGATTATGGAAATTTGCTTTAGCGTAAAATCCAAAACGGCACCAAAATACCCTTGAAAATGGCAAATCGAAAATTGAAAATAAATTTCATATGGGACACAGGTGCATATTCAGGGATTGCATTAAAATAAATTACATTGCATGGTCCCAACAATTGTACAATGTACATACGTGTACAGCAGCACCTAGTTTGTGGAATGCCTTGCCCTTAAACATCAGGATTGAACATTCAATGTGTTCTTTTCAAAACTAAACTTAAGACTTTCCTTTTTAAGCAAGCATTTAGTGATTCTTAATTTCTGCCTGTGCGTCTGACTTCTGGGGGGGGGGGTGAGGGGGTTGTTTTTATTTTTAATTAATGGTTATTGTGTATTTTTGCCTGTGAGTTTTGATATTTATTTGTGTGTATTTTTTTTGCTAATTTTTGTAATTGATTTAATTATCTGTTTACTTTTTACTTTATTCTTAAATATGTAATGCGCTCTCGAACAGGCTGGTCCTGGAGAGAGCGCAATAAAAATGCAATAACTGTGCATACAGATATACCGTACAGTATATTCCCTCGGTATGTATTCGATTGAGCAAAATGGCATTGTTCTATTCTTCTATGTGCACATGCCCTTCTTGCACATGTACAAGTTATCACTGTGAAAGAACCACATACAATGTACCAGTATACCACTCCTTTAATATGTACATGTAGATGACTTTACAAAACATCTTCAGTACCGTTTCATTGAAAAAAATGCAGTCTCCGTATTCTAAATACTTCAACATTCCTGTTTTGTGCAATTGATGATTAAAACTCATTCACATGGCATCGGGTATAATGCCATGCATAACCTCATCCCACACAACCAAATCACAAGACAAGAACCCATTGATTTTTCTTAATAGAAGGTAAAAAGAATGCCTCGTTACTCCGTCCGTCTCCTTGAGATGAATTGCACGGTTACCACGGCAACCTCGTATCCTTCCCCGGCTGTATCTGATTAACAGAGATCTCCGGGGGTATCTGCAGTTGCGTCGTTAAGGACACCGGAGGGTTTTACTGTGTCCCTCAACAAGTGCGGGGCTTAGAATGGTGCGATAAACATTACCGGTGGCTGACTGTCTCTATAGCATGTCTTTATAATGGCGAGTTGCTGTAACCTATATCCTGCCGTTAAGTGACAAAATGTATGAGTGGGTTCGGGTTGATATCTATCTGCGCCGCCGGTGCCTTGATGTACCATGCGTGTATTTTATATCAAAATATATTTGACAAGATCAGTAGTGCCATGGGCTTTGGTACATACCGGGTATGTACAAGTACGGAAATATTTGTCTCGTGAAAAAAAGAAGCACGTAATCTCTTGTCACCTATCTCTGGCTAACAATTTCAACAAGGCCAGCCCAGCAGTCAAAATGAATCAAGTGACTGTTTTTTAACAGTTGAGTGCTCCCTGCCTTCATAAAGCAGGATTGACTGGCTGTGATTGTTATGAAACCGGATATAGCCATGCTTTGACTGTAGGAGATTGATGAGCCAGCTGTGCCTACCAGTCACCTACTTTTGTCTGCTGATGGAATTTGACTGTCACAATGCCTACAAGAAATATGATCTGACTGTTAACTCGCCTGTGTAAAAGGCATGGCAGGGGAACAGGATTGACTTCTTGACTGTTTGTGATTGATCGAACACAAGGAGGGTTTTAATAATTTATCATTGATCAGTAAATATTTTTGCACAGGGTTTTTGCCTTTCAAACACTTACATGTAATAACAAGTGAATAGTTTGGAAAATGTTGATACTATTTGGCACCAACTGCATGTATTCTGTGATCTGCCAAACCCAGTTTTTGAAACAAACTGCATGAAAATGAAAGGAAGTGGAGAAATTGCCGTAATACATGTGCATGTATTGCCAGTGAGAAAATCTTGTTGTAAGCGCAACTAGTATGTAAAGGCCTTTTGTTGCCTAAAGTTGGGTCAGAAGCTCTGCACAATACTGTATTAGCCGTTTTGAGATATGGTAGCCACAATAGTAGGGCAATTTGTTTGGTTATAAAAAAAAAACAGTTGACATGTACAGGTACGCAAACCTATTGGCTAAATAGTAGCACCCTGCTGTTGTGTCTGCTGTACAGTATCTCAATACAGGCTTGTGTTGTGTGCTTTGTGTGTTGCATCAATGTTGAATGTATTACAACCATGAATAGGACCTTTGGGTAACACTTGAGCATAATTATTTGGGAGATCAGCTCCACTTTAGAGGCAAAATTGTACTAAATAGGCTAGATCATTTGATTGTAGTCCAATGTGGGTAGGATAAGGTGTAATTGAGGTGGTTTGGGGTCATTAATCTTTAAACTTCAAGGGTTCTTTGTTTTTGTTTTTGTTTGTTACAGATCGAGGCATATGTCTGCCTACAGTGTCGCTATGGCTGCTGTTTGTTTACATCGAGGCGTCGGTGCGATTGCGGGAACTTAGATCAGCCATACCTTTCCATCTTGACCTCTGTCGACCATTTGCAGCACATTGGTACAAACAGTAACCCAACCCAACCCCCTCCCCAATGGCACCCAATACCCCACCTAACACCCCCATTTCCTCCCCTATCTCTCCTGACCCGTCTTCCCCACCCTCACCCCACCCTCACCCCTATCCCCTCTCCCACCCTCACCCCTACCTTCACTCCACCCTCACCCCAACCCGTCCCCCACCTTTACCCTCCCCACCCTTACCCCACCCTCACCCCTCCCTCCCCCACCCTTCCCCACCCTTCCCCACCCTCACCTCACCCCTCCCCCAGCCCTCTCCCACCCTTCCCTCACCCTCACCTCACCCCTCTCCCACCCTCACCCCTCCCCCACCCTCACCCCACCTTCACCTCACCCCACTTTACCTCACCCCCACCTTACCCCACCCTCACCCTAGCAGCCTCCACACCCCTCCTCTCACCCACACCCTAACCCTCACACCTGCCAGACCCCAACCCTAACCCTTTCTGCCACACCCCAATCCTCTCTCCTTCTACCACACCCACCCTCTTCCCCCACTTTCACTGTCCCCTCCCCCTACCCACTTTAAATAAGAAATATAAAAAAATTGTAATATCAAATAAAAAAGTAGAAAACGGATGAAAAGTCATGAAGACTGGTTTAAGTAATAATCAATGTATTTCAGAGAGTGTTTTCAACATCTGTTGTTTCTATTTTTGGTTTTTCTCCCCACAGCATTGGTTACCCTGTAGTCACGCTTGGTTTCGGTTTTAAAAGTTACGTGGGCTACCGCATGCGACTGCGGAAGCAGAAGGAAGTGCAGAAAGAGAACGATTTTTACATACAGCTGCTGCAGCAGGCGTTGCCGCCGGAGCAGCAGCAACACCATCAGCTGCACAACGCCTCGCTGGCGGCAGAAAAACAAAAAGGTAGGACTATCCTGCCAAGTTACAGAGCATTGTGCGATTATAACCCCTGATTGTGGGACCTATACATTCATTTGTCCATTTAGCTTGATCGGCTTGAGGTAGTGGCAGGCAAAAAAACAAAACGTAAGAATACAAATTTAGATGTTTAGGTACAACATTTTCTGGAAGGTTTCTAGGTCCACTACTTTGGTAGTCTATGGCATATCTTCTTGCACAGCAAGGGTCTAAGATATGCCAGCAGATTTGTCGATTAATTATGCAAAACGAGACTGTGTCTTGACCTCGAGATTCTGACCATTCAACAGGTGCCTTCTATTGAGTCTTCCGTGATCCGGTGTTGTATTCCAAAATCATGGCATCCAACTTGACCAATCCACAGCTTAGTCCACATTTCTGTTTGAAATGATGTCACAGTCTCTAAAGACCACGCCGATTGGCTGGCGTGTGACTACTAATTTTGTTTCATCCAACTAAACTTCAGTCGAGTCTCAAAATTTTGAGAAGCATCGTTTTTGATGTGGATGCATTTTGCAAAAGTTTTTAGATACTTTTCCATACGTTTTAGGCCTTTCACCATGACAATGGTATAAAACAGTCTGAATGTGTATCGGCCTCTTTGACTTCTGTGACTCTTTTTTATTTCAGGAGCGATAGCTTCAAAAGCAGAGGAGCCCACGTCCAACGGAGTGGTCTCCCGAAAAGGTTCACCCGTCATCCAAGGAAACAAGGGTTCGTCATCGGACGGCAGTAGCGAAAAGTCCAGGGAGCCGCCAGCGTCGCAGCGTAAACAGCAGGCCAGCAACAATGCCACCGTCGGGGGAACGACAGCGAAAAACCCTGCGGACCCAGAGTTGATAGAAACTAAGCTGCCGCCGCGCAGCGTGAACGATTATGACGGGTCCAAGGAGAATCTTGCCAACGAGCAGGTGCAGGCCAAGAACTTGAAACAGCAACAACAAAGTAGCGTTAGCTCGGGCCAGCGGGGCAAGAACCAGCCGGGGAAGGACAACAGCGGTTCCACTTCCGGTAGTAAGAAGCCCAAGCCGCTAGCTTCCAAGCTGGACAATAAGGAGAAGGAGAAAGACACGAACCTGAACGCGGATATCGCCAACGGAGCCGTGCCTACGCCTCCTGCTAAAGACGAAAAAGTGCTGAGGTAATGGATCGGTTATGCATGCGTCGTCAAGTGGTTTAGCCAAAGGGTGATTCGATAGCTGTGAAATCTCAGTCAAATCTGCTTGCTTTTGTCCCTGTACCTCTGAGTTGCATGCCTGTTGAACGCCTGTTCCAAGTTTTGCTACCATCTATTGACAGATACGGATAAGCAAAACTTAGGACTAGGGCCCAATTTCATAGCGCTGCTTACCTGGAGTTTGTTAGCCTAACATGCTTAGTTTTCCCATTTCTTTCGCAGGTTGGAGTCTGACATCAAGAGACTGAAGGCGGACCTTCAGGCCAGCCGTCAGGTCCAAGCTGATCTCAAGACGCAGGTCAGCAACCTGCTGTCTGACGACCAGCACGATAAGGCGGAGCTGGAGCAGATGAAGAAAGACTATGAGTCTCTCCAGACAAAGTATGCTTGCAAAGAACACTTATGATCCAACACTCTCAATGCGGTATTCGTATTCCCTTCAGAACACCCACTGCCATTAAGAACGCTTCAGTCAGCATTCCCAGCCACTAAGGGAAATCAGGGAACCCTTGAAAATCAGTTTCCATTTTTCCAGTCGGGGAAACCTCAGGGAATTCAGGGAGGAAAAAACCAATCCTCAAGCGTTTTGCCAGAGTTTGAGGTTTTTTCAATGTGGTTTCTGAACTGATTCTAGAGCTGAAGCTGAAGCTGAGAGTAGAACCAAGTTTTTACTAATGGCTGAACCCTAACTCTTCCGGGTATTTTGGCCAGAAACCCTGCCAAACGCAGCAACATGCAACACCTGTCTAAGTTACAAGCCTGCCCAGTGTAGCAAGATCCATCAGGTCAAAAGTCCAAGACCAAACTGCCTCAGAGTAGGTGGTCAGCTAATGCCATAGGATACAACTGTGGCATTGTCCAATCAGATTAGCTCTCATTGTCTCAGAAGTGGCCCTTTGTGCACTGCTGTTGGTAGCTGAATGCATGAAAGTGCACCAGACTTTTCCACCTGATGCACTGTGTTGCCTCTGGCAGGGTTAGGGTTAAGATTCAGCTGGAGTTTAAACAACTCTAAAAAAAAAATATGTCCCACGATTTTTCTACAAATTTATCGTAACGATCGTTTGGTCTTTTTTACTCTTTCCTACAGGTTACACAACCTTGTCACCCAGAAGCAGCAGGACAAGCAGAACATCTCTCGCCTGGAGCAGCAGCTCAAGGCTGAGCGGGACCAGCGGACCTCCTTGGAGACTCAGATGCGAGAGGAACGCAAGAACCGTAAAGCCAAGGAGGCAGCCGCAGCCCGAGCAGCAGCTATGGCTACCGTTGGCCGGTACGTACTCCCCAAATAATAATAATAGTGGGTATTTACGAAGCGCAGGTATCCACCAGGACTGGTGCTCAAGGCGCTACATCATTATTATCCTGGTCATTGGGCCAATGAAACATTCCAAATCGATCTCAGCTCCCTGGGGAGTATACAGCTCGATGCTGCCTGTTAGGCACAAGGAAGCTAATTCAATCACAATCATCATCTCTGCCCTCACAGGTACCCATTGGGTGGAGAGAAGCAATGAATGACAAAGTGCCTTGCTCAAGGGCATGCGCACCATGACCCTAGGCTGGACTCGAACCCACAACCTGCAGCTTCACCCACAGACCATGAAACCATTGCCTTAACCACGAGGCCACAGCACTTCACTAGGCCACAGCACTCCGAGAGATAATTCTTTGGTTAAACAATCCTTTGGCCTTTTGATTTTCCACTTTATCTCACTGTGTGCCAGAGTATTTTCTGAATAACTCGGCATGCAACAGGGTATACGCGCCCTGTTGTTAACAACCACAGTGGCAGCTTCGTGCGGCACAAAATTTACTTCGGTACGCAAAGAATATTCAACGAAATATAAAAAATAAAAGCAGTGTCGTGAAATGTATTTCTTGTGGATCAAGTCAGCCTGATGTCAGTAATAATAATATTGAGTGACTCTTTCTTTAAAGGGAACGTACAACATTTGCTTTTGCTGAAATTTTCTGACTTAAATGGATTTGAAGGATTAGTATGTTATAGAAAATATTGTTAAACTGACTCGTTTCTCGTTTTGGGCTTGTAGATTCTGAAAAAAAACAAGAAAACCAATCATGTTCTTGTAGTCTGGCTCCCTGACCCCACTTAAGATGAAACGGAACAATTTTAGACTTTGGGGAATTGTAAGGTCAGAGAATCGGTCTAGCAGGCTTGTACTCCTTCACAGGTGTGTAATTATTTCCACAGAAAATGCAAAATAACTAAATATGAAAACTTGGAAGCAGTTTTTGAAAAAAGCCAGTTTTCTCCAACGTTGGTCGGCCGACCTGCGTTGGAAAAATACAAGTTTTCTTGAAAATGTTAGCACGTCAAGAGCCATGATTTTACAGGTTGCTTTGGACTATCATTCTCTAGCAATCCAGTAGGTATTTCGTGATAATTTTGTCATTTCGTTTTTTTGATGTTTGCAAATGTTGTATCTTCCCTTTAAGTGGGGGATACAAGAATATATATAACTTGATTTTATTAACCTATGTAACAATTTGTGAAATATGCTACAAGTCACAATATTTAAGTTTCCTTTCTTGACTGTATTTATTTCATTAAATTTCTCTTAGTTACGGTGAGTGCGGTGACTCCTGTCGCATGAGGATGCTGGACCAGGACTCGGAGATCCTCCGTCTGCGCAAGGAATCCAGAGACAAGGATGACCACCTCAGAGAGATGGAGAAGAAAACAGAGGTATGCTGAGAACGTCTGGAAAAACCAGAAAGAGAATAAACTGAGGAAACAAAAATCAGTACAAACACAAAGGCTGTTCTTGAAAAAAGCTAAAAGTTATTCTTTGAAAGAGTCGGATGTAATACCTTTTTCATTACCTATTGTTACAGCTACATCAAGGGATAGCCCAAAAATTAGGAGCAGTTAAGTAGTACATATGAAGATAAAAGCTGTTCTTGCGAAAAAGGGATAAGAAGCTATCAGCTAACAGGAAGTGCTGTAGTCCAATGGTTTACCGTGTTCGACAAAAGCTGTTCTGGATGTCTCCAAAAAAACTAAAAGAAATTCTTTGAAAGAGTCAAGAGTTAATATCTCTTTCTTATAGTAAGGCCAAAAAAATAAAAAATACTCGGTCTCTGGTCAGTGGGTACGTCGATTTTAAGCATGCGCGTCAACCTTTTTTTTCCTTCAAATTAACACGGAAGCTACAACAGCGCCCTCTATTGCCGCACCTCCTCAAATTTTTGTACCAAGGAGCACCAAGGAATGGAGAAATTACACCAAGGCAAATGATAAAGGGCACCAAGGCATATTATGGAGGACACCAATGTTTAATGAGGACACAAAAAAGCAAAAAGCAAAATAATACCCACCTTGTCTGTACAATTCAAGCTTAAAAAAAAAAAAAGCCCCCCCCCCCCCCCAAAAAACCGTCACCACATCAATTCTAGAACTTCGGTCTGACCAGAGACCGACTATTTTTTTTTTTTGGCCTAACAGCTACTGCTTAAGTGCCACGAGACTAAAATAAGACTTAGCAAGCCTAGTAAAGCTGGTCCCAGAGTGCACTCCATTCTATTCAATTGGTTCAGAATGGCTATTCACTGGAAGTCTTTTCATGCATCTGGGATTTAGCCCACTCATTGGCATTACGGGGTAATCCTATATGATAGCACTGCCCGGCTCACAAGTGACAATCATTGAGTCAGTCAGTCAGTCAGTGAGATAGGTACAAAGAGACACTAGGCTGGCCCTCTGGAATCAGCAACAAGACAAGATTTTTCAAGAAGTCTCTGGAAAAGGCAAATATCTTCTTAAAACGAAGGAGAATTCTAAGTTAAGCATCTCAACTTTTCTTGATTCTCTGCAGCTGATGCACGAGCGTCAGGAGAGCCAGAACAAGACGGACCTGCTGATGTCAGCCCTGATGGCCATGCAGGACCGGACGGCCAAGCTGGAGACCAGCCTGAGCGCGGAGACACGTCTCAAGCTGGACCTGTTCTCGGCGCTGGGCGACGCCCGCAGGCAGATGGAGATCATGCAGAGTGAGTATACGATTATTCTTGTGATTGGTTAAGCGTCCCTCTTTCCTGAGCTGGAGTCTAGCCTGAGCGTTGAGACACGCCTCAAGCTGGACCTGTTCTAATGTCTTGGTCTGGAGACCATCTGGAGACCTGGTTTAGGTGATCTAGGTTTTGATCTCGTCTTGGACCTATCAGTCTCAGTTTCTCAAAGTCCCCCTGTCCTGACCTGGAAACTAGCCTGAGCGTTGAGACACGCCTCAAGCTGGACCTGTTCTCATGTCTTGGTCTGGAGACCATCTGGAGACCTGGTTTAGCTGGTCTAGGTTTTGATCTCGTCTTGGACCTTTAAGTCTCAGTGTCTCAAAGTCCCCCTGTCCTGAACTGAAGACTAGCCTGAGCGCTAAGACTCGCCTCAAGCTGGACCTGTTCTCATGTCTTGGTCTGGAGACCATCTGGAGACCTGGTTAAGCTGGTCTAGGTTTTGATCTCGTCTAGGACCTACAAGTCTCAGTGTCCGAAGTCCCCATGCCCTGAACTGAAGACTAGCCTGAGCGCTGAGACACACCTCAAACTGGCCCTGTTCTCATGTCCTGGTCTGGAGACCATCTGGAGACCTGGTTTAGCTGGTCTAGGTTTTGATCTCGTCTAGGACCTTTAAGTCTCAGTGTCTCAAAGTCCCCATGTCCTGAACTGAAGACTAGCCTGAGCGCTAAGACTCGCCTCAAGCTGGACCTGTTCTCATGTCTTGGTCTGGAGACCATCTGGAGACCTGGTTAAGCTGGTCTAGGTTTTGATCTCGTCTAGGACCTATAAGTCTCAGTGTCTCGAAGTCCCCATGTCCTGAACTGAAGACAAGCCTGAGTGCTGAGACACTTGGCCTGTTCTCAGGTCTTGGTCTGGAGACCATCTGGAGACCTGGTTTAGCTGGTCTAGCTTTTAACCTCATCTTGGACTTTTGAGTCTCAATGTCTCGCAATCTCAGTCCAAGACCAATGCGACTGAAATACTTTTTCCAGCCCGGATTTATCATCAATTTTCATCAGGAAATGCATTTCGTGTTTTTTCTGACTTGATAGAGTTTCTAGTGCAGCCTTATTAAATTCAATATGGTACTATAGACTCCATTCACAAGTACCCCCTCAACGGTTACAAAGGGAGAGTTGGGGGAGACCACTGGGCGGGAGCCTGGTGCTCACGTTTGTGCACATTCAAAATAAAACAGGTCGTGTGTGTACTTTGTGCCATATGCACAGGGATCAGTACGCGCACGCCGTGTATCATGTCCACTGGGATCTCAAAAGCGTTAAACAAGGGCAGTCTGCTGTTCGTGCATGTCCGTTGGGAAAATTGAGAATATCCCGAAACTATCATCACAATATGGTTGGGTGTTACTCTGCAATGCCATTCTGAAACGGCCGTCAGGTTTTTTTCAAAATTTTTATATTAATCTCTCTGTTTCTTTCCTTCGTTTTTTTTTTTCAGCTGAGCTGATGAAGAAAGAGCGTGAGATCCACGACCTCAAGACCAAGATCGCCGAGCACATGGCCGTCATGCCGCAGAGCAACTACTCCGGCTCGGGCTCGCCGATCTCCGGCACTCCGCGCTACTCCGTCAACTTTGTCAGCTCGGAGGAGACCGGCCCCATCCTCCCCATGGGTGTGCCGGTCTCCCAGGGCATGGGGCCGCCACCGGGCGTGGCCTCGGCCTCCTCGACCCCGGTCTCCGCGCCCCAGGGCTCCTCCTCCTCCCAGTCCCCCTCGCCCTCGGTCAGCCCCGTGCCGAGCCTGGGGAACGGGAAGTCGGTCCTGGATCCCAACGCGGCTGTGTACAGGCCCAAGAGCAACTAGAGGGTTTAACGATCTAGCGGAGAGAGTAGGAATTAGCATAGTATAAACAGGTGCATTTAGAACAGGTTGTCTTTGAGTTGTAAGGTTACTGATGAGTTGCTGGGCAGTGCTGCTTCTTGGCAAAAGTTTCAGCAGTTCTCTCTCAGAAGTGTCAAATGCATGGTGCAGCAAAGTATCGTAGGAAACATGTTTTTCTTGTCTTTAGGGGACTGTCTGTTTTCATTAACAAAGATTGATTACCGAACAGCTACACTATTTCTAAAACCTGGCTTGCAGGTTTAGTATTGGCTCAACGGACATGAAAACACTAGTTTTGAGGTTGGAGCCGAGGTTTGGAAATGGCACTACAACACAAACATTATATCCAAGGAAGTACTACGATTTGACCCATTTTTTAAAACGAAACAAAAACACCACACTTCTGGCAAAATTCACGGCGTTACTTACAGTCATGCTAACTTCAAAATAATGCATGAACTAAAACCACTGATCATTTCGGAGTGCATGGGGACTTTTTTCATATGACAAGCTTAAGTGAATCAAGGAAACGCAGAGGACTATTATTATAAAGTGTTGACCAAATTTGAAAACTTAACAAATGTCTTTATAAGACTGGTTTTGTTGGAAGTAGTCACGCTATTATCTGTCAGTGGGGAGCACTGCCCAGCAGCACAAAGGAGGAAGATACGCCTCTGGCCGTTGGTTTTCTTCAGGTCTTTGTAAATGAACGTTTGCATTTGCTTCCATTTTTTCTGGCAATGAAACCAAGGATTCCTCAAAAGGGCACAGGCACTGTAGCTCCGAACCCTAAAAGTTGCCCACAGGTCGACATGCGATTTGCTAGCGCCAGGACAGAACTGCCAGCATCAAGCAGAAAAGTCTGCTCTGGTCACAGAACTGAGAAATCGCATAATTCTCATGGAACAAGTGGCATCTCGACACAAAATAATCACAAACATGCTGACACGACGATTCCAAGGCACAGGCATTCATGTGACTTCTTTAACAATACTTGTTAAAGCGTGTTGATAACAATCAAACAACACTCCACGGCCACACCTGTTCATTCAGCCGTTTTCGTCGCATGCTGATTGACTGCACAATTGCGATTGATTCCCGCCTGTCGGAAACACGTCGCAGAAGTTTAAATGTTTCTACTCTTGCGACTGTTGATATTTTTTTAGCGCCGACTGATGCCGAACATCTTAATATCGTCGCAGTTACACTCGGGTCATAAATAATCAGTGACTAGATTGTTCCCGACGGTTGTGGCTCAGGCACAGCTTGATCCTGAAAAGTTCCGCCCCGACCGTTCTGGTCATCGCAAGGTCGACCTAAGGGCAGCTTAAGTAACCTAGCAGGACAAGATGATGAATAAAATTTTCAGTTTTAGATGTGGGAGGAAAGGCCTGGACCAAAAACCCAATCCACATGTTGGCCCGGCCGGGAATCGAACCCAAGTCACAACGGTTGAGGGGGCGGAAAGAACCGCTGCGCCAACCCAACTCCTGTTTCGCTAGGTCACTAGCCATTCAGTATCCACTCTTGTACTCATGCCAAAATATGAAGCACCCATATCCAAATGCAAACTAAAGATCTCTTCAAACCAATAGCCAGATGTGTCATTTACCGTTCATTTTAGCCGGTACCCTGCTCTCTCCCCCTCTCAGTCTCTATCTCTGTAATTGTCGAGTAACGTAGTACTGTATCAAGATGGGCTCTCTACAGAAAACTAACCTATATACACGGCCTGATTGATGTCTGTTTCATCAACGGCTATCGTATATATATTACCATGTGCTTTGTCTTAAACTCGACCCAACAGCACGCATGCGTGTGGTGTTTTCGATGAAAAACAAAGTATTGCTATTTTTGCCATTACATTGCTTAACTGTTGTTGTTTTTTGTTGTTTTTTTCCTTGAAAAAAAACTTTGTCGTTGTTAAATGTGCTTTAGTAGAAGCGGAGTTAACAAGGTTTCAGAATACACGACGAAATGCAAGGCAAATCTGTTCTAGGCAACAAGACCGTATTGCGATGTCCTGTTTTTCCAATTTTCTCTTCAAGTTTTCTAACTGTTCTCGAGTTGATCAGAAGTTCAAACTGAATTCTCTAAACATTTTCGGTCACTTTTGAAAGTCCCACTTCAGTTGCGAACGTAAATCTTTCTGGAAATAAAAAATTGGGTAAACAAAACTGACAGCAAATGTTCAAGAAACACAGAGGCAAATGTGACTTGAAATAACCTTGAAAACAACTAAATTTGCCAGCTTATAACGAAACAATTCTGGAAGAATTAGCTCAGGATTCGAGATTAAATTTTAAAAAAAGAGGAAAGTTTATCGTTTTAGACCAGTATTTTTTATTCACTTACCAAGAAAAAGGTTCCTTCTTGTTTCCGAAACAAGGGTGCTTCAAACTATTTTAGTTGAATTCATTGTTGAAAAAATGTGTGTACTATTCATGTTCCATGTTGGTGTTTAAAATTGACACACAAAGACACGTTGGGGTCTTCCAGGATTCACAGACACGTCACACAC
Source organism: Patiria pectinifera (assembly GCA_029964075.1). NCBI lineage: Eukaryota > Metazoa > Echinodermata > Asteroidea > Valvatida > Asterinidae > Patiria > Patiria pectinifera. The sequence goes on from CM057140.1 coordinate 2,201,383, forward strand.
TTTTTTGGTTTTGGCACCTTTTCTAGCCTAAAAAAACTTTTGAACTTTTTCAGTTAAAAGAAGTTTGTATTTTGAAAACTGTTTCAGCTTGTCTGGACTGTAAAATTGAAGGCTTTCTTCCTCACATTTGGAAGAAGAGAAATGCCAAACTATCAGAAAAAAAAACGAACAATTTTTTTGGTCTGCTATTAATTTTCCTTTTCACTGATTATATTTCAATGTTCTTTGGTTTGCCAAGAAGTGGATGGAAATTTGTTTCGATACAAGTTCTAATAAATAGTCAAACTGCAGCAATTATTTATATTTTAAATGAATTTATTTTTGTTTACAAGAGCATGAAGAAACCCTATTCCAACAAAACACAAAAAGATATATTTACCAAATTACGAATACTATTTTGTTTTGAAAAGGTTTGTTCAAAGACTGTGATTGATTGTCCCTGTATTTTGTTCAGAATAATTTGTGAAAATGTCAACAAAGTTGTTTATATATGTTACGAATTTGACTTGAAAAGTTGAAATTGATACAAAAACAGACTATTTTTCAAGCTTTATTGGGAAAAAAGATGTTTCCCTTCGTGAAAGTAAGTCGTATTTGTCCCCATATAAATTGAGAGGTTTTGGTTGATTTCAACTACAAAAGGTGAAAAAGGAAACAGCAAAAATTTCAAACAATTTCAAAACTTTTGAAACTACAGAAACTGAAACGAAACCTACCTGGTACCTTGCAAAAGAATCACTGGTGCCCATTCGATTGCAAATATTCAAATTTAACTTTGGATTAAGTAATGTCATTCTATTGCATAATAATTCTGGTGAGCAACAAAAGACGACAGAAAAACTCAAAGCTTGAATGTTTTTTCTTTTTTTCATGAATTAAATATTTGATTTCAAGTCATTTCTGTAATTTGAATATTTTGGTTTGATTTTAATTTAATTTTCTTGTTACTTTATATTGTTCCGACTTTGAACTGTCAAATGTCTGTAACAAAATATTGATCCAGTAAGCCCATCCCATTCATTGTTTTGAACCAATCACAACCGTGATTAGTGTACTCGCATATGCATAAGTGGGCGGGGCCTAATTATGGATCAATATATTGTTAGTCTACCCAACTGCTCTCATTGGTTAAACATGTGAGCCAATCCAGTAAGCCCCGCCCATGAATTGTTTTGAACCAATCACAGCCGTGATTAGTGACTTGCATATGCATAAGTGGGCGGGGCCTAATCGATCAATATATTGTTAGTTTACACAACTGCTCTCATTGGTTAAACATGTCGGCATCTTTGCATAAAGATCAGAAGTTATTATGTAGGAAGAAAAGGTGTGGTTATATTCATAATCAGCTTTTATTGACCTACAAGGAATATTTAAAACGGTTCTCAAATAACAGGACAAGGATGTATTTTCTAGTAAGAAACTTTTGACTTTTACAAAAAGGAGAATTTAGGAAAATAGATGCTAGATATTTTGGTACTCACAAATTAGTTTCGTGAATTGTGAACAGAAACCTCAGCTGAAAAAAAAACTTGAAAACAAACTTGCAAGCAAACTACCTCCCTTGCTAGGTTTGCTGCCAGCTCATTTTTGCTTAGCCAAAATGTGATTATGTGCTAAGCATGTTAATGAAACCGGTCAGGCCTCTTACATTTCACTGATGTACTTGCTGGTCATCACATCAAACTTCACCTCTGACCTTTATGCAAATACCATTGTTACCTTTGACCTCTGGTGCTCTTTCATTGGACATCAACTTTTGCTTTGTCCCCTGACCATTTTTTGCCTTCGTACGAGTCATTGTATTTCGCTTTTTGATGCTAAGCCCTGTGTGCAGGAACCCAATTTCATGGCGCCACTAACCCCACAAGTTTTAGCTGGTCACCATCTGTAAAATACCATGTGAAAGTATAGTTTACTGGTTTCCAGTATTATTTTTGCTAAGTGAGTTAACTTACTGAGCAGTATTTTGCCTGGTAACCATTAAAATGCCAAGCCATATTATTACTTCTCACAGGTTCCCGGCTAAGTTTCTGCTAAGCCAGTTTACTTCCTAAGCAGTATTGTGCCTGGTAACCGTTAGAATACCATGCTATAGTATTCTTCTCACTGGTCCCAGGCTAAGTTTCTGCTAAGCGAGTTGACTTGCTAAGCAGTATTGTGCCTGGTTTCCATCTTTAAATTACCATGCCATAGTATTGCTTCTCACTGGTTCCCGGCCTCTCTACACTAAGCAGTATTGTGCCTGGTTACCATCTATCCAATTCCAGTCACGCTATTGCTTTTCACTGGTTCCCGCCTATGTGCTAACCAAATTGGTAAGCAGTTTTTGTGGTGGTTAGCTGGCTCATGTGACCGGGTTCTGCGCTTCTGCCTTCGCATTGTACGTGGATTGTGTATTGGTTAATAGCAAGGCTTGTCTTTGCCAAATGGTGGCAAAAAGTTAACATTAAAAAATTGTGTGTTGCAAAAAAAAAGTTGTGGGTGTCGTTCCTTTATATTTTCCATTTAAAAGGACCCTATTCAGACATCTTCATTGAACACCTCAAGCAATATTTTTGAAATTGATCTGCTATCCAGCCTTACCAATGACTTTTGGAATTAATGCGCAAGGAATTAATATTTCTGACATATTTTGCATCAAATTTTTGATGAAATGCTTCTGTTGAATGGCACATCAGTCCCATGTAGGAGAAGTTATGTGTTCTAGGGACCCTGAGGCATCTTTCCCGCAAATTTCAAGAAATTTAATTTTTCAACCAAATGTTTCAGTTTTGGCCCAAAAATGAATTTTTGCAAACTCCTCAGCAATGCATACGGAGGCTTTGGGACCATGATTTCATATTCAGACCGGCAAAATTTGCTAAATTTTGGCCAAAATTGTGACATTATTGGGTAACAATTCATATATTTGACCTATTTTACCTCAAATTGACAACGTAATTCCTTTTTAAAGGCCTATCTGTCCAATGTAGGAGTGGAAACGTGTTCTAGGGAGAAGCATCTTCTCAGCAAGTTTCAAGCAATTTCATTTTTTGGCCGAATTGAAAAAAAATATAAGGGGTTAGGCCAAAAAAAATAATAAGTTGGTCTCTGGTCAGCGCGCGCATCGATTTTTTTCCCAAAATGTTCCGCGGTAGCTCCAACAGCGCACTCTATTTCCGCACCTCCTCAATTTTTTTACCAAAGAGCACCAAGGAATGGGAAATTGCACCAAGGCAAATGATCGAAAGCACCAAGGCAAATTATGGAGGACACCAATGTTCATGAGGGCACCAAAAAAGCAAAATAGTACCCCACCTTGCTGTACAATCCAAGCTTGAAGAAAAAAAAAAAAAAGAAAAAAAAAGCCGCGTGGCCGCGTCAATTCTGGAACTTTGGTCAGACCAGAGACCGAATATTTTTTTTTTTGGCCTTAGCCTTACTTTTTTGTCGATTTTGGCCAAAAAATGAATTTTCTCCAAATTACTCAGAAATGCTTAAGGATGCTTTGGGAGCATGATTTAATATTCAGACCGGCGAAATTGACTAAATTTTGGCCAAAATTGTGACATTACTGGGTAAAAATTCATATATTTGACCCAATTTACCTCAAATTGTTGACGTAATATTTCCTTTTTAAAGGCCTATCTGTCCAATGTAGGAGTGGAAACGTGTTCTAGGGACCCTGAGGTATCTTCCTAGCAAGTTTCAAGAAATTTCATTTTTTGGCCAAAATTGAAAAAATGTAAGGGGTAAGCCTTACTTTTTTTCGATTTTGGCCAAAAAGTGAATTTTCTCCAAATTACTCAGAAATGCTTAAGGATGCTTTGGGAGCATGATTTAATATTCAGACCGGCAAAAGTTGCTCAATTTTGGCCAAATTTGTGACATTATTGGGTAAAAATTCATATATTTGACCTATTTTACCTCAAATTGTGGACGTAATACTTCCTTTTTAAAGGCCTATCTGTCCAATGTAGGAGTGGAAACGTGTTCTAGGGACCCTGAGGTATCTTCCTAGCAAGTTCCAAGAAATTTCATTTTTTGGCCAAAATTGAAAAAAATGTAAGGGGTTAGCCTTACTTTTTTTTCGATTTTGGCCAAAAAATGAATTTTCTCCAAATTACTCAGAAATGCTTAAGGATGCTTTGGGAGCATGATTTAATATTCAGACCGGCGAAATGGACTAAATTTTGGCCAAAATTGTGACATTATTGGGTAAAAATTCATATATTTGACCTAATTTACCTCAAATTGTCGACGTAATATTTCCTTTTTAAAGGCCTATCTGTCCAATGTAGGAGTGGAAACGTGTTCTAGGGACCCTGAGGTATCTTCCTAGCAAGTTTCAAGAAATTTCATTTTTTGGCCAAAATTAAAAAAATGTAAGGGGTAAGCCTTACTTTTTTTTTGATTTTGGCCAAAAAATGAATTTTCTCCAAATTACTCAGAAATGCTTAAGGATGCTTTGGGAGCATGATTTAATATTCAGACCGGCGAATTGACTCAATTTTGGCCAAAATTGTGACATTATTGGGTAAAAATTCATATATTTGACCTAATTTACCTCAAATTGTCGACGTAATATTTCCTTTTTAAAGGCCTATCTGTTCAATGTAGGAGTGGAAACGTGTTCTAGGGACACTGAGGTATCTTCCTAGCAAGTTTCAAGAAATTTCATTTTTTGGCCAAAATTGAAAAAAATGTAAGGGGTAAGCCTTACTTTTTTTTTGATTTTGGCCAAAAAATGAATTTTCTCCAAATTACTCAGAAATGCTTAAGGATGCTTTGGGAGCATGATTTAATATTCAGACCGGCAAAAGTTGCTCAATTTTGGCCAAATTTGTGACATTATTGGGTAAAAATTCATATATTTGACCTATTTTACCTCAAATTGTGGACGTAATACTTCCTTTTTAAAGGCCTATCTGTCCAATGTAGGAGTGGAAACGTGTTCTAGGGACCCTGAGGTATCTTCCTAGCAAGTTCCAAGAAATTTCATTTTTTGGCCAAAATTGAAAAAAATGTAAGGGGTTAGCCTTACTTTTTTTTCGATTTTGGCCAAAAAATGAATTTTTTCCAAATTACTCAGAAATGCTTAAGGATGCTTTGGGAGCATGATTTAATATTCAGACCGGCGAAATTGACTCAATTTTGGCCAAAATTGTGACATTATTGGGTAAAAATTCATATATTTGACCTAATTTACCTCAAATTGTCGACGTAATATTTCCTTTTTAAAGGCCTATCTGTCCAATGTAGGAGTGGAAACGTGTTCTAGGGACCCTGAGGTATCTTCCTAGCAAGTTTCAAGAAATTTCATTTTTGGCCAAAATTGAAAAATGTAAGGGGTAAGCCTTACTTTTTTCTGATTTGGCCAAAAAAAATTTTCTCCAAATTACTCAGAAATGCTTAAGGATGCTTTGGGAGCATGATTTAATATTCAGACCGGCAAAGTTTGCAAGTTGCTCATTTTGGCCAAAATTGTGACATTATTGGGTAAAAATTCATATATTTGACCTAATTTACCTCAAATTGTCGACGTAATATTTCCTTTTAAAGGCCTATCTGTCCAATGTAGAGTGGAAACGTGTTCTAGGGACCCTGAGGTATCTTCCTAGCAAGTTTCAAGAAATTTCATTTTTGGCCAAAATTCAAAAAATGTAAGGGGTAAGCCTTACTTTTTTGATTTTTGCCAAAAAATGAATTGTATCCAAATTACTCAGAAATGCTTAAGGATGCTTTGGGAGCATGATTTAATATTCAGACCGGCAAAATTGACTCAATTTTGGCCAAAATTGTGACATTATTGGGTAAAAATTCATATATTTGACCTAATTTACCTCAAATTGTCGACGTAATATTTCCTTTTTAAAGGCCTATCTGTCCAATGTAGAAGTGGAAACGTGTTCTAGGGACCCTGAGGTATCTTCCTAGCAAGTTTCAAGGAAATTAATTTTTTGGCCAAAATTGAAAAAAATGTAAGGGGTAAGCCTTACTTTTTTTTCGATTTTGGCCAAAAAATGAATTTTCTCCAAATTACTCAGAAATGCTTAAGGATGCTTTGGGAGCATGATTTAATATTCAGACCGGCGAAATTGACTCAATTTTGGCCAAAATTGTGACATTATTGGGTAAAAATTCATATATTTGACCTAATTTACCTCAAATTGTCGACGTAATATTTCCTTTTTAAAGGCCTATCTGTCCAATGTAGGAGTGGAAACGTGTTCTAGGGACCCTGAGGTATCTTCCTAGCAAGTTTCAAGAAATTTCATTTTTTGGCCAAAATTGAAAAAAATGTAAGGGGTAAGCCTTACTTTTTTTCGATTTTGGCCAAAAAATGAATTTTCTCCAAATTACTCAGAAATGCTTAAGGATGCTTTGGGAGCATGATTTAATATTCAGACCGGCAAAAGTTGCTCAATTTTGGCCAAAATTGTGACATTATTGGGTAAAAATTCATATATTTGACCTAATTTACCTCAAATTGTCGACGTAATATTTCCTTTTTAAAGGCCTATCTGTCCAATGTAGGAGTGGAAACGTGTTCTAGGGACCCTGAGGTATCTTCCTAGCAAGTTTCAAGAAATTTCATTTTTTGGCCAAAATTGAAAAAATGTAAGGGGTAAGCCTTACTTTTTTTCGATTTTGGCCAAAAAATGAATTTTCTCCAAATTACTCAGAAATGCTTAAGGATGCTTTGGGAGCATGATTTAATATTCAGACCGGCGAAATTGACTAAATTTTGGCCAAAATTGTGACATTATTGGGTAAAAATTCATATATTTGACCTAATTTACCTCAAATTGTCGACGTAATATTTCCTTTTTAAAGGCCTATCTGTCCAATGTAGGAGTGGAAACGTGTTCTAGGGACCCTGAGGTATCTTCCTAGCAAGTTTCAAGAAATTTCATTTTTTGGCCAAAATTGAAAAAAATGTAAGGGGTAAGCCTTACTTTTTTTTCGATTTTGGCCAAAAAATGAATTTTCTCCAAATTACTCAGAAATGCTTAAGGATGCTTTGGGAGCATGATTTAATATTCAGACCGGCGAATTGACTCAATTTTGGCCAAAATTGTGACATTATTGGGTAAAAATTCATATATTTGACCTAATTTACCTCAAATTGTCGACGTAATATTTCCTTTTTAAAGGCCTATCTGTCCAATGTAGGAGTGGAAACGTGTTCTAGGGACCCTGAGGTATCTTCCTAGCAAGTTTCAAGAAATTTCATTTTTTGGCCAAAATTGAAAAAATGTAAGGGGTAAGCCTTACTTTTTTTTTGATTTTGGCAAAAAAATGAATTTTCTCCAAATTACTCAGAAATGCTTAAGGATGCTTTGGGAGCATGATTTAATATTCAGACCGGCGAATTGACTCAATTTTGGCCAAAATTGTGACATTATTGGGTAAAAATTCATATATTTGACCTAATTTACCTCAAATTGTCGACGTAATATTTCCTTTTTAAAGGCCTATCTGTTCAATGTAGGAGTGGAAACGTGTTCTAGGGACACTGAGGTATCTTCCTAGCAAGTTTCAAGAAATTTCATTTTTTGGCCAAAATTGAAAAAAATGTAAGGGGTAAGCCTTACTTTTTTTTCGATTTTGGCCAAAAAATGAATTTTCTCCAAATTACTCAGAAATGCTTAAGGATGCTTTGGGAGCATGATTTAATATTCAGACCGGCGAAATGGACTAAATTTTGGCCAAAATTGTGACATTATTGGGTAAAAATTCATATATTTGACCTAATTTACCTCAAATTGTCGACGTAATATTTCCTTTTTAAAGGCCTATCTGTCCAATGTAGGAGTGGAAACGTGTTCTAGGGACCCTGAGGTATCTTCCTAGCAAGTTTCAAGAAATTTCATTTTTTGGCCAAAATTGAAAAAATGTAAGGGGTAAGCCTTACTTTTTTTTTGATTTTGGCCAAAAAATGAATTTTCTCCAAATTACTCAGAAATGCTTAAGGATGCTTTGGGAGCATGATTTAATATTCAGACCGGCAAAAGTTGCTCAATTTTGGCCAAAATTGTGACATTATTGGGTAAAAATTCATATATTTGACCTATTTTACCTCAAATTGTGGACGTAATACTTCCTTTTTAAAGGCCTATCTGTCCAATGTAGGAGTGGAAACGTGTTCTAGGGACCCTGAGGTATCTTCCTAGCAAGTTTCAAGAAATTTCATTTTTTGGCCAAAATTGAAAAAAATGTAAGGGGTAAGCCTTACTTTTTTTTCGATTTTGGCCAAAAAATGAATTTTTTCCAAATTACTCAGCAATGCTTAAGGATGCTTTGGGAGCATGATTTAATATTCAGACCGGCGAAATTGACTAAATTTTGGCCAAAATTGTGACATTATTGGGTAAAAATTCATATATTTGACCTAATTTACCTCAAATTGTCGACGTAATATTTCCTTTTTAAAGGCCTATCTGTCCAATGTAGGAGTGGAAACGTGTTCTAGGGACCCTGAGGTATCTTCCTAGCAAGTTTCAAGAAATTTCATTTTTTGGCCAAAATTGAAAAAAATGTAAGGGGTAAGCCTTACTTTTTTTTCGATTTTGGCCAAAAAATGAATTTTCTCCAAATTACTCAGAAATGCTTAAGGATGCTTTGGGAGCATGATTTAATATTCAGACCGGCAAAAGTTGCTCAATTTTGGCCAAAATTGTGACATTATTGGGTAAAAATTCATATATTTGACCTAATTTACCTCAAATTGTCGACGTAATATTTCCTTTTTAAAGGCCTATCTGTCCAATGTAGGAGTGGAAACGTGTTCTAGGGACCCTGAGGTATCTTCCTAGCAAGTTTCAAGAAATTTCATTTTTTGGCCAAAATTGAAAAAAATGTAAGGGGTAAGCCTTACTTTTTTTCGATTTTGGCCAAAAAATGAATTTTCTCCAAATTACTCAGAAATGCTTAAGGATGCTTTGGGAGCATGATTTAATATTCAGACCGGCGAAATTGACTAAATTTTGGCCAAAATTGTGACATTATTGGGTAAAAATTCATATATTTGACCTAATTTACCTCAAATTGTCGACGTAATATTTCCTTTTTAAAGGCCTATCTGTCCAATGTAGGAGTGGAAACGTGTTCTAGGGACCCTGAGGTATCTTCCTAGCAAGTTTCAAGAAATTTCATTTTTTGGCCAAAATTGAAAAAAATGTAAGGGGTAAGCCTTACTTTTTTTTCGATTTTGGCCAAAAAATGAATTTTCTCCAAATTACTCAGAAATGCTTAAGGATGCTTTGGGAGCATGATTTAATATTCAGACCGGCGAAATTGACTAAATTTTGGCCAAAATTGTGACATTATTGGGTAAAAATTCATATATTTGACCTAATTTACCTCAAATTGTCGACGTAATATTTCCTTTTTAAAGGCCTATCTGTCCAATGTAGGAGTGGAAACGTGTTCTAGGGACCCTGAGGTATCTTCCTAGCAAGTTTCAAGAAATTTCATTTTTTGGCCAAAATTGAAAAAAATGTAAGGGGTAAGCCTTACTTTTTTTTTGATTTTGGCCAAAAAATGAATTTTCTCCAAATTACTCAGAAATGCTTAAGGATGCTTTGGGAGCATGATTTAATATTCAGACCGGCAAAAGTTGCTCAATTTTGGCCAAAATTGTGACATTATTGGGTAAAAATTCATATATTTGACCTCTTTTACCTCAAATTGTGGACGTTATACTTCCTTTTTAAAGGCCTATCTGTCCAATGTAGGAGTGGAAACGTGTTCTAGGGACCCTGAGGTATCTTCCTAGCAAGTTTCAAGAAATTTCATTTTTTGGCCAAAATTGAAAAAAATGTAAGGGGTAAGCCTTACTTTTTTTTCGATTTTGGCCAAAAAATGAATTTTCTCCAAATTACTCAGAAATGCTTAAGGATGCTTTGGGAGCATGATTTAATATTCAGACCGGCGAAATTGACTAAATTTTGGCCAAAATTGTGACATTATTGGGTAAAAATTCATATATTTGACCTAATTTACCTCAAATTGTCGACGTAATATTTCCTTTTAAAGGCCTATCTGTCCAATGTAGGAGTGGAAACGTGTTCTAGGGACCCTGAGGTATCTTCCTAGCAAGTTTCAAGAAATTTCATTTTTGGCCAAAATTTAAAAAAATTGTAAGGGTAAACCTTACTTTTTTTCGATTTTGGCCAAAAAAATGAATTTTCTCCAAATTACTCAGAAATGCTTAAGGATGCTTTGGGAGCATGATTTAATATTCAGACCGGCGAATTGACTCAATTTTGGCCAAAATTGTGACATTATTGGGTAAAAATTAATATATTTGACCTAATTTACCTCAAATTGTCGACGTAATATTTCCTTTTTAAAGGCCTATCTGTCCAATGTAGGAGTGGAAACGTGTTCTAGGGACCCTGAGGTATCTTCCTAGCAAGTTTCAAGAAATTTCATTTTTTGGCCAAAATTGAAAAAAATGTAAGGGGTAAGCCTTACTTTTTTTCGATTTTGGCCAAAAGTGAATTTTCTCCAAATTACTCAGAAATGCTTAAGGATGCTTTGGGAGCATGATTTAATATTCAGACCGGCAAAATTTGCTCAATGTTGGCCTAAATTGTGACATTATTGGGTAAAAATTCATATATTTGACCTAATTTACCTCAAATTGTCGACGTAATATTTCCTTTTAAAGGCCTATCTGTCCAATGTAGGAGTGGAAACGTGTTCTAGGGACCCTGAGGTATCTTCCTAGCAAGTTTCAAGAAATTTCATTTTTGGCCAAAATTGAAAAATGTAAGGGGTAAGCCTTACTTTTTTTTGATTTTGGCCAAAAATGAATTTTTTCCAAATTACTCAGAAATGCTTAAGGATGCCTTGGGAGCATGATTTAATATTCAGACCGGCAAAAGTTGCTCAATTTTGGCCAAAATTGTGACATTATTGGGTAAAAATTTATATATTTGACCTAATTTACCTCAAATTGTCGACGTAATATTTCCTTTTAAAGGCCTATCTGTTCAATGTAGGAGTGGAAACGTGTTCTAGGGACACTGAGGTATCTTCCTAGCAAGTTTCAAGAAATTTCATTTTTTGGTCAAAATTGAAAAAAATGTAAGGGGTAAGCCTTACTTTTTTTTCGATTTTGGCCAAAAAAATGAATTTTCTCCAAATTACTCAGAAATGCTTAAGGATGCTTTGGGAGCATGATTTAATATTAAGACCGGCGAAATTGACTAAATTTAGGCCAAAATTGTGACATTATTGGGTAACAATTTATATATTTGACCTAATTTACCTCAAATTGTCGACGTAATATTTCCTTTTTAAAGGCCTATCTGTCCAATGTAGGAGTGGAAACGTGTTCTAGGGACCCTGAGGTATCTTCCTAGCAAGTTTCAAGAAATTTCATTTTTTGGCCAAAATTGAAAAAAATGTAAGGGGTAAGCCTTACTTTTTTTCGATTTTGGCCAAAAGTGAATTTTCTCCAAATTACTCAGAAATGCTTAAGGATGCTTTGGGAGCATGATTTAATATTCAGACCGGCAAAATTTGCTCAATGTTGGCCTAAATTGTGACATTATTGGGTAAAAATTCATATATTTGACCTAATTTACCTCAAATTGTCGACGTTATACTTCCTTTTTAAAGGCCTATCTGTCCAATGTAAAAGTGGAAACGTGTTCTAGGGACCCTGAGGTATCTTCCTAGCAAGTTTCAAGAAATTTCATTTTTTGGCCAAAATTGAAAAAAATGTAAGGGGTAAGCCTTACTTTTTTTTCGATTTTGGCCAAAAAATGAATTTTCTCCAAATTACTCAGAAATGCTTAAGGATGCTTTGGGAGCATGATTTAATATTCAGACCGGCAAAAGTTGCTCAATTTTGGCCAAAATTGTGACATTATTGGGTAAAAATTCATATATTTGACCTAATTTACCTCAAATTGTCGACGTAATATTTCCTTTTTAAAGGCCTATCTGTCCAATGTAGGAGTGGAAACGTGTTCTAGGGACCCTGAGGTATCTTCCTAGCAAGTTTCAAGAAATTTCATTTTTTGGCCAAAATTAAAAAAATGTAAGGGGTTAGCCTTACTTTGTTGATTTTGGCCAAAAAATGAATTTTCTCCAAATTACTCAGAAATGCTTAAGGATGCTTTGGGAGCATGATTTAATATTCAGACCGGCGAATTGACTCAATTTTGGCCAAAATTGTGACATTATTGGGTAAAAATTCATATATTTGACCTAATTTACCTCAAATTGTCGACGTAATATTTCCTTTTTAAAGGCCTATCTGTTCAATGTAGGAGTGGAAACGTGTTCTAGGGACACTGAGGTATCTTCCTAGCAAGTTTCAAGAAATTTCATTTTTTGGCCAAAATTGAAAAAAATGTAAGGGGTAAGCCTTACTTTTTTTTTGATTTTGGCCAAAAAATGAATTTTCTCCAAATTACTCAGAAATGCTTAAGGATGCTTTGGGAGCATGATTTAATATTCAGACCGGCGAATTGACTCAATTTTGGCCAAAATTGTGACATTATTGGGTAAAAATTCATATATTTGACCTAATTTACCTCAAATTGTCGACGTAATATTTCCTTTTTAAAGGCCTATCTGTCCAATGTAGGAGTGGAAACGTGTTCTAGGGACCCTGAGGTATCTTCCTAGCAAGTTTCAAGAAATTTCATTTTTTGGCCAAAATTGAAAAAAATGTAAGGGGTAAGCCTTACTTTTTTTTTGATTTTGGCCAAAAAATGAATTTTCTCCAAATTACTCAGAAATGCTTAAGGATGCTTTGGGAGCATGATTTAATATTCAGACCGGCAAAAGTTGCTCAATTTTGGCCAAAATTGTGACATTATTGGGTAAAAATTCATATATTTGACCTAATTTACCTCAAATTGTCGACGTAATATTTCCTTTTTAAAGGCCTATCTGTCCAATGTAGGAGTGGAAACGTGTTCTAGGGACCCTGAGGTATCTTCCTAGCAAGTTTCAAGAAATTTCATTTTTGGCCAAAATTGAAAAAAATGTAAGGGGTAAGCCTTACTTTTTTTTCGATTTTGGCCAAAAAATGAATTTTCTCCAAATTACTCAGAAATGCTTAAGGATGCTTTGGGAGCATGATTTAATATTCAGACCGGCGAAATTGACTCAATTTTGGCCAAAATTGTGACATTATTGGGTAAAAATTCATATATTTGACCTAATTTACCTCAAATTGTCGACGTAATATTTCCTTTTTAAAGGCCTATCTGTCCAATGTAGGAGTGGAAACGTGTTCTAGGGACCCTGAGGTATCTTCCTAGCAAGTTCCAAGAAATTTCATTTTTTTGCCAAAATTGAAAAATGTAAGTGGGAAGCCTTACTGTTTTTCTGATTTTGGCCAAAAACTGAATTATCGCAAAATTACTCAGAAATGCTTAAGGATGCTTTGGGAGCATGATTTAATATTCAGACCGGCGAAAGTTGCTCAATTTTTGCCAAAATTGTGACATTATTGGGTAAAAATTCATATATTTGACCTATTTTACCTCAAATTGTCGACGTAATATTTCCTTTTTAAAGGCCTATCTGTCCAATGTAGGAGTGGAAACGTGTTCTAGGGACCCTGAGGTATCTTCCTAGCAAGTTTCAAGAAATTTCATTTTTGGCCAAAATTGAAAAATGTAAGGGGTAAGCCTTACTTTTTTTCGATTTTGGCCAAAAAATGAATTTTCTCCAAATTACTCAGAAATGCTTAAGGATGCTTTGGGAGCATGATTTAATATTCAGACCGGCGAAATTGACTCAATTTTGGCCAAAATTGTGACATTATTGGGTAAAAATTCATATATTTGACCTAATTTACCTCAAATTGTCGACGTAATATTTCTTTTGTAAAGGCATATTTGTCCAATGTAGGAGTGGAAACGTGTTCTAGGGACCCTGAGGTATCTTCCTAGCAAGTTCCAAGAAATTTCATTTTTTGGCCAAAATTGAAAAAAATGTAAGGGGTAAGCCTTACTTTTTTTTCGATTTTGGCCAAAAAATGAATTTTCTCCAAATTACTCAGAAATGCTTAAGGATGCTTTGGGAGCATGATTTAATATTCAGACCGGCGAAATTGACTCAATTTTGGCCAAAATTGTGACATTATTGGGTAAAAATTCATATATTTGACCTAATTTACCTCAAATTGTCGACGTAATATTTCCTTTTTAAAGGCCTATCTGTCCAATGTAGGAGTGGAAACGTGTTCTAGGGACCCTGAGGTATCTTCCTAGCAAGTTTCAAGAAATTTCATTTTTTGGCCAAAATTGAAAAAATGTAAGGGGTAAGCCTTACTTTTTTTTTTGATTTTGGCCAAAAAAATGAATTTTCTCCAAATTACTCAGAAATGCTTCAGGATGCTTTGGGAGCATGATTTAATATTCAGACCGGCGAATTGACTCAATTTTGGCCAAAATTGTGACATTATTGGGTAAAAATTCATATATTTGACCTAATTTACCTCAAATTGTCGACGTAATATTTCCTTTTTAAAGGCCTATCTGTCCAATGTAGGAGTGGAAACGTGTTCTAGGGACCCTGAGGTATCTTCCTAGAAAGTTTAAAGAAATTTCATTTTAAGCCAAATTTGAAAAATGTAAGGGTAAGCCTTACTTTTTTTCGATTTTGGCCAAAAGTGAATTTTCTCCAAATTACTCAGAAATGCTTAAGGATGCTTTGGGAGCATGATTTAATATTCAGACCGGCAAAAGTTGCTCAATTTTGGCCCAAATTGAGACATTATTGGGTAAAATTAATATATTTGACCTGTTTTTCCTCAAATTTCCGACGTAATATTTTTTTTGAAAGGCATATCTTTCCAATGTAGGAGTGGAAACGTGTTCTAGGGACCCTGTGCCCTCTTCCCATCAAGTTACAAGAAATTTCATTTTTTAGCCAAATTTGAAAAAGAAATGTAAGGGGTTAGCCTTACTTTTTTGTAGAATTTTGGCCCAAAAATGAATTTTCTCCAAATTACTCAGAAATGCTTAAGGATGCTTTGGGAGCATGATTTAATATTCAGACCGGCGAATTGACTCAATTTTGGCCAAAATTGGGACATTATTGGGTAAAAATTCATATATTTGACCTAATTTACCTCAAATTGTCGACGTAATATTTTTTTTGAAAGGCATAACTGTCCAATGTAGAGTGGAAACGTGTTCTAGGGACCCTGTGCCATCTTCCCAGCAAGTTTCAAGAAATTTCATTTCCAATCTGAAAAAATGTAAGGGGTAAGCCTTACTATTTTTTCTTTAATTTTGGCCAAAAAATGAATTTTCTCCAAATTACTCAGAAATGCTTAAGGATGCTTTGGGAGCATGATTTAATATTCAGACCGGCGAAATTGACTAAATTTTGGCCAAAATTGTGACATTATTGGGTAAAAATTCATATATTTGACCTAATTTACCTCAAATTGTCGACGTAATATTTCCTTTTTAAAGGCCTATCTGTCCAATGTAGGAGTGGAAACGTGTTCTAGGGACCCTGAGGTATCTTCCTAGCAAGTTTCAAGAAATTTCATTTTTTGGCCAAAATTGAAAAAAATGTAAGGGGTAAGCCTTACTTTTTTTTCCGATTTTGGCCAAAAAATGAATTTTCTCCAAATTACTCAGAAATGCTTAAGGATGCTTTGGGAGCATGATTTAATATTCAGACCGGCAAAATTGACTCAATTTTGGCCAAAATTGTGACATTATTGGGTAAAAATTCATATATTTGACCTAATTTACCTCAAATTGTCGACGTAATATTTCCTTTTTAAAGGCCTATCTGTCCAATGTAGGAGTGGAAACGTGTTCTGGGGACCCTGAGGTATCTTCCTAGCAAGTTTCAAGAAATTTCATTTTTTGGCCAAAATTCAAAAAATTGTAAGGGGTAAGCCTTACTTTTTTTTTGATTTTGGCCAAAAAAATGAATTTTCTCCAAATTACTCAGAAATGCTTAAGGATGCTTTGGGAGCATGATTTAATATTCAGACCGGCGAAATTGACTCAATTTTGGCCAAAATTGTGACATTATTGGGTAAAAATTCATATATTTGACCTAATTTACCTCAAATTGTCGACGTAATATTTCCTTTTTAAAGGCCTATCTGTCCAATGTAGGAGTGGAAACGTGTTCTAGGGACCCTGAGGTATCTTCCTAGCAAGTTTCAAGAAATTTCATTTTTTGGCCAAAATTCAAAAAATGTAAGGGGTAAGCCTTACTTTTTGTTCGATTTTGGCCAAAAAATGAATTTTCTCCAAATTACTCAGAAATGCTTAAGGATGCTTTGGGAGCATGATTTAATATTCAGACCGGCGAAATTGACTCAATTTTGGCCAAAATTGTGACATTATTGGGTAAAAATTCATATATTTGACCTAATTTACCTCAAATTGTCGACGTAATACTTCCTTTTTAAAGGCCTATCTGTCCAATGTAGGAGTGGAAACGTGTTCTAGGGACCCTGAGGTATCTTCCTAGCAAGTTTCAAGGAAATTCATTTTTTGGCCAAAATTGAAAAAAATGTAAGCCTTACTTTTTTTTCGATTTTGGCCAAAAAAATGAATTTTCTCCAAATTACTCAGAAATGCTTAAGGATGCTTTGGGAGCATGATTTAATATTCAGACCGGCAAAAGTTGCTCAATTTTGGCCAAAATTGTGACATTATTGGGTAAAAATTCATATATTTGACCTAATTTACCTCAAATTGTCGACGTAATACTTCCTTTTAAAGGCCTATCTGTCCAATGTAGGAGTGGAAACGTGTTCTAGGGACCCTGAGGTATCTTTCTAGCAAGTTTCAAGTAATTTCATTTTTGGCCAAAATTGAAAAAAATGTAAGGGGTAAGCCTTACTTTTTTTTTGATTTTGGCCAAAAAATGAATTTTCTCCAAATTACTCAGAAATGCTTAAGGATGCTTTGGGAGCATGATTTAATATTCAGACCGGCGAAATTGACTAAATTTTGGCCAAAATTGTGACATTATTGGGTAAAAATTCATATATTTGACCTAATTTACCTCAAATTGTCGACGTAATATTTCCTTTTTAAAGGCCTATCTGTCCAATGTAGGAGTGGAAACGTGTTCTAGGGACCCTGAGGTATCTTCCTAGCAAGTTTCAAGAAATTTCATTTTTTGGCCAAAATTGAAAAAAATGTAAGGGGTAAGCCTTACTTTTTTTTCGATTTTGGCCAAAAAATGAATTTTCTCCAAATTACTCAGAAATGCTTAAGGATGCTTTGGGAGCATGATTTAATATTCAGACCGGCGAAATTGACTAAATTTTGGCCAAAATTGTGACATTATTGGGTAAAAATTCATATATTTGACCTAATTTACCTCAAATTGTCGACGTAATATTTCCTTTTTAAAGGCCTATCTGTCCAATGTAGGAGTGGAAACGTGTTCTAGGGACCCTGAGGTATCTTCCTAGCAAGTTTCAAGAAATTTCATTTTTTGGCCAAAATTGAAAAAAATGTAAGGGGTTAGCCTTACTTTTTTTTCGATTTTGGCCAAAAAATGAATTTTCTCCAAATTACTCAGAAATGCTTAAGGATGCTTTGGGAGCATGATTTAATATTCAGACCGGCGAAATTGACTAAATTTTGGCCAAAATTGTGACATTATTGGGTAAAAATTCATATATTTGACCTAATTTACCTCAAATTGTCGACGTAATATTTCCTTTTTAAAGGCCTATCTGTCCAATGTAGGAGTGGAAACGTGTTCTAGGGACCCTGAGGTATCTTCCTAGCAAGTTTCAAGAAATTTCATTTTTTGGCCAAAATTAAAAAAATGTAAGGGGTTAGCCTTACTTTTTTTTTGATTTTGGCCAAAAAATGAATTTTCTCCAAATTACTCAGAAATGCTTAAGGATGCTTTGGGAGCATGATTTAATATTCAGACCGGCGAATTGACTCAATTTTGGCCAAAATTGTGACATTATTGGGTAAAAATTCATATATTTGACCTAATTTACCTCAAATTGTCGACGTAATATTTCCTTTTTAAAGGCTTATCTGTTCAATGTAGGAGTGGAAACGTGTTCTAGGGACACTGAGGTATCTTCCTAGTAAGTTTCAAGAAATTTCATTTTTTGGCCAAAATTGAAAAAAATGTAAGGGGTAAGCCTTACTTTTTTTTTGATTTTGGCCAAAAAATGAATTTTCTCCAAATTACTCAGAAATGCTTAAGGATGCTTTGGGAGCATGATTTAATATTCAGACCGGCAAAAGTTGCTCAATTTTGGCCAAAATTGTGACATTATTGGGTAAAAATTCATATATTTGACCTAATTTACCTCAAATTGTCGACGTAATATTTCCTTTTTAAAGGCCTATCTGTCCAATGTAGGAGTGGAAACGTGTTCTAGGGACCCTGAGGTATCTTCCTAGCAAGTTTCAAGAAATTTCATTTTTTGGCCAAAATTGAAAAAAATGTAAGGGGTAAGCCTTACTTTTTTTTCCGATTTTGGCCAAAAAATGAATTTTCTCCAAATTACTCAGAAATGCTTAAGGATGCTTTGGGAGCATGATTTAATATTCAGACCGGCGAAATTGACTCAATTTTGGCCAAAATTGTGACATTATTGGGTAAAAATTCATATATTTGACCTAATTTACCTCAAATTGTCGACGTAATATTTCCTTTTTAAAGGCCTATCTGTTCAATGTAGGAGTGGAAACGTGTTCTAGGGACACTGAGGTATCTTCCTAGCAAGTTTCAAGAAATTTCATTTTTTGGCCAAAATTGCAAAAAATGTAAGGGGTAAGCCTTACTTTTTTTTTGATTTTGGCCAAAAAATGAATTTTCTCCAAATTACTCAGAAATGCTTAAGGATGCTTTGGGAGCATGATTTAATATTCAGACCGGCAAAAGTTGCTCAATTTTGGCCAAAATTGTGACATTATTGGGTAAAAATTCATATATTTGACCTAATTTACCTCAAATTGTCGACGTAATATTTCCTTTTTAAAGGCCTATCTGTCCAATGTAGGAGTGGAAACGTGTTCTAGGGACCCTGAGGTATCTTCCTAGCAAGTTTCAAGAAATTTCATTTTTTGGCCAAAATTGAAAAAAATGTAAGGGGTAAGCCTTACTTTTTTTTCGATTTTGGCCAAAAAATGAATTTTCTCCAAATTACTCAGAAATGCTTAAGGATGCTTTGGGAGCATGATTTAATATTCAGACCGGCGAAATTGACTAAATTTTGGCCAAAATTGTGACATTATTGGGTAAAAATTCATATATTTGACCTAATTTACCTCAAATTGTCGACGTAATATTTCCTTTTTAAAGGCCTATCTGTCCAATGTAGGAGTGGAAACGTGTTCTAGGGACCCTGAGGTATCTTCCTAGCAAGTTTCAAGAAATTTCATTTTTTGGCCAAAATTCAAAAAATTGTAAGGTGTAAGCCTTACTTTTTTTGATTTTGGCCAAAAAATGAATTTTCTACAAATTACTCCGAAATGCTTAAGGATGCTTTGGGAGCATGATTTAATATTCAGACCGGCGAAATTGACTAAATTTTGGCCAAAATTGTGACATTATTGGGTAAAAATTCATATATTTGACCTAATTTACCTCAAATTGTCGACGTAATATTTCCTTTTTAAAGGCCTATCTGTCCAATGTAGGAGTGGAAACGTGTTCTAGGGACCCTGAGGTATCTTCCTAGCAAGTTTCAAGAAATTTCATTTTTTGGCCAAAATTGAAAAAAATGTAAGGGGTAAGCCTTACTTTTTTTTTGATTTTGGCCAAAAAATGAATTTTCTCCAAATTACTCAGAAATGCTTAAGGATGCTTTGGGAGCATGATTTAATATTCAGACCGGCGAAATTGACTAAATTTTGGCCAAAATTGTGACATTATTGGGTAAAAATTCATATATTTGACCTAATTCACCTCAAATTGTCGACGTAATATTTCCTTTTTAAAGGCCTATCTGTCCAATGTAGGAGTGGAAACGTGTTCTAGGGACACTGAGGTATCTTCCTAGCAAGTTTCAAGAAATTTCATTTTTTGGCCAAAATTGCAAAAAATGTAAGGGGTAAGCCTTACTTTTTTTTTGATTTTGGCCAAAAAATGAATTTTCTCCAAATTACTCAGAAATGCTTAAGGATGCTTTGGGAGCATGATTTAATATTCAGACCGGCGAAAGTTGCTCAATTTTTGCCAAAATTGTGACATTATTGGGTAAAAATTCATATATTTGACCTATTTTACCTCAAATTGTGGACGTAATACTTCCTTTTTAAAAGCCTATCTGTCCAATGTAGGAGTGGAAACGTGTTCTATGGACCCTGAGGTATCTTCCTAGCAAGTTTCAAGAAATTTCATTTTTTGGCCAAAATTGAAAAAATGTAAGGGGTTAGCCTTACTTTTTTTTCGATTTTGGCCGAAAAATGAATGTTCTCCAAATTACTCAGAAATGCTTAAGGATGCTTTGGGAGCATGATTTAATATTCAGACCGGCGAAATTGACTAAATTTTGGCCAAAATTGTGACATTATTGGGTAAAAATGCATAGATTTGACCTATTTTACCTCAAATTGTGGACGTAATACTTCCTTTTTAAAGGCCTATCTGTCCGATGTAGGAGTGGAAACGTGTTCTAGGGACCCTGAGGTATCTTCCTAGCAAGTTTCAAGAAATCTCATTTTTTGGCCAAAATTGAAAAAATGTAAGGGGTTAGCCTTACTTTTTTTCCGATTTTGGCCAAAGAATGAATTTTCTCCAAATTACTCAGAAATGCTTAAGGATACTTTGGGAGCATGATTTAATATTCAGACCGGCGAAAGTTGCTCAATTTTGGCCAAAATTGTGACATTATTGGGTAAAAATTTATATATTTGACCTATTTTACCTCAAATTGTGGACGTAATACTTCCTTTTTAAAGGCCTATCTGTCCAATGTAGGAGTGGAAACGTGTTCTAGGGACCCTGAGGTATCTTCCTAGCAAGTTTCAAGAAATTTCATTTTTTGGCCAAAATTGAAAAAAATGTAAGGAGTAAGCCTTACTTTTTTTTCGATTTTGGCCAAAAAATGAATTTTCTCCAAATTACTCAGAAATGCCTACGGATGCTTTGGGAGCATGATTTAATATTCAGACCGGCAAAAGTTGCTCAATTTTGGCCAAAATTGTGACATTATTGGGTAAAAATTCATATATTTGACCTATTTTACCTCAAATTGTGGACGTAATACTTCCTTTTTAAAAGCCTATCTGTCCAATGTAGGAGTGGAAACGTGTTCTGGGGACCCTGAGGTATCTTCCTAGCAAGTTTCAAGAAATTTCATTTTTTGGCCAAAATTGAAAAAATGTAAGGGGTTAGCCTTACTTTTTTTTCGATTTTGGCCAAAAAATGAATTTTCTCCAAATTACTCAGAAATGCTTAAGGATACTTTGGGAGCATGATTCAATATTCAGACCGGCGAAATTGACTAAATTTTGGCCAAAATTGTGACATTATTGGGTAAAAATGCATAGATTTGACCTAATTTACCTCAAATTGTCGACGTAATATTTCCTTTTTATAGGCATATCTGTCCAATGTAGGAGTGGAAACGTGTTCTAGGGACCCTGAGGTATCTTCCTAGCAAGTTTCAAGAAATTTCATTTTTCAGCCCAATTTGAAAAAAATGTAAGGGTAAGGCCACAAAAAAAAATATTCGGTCTCTGGTCAGACCAAAGTTCCGGAATTGACGTGGCCACGCGGCTTTTTTTTTTTTTTCCCTTTTTTTCTGTTTTCTTCAAGCTTGGATTGTACAGACAAGGTGTGATACTATTTTGCTTTTTTGGTGTCCTCATGTACATTGGTGTCCTCCATAATTTGTCTTGGTGCTTTCGATCATTTGCCTTGGTGCAATTTCCCATACTTTGGTGCTCTTTGGTAAAAAAAAATTGAGGTGCAGAAATAGAGGGCGCTGTTGGAGCTACTGCGGAACATTTTGGAAAAAAAAAAAGATCGAGGCGCATGATTAAAATCGACCCGCGCGCTGACCAGAGACCGACTAATTTTTTTTTTTGGCCTAACCCCTTGAATTTTTTTGAAATTTGGCCAAAAAATGAAATTGCTCCAAATTACTCAGAAATGCTTACGGATGCTTTGGGACCATGATTTATTATTAAGACTATCAAAATTTGTCGGATTTTGGCCCAAATTGAGACATTATTGGGTAAAAATTAATATTTTACTCGCTGAGCAAATAGAAAAAACTTCAAATGTCGACATGAAACAAGAAAAGTGAAATTTTATGCAAACAAGGAAGCAGGAAGTAAAATTGTGAAGAGCCAAAAAGGTTTCTGTTTTGAAGTATTTTACAATGTTTTATTACTAAAGTTAAAATTACAGATAATCACATAGAAAAGAACGAAAATGAAAATATTGATTTTTTTTCTAACTCCTTACAGAATCATAGGGGACAATACACCACTTTGGTTTCGGGACATTTCCCGTTGCATTAAAGATACTTTTTTTTCTTTAAAAGAATAATTGTAGTCAAGTACTACAAATTACTTTCACAAATGGTATTTTTGTGCTGGAGTAGGCCAACGATACACCATCCATTTTAAGCTCCGCCCACCACATGTACAACACATAATTCTTGGCTGTCATTGGTCAAAAAGTAACTGGGCGGGGCTTATGGGTCGCTCTAATTTGAATAAATGCATAATTCTTGACGACAGTCCATTGATCACATTTTCGCACTTAAGACGATACACATCTCTTTTTTTTTCCAATTTCGACAGGATTTCATCCAATAATTCTGTGATTTTTACTTTTAGAAAATCAGAATAAAAAGTCATCGGTACTTGATTGTTTGCAACATTTTGAGGACTACAAAATAAACAAGAGATGGTACAAAGCTAGCATGATTATATTTACAGAAAATCTAAAGGAAAAAATGAATCGTACATATAATGGTTATCACAAACGGTTAATAAATATCGGTAATAAGGCGGAAAGAATCAAGTAACGGAAAAATACACGTCAGAAAAAAAATAAGCACTGTACAAGGTGTAAAAGAACCATTTTCAGAAAAAAATAAAAGTATGGGTTTTGCATTGTATTTTATGACTTCCTCAAAAGCACTCAACAATTCGGCCATGTTTGGTTTTTTTGGTTAACCACTTCGCGCTGGGATTATTTTGACATTGACCGGACCCAGGCGCGAGATTGTTTTTCACGAACCTCGATGCCAGACGGGTTCAGGCCGTCATTGGCGGGTAGCTAACTCTAATATGTCCGGCCTCGCTCGCTGCGAGCGGGTCGCAGACAGATATTTCCGGCCTCGCTCGTTGCGTGTTTATCTGTCACCCGTTCCGAATACCGCAAATCTTTGCGTGTATACACGGCCTCCGACGTGAACTGGTTAAAGCAGGACCTTTTCAGACCTGTGAATACTTTTTTTTCTTGTGTCATTATTTTTGTTTGTTTATTCTAACCAATCTAATCAGTTTAATTCAGTGATAGAATACCTTAATAAGTTGGATAAACTTTCATAATCCTTTCCCCACAGGAGAAACAAAACTGATGTTGATCAAAAATCACTCAAAACTCCAGCCCTTATTATTTTTGCATTTTGAGTTGTAATACACAAAGTTTTGACCCAAATGACAAATACAGATAAGTAAATATTTTTTTGGTAAAACTTGATGCCACGGTATTCAACTGTAACATAACATACAATATATGGTTGTGGTACGTACAGGTACATACCGGAAAAAAAATACTGCTTTGCTGAAAACTTTCTTGCAAGTAAATAATGTTTATACTGTTTTCTTAAAGTACTCCTAAATTAACGTAAAAATGAATAATTATAAGTACAAATGAAGAAGGCTGAAAGCGAAAAAGTAAATCGTCGGCAAATCAGAGACTCTGACGACATTTTGGAAGAGCTGCAGACTGGCTTCCATATCAGCAACTGAACACAGGTTTGTAAACAATAAATATAAATTTGTCATGCGGTGGGTCGAAAATAAAACAACAAAATTATATTTTTCTCCATTTTTAAGGTGACGGTGATGCTTAAATGCAACAGGTGAGTTGAGCGTTTCAAATATTCATGACTCGTTATTCTCTTGGAAGTTAAAGCAAGTTTTTATTTTTTTTCTCCCGACAAAAGTTCTACTTCAAGAAATTCAAAAAACTATCGAGCTGAGATTAGTCGAGGTTTAAGGCTTAAGACTGGCGGTCATCTACTTCCTCGGTAGTTGTTCAAGTTGTGACCATACCAGTTGTGGAATCTTCCACGCAGATCACATGTAGACACTGTAGCCATCTTGGTCTTGTTCCTCGACTACCAGGCCACCAGTCCACAAACCAATACGTCACTGATACATGTACCAGACTTTTTGGAGGTACTAGATAGTGTCTTTTCTGAAAACTTCTGTACAGTTTCTCTAACTCGGGTGCTCAAAACAAGTTTTTAAACACTTCAGTATTTTGGTTGTTTGGGGACCATCCTGGTTTAGGACACACTTACAATGGTATCACAGTGGCCATCTTGGTCCGGTGCCTCATCTCCCTACTATAGGTTCTTTGTATACCAAGTCAAAATGTCAGACACCAGCCTTTCTTTTGGGTTAGGTCGGGAACCCGAACTTGAAACTCGTTTCAAACCACACATGGTAAGTGTAACAAAGGCGAAAAGCCAAAGCAGCTCGATGTACTAGCTCGTAGGAAGGATCAGTGAAGATCACATTCACGGTACACTGTTCTGTTTGAAGGGCGCCCTCAAGCAGTCTTGCACAGACCCATTAAGCACACCATCAGGCCAAACACCTAGCCTGTGTTCCTGTACAAGCCTGCTTTTGTAGACCAAGTTTAGAACCACAAACCTTTGGCCTTTAACAACTGACTTCGTGAATTCTAATAAACGACGATTTCAAGCATTCCTGCAGCACGTGGCACACTGTTTCTTCACCATCCAAGTTTCGTGTTTTTCCTTCTCCACACTGACAGTTGAAAAACTTTTATACAAAAAAGTCCTGATCCATTCAAGATTCAAAGAGCATTTTCTCTCCACGTCTAAGCGCATTCCTGTCCCTGTGTGTCACTGTGTGTGTTCTGCGGTCCGTCACCCGTTTCGCTTCGTGAGTTCGGTCAGCTCAGTTCTGCCATTTGTGTATGTGTATGCATAGGAAGCCCATGTGTATGTGTTTTATGACCGTGTCTGGTTCCCTACGTCTCATTCTCTCTGTCACTGTGTTCGTCGTCGGTCATGACCGTTACCAGCGTGCCCACCGCCTTGCCGATGTTGTCGGCCATGTGGTGGAGGCTGCCCACCTGACTTGCACCTGTGAAACGAAGAGAACAACTCCAATCAATTATCAGAATGATAGTTGGGGAGTGTGGCCTAGGGGTTAGGTTCGTGACTCACAATCAGAGGGTCAGGGGTTCGAATCCAGCTGCTGGCCGTATGCTGTGTCCTTGGGCAAGCCACTTCACCCCATTTGCCTCTCTCCACCCAGGAGTATAACTGGGTATCGGCATTAGCTGGGAGTAATCTGCGATGGACTAGCATCCCATCCAGGGGGAGTAGAAATATTCTCAGTCGTTTCATGCTACTGAAACCGGAGATAAATGCCGGCCTGATAGGCCACATTGGCTCGTGACAGACTTTACTTACTTTTACAACTGCAAATAATAGTGGCCCATCTTGTGAAAATCAACAGCAATGTATAGTTCAATCCAGGCATGTGATTTCCGTACAACAATACTGCTTACCAGTGGAAGTAGCACCTTTATCATCGGGGATGTTATTGAGTTCTTTGATGACCTGGTCCAGGTCCACCTTACCCCCATCCTCTCGGATGGGGTCGTCTTTGAGATGTGGAGGGGTGTGGGGAGAAGGCTGCATGTGGTCTTCACCTGAAACGGAGCAAAACAGGACAGCAAATTCAGCAAAGAAGTGATGATTGAAGAGAAAAATCTCTAACCCCAGAGACCACAGCAGCCATAATTGAAATGCAAACGCTAGCCACAGACAGCAGGCATTTCTCAACTTGTTTAAGTTTTTAACAACCCTGTCACTCTGTCCAGACATTGAATTTCAAAAAATGACCCCTGGTCTGATGGTTACAGCGTTACTCGTCTGTGATGGTACATGGGTTCGGACCCTAACAGGGGAACACAGCACTTTTGTGTTCTTGGGCAAGACATGTTACCACAACTGTCTCTCTGCACGCAGGAGTATATATGGGCACCTGCACAGCCAGATATCAAATTGCGCTGATCTGGAGCTGCTGCAAAAAAACTGGTCATCATGGCCTGATGAACAGGGGTAACAGTTGTGAAGCGCTCTGGGACTTTGGAATAAAGCGCTATACAAGAACCATATTATTATTATTATTATTATACGTGTAAAGGTACCACTAAGGAGACACGTTATCGTAATTTCTTCACATGGGAGACATCGGTCATTAGAGAGACATTTTGATGTCTCCCTTTAATATGTCACAGCCCCCTATAGAGACACAATTTTATTTGTCGCAATTAGGTTATATCTGTTGCTCGTGGTCTAATTAGTAAACATACCGAAATTCGTGGAAAAAAGGACAAGGGAATATTGGGTTAGGGCATATTTAAGTTTGAAAAATTTTGTGCACAAGTCTGTGGGGATGTTTCCCAAATGTCCAATCCAGGGTAATTATTATCTTCAAGCAAACTTGAATCCTCGATCCTGATTGGTCGATCCATGGCAACAAGCCGTGCTACATATAACCATACCACACGGCCACGGTCCATACCGCACTCCGCGTATTGCGCTATTCTAAGCCTACGTGACGCGATTAGTGCTGCACAATTCACTGTGAATTCAAAAGTTGCGCGTAGGTTACACAGCATGCGTGTTCCAACTTTACTGTGCGTCACGTTTGCTTGAAGATAAATTCGTTATCGCGCTCGCGTATGTGTCCCGCACTACATTATTCCGTGTTCCACTCGCGCTCGCAAGATAACTAATATTATTATTATCATACCAGTTTATGTATGCTGTTTTGAACAGAATGAGAACTTGATTGTCGATAGTGAATGGTTGATACAAGGGGTGGGGATGGGCGTTGACTCTCAAAGTATATGACTTCACTTAAGGCCCATTCAACGATGCACTGATGACTCCAACATGGTTTCGATTTGGACTTACCGGCCATATCGCTGTCGTAGTCACTGGTGCCCCCGTTGGCCGGTGACCGGGCGGACTCCAAGGTGACGTGGGCTGGCAGCCGGCGGGAGCGAGGCAAGGAGCTGATGGAGGAGGTGGGTGAGACGGCGGGGGTGGTGCGGGAGGAGGAGGCTTGAGACGCGCTGCGGTCTGCCGGCTGGAGAAGATGAGGATCAGAGAAAATGAAAGTTTGTGAAAACTTTGCCTCCAAATGTGATGGGTCCTAGGTTCTCCAACCTGTAAATATAACCTGGTGCCCCGCCAAGCTTTCTGAGGCACCCGCCAAGCTTCAAAAGTTGCCGCCATGCTTTAAAAAAAAGGAAAAAATAATTAAAAAAAGACAAACAGGGTATACCTCCAGGGTATATTTTGTCCCGTGAAACTCTGCTGAAAGTACGTAATAACACGCAACACTTGTCAAACTGACAAGCCTGCCCATTGTAGCAATCCATCAGATCAAAAGTCTGGAGGCCAAACTGCCTCAGAGTCCCTGGTCACTGATGTGTTAAAAAAGATGATGCTGAGCCAGTATGGTACTTAACAGTTAGTGTGTTGGAAATGGCCTAAAAGCTGTTATCCGTACACAAATTGCATGTTCATCTGCAAATAGCGCCCCCTAGCATAAAGAAATGTATGACTGCAAATAGCGCCCCTAAAATAATTACAGCGCGAAAACCCAATCCACATATGGGCCCAGGGGATTCGAACCCGGATCACAGCGGTAGAAGGCAAGGAAAGTACCGCTACGCCAACCTGCTACCAGGGTTGTCTAGAAAGTGGCATCCCAAGTCCCAACAGGGAGTCCCTAAATCCCAAATTTATGTCATTTCCTAGAAACTGAGACAGGAAGAAGAAAACCTCCATACCTGTTCGAGGAGTTGTCTGAGTCGTTGTAGCTGAGCTTCCAGCTGCCGGTTATGGTCTTCCAGGATCTGCATGCGGGCCTCCAGGCGACCCTTGTGCTGTCTGAGCAGCTTGGCCTCTGCTACGAGCTCCGTGTCCCGGCCGGGCGAGTGACGGTAGTCCTCCTCTGAGCTGACCTCGGCACGCGTGTGGTCGTCGTTGCGAAGGACGCGCAAGCGGTCCAGCTCGGCAAGGAGAGTTCTGAAAAACAAAATAAAGAAAAAGTTGATAAACATTTGAAAGATTTATTTAAAACTTTAAAAAACCTTATTCAGACGAAGAGAGAAACGGACTGGAGCACGATTGGAAACTCGGGAATACAATATCTGCACTCTACCAAGTTAACCAATGGTCCTGAGATGCCGATCTAACCACACACATTAAATTCTCCTTACCTGTTTTATGCAACCAAGATGAGAATTTGGTTTCATTTCTATGATAATGAATGGAAAGCAGTTTAAATTCTCCCTACCTGTTCCTTTCTGCAAAAGATGAAAATCTGAATTCGATTTTAGAGGATATTTCGGGAAATGCAATGTAAACTCTCTTTGCTTGCTCTCTCCTCAAAATCTGATTTAGCTTTTTTTTGCTTATACTTTGGGAAGCAATATAAATTCTCCTAACATGTTATCGCCTTTCAATATGAGAATTGATTCTGTTTTATGTGATATTTAGGAGAAAGCAATGTAACTTCTCCTTACCTGTTCTCTCCTTTCAATGTGAGAAATTCATTCAGTATTATGTGATATTTAGGGAAATCAATTCAAATTCTCCCTACCTGTTCTCTTCTTCCAAGATGAGAATTTGGTTTTCTAGTTCGCTCCTCTGGTCAGACTCGATAGCTACCACTATTTGTGCAGGGCTTCGCGGCTACAACAAATCAAGGAATTGAAAACAGTCAATGCTTGATACACATGTACTTTCAAAGTCAAAAATATTGCATCTTTTGAGAAAAGGATTCCTCTGGGCCTATTCATGTATCAAGCAAAACGCAAAATAGAAAACCACAAATTTTAGTTCAAATTAGTGTCAATTCCAGGAAGCTGGTAAGCAAAAAATGTTGCTATGCAAATTAATGTACTAAGCAAAAGTTGATTGAGAACCAGTCAAAACCAATGCATATCGTGGTATCTTGGCTGGTAACTGGTTGTTGCTTAGCAGATCTTTTCAGTGCTATGCGAGTTGGTGTTTATGCTTACCACAGAAGACACATCTCCTCCTAAGCTCTGGCAGTACTGTGCAATCAACTGGTGCTCATCATCCCTGTAATAATCACAATCAGTGAGCACTTGTAAAAACAAACATATACATTGTAATACGTTGTATTTACTTTGTATTACATTTTGTTACACTGTATTACACTGTACTACATTGTGTAAAGGTGCATTTAAATCTTGTTGAATGGTGGTTAGACCATTAGTTCCTGAACTGTCCCAAACTGCCCTACATGTTACATCCTGTACTGCCCAAACTACTCTGCCTGTTACTCCCTGTACTGCCCCAAACCACCCTGCCTTCTACTCCCTGTACTGCCCTAAACCGCCCTGCCTGTTACTCCCTGTACCACCCCAAACCACCCTGCCTGTTACTCCCTGTACTGCCCCAAACCGCCCTGCCTGTTACTCCCTGTACTGCCCCAAACCGCCCTGCCTGTTACTCCCTGTACCACCCCAAACCGCCCTGCCTGTTACTCCCTGTACTGCCCCAAACCGCCCCATCATTCGATACTTTTATGGATTTGACAGGGGATGAATACAGTGTAGTACATATGCACATTGGTAAAAAGGTGCTCCAAACAGTACTCTAAAAGCAAACTTGGCAGATTAATTAATAAATCAATTAATTATTTAATCATAACATTTGTGTCTACTTGTAAGTGGCATGTTATAGCAAAATGAGTCAAGTTAAATATTTGATGATTTCAAATGAAACTACGGACCAATTTCTTTGGCGGTTTTACTAGAAATCGTTTTGATTCCGAAAAAACCAACCACGTTTCAGGAAACCGATGGTATAAGAATTTTTAATTGAGGTCAAGCCGAATGTAAAGTAAAAGTTGAAAGTGTCTACCATTTTCAATCCTAAAACCATTCAAAAGAATTCCTAGTAGACTTTTTAGCATCCAGGAGGATTAAAGTTAATATTAAATTGGCTCGCGGTTAAAAATTCGAGAATTTCTGTGATAACTTACAAGTCCGGGGAAGGCGTGAGGAAAGACCCATGTTGCTCAACTTCGGCTAACCTGAAATTACGGAAATCTAAATGTTAATTTCCAGAAACATACCTTTTCCCAAAATTGAAAACAAAATTAAAAACAAAAATAAACCATATTGTCTTTGTTATACCACTATGCAAATGTTTAGTTAATGTATGCATCTTGCAAACAAAATTAAAATAAAGTGAACATTAATCGTATTTCTTGTGTTACTAGGTTAAATCGACCAATCAAATGAGCTGTTTCATTCACCTGCTGGCATACAGCTCTAATCTGGTATGCATGTCCTGATTGGCCATCTGCTGTGGTGATGTCACAGGTCTGCATAGCAACCGACAAAAGAAAAAAATGGTTCATGCAATGTCATAGACCAATCCGGCACGTTATCAATTCTGACTCGAAGGCCCCCTCCAATGGCAAAAACACTGTGCTAGCTATTGTTCAGATAATCCATCACGGGCAGTTGCTTTGTACAATAGCATTCACAATGATTTCTCCATTGAAGGGGGCCTCATTAGTGTACATGTACATGTGCAGTGAGTGCACATGTACATAAGCAGTGAGTGCACATGTGCATGTACATGTGCAGTGAGTGCACATGTACATGTGCAGTGAGTGCACATGTACATGTACATGTGCAGTGAGTGCACATGTACATGTGCAGTGAGTGCACATGTACATGTGCAGTGAGTGCACATGTACATGTGCAGTGAGTACACATGTACATGTTCAGGGATCACGTGTCCGGTTTGGTCAAATGCCTCACTTGCAATGTCATGCAATGTTGAAGACTGAGTAAATTTATGTTTATTTTTTTTAATTTTTTCATGCCACATACAATGAACAATTGCACAAAATGCTTGGTTGATGGCAAACTCAACGAAGATTATTTGAAAATGATATTCATGTCACTCTAGTCTGTAGGCTCCGATCGTATGACGTCTATGTACCGTGTGACCGTCCGGTTTCCCGCGATCAGCCGCCATTGCAGTAGGCAAGCGTTTGGTTAGCTAACACGTGCGTCGTAGACAGTAGGGCTTCAGTAGACAGTAGGGCTTATTCTCATGTTAAATAACCCCAAATTCAGGTTCAAATGGTCACAACCTGTGCTGTGTATGGTTGTCATAATCGTGCCGATCCAGCACTGGGCGTTTGCCCCGCTTTTTTTTTAGTTTTCTCTATCCATCACAGCTTTGAAGGCATGCCTACTACTTACTGCACGCACCGCTATACGATCTTTGCCTACTACAATGGCGATGCTGACTTTCTGTTACCAAGATGTCGGCTCGGTCACATGCGTCAGTGAGAGCACTATATACGTCCCACTACTACATTAGGGGCGGAGTCAGAGAAGGGAAGGAGGAGGGACTCACGATTCCAGGTCATCGCCTTCTAGTACTGACTGGACGGGCAGGTAGCCCACCCGCGGATGTTTCTGGTAGTAGCGCTTGGACTTGAACTTATTGCGCACCACTTTGGCAAAGTCCCTCACGTCTTCTCCCGAGGTAGTCTGATGAGAACAAAATGAGAGACGAAACTTCAAGGCATATCGAAAATCATTTGCATTTTATTTCTTAAGTAACCGACCAAATAATTATCAAAAAGCTTACTTTGAAATAAAGATCGTACTTTTTGTCTATCCAAATATCGGTTAAAAATGTATTTATAAACTTACTGTTGTACAATACTCCTGCATGGGGTGGGAGTGCTTGTGGTTTTTGGACACTCGTCCTGAGAAGAAGCAGTTCTGCAAGACATAAACAAGGAAATATTAAGAAGATTTGACCAGGCTTGCCGGGAATAATAGAAATATACTGGAATGTCCAAGATGGATTTCATATCATTCCTTTTTTGCAAGAATATTTGATCAGTTGATTTATATTTTTATGTCAGATTTTACATAGATGTTTGTGGGGGAGTGTGGCCTAGTGGTTAGGGTTCATGACTCATGATCAGAGGGTAACGGGTTCGATTCCAGCTGCTGTGTCCTTGGGCAAGCCACTTTACCCCAACTTGCCTCTCTCCACCAAATGGGAACCGGTATTAGCTGGGGAGTAACCTGCGATGGACTAGCATCCCGTCCAGGGGGAATAGAAATATTTCTACGAATCCTGCCACTGACTAATTGTGTCCTTGGGCAAGCCACTTTACCCCAACTTGCCTCTCTCCACCCAAGAGTATAAATGGGTACCGGCATTAGCTGGGGAGTAACCTGTGATGGACTAGCATCCCATCCAGGGGGAATAGAAATATTCTCAGTTGTTTCACGCCAAGGAAACCGGTGATAAACCCCAGACTGACAGGCCACATTGGCTCGTGACAGACTTCACTTCAATTCCTTGTGTGCATAGTGAGGTGGAATTGTTCAGGTGCTTGAACGAGCGGTCACAAAGGACAATCTACTGTTACGTTACACTCAGCGGCTGACTGAATAAAAAGTCACCCACC
Organism: Patiria pectinifera; assembly: GCA_029964075.1. Lineage (NCBI taxonomy): Eukaryota > Metazoa > Echinodermata > Asteroidea > Valvatida > Asterinidae > Patiria > Patiria pectinifera. Next base: position 2,234,106 of record CM057140.1, read on the forward strand.
TGGCACATGTCAAAGTTGAAGCATTTGAGGCAGCGATACCTCAACCCGATAATGGGGAACTCCTTACAGACGTTGCACTTAGCCTGGTGCTTGGCGGTCTCACCGGCCGCCATGCGGTGTAAGACGGGCATCCAGACCATGGATTGAGGCTCCAGTTTCATCCAGGCGAGGAACTGGGGTGGCTCGATGTGGGACTTGCCTCCGCTCTGAAAACAAGGGGGGAAAAAACGATAAAAAGAATGTTTATTTTGAAGTTGAAAAAAAAAATTGACTGGAGCAGAGCTTGAACCTGCAACCTCCGGACTACCGTTCCGGTGCTCTACCAACTGAGCTATCCAGCCCTGCGTTGGCGGTTCCCCATCTTGTCAATGTCTTTGGAAAGCTGTTGATAGATCCCAGAACAATACTCCAGATTTTGCAGGTTCAACCCTACTCCAGTGGATTTCTTTGTTCAAATTCAAAATAAACATTAGCACATTCTCAAAAAATAATGTGAATTGGATGAAAGTAATAAAATGTGTTTAAATGATGGGCTGGAGGAATTTAGCAGAGTAATAAAAAAAAAATCTGGAATCGGAATTGCGGCTCAATTTTGGTCAAGAACTAAGGACCTGGACTGGCTGATTTTAATTCCCTGAGATTTGTTTCCAGTGATATCGTGACAATTCTGATGATGAGCTGTCGGAGTCAATTTGTAAAAGAATCGTGGATGAAAATATAATCATTCAGACCGAGAATAACTTATCATTGAGACAGAGTGTCTTGCCCATGGACACAAGCACTGCAAACCTGGGGCCAATTTCGCGGCGCTGCTAAGCACAAAAATTTGCTTTGCACAAAAAAAGACTGGCTTATAAAAGCAGGTTACCAGCCAAAACTCCACGTAATGTATATTGCTCGTGATTTGTATTCAGCTGTTGTTTGCTTAGCATGAAAATCACATGGAGTTTTGTCTGGTAACCTGCTTTTATAAGCCAGTCTTTTTTGGTGCTAAGCAAATTTTTGTGCTTAGCAGCGCCGTGAAATTGGCCCCTGCAGGCTGGACTTGAAACCACAATCTGCAGAATTATCAACGGATTTTGTGTCCTGCACTCTAAATCAGGAGTGGCCATGGCTTGTTTGGGTGGTGGTAAAGGGAGGGGGAAGGGGGAAAGAATGACCATGGGATGGGTGTAAATGATCGAAGGTTCCAAGGCAACTCCTCTCTCACCATATTGAAGCAGCTGCGTACGCTGGGCTCAATGTTGCTCCCGCCGAAGGACGCAACCTCCCCTAGTTGCCGTGGTATCTGGATGCAGTCATGGAGCAGGAGGCCCAGCCCTCGCTGGTCGATGAAGCCGTTGTTGTTGGCAACGCACCGCACAATATCTGATAGATGGTTAACAAAAGAAAAAGAGTATTAATTTCATCTCATAAATGTGATGAATAAAATCTGTTGATGAATACCTTTCACTTCTCGAATATTGCACGGTATTCCCTTAACAGTGCTTAATGAGAAATTATTCGCACAGTTGAGAAATTATTCGCACATGGTGTTTCCACAAACTTTTCATTATTTAATGACATATTAAAAAATTGTGGTTAAGTCCATCAATAATCAATCATTAGTCAAATACAGAGAAAATCCAATGTAAGGTTACATTTTTTGACATTTTTTTCATGTTTAAAGAAGGCCAACATGTTGACAGCGCTACTTTTGTAATTTGAGCTTGCTTGACATTTGACATCATTTTGACCTTGACCCCATGATGACCTTTGATCCCAGTTTGGTCATGTGACATGTTGGGGCTGGGCCACTGATACTTTTGACAAAGTTTGGTTGAAATCGGTCAATATATGTAGGAGCAATAGACAATGTCAAAGTTTGTAACTAACAAACTAACTAGCTTACGGACTAATGGATGATTTGTTGAGCGCTTTCTCGCAGCTAAAAATAACCGGGCATAAACAACAAGAAGGGTGTGCAACTCTAACAGAAAACTAATTTCTCTAAAAAGTGTGAAACTTCAGACTCCATGTCCCTGGAACAAAATGAAAACAGTTTAGGAACGTCTACCAACTTATTCCCAAGATGAAAATGATTGATCTGTAATTTTTTTTGCAAAAAAACATTAAAATGTTTTTTTTCCCTTCACGATTTGGGGAATGTGTTGATATAACTCACATCTGTACTTGTCCTCCAGGTGGGCTTTGCTGAGGATGATGATGGCCAGTTTGAAGGACAGCGCCCTCATGCGGCCGCTACGCACCCTGTAGGGAAGCAATGACCGAGATGGCGTTGGTTATGGCTATGGTTATAAGGCCGAGTCCTACATGGCTATGGCTGAAAATAACACACGGGTCTATGGGAAGTAGCCGCAGCCCCTTCCACAGCCTGTAGCCAATAATGCAGACATGGCCATTGTCGCAACACAGTTTGGAAACCTCTCACGGCAGATTTAGAGTCTGAGATTAGCTAGTAAGTCGTTGGCCTACTGACCCATGATACAGGGGTCAACTTATCTCTCATATCCTCACATGGGTAGGCATTACATTCACTGTGTGGACTTCCGAACAAAAGAGGTCCACATAAACCAGGTAGAGGAAACGTTGTGTGGACGTGGGCAAGTCCACACAGTGTTTCCCCATTTCTGGAAAACAGGTTTAGAGGCATTTTGGGGTTAGGTTTATCCGTGGCAAAATGAAGAGAAACACTAAAGGGAATCATAGAAAAAAAATTGGGTTGAAAGAGTTTTCACAGTTTGAGAAAAATGATTTGTTTTCACTGGTTTTTCTTAACTACACGAAACCAAGGGAATGTCCACACTTGGTATGTAACGTAAACATGCGTGTGCGAACGGGGTGCTGTGGTCCACATGATGTGTACACTGACTAGAAAATCAAACTTGGCCAATCAGAGTACAGAGTAAGCACTATCATCAAAGCAAATAAGATTTCAAAATCAGCGAGGGCACTGCCTGTCCTCATATACACGTGTGATATGAGAACAGGTTGCTAGTTTAAGTAAGGATGATTGAGGTCGAGTTCATCAAAAGTCCTCACAAGTCTATCACAAGTCCACCAAAGGTCCATCACATGTCATTCAATCTCAAGTCAGTACACAAATTATTCCAATGAGATGGTGACATAGGCATTCCTATGTGATCAATCATCCCAGATTCTTGGGACCAGACCAGATCAGATCAACCTCGTTCCCATGGGTACAAGATCTTGCTGCGCCATGTTGTTTCCCATCATGCCTTGCGCAATCTCAACCCCTGGAATTGTGTAATTTAAATGTGTCAAAATATGGCACATTATAATTAGGCTGCAGTTGATCTGTTTTACGTGCCGACGCCATCTTTAAAATGTTGAAAGTTGTGATTTTGAAGAATCAATCCTTTCAAACGTAAGGTTTTGACGCTGCATTATTTAGCAAAGATTTGTATTAAATGTACGTACCAATTCATAAATTTACAACCGAAGATACAGGGTTTTTTTTTAGCGAAAGACGAGGCTTTTATAATCCATATCGTACAGGCATCGCGAGTTTTGAATAACAATAATTTTCGTACGTGACGTGACATGCAAAGCACGCGAGCGCATTATGGGCGTGCCCGGCGTGCAATCTTCGAAATGCGCGCACAATACGCTCTGAATAGCCATTCAGCATTGTTTACATGTACATCACAGCCAGGGGCTAGTAAAGTAACGCGCATGCGTCCCATGGAGTTGAGGCTGACATCAGATGGACTCGACACTGCAACACTGCTACTCACGTGTCATAGACATTGAGGAGCCAATTGAGGCACATATCCACACACTGGGGCACCACCACCAAGGTGGGATGGTCAGCTGCGATGGCCTCGTAGAGGGTGGTCAGGAAGGCGATGATCTCGTTGACGTCTAACGTCCGGTCTGTGGAGGAAGACAGGATCTCATGCTGCTGGAAGATCCTGTCGGCGGTGTTCATGCTTAGTAGATCAACTGAAGGGAAGAACAATCATAAGGCAATCACAAGTCAGTCTTAAAGCCATCACAGGTCTGTCATAAGCTTTATCAGTTGATCATAATTCATTACAGGTCATTAAAAGTCATCACGAGTCACCACAAGTCAATCACAAGTCAATCACAAGTCAATCGTAAGTCAATCACAAGTCAATCACTAGTCAATAACAAGTTATCATATGTCCACCAAAAGTCAATCACATGTCTATTATAAAGCAATCACAATTCAGTCACAAGTCAATCACAGGTCAATCACGAGTCATCACAAATCATCACAAGTCAATCAAGATTTCACAAGTCATTAAGTCAGCACAAGGCAAGCAGAGGTCATCACGAGACGTCACAATTAGTTAATCACATGTCATCACAAGTCATCACTAGTCAATCACAAGTCATCACAAGTCATCACAAGTCAAACACAAGTCAATCACAAGTCATCACTAGTCAATCACAAGTCATCACAAGTCAATCACAAGTCATCACAAGTCATCACAAGTCATCACAAGTCATCACATAGGGTAAATACTTACAGCAGAGTGCTTTTTGTAGTTTTCTGAGCTTCATGGCGGTTCGGTAAGCCGAGAACTTGACGGCGTTCAGCTCGCCTAACGACTGGAAGAGCTCGGTCATCTTGGGATGGTCCCAGTGAGTTGTCTCAGTGGCATGACTGATGACGAAACAACAAACAATTGTTGTATAGGTACAAATGTGTGAATGTAAATATTCAACTGTTAACTGTGCGCAAGATCTTTTGTGCAAAATCAGTGGCAATTTCATGTGGAATTGTGGACCCCAAATTTATAGAATGACCAATCCACCTGTTAGTAAAACCAAAATAGCTGTTCCACTTACTTGATGTAATAGGGGACTTTGTTGCCAGCAACTGCCCTCTCCCAAGGATGCTGAACTGAAACTGCAAATAAAAACAATAGACACAATCAAAACAGACCTTTTAAGTTGCGGATTTTTCCCAATGTTTTCTTTATTTGAATCTAGTGCTCATGCCCAAGCAAGCAATGCAAACCACCACTGCCTACCGACTCTGCCTTAACGCATCAGGTCTATTGTAGCATATGGAGAAAAATAAAAGTCCCTGACAGCAAAAATATTAACCAAAAATATTTTTGGTTGTGTAAAAATCTGAGGCTGGACCCAGTTGCTGAAAGCGAGAAAGGTCATCATCCCTTTCTCATCATCCGCTGTGGTCAGATCAGTTTGAATTTAATGGTCCCACAGGAAGAATAAATATTGGTTTGTGATGATGTCCTGAAGGTCTGTTCTTGGTTCTTGGTTGGTTCTTCTCCTAAATACTCCACATGGGAGTTTATACAGGAGGCCAGAAACACCGGGGCAAACCCCTTCTCTTAGCGATAAGTGTTTACTGGGTTCTTTTACGTGCATTTATACAACACACGGGACCTACGGCTTATCCCTTCCGAAGGATGAAGCAAAAATGGTTAAGTGCCTTGCTTAAGAGCACAAGTGTCCGCCGGCGGGCTCGAACCCACGTCACTGTTGCCTCTGAAACACCAGAACGTGAGTCCGGTGTTCTTAACCGCTAGGCCATCACACTCCAGTTTGGGTGGTCATTTTTATTGCACCAGATTGCCCAGCGCAGATTGACAACATCTATGAGTTTAGGACACCCTTTAAGAGAGATAAGGGAGGTGAAAAGTGAAGGAAACCAGAGGAATTTGTTTTTGTATTTAAGTTATGTACAATGTTCCCTATTGCCGATTTCTGTAAAAAATAAAAGGGTAGAACAATTTCCAATATCTGTTTTAAAAATAATAGGGCAATTGTTTTTCGTGCATTTAGAAAAAAACGAGGAAACTCCAAACCACACGAGACTTTGTACAGTAGTTTTCAATTTGTAATGGTATTCATGAGAAAAAGGAGGAAATTAGT